>JAABOM020000075.1:14874719-15096390 GCA_011800125.2 Solanum clarkiae
GTTTTAGTCCCTTGTTGCCCATAATTTCAATAGTTTGAATTTAATCCACATATCCTTCTATCTTTGTTCCCTTTTCCTTTATTTCTTGTTTTGGTCTTTATAATTTGGTTTCAAAGCTTAGGTTTAGATTTGATTATCAAAAAAATCAAAAAAAGAAAAACAAAATTTTTTTCATTTGATTTATTTTTTTTGACACTAGATTCTTGTGCACTAGTGTTTTTTGTTCATAAATCTCAAATTTCATTCAATTTGGAGTTGTGGAAGTGAAGTTACCATTGAAGGGTTTTGAGCAGTCAAACTTTTCAAATTTTAAAAGTGGGTCTTTGATTGAGAAAAAATTGAAGTTAATGATCATTGTGTGTGTTCTCTACATCAAGGAGAAACTAATTCTAAATTTTGAGCCAATTCTGAGTTGATTTGAAGGTGTTGGGATTTAGTATGTGTTCTTGGTGTTCTTTAAGATATTCAAGTGTTCTTGAAGAAAAAGAAGACCATAAGGTACATTTGGCCTACTTTTCTCAAGTTAAAGTTGGTCAAAGGTGTTTGTTGGCCTTAGTGGAAATTTGAAAAAAAAATCAGAAAAAAAATTAAAAAAAATTTTAATTTCCACATCAATGCCAACTCAGCGCTAAATCAGCGCCAAATAGGCGCCAAATCAGCGCCAGTAAACGCCACATAAACGCTGATCAGTGAGTCAGCACAGGAGCTCATTCCAGACATGTCACGTGGCGCGTGTAGTGCAATTTCAGAGACTTTTCTGCAGACTTTTATTGTACACCAAAATATTTTAAAGTATGAGAGATTTTTTAAAAATATTTTCTAAGTGTCCAAACGACGTGATTCTTTTTTAAAATTTAACCCCTTTCAAGTCATGAACACCTTAAGGCTTCAAAAACTTTTCTAAGTGTCTGAACTCAATTCTTTTTCTTTCTCACTTATCTTTCTTTCATTCCTCAACTATTTAACAACTAATTAACATCTATAATTACTTGTTAACTAGTTTTTAAAATATTAAATCATCTCTTTGATTCTTCAAATTAGATGACAACAAGTAATCTCTTCTATTATTGTTACTTAGTCTTTTTGAGTCCGATTTTTCTTGTGCCTCTTTTTTCTAGTTTTCTTCTTTTATTCATGTTCCTAAGCTTTGTTTGAGTCATCCGTCTTTCAAGAGTCATAATAATTCACTTTCCCACAAAGGATAGGTGACCTTGAACTTATTGAGCAGAGCTAGTTCACTATCAATTTTGAGACAACGCCATAGAAGGTGCGTTCAGAGTTATATACGAGTGACGAGGCTTTTGCTACTAATCTTGTTTGTTGACTATAGTAGGTATCATGTCTAATACAAATCCAATTAAGGATGGTTCAAAGAACATCATGGAAACTCTTGCTTACTTCTCCAAACAAATAGAGGAAATAAATGGAAGGATGGGAGGTTTGGAGGAAAGATTGGTATAGGTGGAGAATGAGAATCAAGGAAAAGAAATTCAACCCAAAAATGAGGAGATAAGGAGGACATCGATGCATTCCACCACTATTACCTCGGGAAAAGCCCATAATCTATGTTTTCCTTCCACAAAGCCAAACCCCTACTACCAAAATCGCACTTTCCAACTATACTACAATCTAAACCATCCAAGACAAGCTACATTACCTCCACTAAATGTACCACAAATTCCCTACTAAGCCTACTGATACCAAATTCCCCTCTATGATGAAATGCATGGAGATCTCAACAATGAAGAGTTTTGGGAGCATGGGGTAGGGATAACTATGGAGTACAAAAGGAAGGAGTCCGACCTCGAGACTTGGGGTGAGATCATGGCATGGGAGGCTGAGATTATTGGTATAGAAGAGATAGAGTGGGGAATAGAGGAGACAGGATGAGATGTAGAAGAGATAGGATGGGAAATGAAGAAGAAAGGTTGGATGAGAGGGTAAATTTTGCTTTCTTCATGGAGAAAGGAAAATCATTGCTTGATAATGATAAAGAAATGAAGGTGAATTCCAATCTTTCATGTGTTGTGAGAAGAATTATGGGAGCCCTTGCCAAAGTAGAGCTTTATCAAAGGGAGAATCTATTTCATGGGAGGTGCAAAATTTAAGATAAAGTGTGTTCTTTAATCATTGATAGTGAAAGTTGCACTAATGTGGTGAGTGTTTCTTTGGTGGAATGTATGGGAATTCAATAACAAAGCATCCCAACCCTTACAAGCTGCAATGGCTTAATGAGAGTGGAGAAATGAGGGTTCTTAAACAAGCAAACATTCGATTTAGTGTAGGGAAGTACAATGAAGAATTGACTTGTGATGTAGTACCTATGTTGGCAGGTCATATCTTGTTGGGGAGACCATGGCAATTTGAAAGGGATATTGTGCACCAAGGAAAATCTAACAAATACACTTTTATGATTGAAGGTAAAAAGTATGTTCTTGCACCTCTCACTCCATACCAAGTTAGTGAGGATTATCAGGCTATGAAGGAGCTTAGGGAGAAAATAAAAGTGGTGGAGGCGAAGGTGGATGGTGGAAGTTCCGAATACCTTGTTAACACATATCTTGTATTGCATGCTAACAAAAATACTAGCACTTTGCCTAGTATTGTTTCTTATCTTTTGTAGGACTATAACAAGCAAGGAAAGAAAAATGTTGTAGCAGATGCTCTATCAATAAGGTTTATGTTGGTGACTACCTTGGCTTCTAGAATGATTGCATTTGAAAGCTTAAACAAATTCTATCCGAGGGATCCCGACTTCAAAGATACTTTGATAATCTTACCTAAGGGAAGTGGCTTGATAGGTTTTAAATGGTTGATGGTTTTTTGTTCAAGGATGGATAAGCTTGTGTTCTTATGAGCTCATGGAGAGATCTACTTGTCAAGGAGGCTCATAGTGGTGGTTTGATGGGACACTTGGGAGTACCCAAAACATTTGACATTTTAAAGGAGCAATTCTTTTGGCCCAAGATGAAGCATGATTTGGAGCGAATTTATGGACAATGTCTCGGTTGTAAGCATGCCAAATCCACAACTTGGCCTAAAGATAAGTATACGCCTCTCCCTACTCCTAGTGGCCCATGAATGGACATATATATGAATTTTGTGTTGGGCCTTCCTAGGACTAAAAAGGGACACAATAGCATATTTGTGGTAGTGGATAGATTTTTCAAAATGACTCATTTTATTCCATACCATAAATATGATGATGCATCTTATGTAACATCTTTATTTGTCATCAAATGTTATTAAATTACATGGAGTCCCTCAAACCGTTGTTAATGATAGGGATTCAAAATTTCTTAGTCACTTTTAGAAGAGTCTATGGGGTACACTTGGTACCAAACTTATGTTCTTCGCTTCTTTCCACCCTCAAACTGATGGGCAAATTGAAGTAGTCAATAGGACTCTTGGAAGTGTGCTTCGGTGTATGATTATAGGAACCCCAACTACTTGGGAAGACCATTTAGCCTTGATTGAATTTGCATATAATCGGTCTTTCCACTCCTCTATTAGAATGTCACTATTTGAGGCATGTTATGACTTTAAACCGTTTCTACTAACCATGACTCCATTACCTAGTAATGTGTTTTTGAGCCTAGATGCCAAGAAAAGGGCAAAGGAGATGATGTACATTTATTCCAAGGTTAAAGAGGCCATTGAAAAGAACAATTCTAAGGTGGATATTCGAAAGAATTGGTGGAGAAAGGAAGTGATCTTCAACACAAATGATTAGGTGTGGATAGAGAGGTTTCCACATGCTTGAAAAGGAAAGCTAAGCCCAAGAGGAGATGGAAGTTTCAAAGTACTCAAGAGAATCAATGATAATGCCTACATGATTGACTTGCTAAGTGAGTATAGTGAGTATAATGTTTTCAATGTTCGTGATTTATCTCATTGTGTTGTAGGTGAATATTTGGATTCAAGGACGAATCCTTTTCAAGAAGGGGGGGGGGGTGATAACATGCAAAGTAGAGATGGCACCAACATGAATGGCATGTACCCTTCAAGACCATTCACAAGGAGTCAAACAAAAGATCTCCAAGATAGACAAGCAATATTCATGAAAAAGAAAGCATTAGAGGAGCTTGAGGGTTACCAAAGAAAAGGCTTAAAATGTGTAAAAGGTCTGTTAAGATGAGAAGAAGGAAGAAAAGACACCATGTGTATAAATGCCTACTACTTGAATTCAAGGATTTGAAAAGAAGGCAACCAAACAAGACCCTTACTCATTAAGGATAAAATTGTAAAAAAAAAATATCTTCTTTTATTTACTTAGTATAAATAGTCTTATTTTATCATTTGTAAGACTTTGACTATGTTGAATATTGAATTCTCAAATTGTAGTATCTTCTTAGTGAGTAATTAGGGTGAACTCTTAGAATTGTTAGTTAACTTGTTGGCTTGATTAATTGAAGTGTTACGCATTTATAGTTCTTGGTTTCCTTCAATTGTCTTTCTACATTTTTATTTGGGTTGTTTAAATAAATTGGGAGGAAAGGATTTTAGTCCCTTGTTGTCCATAATTTCAATAGTTTGAATTTAATCCATATATTCTTCTATTTTTGTTCATTTTTCCTTTCTTTCTTATTTTGATCATTATCAGTGGATGTTTGGATTGACTTTTTTTTAGTGGCTTTTGACTTTTTAGCACTTTTTACGTTTTGGAAGTGTTTGGGTAACCCCAAAAAAATGCTTAAAAATACTTTTTTAAAGTTGAAAAAGTACAAAAAAAGGGCCTAAACCCAAAAGTAGGGAGGCCCTAACTTATGATTTTTGACTTTTAACTTATAAATTACTTAAAAGAAGTCAATCCAAATACCTCCATAATACATAAGTCCGTTACCTTGGATTCAACTGGCCTCTATGTCCTTGATATTTGGGTGTGCGCAAGTATATACTTGTATAAAGTTGAATAAGTATATAAACGCATTTACATGGAAATTTGCATGAGATGCACTCAAACTAATCTACTTATGCACACTCAAAGTTGGAGACTATAGATGTGAACCGAGAAACTCAACTTTTTGGACTGGACCAATCTTTTGTGTCTATCTCCCTAAAAACGCTTGCGGAAAGCACCAAGAGCCAAGCCACTAATATCGCGACTAAAGTTAAACATCATGATGTCAAAAAATCTAAAATTTTATAAGTGTTAAACGAGGCCAAGTTAAAACAATACATTAAGAAAATATGTATAACAATTAAGTAGAATTTAAACATCCATACACATAATACACACACAGATGTAACATTAAAATAACAATCATAAAAAAATAACATTATGTTTTGCAACAAACTTATGAAAAAATTTTTCTACTTATATTAATTTTAATGAACTTAAATAAAATTTTAAAAAATATACAATTTAAAAAGTAAAAATATTAAATATAATATAAAAAGATGTTAAATAAATGCAGGACTAAAAACTAACAAAATAAATATTATCTTGGGAATAGTTAAGTTTCCATGCTAATTATAGTACTCTCTCTGTCTCATTTCATGTGGCACCCTTTCCTTTTTAGTCCGTGTAATAGCCTATCCCGTCAGTGATATTTTTTGGTTTGGGCCTAGGTTCGCACGACTACAGAGTGTGTCACTAGTAGATAAGGAATATTTACTTATATACTCAACGTCTCTTCTATGTTTTGCCATTGTGGAACTTCTTATCTTAAGATGGATTGTTACATACACCCCCTCTATGGACTCAGCGTCCTCGCTAAGTTTTCCCCACCGTATGGGATTCACCTAGACTCAGCACTCAGATTTGCTCCACTTCACCAGGATTTTTCGAAACTCAGTTAAACTCTAATCCACATCAACAAGAATGACTCAAGAGTGGTTCTGACACCATCTATAATAGCCCAACCCACTAGCGACATTATCCTCTTTGGGCATAGGCCTGCACGACTTTAAAAAGTGTCACTAGTAGGTGATGCATGTTTACTTATATACCTAACATCTCTCATGTATTTTGCCGATGTGGGGCTTCTCATCTTAAGATGGATTATTACATTGTAACACCTCCCAACGCAACTCGAGAAGACCCTATGAGGTGTTTCTTGAATATCTCAAAAGCCGTGCATTATTTTACAAATTCGACTTTGAATTCTTTTTTAGGAGACAAACCTGTGTAGAAAGGGTCATCTTTGATTTCTAGATCACTCATATCAAAAATAAATTTTCAACGAAATTTTACAAAACAGAAAGGTGAGCGACAAAAGCGCGGCTCGCCTTTGTTCCCCTTTAGTTCAAAATTTTTTGAATTTCATTTTAAATCAGGAGAGTTAGTTGGACTAATTCTAACACCTATATATACGTAGTTAACGAAAAATCCTCCTATTTTTAGACCTAAACCTCCCTGTAAACACTCTCAAGTCCTCCCAATCCTCTCTCTAAAATCTTCCATTCGGTTCTCCAAATTTCTTTGGGATCAAGTCTCCTCCATTGAAGACAAAGCTTCAAAAGGGGATTTTCAAAGTTCTCAAGTCTTCTTCTCCAAGATTTTAGGTTCAAAAGGTATGCGGGGAATTTTCATTCATGGGTTTTTCCACCCATGGAGTCCCAAAACCTATTTTGTAAATTCTTCAAGTTTCACAAATTAATTTCATACGAGCACTTCCTGTTACTTCTATTAGTTATGAATTATGTTAAAGTTCATCATCTAATGCATAAAATTGCATGATTTAATTTTAAGGGTTTCCTCCTATGACCTATTTTATGAATTTCAAAGCTATGAAAGTTATGTTACCATGAGTTGTATGAAATTGATGATTTTATGAGATGAAATACATGATTCCATGTTCAAATTTGAAAGATAATGTGTATGATTCTGGTGGGTCATCTCAAGAATGATTTTGTCACGGCTCAAGCGTAGGGCCTAGACGGACACCGCGAATGGGGTACCCGAAGAGAACTTAAACAAGCCTCTTAGAATATCATTACACATCCTTGGTCGCGGAAACAATTATAGAGCAACAATAGATAGAAAAAAGGGAAATATGGGCTAAGGGACATCTTTGATACCATAGAGACTTAACAAGCCAATAGCATATCGTTAACGTATCATAAGGTTCCAACAACACCTCTAATACATAGATAGGAGCAGAGGACAAGATAATCTCTGGGCTCACCCTCATAGTGAAAAGTTTTCAACATAAGAAGAGTTAATACACAAGGAAAATCAAGAAAAGTATGTCCTCAGAGCGAGGACTCACTAAATCACTTTGAGAGAAATCATACTAGCTATATAGAGGAGGAGAATGATCAAGCGGGGCTCCGATTTCTACATGGTAACTTATGTAGGCATAGAGTATGCGTTAATACGTTTGAATGTACTAACTATGTAGGTTACAATGCAACGAGAGATAGGGAATGTAGGCAAAATCCAATATCATAAGCAATGGATAACATAATAACAATATGAAATGTATGACTAATGTTTGAAGTAAAACATGCTTATATAGAACATATTACATATGTAAGAAGAGACCAACATTATGATGGATTGAAACACCCTACCATCCATGGTAATTGAGGTATCAACCCCTCAATTAATTGATGGCTATCTCACCCTACCATCCATGGTGATTGAGGTATCAACGTCTCAATTGGTTAATGGTTGTCTTACCCTACCATCCATGATGATTGAGGTATCAATCCCTCAATTGATTGATGGTTATCTCACCCTACAGTCCATGGTGATTGAGCTATCAACCCTTCAACTGATTGATGGTTATCTCACCCTACAGTCCATGGTGATTGAGCTATCAACCCTTCAACTGATTGATGGTTGTCTCACCCAACCATCCATATTGATTGAGGCATACATCCTCAACTTGAGATGGTCAACTTACAATAATATAAGTACTTCTCATGAAAACAACTCATATAAACATTCCTTGCATCATCATAAAGTCATTCAAGTCATAGATCTTATAATAGATCATCAATAGCTCAAGAATTAAAAACTAGACATTTTATCGAACACTTGGCGAGGGTGTAAATTCTAGTATAAAACCATACATTTCAAGAGTGAAATCATGCAAGAAAACTTGAAGTAAATCAACCCACGAACACTTGGTAATATCTTCATGCAATATACATCAAAACCCTTCATCAAATCTCAAGATAGATCATAAATTATAGCTCAAAATATGCTTAAACAGTCACACTTTTTTAAAACCCCAACTTAATTCATAGTCAAATTCATAGTAAGACTTACAAGTAAATCAACTTAGAAACGTGAAGTTTGTGTAAAAAGGAAGCTTGGGCACTATGGTGAATGGACCCAATGGTTGAAACCCACATATCTTAACTTTGGAGAATTCCTTGCTGAAGATTGAGATGAGAACTTGAAGCTTGAGTGAATTCCTTAAAATCCAGAATGAGTTTTGGTACTTGAATTTTGAGTCAAATATTTATCTAAGTGTTTGAGAAAATATTAGGGAATGTCTTGTATGATATGAAGGTGAAATATGGCTATGTATAGGCGTTTCTATGTGTGGGAAGGTTTAGGACCAAGACCCAAAGGCCTTGGACTAAACAACAAAAATTGGCCAAAAATAACACTAGTCCGCGCCCTGGCCACGTCGCGGACTGCTCTCTGGAAATTACATTTTGGAAATTTCAAATTTTGATATGGTTGCTCTAAAATCGGGGTTAGAACTATGTCCCACTCAATTTACTCTCCGATCAAGAATATGAAGTCGAATTTTTGATATCACACACGAATTTTGAGATATATAAAAATTACAATTATGGGTATTTTCGAGGCACATTTTTGAGCATGTTTTGGGA
Organism: Solanum clarkiae; assembly: GCA_011800125.2. NCBI lineage: Eukaryota > Viridiplantae > Streptophyta > Magnoliopsida > Solanales > Solanaceae > Solanum > Solanum clarkiae. The sequence continues at coordinate 14,883,516 of JAABOM020000075.1, forward strand.
TGATTTCAGATTTAAATGGTTGATTTTCATTGAATTAATGTATAGTCCTCTTGAGTTTCATGATTTAAAGTATACATGAATAAAATCCACTCAATCTTTATATCGAGTTTTCTAATGATGAATGATTTCCAATGATGAGGGTTCAATTATTAAATTCTATGAAAATTATGATATTTTGAATTCCTCTTATTGTGCACGACCCTAGGGTCTAGGAGTGACATGGAGAATGTGAACCCAAAAGTTCCCAAACAAGCCTCATAGCATCTACATACACATCATTGGTTCGGTAGCGCATAGTAAGGCAACAAAAACATAGTTCTAAGGGACGAAAAAGTATGACTCACACTATGGGGATGTCATAGGGACAGGGATCAGCATGATCCATATAACTCATAAGGACTAAGGGGGAAGTAACTATGACTCACGCTATGGGGATAGAAAGGACTTAGGACTTTTCACATTTGGACATTCATCGAGAACATATCATCATCTTATCATCATCATCATCATCAATAGTTAGCCATAAACATAATCTCCATAAGCAAGCATCATATCATAACACAAATCCATACTTAGAGTTTACATATTTTCCAATAATGCCTCTAAGTCATGGAATAGGATGGGGCTAAGACATATCGGGGGCTTACCCTCAAAGTAAGAACATAAGATAAAGTAGCATAGGTAGATAGAAGGTGGATTGTCCTTGGACGATAGGGCTCACCACAAGCAACTCTCACAATCCAAGCTAACCATCAAGAGGTGGATGAACATAGTCTTCGGTCCCTACATGGTTAGATCATGTAGGCAAAGAGTATGCGTTAGTATATTTAAGTATACTAAGTATGCGGGCATGCAATGTATATGAACTAATTAAACTTGCATTCAACGTTAGATGACAAGGACATATATATAGAAAGAAGTATATAGACAAGAAAGAGTAATATATCAATATGCCATGAAATCAATGACGCATGACATGCCATAATACTTCAATATAATGGGCATGTGACCTCAATCGACACATAAGAGACCAAGTGAGCTAGTACTTGAGATTTTGATGTACACCCTACATCGAAGAAAGGGTGGTATACTTGATAAAGGTAGTCCATACTTCTACTTACGAACCTCCCATTTGGAGAAGTAACCTTAACTTACCAGACTTATCATTTCGGTAAGCATTTTTCGTACATAACATAATCATCCAAAAGGGGCATAAACATGAATCTATATTTGGTACATAGTTAATGAGAAAGAGTAAGGGCCGTCGGGTATAACCTCCCTCTTATAATCCTATTCGGTGCTACGTTGTCATCCCATGAAAATACATATATATGTACATGCTTTTAAAATGAGAATGAGACCTTTCCAATCATAACAATGCATACTTAGGCTTAAAAGCCAAACATACTTAGTAATCATGCATACTTGACTAAAAAGCCAAATCATACTTCATGTCATACTTTCATTCATAGGAATAACTCGTTCATACTTGTACATATTGGTGTAACACCTATAATTGCTCAATGAGCCATATCATAGACATTATGTGATCACATGTCATGTCATAGACATATTTGTCTTAAATTCATAATCATAAACATAGTTGAGTCTTAACCCACTTCATAAACTCCATGAAAATCAATGTTCATATATGCATATACCATGAATAATGAGAGAATAGCATAATCAATAGAGATTCAAACTTAAAATAATAATATAATATGAAACCCAATTAAATCCATGAATAAATCCACATTTAAAGTATACTTGAGATTACCCATGCCTAAATTCGACATTTAAAGAGACATGTATATTTAAACCTTCATAATATCATTGCAATTCAACATATTAGGGCTTAAATCACTTTAAAAATATCAATCAAATACAACCCATATCTTAGTTGAATCAAATCAATATTAATGTAATAGACCCATATACAAAGTAAGCTTAAATTTCTTAAATCAAGGAGTAAAATGTGTTTGGTGTCTTCATGGTTGAAAGGGACCATGAATCAATTCCACATACCTTAGATAACTTAGAAGAATCAAGATGATTGGAGAAGAAGAACTTTCCTCGAGCTCCAAGTTGAATCTCTAATGGCACACTAGAGAAAAGTTCTTAGAAGAGAGAATTTGAATATTCTGAGTGTAATGAATAAATTTGAATAAGAATAGAGGAGTATATGTTTTTTCATAGATTTAGAATATGTTAGAAAGTCACAAAAGACCCTTAGAAATCACCAAAATTCTGGGAAGTCATTAATGAAACGAGTCTTAAAAATAGTCCAGGTGGCCTATGAAAGAGCACCACAGTCCGTACAACTTAGCATGGACCGTACAAGTGTAGGGTCTTCAGACACTTAGCCAAATTTTTAGACTAAGAACATTTCCAGTGATAATTCATGGTCCATACAAAGGTGCACTGTCCGTACAACAGTCCGTACAAATGATCCAAGTTTCAAGATGGTAAATTTTTATACTTAGAACCATATTTTAGGATAAGGGCTTCATGATACACCTCACCATAGCTCGTGGTAGGATCACGAGACCCCACCACGGCTCGTGATGGCTTGCACGGCCCATGTAAGGGCTATGTTGTGGTTGCCTTATCCAATTCTTGGCTGGAAGGCTGGAGAACCTTCCAAGGGCCCTTTACACGGCCAATGGTGAGGTCCACGACTTGTGGGAAATTCCCTGGAGGGCCACCGAGCCTCAAATCCTTTCTTAAGCCACACAAAGCCATGCACAAGAATTCCCCATGAGTCACACACCTTCGGAAACTTGAGTTAAGCATCAATAAAGTCTCACGAGATTCGGGTCCTACATCAACTCCCCCTTGGAAACATTTATCCTCGAATGAGAAACGAACTAGCTTGAAAAGCTTGACTTGACCATGAAATATTTTAACATGTAAACATAATGATAACTCATTTCTTAAAAATCATAAAATCACTAAAACGCATGTCAAACATTCTTTAAATCATTTTCGTGCACATGTATGCATGTCATGTCATGAATGATAAGAGTGAAAGAATTTGGACCATTTAGGATATGAAAAACCTCATACCTTTGGCTTGCGCAGACTAGAAAAGTTAAGTATATTGCCTCATCATGTTCGTCTATGCCTCCCATGTAGCACTCTTCACATATTGATATCTCCAAAGCACTTTAACCAAAGCCATATCCTTATGCCAAAGCCACTTTACTTGTCTGTCCAAAATTTCAATTGGAACATGTTCATAGGACAGGTTCTCTTCAACCTTAATACCTTCGAAAGGCACAATCTAACTAGGATCACTAATTAACTTCCTTAACATAGACACATAAAAATCCGGGTGGATAGAACTCATATCCAAAGGAAAATCCAATCTATAGGCCATTTTGTCAATCCACTCAATTATTTCGTAAGGGCCTACATATTGGGGACTTAACTTGCCCTTTTTACCAAAGCGCATTACACCCTTCATAGGAGAAACCTTCACATACACCCAATCACCGATATGGAATTCAAGATCCCTCCTTCTAATATCAGAATAAGATTTTTGGCAACTTTAAGCCATCAACTTCACCTTATTTATGGCCTATAACACCAAATCTGGGCCAATCAATGACATCTCTCCCAACTCAAACCATCCCACTAAAGATGTACACCTTCTCCTATATAAAGCCTCAAATAGTTTCATACCAATGCTAGCATGAAAACAATTACTGTAGGCAAAATCTATTAGTGGTAGATGATCATCCTAATTATCCTTAAATTCCAATACATGAGCCCTTAACATGTCTTCCAAAGTTTGAATTATCCTTTCGGCTTGTCCATTGGTTTGAGGATGAAAAGCGTTACTTAACTTCACCTTAGTGCCAAGCCCTTTTTGAAATGACTTCCAAAAGTGAGAAGCAAATTGAGTACCACAATCCGATATGATGGACGTAGACACACCATGCAGCCTTACCAACTCTCATATATACAACCTTGCATCATCTTTGGCATTGAAAGTAGTCTTGACCAGTAGGAAATGGGCTGATTTAGTCATTCTATCAACGATAGCCCAGATAAAATCAAATTGATTTTGGGAACGGGGCAAACCAACCACAAAATCCATATTCACCTCTTCCTACTTCCATGTAGGAATCTCAATATCTTAAGCCAACCACCGTGTCTTTGATGTTCTACCTTCATCTGTTGGCAATTAGGACATTCAGATACAAACTTGGCTATATATTTCTATATATTATGCCACTAATACACTTCACACAAATCTCGATACATCTTGGTAGATCCTGGATGTACAGAATAATGAGAGTTATGGGATTCACGCATGATCACCTCTCTAAGACCATCAATATCTAGAACACACAATCGATCTTGATACCGAAGCACACTGTCTCCCCTGTGGGAGAAAAACTCTATCTTCTTTTCCACAACCAATTTCTTCAATGCAACCAAAGATGGGTCCAAGTCTTGATTTTTCTTGATAACAAAAACCACAGAGGACTCGGCCTCATTCTGAACATGAATTCCACCATCATTAGAGTTAACTAATCTAACACCCAATCTAGCCAAACAATGAACATCTTTCACCAGCTCTTTCTTTCCTTCATCAACATGGGCTACACTACCCATGGATAGCCTACTAAGAGTATGGTTATAATATTTGCCTTGCCAAGATGATATTGAATACTCATGTCGTAATCTTTAAGAAGGTCCAACCACCTCCTTCACCTTAAATTAAGATCCCTTCTTGTGATTAGTGAACATATTCACATGAACCTCATATAATAGTCTCTCCAAATTTTCAAAGCAAATACTACACCTGCCAACTCAAGATCGTGAGTCGAATAATTTTTTTTATACACCTTTAGTTTCCTTAATGTATAAGCTATTACGTTACCATGTTGCATGAGCACACAACCCAACCCTATTTGACAAATATCACAATACACCACAAACCCATTTAAACCATTCGGGAGCTGATGTAAGTCGATCCTTCAAAGACTGAAAAATCTTCTCACATTCATTTGACCATATAAACTTAGCCTTCTTTTTGAGTCAATTAGTCAATATGGAGATGCAATGGAAGAGAAACCTTCAACGAATCTCCTATAATACCCAGCCAACCCAAGAAAATTGCGAATATCCTAAGGAGTCTATGGTCTAGGCTAATTCTTTATGGTCTCAGTCTTCTTTGCGTCAGCCTTAATACTATTAATGGATACCTAATGACCAAGAAAAACTACTTCACCCAACCAACATTCACATTTATTGAAATTGACAAACAATGCTTCTCCATCAAAGCTTGAAAAACAAACATCAAGTGATCCATATGCTTCCGCTCACTTCGAGAATAAATCAGAATATCATCGATAAAGACAAGCACAAAACTATTAAGAAATTGCTTGAACACCCGATTCATGAAATCGATAAATACAGCTGGAGCATTAGTCAAACCAAACGACATCACTACAAATTCAAAGTGCCCATATCTTGTTCGGAAAGCCATTTTGGAAATATCGCACTCTCTAACCCTCAATCGATGATAACCGGAATGGAGGTCAATCTTTAAGAAGTGGGTAGCTCCTTGAAGTTGATCAAATAAATCATCAATCCTTGGCAACAAATATTTATTCTTGAAGGTTACTTTATTCAATTGCCTATAATCAATGCACATCCAAAATGACCCATCTTTCTTTCTTATGAATAATACCAGAGCACCCTATGGCAACATACTTAATCTAATAAAGACTTTATCTAATAGATCCTTTAACCAATCCTTTAAGTCTTTTAATTTAGCCGGTGCCATATGATAGGGAGGAATGGAAATGGGTTGAGTATCCGAAAGGAGATCTATGTCAAAGTTTACTTCCCTTTAGAGTGGTATATCGAACAAATCTTTGGAAAAAACATTCGAAAACTCATTAACCACTAGAACCAATTCAAGAATAGGTGACTCAGACTCCATATCTCTAACCATCATAGTATGATAGATGCACCTTTTAGAAATCATCCTTTAGGCTTTGGGATAAGAAATAAATCTACCTTTAATAGCAGAATCACTATCCTTCCACTCAAGAATGGATTCATTCGAAAATTGAAATTTGACTTTCTGGGTTCTACAATCTATAGGTATATGAAGCATGCAACCAATCCATACCAAGAATAATATCAAAATTGAACATCTCAAGTTTCACATGATCACGCGGTAGGACCTTATGCAAAACAGAGTCAGGACAACCCCGATAGACTCTATGGACAACAATAGACTCACCCACAGGATTATAGACAAATAAGGCCTCCCTCAAGATTTAAAGACTCAAACCTAATTTTTACAACCAAAAGAGGAGTCACAAAAGATAAATTTGCATCCAGGTCAAGCAAAGCATAAGCATCAAAATCAAAGACTTTTAACATACTTGTAACTACATCCAGAGTTTCCTTTACTTCCTGCCGAGCATGTGAAGCATATAATCTATTATTTCTTGGGGCACCACCTTGAGGTACCCTCAGTTGGGACTAGTAACCCTGAGCCGATTGGACCCTGACCCTTCTTGGTAGCTTTTGTATAGTTAACAACCTTTTCGCCCATATCGCCACACCCAAAATAAGCACACAGATCTTTCAAGCACACACCCTAGTGATTTTTCCCATACTTGTCACACCGACGAGGCATTGGGCACCCTCAGACCTATACCTTAGGATGAGGCACTCTAGCATTGACAATCCTTGTATTAGAACCTTGGCCTTGTTGTAAGCGACCATATCTAAAACCATCCTTAGAGTTGGCGAATCCACCATCATAATGGGCTCTCTTGGACTCATTCACCCTCCTTTTCTTGAGCTTTTCCCCTTCAATTCATTTGGCACAAGTCATGAGCCTATAGATGTCCATATCCCTAATAAGTATAGCCATACGATATTCTTTCACAACTAAATCAGAGATCCAGAAATAAACTTATGCATTCTTGTACGGGGGTCAGTCACTAGCGTAGGAGCATACTTTGAGAGTTTCATGAATTTGAGGGAATATTCCCTGACACTCATAACACCCCTACTTGAGGTTGATAAATTTTGTCATTTTGGTCTCCCTAAGCTTAAGTGGAAAGAAACGATCTAGAAAGGCAAACTTGAACTCTTCTCAACTAACCGCATCATCACCCATCCTCTCCATCAACTATTAAGTGTACCATAATTTAGACATATCCTTCAACTGATAGGCAGCTAGATCAACTTTCTCTTTTGAACACTACTACAAATAAGCTATTTTCCAACTACAAGTACCGACTACAAATGTTCAATCGAAAGTATACGTAATTTTTCGACTACTGTAATTAGTAACTTTTTTTTAAATTTTACCCGACTGTGGTTACGACCACTGCAGTCATAAACTTTGAGGAATAAATTCACAAATAAAATTGACCAATTTCCTGACCATAGTTATAACTATTGTAGTCGATAATTTATTAAAATAATTAAAAAATATGATTAAATGACTGCTATTGTAAATTTTTTAATTAAATATAAATTAAACTATCTCACAATTATAATTTCAGTTCTAGAATAGTGGGGTGTGGGTCAAAATACTCACTTCCATCTCACGATCTCTCTCTATAATCTCTCTAAAGCGATAAGTCTTTACATCGATTTTACAGTGTTTTGGAAGAAATTTGGATTTCATTTTTAGAACTGCAATTTGGTTGAGGTATTGTGAATTTTTCTCCTCTTTAGGGTTTTAATTTGGATGAGCTACTGTAAACTCCCTTCCTCTTCAGGGTTTTAATTTGACTGAGATGATACTATAAATTTTTGTGCCCTTAATGTGTGATTTTGCATTTGTTTACTTATTTTCAGAATGATTTTCTACTTAAATGCCTCATTATCTTGGATTTTTGTAATTGGTTTAATTTTGTTTCTATTTAAATCTTTTCCTTTTTTTCTTTATGAACTTCTCATTCCTCATTTTCTGTCGGTGGAGGTTTATCTCAATTTCAATTTTAATCCACATTTTGGGGTTTCATTACTTTTTTGTTGAAAATTTTAGTTCTTTTATCCTTTTAAGTTTAGTAGATCATTTATTTTTTGTAACGACCCAAGCCTAAGGTCTAGACATGACACAACGAATGGAAATCCGAAGGCACCCTAAACAAGCCCCTTAGCATATTAATTACACATCCTCAGTCACAGAAGCAAAATAAATAACAACAAGAAATATAATATCAAGAGAAGTGGGACTAAGAGGAAATATTGATATCCATAAAAGCGTAAAAGAGTCAAGCTCATAGCATAAGTACATCATAATATCCAACAACATCTCTATCATGGAATGGAGCGCAAGCCAAGACATTTTCTGGGCTCACCCTCATAATAACAATTGTTTAACATAAGAAGTCTCAGAATAGCAAGAGTAATGTAGATAGTATCCTCGGACTTGAGAACTTACCGATGTTTATCTCCGAAGTACCGAACTAGCCACATGAAAAATGATCAAAAGGAGCTCTGATCCCTACATGGTAATATCATGTAGGCATAGAGTATGCGTTTGTATGTTCGAATGTACTAAGTATGTGGGATGCAATGCAACAAAATATAAGTCAATATAGGCAAAATACATAATAATAAGCAATAGATATATAATCTCAATATGGCATGCATGATCAATGCTCATAATAGAACATGCTTGTAAATCATTCATCTTGCACAATATATATAGCATACATATGTGGGAAGTAACCTCAACCAACATAGACCAAGCAACTACAACTTAGACTCTGAGGCTTGACACCTCCTTGGTTCTGGTAATCGGGCATGACACCCTCGGCTAAGTGTGACATACTAGCTAAGGCAAACCAAACATGATTACATGAATTAGATGGATCCACTCGTATATAAATAGTAATAATCATAATCCTATGGTGGCACATAGTTTAGTGACTAAAGATTTTATATAAGTACCTCTTAAGTTGAGCCCCCATCTTAAGCCTCAATTGGTGCTAAGTCAAATCCTACTAAATATTTGAAATAATTAGGCTTTAATTATAACATGAATAGCTTGTTAGAACATGACTTGAGTAGCTCATAAACATTCTTGATCTCTAGTAGTGAGCCTAAATTGAACATGAGAGTAGATCATAATCATACATGAACTCTTGCTTTAACACGAATGACTCACAAGAGGTAAAAATCTTGAAATAAATCATAGAAAGTTTTCATGAATTAAATACATACTTGAAAGCCCTTAATCATCATGAAGTCACTTGACCCATCAATCATGTAATAGATCATCAATAACTTCAGAATTCTTGACTAGACATTTTTTCGAACACATGGTGGATTCATGATACTTGTTCAAAATCACGCAATTCAAGAGTGAAATAAGATAAGTAAACTTAATGCAAATCAACCCACCAACATGTAGTAAAACCCTCATGTAGGATACCATAAAATCCATCACCAAAAGCTCATAATATTTCATAGTTTCATAGCTCAAAACATGCATAGTCTCAACGGACAAAATCAATTCATGGTATAAGCTTGAAATAGATAGTCATGCATAATCAATCGATATTTCATAAAGAATCAACATAATTTATACTCGTAATCCATTATAAGAGATACCCATAGGTAATACAACTTGAAAACATGAAATTTTCATAGAAAGGGAAGGTTAGGCTCCATGGATGAAAGGTACCCAATTGATGAAACCCACATACCTTAAACCTTGATTTCCTTGAAGTGAACTTGAAGTGGCTTTAGAGCTTGAAATGAATCCTTGAGTTCCGAAATTGAGCTTGAGATCCTTAGATTTGAATGAGAGAATTGATAGTCTTCGAAAAGTTTAAGAGAGAATTTTTGAGATATAGAGTTGAAAAATGCTAAGTATGGATGATTTCATACTTAAGTGGGCATGATACTATGAATCCACTTCCCTTGGCCGAAACAAAAAATTAACAAAAATATTGTACTGGTCTGCGGCTAGTCCACTACGCAGACTAAATACAAAGGAGAATTTACACTGCTTTGCGCCCAAGCTGCGTCACATTTGGGGCGTAGATGCTCTCTGAAAATAAGAAATTAGAAAAAATTATTTTTCGCTACGGATCCTCTAAAATTCGAGTTATACCCATCTCCCATTCAATTTTATTCCCTGATCGAGAATATGAAGCCAGATTTTTGATATCACGCATGAATTTTGAGATATATAAAAATTACGATTATGGGAATTTCGAAGCACATTTTGGGGCCTTTCATTTTTAAATTTGAATCTTATGTTTTTTTTGTAGGTAATGACTGGTAGTAGTCTAAGTTTTGTGGACCTGTCACTTTCAATGCCGCACCCGTATTAGATTCTTCGAAAATACACTACTTTGATGAATTCAACACGCACCCACTGACTCTTTTGAAGAGTCTGAGAAACATAGGTTGTAGTATGTCTCTTTTTTCTGGGTATGAGTTTTCTTGATCAATTTCTGAATTTTTGCTCTTTTTATGTAGTTGATTGTATTTGCAGAACAGGGGTGTGATTGTTTCAATCTTGAGGTTTAATTTATGTTGGTTATACCCAAATAAAGGGATCATATATTACAAATGTAGATTGCTTTGTATTAATATTTATTCTATATTTGGTATTCATCTTGTTAAAATATGAATATGTGTGATATTTCTTGTTTAATTTTTATTGTTTATGATGGTTTGACATTTTTTAACTACTCATTTAGCCTATTTTATGTCATCTAGGGTCATTTTGAATTTGAAGTTGGACCATATTTGCTTTGTTTTTAATATGGATAAATATGAATTAGCATACTTATCTTGCAGCAGAGGATAAAATTGCCTTAACTCAATCATGGAATCTAATATTCAATTTCTTTATAATATGAAAAAACAGAGAACTATCTAGAACGAATAAAGCATTGTTGAAAAATTGTATAATCTAATTAGATTCTATTTATGGCCTCTTCACTAACCATATTCTTGTATTACTGTGTTTTTTTTGTATGTACAGAATATTTGATTGCCTTCTCGTCTCTTTCTATTCTTGTTTCTCTATTTTCCTTCTTTTGTTATTAATTCTTTGCCTAGTTCTAGTTGTACTGTAGTTTCATGCAATTTTCCTGATTCTAGAGCGTCATTTAAAAATTTTTTCAAATGCCTTTCCTTGAGTGAGGATAGCTTGTTAAGCAACTATTTAGGGATTTTCTATTTAAACTCTCATCCTCTTTAAGGATTTAATATTATTAGTTTTATTTAGAAGAAACTAGTTTTTTTTCTCACATGGCTATCACATGGTAAGCACTATATTATGAGCAATGATATAATTGAAACCAATCTTTATGTACATTTGTTACTTTACATATTTATTTTTTCAGCCGAAGATTTATCGAAAATAGTCTTTTTATCTTTTAAATGAAGGGATAATACTGTGTATACCTATCTTTTTCAGATGTATAGGATTACATGATATGAAGTGCGAAATATTCTCTACTTCCTTTAATTTTTGTTAGTATTGAGAAGGAATACTTTACTTATCTTTAGAATCTGCATAATATCTTCCAATACAACTTCTTTTACTAAAGGGTTGTTAGAATATAAAAAAATAATAGGAGCATTAAATAGGATGTATTAGCAATATTGTGATTAGTTATGGTAGGACTAGTTATATTGAAATTATTTTTTATCCATTATCAGATTTGGTGCATTAAGGGCATGTATATATTAAGGAAATTCTTTCTTATTATTTGTTGAGTCATGAAGAAATTTGTTCATTTTTGTGGTATTTTCTGAATTTAAGAATCAACTGTTAGCTTCCTCCTTACTGTATAGATGCTGAGAGTGTTATCTTTTGATAACCAAATTCTCCATCAAAACTGTATTTGTTTCTTTTAGAAATAAGTTCTTGTTGATTTTAAACCTATGGTCTATTTTCTCTTGTGTGAATTATAATGAAACTTTGTTGGTATTAATTATAGCTTTAGCTTAGTTAATTATTATTATTATTATTTAAAATCTAAGTTCTCTTATATTTTATTGATTGAATTATTGTTAGTTTATTTAGTTAAATTCTCAACTTTTTTATTGGTGTAGATGAAATTTTCCCACCGTAAATGTATGTATGAAAGAACTCATCCTAATCGTGAGAGGTTAAGGACAGAATTTAAAAATGGAGATAAGGAATTTATTTCAAAGGGAAAATCAGAAATGATTTTCTTATAAATCGTACAATTAGGTGTCCTTATGAGAAATGCAAATGTGTCAAGTTATTAAAATTGGATGCTGTTGAATATCATATTTTGAAGGATGAATTTATGGATAATTATTATGTGTGGATAGTTCATAGAGAGAATAATGTGAATGCAACTAAAGTTGATTTTCAGAATGCGTTTAATGGTGAGGATGGTCCCAATAGAGAATAACAATGTTGAAAATTCTTGATTAAGTGAAATGTTAAGGGATGCTTTTGGGATGTTTCCAGGGGTTCAATTAGAACCAAATGATGAGGCTAAGCGGTTCTATGAACAGTTAGCTGAAGCTAGTCGTCCATTGTATGGCGGATCAAAATATTCTACGTTGTCTATTGCTGTTAGATTGATAAGTATAAAATCAGATTATTCAATTTCTCAAATAGGCATGAATTATATTATTGGGCTTATGAATGAGCTTACTCAGAGTAAAGTTGATCTATCCAAAGATTTTTACATGACAAATAAGTTGATTTCTAAGTTAGGACTTTCATCAAAGAGGATTGACTATTGTGAAAAGGGTTGCATGTTATTCTATATGGATGATGCAACTTTAGAAAATTACAACTTTTGTAATCAAGTTATTTATAAAGAAGTCACAAATGTCAAAAGAAAGAAGGTTCCAGTGAAGGCAATGCATTACTTACCCCTTATACCTAGTATAAGAGGTTGTATGCTTCAATAAGCTCTGCTCCTTATATGAGATGACATTATGAACATAAAAGCTCACCTGGTGTTCCATGTCATCCGTCAGATGGAGAAGCATGGAAGCATTTTTATAGAGTGTTCCCTGACTTTTCTAGTGAATCTAGAAATGTTAGGTTGGGATTATGTACTGATGGATTCACTCCGTTTGCAGTCTCTGCTTCACCATATTCATGTTGGCTAGTGTTTGTTACAAATTATATAATCTCCCTCCCAAGTTATGCATGACTAGTCCATATTTGTTCCTAACTTGCATTGTTCCAGGTCCACCAAACAATCCAAAAAATATGATTGATATATAGTTGTAGCCTTTGATCGATAAGTTAATGTTGTTGTGGAATCAAGGTATGGAAGCATATGATGTATCAATTAAACAAAACTTCATATTATGTGTTGCTCTGATGTAGACTGTAAATGATTTCCTGCTTATGGAATATTACCTGGGTGGTCAACTACTGGTAAGTTGGCTTGCCTATATTATATTGGAAGAAACAAAAGTATTCACATTAAAACATAGAGGTAAGATCTCCTGGTTCAACTGTCACCATCGGTTCTTGTCAATGGATCATGAATTTTGGAGAAATACCAGTTTGTTTATGAAGAACCAAATGGATTTTGAGAAGCCACCAGTAACTTTATCGGTCAAAGAAATTTGGAATAGACTTAGGGATCTACTTAAGCTAATGGAGTTTCCACCATCTAAGATACCCAGTTATGGAGTTACATATAATTGGATTAAAAAAATCATATTTTGGGAGTTACTTTATTGGAAGCATGATCTTCTTCGGCATAATTTGAATGTCATGGATATCAATTTTTTTTTTTGATAATTTGTTTAACATTATGACGGATATCAATAACAAGACCAAAGATAATTTGAAAGTTAGGATGGACTTGAAAGAATATTGTACGTGAAGTGAGTTATACTTGATATACTGTCATGACCCAAACCTAGGACCTAGACGTGACACGACGAATGGAGAACCCGAAGGGACTCCAAACAAGCCTCTTAACATATCACTACACATGATTGGTTGCGCAAGCATTTGAACAACAACGAAGAGCATAAAACAAGGATGAGGGACTAAGAAAAATTTTTCATAACATAAACCATTAATAAAGTCAAAGCTCATAGCATCAATACATAACTTGTCGAACAACACCTCTAAACATAGAATTTAGTGGGGGCCAAGACTAACAACAGGGCTCACCATCATAGTAAAAAATATACAATAAAAGAAAGAGAGACTTTACATAGCATAAGATCAAAGACATTGTCCTCGAAATTGACGACTCACTAACTTACTTTATAGAGATAGTACTGGCCATGGGAAGGGTGAGGGTGATCATGAGGAGCTCCGACTCCTACATGATAACATCATGTAGGCATAGAGTATGTGTTAGTACATTTGAATGTACTAAGTATGTAGGATGCAATGCAACGAGAGATAGACAACATTGTCAAAATGCAAAAACATAGGCAATGGGTAGTACAATAACAATATGACATACATGATCAATGCTTAAAGTAAAAGATTCTTGTATAGAGCATATTATATGTGAAGGAAGACACCACCATCATAGACCAAGTAACTTAATACTTGAAATCCAAGGTAGACCACCCCTGAGAAGTGATTGAGGAATCAACCCCTCAATTGGTTGATGGACATGACCACCCCCCCACTGTAAGTGATTGAGGTATTAATCCCTCAATTAGTTGTTGGCTTACCACCCCATCCGAGGAGATTGAGGTATCAACCCCTCAATTGGTTAACAGATATGAACACCCTCCACTTGAAGTGATTGTGGTTGTCACAATCCAAGCCTGGGGCCTAGAAATGGACGGCGAATGGGGAACCTAAAGGAGCCCCAAACAAGCCTCATAGCATATCATTACACATCTTTGGTCGCGAAAGCAATTAAAAATAATAATGTAAGGTACGCATAAACAAGGAAATTGGGACTAAAGCAACACTTTTTTGACACCCTCTAACTCCATGCTCTTATGTACCCTTGTTTTAAGACTCATTTGGTTAGTTGGAGAGTGTATTGTGGTCATGGGAGACTCCTAATACTTAGACGAGTTCAAAACTTCCTTATGAATTGAGTTTTGGGTGTTGGTCCATGCAAGGGTTAAATTTAAACGAGCATAACTTTTAGCGCACTAGGAACTGGGTGGCCCATGACATGTCAAATGAAAACCTTTTGCGTTAGCTTTCCAATGCACTTGGTTTTACCTCATTTAGAGTTCAGAGTCAAAAGTTATGGTCATTTTACTGAAGATTGCCAATGCAAAGTTGCACTAAGCCCACTTTTACTAGTTGTAGGTCAGGCTCATAGCAATTTCCTGAGACTCTAAAATTGAGCCTAGGGGTCATGAGGAGGGTCCTACAAGTCGTAGTGCTACCTATGGGTCGTAATGGGGCCCGTAACATCCATTAGAAAGCTTTTTAAGAAGGGCTATTTTGGTCCTTTCCCACCTTTTATAAGCTCTAGATTGACATTTTTATGCTTATTCAGGTCCCAAACCCTTAAGTTCTTCATTGTATTGATAAAATACTCTCTCAAACCCTTAGACTAATATTTCACTCCAAAATCAAGTGTCCAAATCTCTTCTAGATCTTAAGAAATTCATCCAAGCATCAAGTTTTCACCTCCATCTTCACTAAGAAATTCTTCAAAGCTAAGGTATGTGGTGTTTAGCCATTGGGTCCTTTTACCCATGGTGCCCAAGATTCTATTTCATAAAATTTACATATTTTTAAGTTGATTTTACACATGGTTCTTCTACCATGAACTTGTCTTTAAACTATGCTAAAGCTTCATGAAAGTGGGATTGTGTTGCTATGTTAAGCTATGAATGTAAGATCTATTGTGAGATTTGATGAAAGGCTTTGATGTATCTTGCTTGAAGGTATTATCAAGTATTGATTGATGATTTTACCTTAGATTTACTTGCATGATTTCATCTCCAAATTGCATGGTTTTACACTAGCATTACACACCCACCAAATGATTGATAAAATATCCGGATATGGTTTCTTGAAGAATTAAAGGTCCAATGCATGTCTTATGAGTTGAATGACTTTATGATGATGAAATTATGATATTTATGTGTTGATTTCATGGAAAGTAGCAATAGTGATGAAATTTAACCAAAGTGAGGGGTTGGTACCTCATTAACCAAGGTGAGGAGTTGGCACCTCATTAACCAAAGTGAGGGATTGGTACCTCATTAACCAAGGTGAAAGGTTGGTACCTCATTAACCAAGGTGAGGGGTTGGTACCTCATTAACCAAGGTGAGGGGTTGGTACCTCTTTAACCAAAGTGAGGGGTTGGTACCTCGCACCAATATATGATGGTCTATTCATACACATATGACATGAGTTACTTAAGCATTGATCATATATGCCATATTGCTACATGATGCCTATTGTTTATTATTATGCATTTTGATTATGATGCCTATCTCTTGTTGCATTTCATCCCATATACTTAAAACATTCAAACATACTAACGCATACTCTTTGCCTACATGATGTTACCATGTAGGAATTGGAGCTCTATTTGGTCATCATCCTCCTCCATGTAGCTAGTGGTATCTTTCAAGCTAGTTGGTGAGTCCTCATATACGAGGGCAATATCTATATTCTTATGCTATGCATTAAGGACTATCTTTCTTTTTGGTATACTATGACTATGAGGGTGAGCTCGGTTACTTGTCTTGGCCCCCGCAAAGTTCTATGTTAGAGGTATTGTTGGACAAGATATGTATTATGCTTGAGCTTTGACTCACTTACGATATTCAAGATATTTACACATGAGTCTCTATCCCTTAGTCCCAATCCCCCTTGTTTATGTTTCTTATATTGACTTATCTTGCTTCCGCGACCAAGGATGTGTGATGATATGCTATAAGACTTGTTTGGGGTCCCTTCTAGTTCCCCATTCGTCGGTCACGTCTAGGCCCTGGACTTGGGTCGTGACACTTCCATATCATAACATCAAGAAATAAGAGAGACAAGGCTCATAGCATAGATACATAACATGTCCAACAATACTTATAAACCTTAGATACTTAGTGGGGGCCAAGATAAGCAACCGAGCTCACCTTCATAATAATGACAATAAGTAGTCCAAACATATAAGACATAGTCTAAACATAATCTTGAGATAAGATATATATTGACCCCGGACTTGAGGACTCATCATAAGGTAACTTGAACAATTCGTCTAGCGATGAGGAGAATCAATAGGAGCTCCGGTTCCTACATGGTGACATCATGTAGGCATAGAGTATACATTAGTATGTTTGAATATACTGAGTATGTAAGATGCAATGCAGCAAGAGATAAGTTCATAATCAAAATGCAAAAACATAGGCAATGATTAGTACATAGCAATATGAAATGTATGAATGATGCTTGAAGTAATCATGCTTATATAGAACATAATACGAGTGTAAAGAGTGACCATTATGGTGCAAGCCAAGACCTACCACCCCTTAGGATAGGTGCATGAGATACAAACCCCTTCATGAGGTTGATGGAGTACAAACCCCCCAATAAGGTTGATGGGTACAAACCCCCCAATAAGGCTACCGGGCCTACCATCCCCTGAGCTAGGCAATCAAGGTACAAACCCCTCAATAGATTACCCAGGCCTACAAACCCCCAAGCTAGGCTTGGTCATCCCCAGCACTACATAGATAATATCATATATATATATATATATATATATATATATATATATACATACATACATACACACACTCCAGTCATCATCATATACAGACATTTCCTTTCAGCATCATTCCATTATCATTTCATCATCATTCGATCATTATTTCATCATCATATAGTCATTCAACTCATAAAATATGCATAGGATCTTCAATTCCTCAAGAAACCATAATCAGGCATTTTATCAAACACTTAGAGGATGTGTAGTGCTAGTATAAAATCATGCAATTCAAGAGTGAAATCATGCAAGAAAACTTGAAGTAAAACAACCCATCAATACTTGATAATACCATCTTTCAAAATACATTGAAACCCCTCATCAAATCCTAAGAGAGATTATAGTTCTAAAGCTTAAAATATGCATACTCATAATAGGTAAATCATCTCATGGTATAAACTTAAAACGAGCAATCATGCATTTTCAACCAAACTTTCATAAATTTCCAATATATTATATGGTCATAATCTCTAATGAATAATACCCATAAGCAACATAACTTGGAAACATGTAATTTTCATAGAAATGGAAGGTTGGGTTTCATGGGTGAAAGGTACCCATAATTGAAACTTACATATCTTAGACCTTGAATTTCTTGAAATTGAGTTGTGAAAGACTTGAAGTTTGAAAGTGGGTCTTGGAATCCAAAGCTTACTCTTGAGATTCCTTGAATTTGTATTGAGGTTTTGATGGAGATTCTTGAGAGAATTTGAGAGTGTATTCCAATTGGGAGGAGTGAATTTGATCTTTAGGAATAGGGTTAGGTCTTTAGGGGTTGTTAAGATAGCATAGGAATTCCCAAAATACCAACAGAAATGGCTAAATTTATGGAATGCCATTAATGAGGCAGAATTTGGCAAAAACCCGTATATACCCTTGCACATACAAGTCCTACGAAAATAGGCATAACTTCTTCATTTGTACTTTACATGAGGTGAAACCAAGTTCGTTAGAAAGCTTATTCAAAGGGCTTTGATTTGGTAGGTTGTGGGCCACCCATTTCTTTGTGTGCTAAGAGATATGCCCTTTAAAATTGACCCTCCTATCGGTACTTGTGCAAAACTTGACCAAGGGAAATTCCTTTGAACTTGGCTTGATGTAGGGGACTCACGACGGTCTTAAACAACATAAATAAGCTTGACCTAGATTTGAATGAGAGTTTGAAGCTTGAATGAGTTTCTTGAGATCCAGAAGTGAGTTTGGGCTATTTGAATTGGGTGAAATATTTGTCTAAGTGTTTGAATGATATTGAGGAGTTTCTTGTGTGATACGCGAGTAAAATATGACTGTGATATACGGGTGAAATATGGCTAAGTATAGGTATTTTCACGCATGAGAACACTTAGGCCCAAGACCCTAAAAGTCTTGGACTAAACAAGAAAAATAGCATACAAAATGAACTAAGGCGCGCCCTTGGCGAGTCACGCCTTAGGCACGAAAACCTCACTGGAAAGTGAATTTTGGGAAAATGAAATTGCGATTCTTTGTTATTAAATTAGGTTAGACCCATTTCACACTCCGTTTGACCCCTTAACAAGAATATGAAATCGAATTTTTGATGTCACGTATGAATTTTGAGATATATAGAAATTACGGTTTTGGGCACTTCTGACGCATAATTTTGGGCACTTTTTGGGGTTGTTACAGAGGTATCAGCCCCTCAATTGGTTGATGGCTTACCACCGCCATCCAAGGTGATTAAGGTATCAACCCCTCAATTGGTTATAGTCAACTCATAACACTAAAGATACATATCATGAATTCATCACATAAATACCATCCTTTCATCATCAGAAAGTCACTTAATTCATATGCCTTGCATTAGGCCTTCAACAAATCAAGATACATTAACTAGATATTTTATTAAACACTTGACGGGTGTGTAATGCTAGTACAAAACCATGCAATTCAAGAGTGAAATCATGCAAGTAAACTTGAAGTAAATTAACCCACCAATACTAGGTAATACCATCATGTAATATACATCAAAACCCTACATCAAATCTCAAGATAGATCCAATATTTATAGCTCAAAACATGCTCAAACAGTCACACTTTTATGAAACTCCAACATAGTTCATAGTCAAATTCATAATAAGTAAGACCCATACGTAAATCAACTTAGAAACATGAAATTTATGTAAAAAGGAAGCTTGGACACCATGGGTGAAAGGACCCAATGGTTGAAACCCACATACATTAGCTTTAGAGAATTCCTTTACGAAGATTGGAATGGAGACTTGAAGCTTGAATGAAACTCTTAAGATCCGTAATGAGATTTGACATTTGGAGTTTTGAGCGAAATATTTGTCTAAGTGTTTGAGAGTGTATTGGGTAATGTCTTGTATTATATGAAGTTGAAATATGGTTCAGTATAGGTATTTTCACGCAAGGGAAGGTTTTAGTCCAAGACTCAAAAGCGTTGGATCTAGATTAAAAAACTGACAACAAAATATACTGCTCCACGACAGGTACGCATCGCGGACTGCTACTGGAATTGCAAAATTGGCGAAATTTGTTTTTCACTACGGGTCCTCTAAAATTTGGGTTATACCCATTTCCTACTCAATTTTTCCCACTGAACAAGAATATTAAGTCAGATTTTTGATATCATGCGTGGATTTTGACATATATCAAAATTACAATTATGAGAATTTCTGAGTCACATTCTCTGACACTTTTTGGGGTCGTTTTACATACTTTAATGATAAGATTAAGAAGCCCAAGGCTAGTTATACATTCAGTTTGGATGAGAAGAGAGAAATTTGTGAGCGGGTTAACAATTTGATGATGCCTAATGGATATTCTTCAAACTTATCTAGATATATTGATATGAAAGATGGGAAAATGATATCTATGAAAAGTAACGATTGTCATATTTTCATGGAATCTTTGATGCTTGTTGCATTTAAGGCTTTGCCTAATAGAATATGGAAACCCATCACAGAAATAAACCTTTTTTTTCAACGAATTGTGTTCTAGAACATTGAGGGTGGAGGACTTATATTATATGGAGAGTAACATTTTCCTAGATTTAAACAAGTTGGCCAAAATTTTTCCTCCTGATTATTTCAATGAAATGGAACATCTCCTAATTCATCTTGTGCGAGAGATATGACTCGGAGGCTCAGTCCAATATAGATGAATGTGTCCATATGAAAGGTGATAACTTTTAATTATTTTTCTTTTGTATTTTAATTAAAAAATCTTTCATGTAAAATTCATATTTTACAGGTGTGTTGGCATATGTAAGAGAAACATTAAACATAGATAGAGAATAGAAGGATTGATACTTCAAGCATATCTGGCAAGCGAAGCTTCTCATTTTGATTCATATTATTTTGAAAATGGTGTCCCATGTTTGAAAAGTAGACCTAATCGACATGATAACGGAGGAATTATTGATCCTTTGTTCCTATCCTTTTCAATATTCAATCATCCAGGAAAAAGAGGTCCAAAACATACTCCAAAGCGAAAGTTATCTAAGATGGAGCTAAAGTCAAGTACAACACATGTATTATTGAATTTTTCCAAGGTCCAACCTTAGTAAAACACACACATACGTACACAAACACATATAGTACCCACTGCCAAACAAGATTTTCTCTTTAACTAATTAAAATTATTATTTTGTTGGAACGTTACTTTAGTGGTGTGTACGAAAATAATGTTTATTCTAGATTTTCATAGTGGTTTAGAGAATATGTAAGTACTACTTAATATTGTTAAGTATTTGCCCATCAATTATATATACAATAATAACATATTCAGTGAAATTCCACAAGTGGAGTGGGGTCTGAGGAGGGTAAAATGTCGGTAACCTTGCCACTACCTCCTAGAAGTAGAGAGACTATTTTCTGGTGCACTTTAATTATATATATATTTTTAAAATTTTAAATTTTCTCTAATTCAATATAGGTTCATGATCCAATGAATGTCTAATTTTTGCATGAGTTATGGGGACCTGATCATAAAATCAGAGTAATGTCTAAGTACTTCATTAATGGGTACAAATTTCAAACAAAAGAAGAGTTCAAAGGCAAGAAAAGTAATAATAGTGGTGTGTGGGTAAAATGAAACGACCCCAAAAAGTGCCTGAAAATGTGCCTCGGAAGTGCCCTGAATCGTAACATTCATAATATCACAAAATTCTATGTGATATCGAAATTCTGACTTCATATTCTTGATTAGGGGGTAAAATTGAGTGAGAAATGTGTCTAACCCTAATTTAGAGAAACCGGAGAAAATTTCAAAAATTCAAAGTGAGTAAAAAATAGTGAGCAGGCTCGCCCCTAGCGCGATGCGGCCAAGGCGCGCTAGTGTGTAATTTCATGTAGTTTGTTTGTGAGTTCGGTCCAAGGCTTTCGTGTCTTGGGCCTAAGTCCTCCCATACGTGAAAATACCTATACTTAGCCATATTTCACCTTCATATCATTCAAGACATTCCGAAATACTCTCTCAAATACTTAGATAATATTTCATCTCAAAATTCAAGTGTCCAAAACTCATTCGGATCTTAAGGATTTCACTCAAGCTTCAAGTCTTCATTCAAATCTTCACCAACGAATTCTCCAAAGTCAACATATGTGGGTTTCATACATGAGTTCCTTTCAGCCATGAAGCCTAAGCCTCCTTTTTACTTAAATTGCATGATTTTAAGGTGATTTATCTATGGGTCTTACTTACAATGAATTTGACTATGAACTATGTTGGGGTTCATGAATTATGACTGTATTAGCATGTTTTAAGCTATAAATCTAAGATGTATTGTGGGATTTGATGAAGGATTTTGGTGTATATTGCTTGAGAGTGTTACTATGTATTGACGGATGGTTTTACATTGGATTTTCTTGCATGATTTCATCCTTGAATTGCATAGTTTTACACTAGCACTACAAACCTGCCAAGTGTTTGATAAAATATACGGATTATGTATCTTGAGTTATTGAAGGCCTAATGCATGGAATATGAGTTGAATGACCTTATGATGATGAAACGAATGTATTTCTATGATATTTTTCTCTATAGTGTTGTGGGATGACTACTTTGATGGAGGGTGTGATATTCATTAACCCAATTGAGGGGTTGATACCTCATTAACCTAATTGAGGGGTTGGGATTGATACCTTATTAACCTAATTGAGGGTTTGATACCTCATTAACCTAATTTAGGGGTTGATACCTTATTAACCTAATTGAGGGGTTGATACCTAACTCACCTAGGATGAAAGGTGGATACGTTCAACAACCATGTCGAGTGGTTTGTACCTTGATAATCAATTGAGGGGTTTGTACCTTAATCACCAAAGGTGGTAGGGTGAGATGATCTACTAACCAATCAAGGGGTTTGTACCTTGATAAATTATGTACTCTGTAATGATGGTCTCTTCTTACACATGTATTATGATTTATGTTAGCATGATTTTCTTCAAGCATTTTCCATGTATGCCATATGGTTATATGTTACTCATTGTCTATGCTTATGCATTTCGATTATGATGCTTATCTCTTGTTTCATTGCATCCTACATACTTAGTATATTCAAATGTACTAATGCATACTCTATGCCTACATGATATTACCATGTAGGAACTAGAGCTCCTTCTGGTTATCCTCCTCCTCCATGTGACTATTGGTTCCTATTTAAGCTAGTTGGTGAGTCCTCTATTCTGAGGATAATGTCTATGTTCTTATGCTATGTGTTAAAGATCTCTTTCTTTATGGTATACTTTGACTATGAGGGTGAGCTTGGTTTCTTATCTTGTCCCCCGCTTAGCTCTACGCTAGAGGTGTTATAGGACAAGTTATGTATTATGCTTGATCTTTGACTCACTTATGTTATTCAAGTATTTTAACTCTTTTCCTTATCCCCAATTTCCCTTGTTTACATTTCTTATCTTGTTCTATTTTTCTTCCGCAACCAAGGATGTGTGTACGATATGCTAAGAGGATTGTTTGGGATTCCTTCGGGTTTCCCATTTGCCGTGTCACGTCTAGGCCCTATTTTAGGTCGTGACAAACTTGGTATCAAAGCACTAGGTTGTTAGTTCCTCGGCATCCAACACACCACGTCGATTAGAGTCTTGTTCATGGTTGTGTTGTGCACCACAACTATGGACAAGAGGCTATGAGACGTTTTAGGAAATGTTTCCCTTCGTCATGGTCAATGTTATGCTATAGAGTTGAGGTAAGTTTATTCCCCCCTCCCTCCTTAACGATTGTTCCTTGATATGCTAGATCATTCCTAACACAAGAGGAGGAAGAGCCCACTCTCCCGAAGAACAACCAGCTCATGAAGAATTCCAGGATGCTCTTGCCATGTTAGCTCATGCCATGGCTATTCAAATCAACCAAGGGGCCCAAGCTCCTTATGTTCCTACCTCAGCATCTCGAGCGAGGGACTTCATGAGGATGAACCTACTGGAGCTCCATGGGTCTAAGGTGGATAAGGACCCCCAATAATTTGTAAATGAGGTGTACAACGTATTGACTATTATAGGTGTTATATTAGAAGAGAAGACGAGTTAGCGGCCTACCAACTCAAAGGGGTGGCCCAAATATGGTATGCTCAATGGAAGGAGGAGAAGGGAAATAATAATATAGTACTATAAGAGGAGTTTAAGGTGGCTTTTCTTAACCGGTTCTTCCCTCTTGAGCTTAGGGAGGCCAAGATGGTGGAGTTCATGAATTGGAAGCAAGGGTCAATGAGTGTGAAGTAGTATGCCCTCAAGTTCAACCAACTTTTTAAATATGCTTCCTAATCAGTGGCCGATCCAAGGTCTAGGATGAGCAAGTTCGTGATAGGTGTATCCGATTTGGTAAGTGAGGAATGTCGGTCCACTATGTTGATAAGTGACATGGATTTGTCCCGCCTAATGACATATGTCAAACAATTGAAGGAGGAAAAGATGAGGAAGAGAAGGGGTAAAGAGGCCAAGAGAGCCCATTTTGAAGGAAAGTTCCAAAGTCTCAAAGATAGAGATGATGCTATATGTACAACATGTGGTAAGATTCATAGAGGCCCATGTTTGAGGGACACTAATACTTTTCTCCGATATGGTGAGGAGGGGCATAAGAAAAAAAAGATTGTTCTCGTAAGCGAGGCAAGGGTGAAGATGTTAGCATTCAAGGTGGTATCCCAATGCACAATCGATTCTATGCTTTCAGGAGGTGATGAGGTGCCTGATGATGCTACCGGTAAGTTAGAGGTTTTCCTTGATTTTAATGTGCATTCTTTGATGGTTCTAGGAGTCACTATTTCTTTCATTATTCCTTTTGTTGCTAGAAAGATTTGGTTATGTGAGTCTATTGGTGCTAGTAAGTCTTATAAAGGTTACTCCATGTCCTTATTACATAAAGTCTTGTCTTGTGATCTTGGTTGAATTTGGTTTGATGGATTGGAGGTCTTGAGGTGGTTTGGCTACATGCATATCATGCTTCTAGTGGGTGTAGGACCCATAAGGTTGTAAAATAATGGTTAAGGATGGACGATCTATTGGGCCAACTACAATGGGCTAGTCACTCCTCTAAAATTGATTTGTGGTTCGGGTTTTGTCCCCAAGTGAGGATGAGGGTAGGTGATATCCCTAGGCATCCCTTTTGGGATAGGATTGAGCATTTGAGTATTGGTGGAGTTATTTGGTTGACTTGCACCAACTCTGTCTATGGGTTTCATGAATAGGGTCTTAAAACCCTACCTTGATGTGTTTGAGGTGGCCTATAGTGATGAAGCATTAATTTATTTAGAGCTTGTAGATCATTTGGGGTTAGTGTTGCAAGTCTTGGGGGAGGAGAGGTTGTTTGCTAAATATGATAGGTGTGAGTTGAGGGTAACAAGAACGTGGTTAGAACTCCTTAAGGATTATGATATGAGTGTGCATTATTTTCCCCGGTAAGGCTAGTGTTGTAGTCAGTGCTCTAAGTAGCCTAGCATACATTGATGATGGTGGCAAAAAGGGTGACTAGAGAGGTCAATCGGTTGGCTAGAATGGGGGTTAGTTTGGAGGAAGTTGAGCATGGTAGTGTAGTATTCTTGATGGCTCCAAATCTTCTTTGGTTGAAGAGGTCTAGTTTAAGCAAGGCCTTGATTCTGCCTTTTTGGAGTTGGAAGTTTTGGGTGGAAGGATGGTATAGTAGAGGTTGTCTCCCAAGGGGGAGATGGTGGTTTAAAGTACTAAGTGGGCTATGTGTGTTTGAGGTTGACAATTGGGTGAAGATTGGGTGTGAGTCCTTATAGGGTATAGAGAAAGTTTGGTGAGGTTGCATCCGAATGGGAATTGCCTATGGATATGGATATAGCTCATCTTATTCTTCATGTTTCTAGGTTGAGGGACGTGTTGGTGACTCTAGTGCTATAGAACTCTTTGAGGTTGTGGGCGTTATGGAGGATAAGTTAGCTTAGGAGAAGGTCTCGATGGAGACATTGGCTGGATGGGTGGAGAAGTTGATTGATAGGAGGTAGTGTTCGTCAAGGCCATTTGGAAGAATCATCAAGTCGAAAGTGTCTCTCGAGTAGCCGGAACAGGCATGGAAAAACAATATCCATATCTCCTTCATTCTGCTCAAGCTTATGATAACACGTCAAGTCCTTTTTCCATGGTTCCAAGTCATAAGTCTCAGCCCTTATTTCATTTGCATATATTCATGTTTATATTGAGAAGTTCATGTTGATTTTGACACTAATGTTGAGGTTTTCGAAAATGTTGTTTAAGTGCATTGTTGCATTCTCGTGTAGGTTGAAATCATCTCATTTCTCTTATATGCATTTCTTTGACATTTGGAGATGAATATTCCCAAGGGGGAGATAATCAAATGACCCCAAAAAGTGCCCGAAAATATGCCTTGGAAGTGCCCAGAATTGTAATTTCCATATATCTCAAAATCCGTGTGTGATATCAAAAATCGAACTTCATATTATTGATCAGAAGGTCAAATCAAGTGGAAAATGGGTCTAATCCTAATTTTAGAGCATCTGTAGCAAATTTCAAAAATTCAAAGTGAGCAAAAAATAGTGAGCAGGCTCCCATAGGTGTTATTTCGTGCAGGTTTTTTTGAGTTCGGTCCAAAGGCTTGTGGGTCTTGGTCCTAAGACCTCCCATGAGTGAAAATCCTATACTTAGCCATATTTCACCTTCATATTATTCAAGACATTCCCAAATACTCTCTCAAACACTTAGACATTATTTTATCTCAAAATTTAAGTATCCAAAACTCATCCGGATCTTAAGGATTTCACTCAAGCTTCAATTCAAATCTTAATCAAGGAATTCTCCAAAGTCAAGGTATGTGGGTTTCATTCATGGGTTCTTTTCACCTATGAAGCCTAAGCCTCCTTTTTACTTAAATTGCATGATTTTAAGTTGATTTACTTATGGATCTTACTTACAATGAATTTGACTATGAACTATGTTGGGGTTTCATGAAATTGTGACTATTTTAGCATGTTTTGAGCTATGAATGTAACATCTATTGTGAGATGTGATAAAGAGTTTTGTAGTATATTGCTTGGGGGTGTTACTATGTATTTATTGATGGGTTTTACATTGGATTTTCTTGCATGATTTCATTCTTAAATTGCATAGTTTTACACTAGCACTACACACCCGCCAAGTGTTTGATAAAATGTCCGGATACTGTATCTTGAGTTATTGATGTCCTAATTCATGACATATGAGTTGAATGACCTTACTATGATTAAAGGAATGTATATCTATGGTATTTTGCTCTATTGTGTTGTGGGATGACCACTTTGATGGAGAGTATGATGTTCATTAACCCAATTGAGGGGTTGATACCTCATTAACCTAATTAAGGGGTTGATACCTCATTAACCTAATTGTGGGGTTGATACCTCATTAACCCAATCGAGGGGTTGATACCTCATTAACCCAATTGAGGGTTGATACCTCAATCACCTAGGATGGAAGGTGGTACGTTCGACAACCATGTTGAGGGGTTTGTACCTTGACAACCAATTGAGGGTTTTGTGCATTAATCACCAAGGGTAGTAGGGTGAGACGATCTACCAACCAATCAAGGGGTTTGTACCTTGATAAACTATGTACTCTATGATGATGGTGTCTTCTTACACATGTATTATGATCTATGTAAGCATGATTTACTTCAAGCATCTTCCATGCATGCCATATTGTTATATGTTACTCATTGCCTATATTTATGCATTTCAATTATGATGCTTATCTCTTGTTGCATTGCATCCTACATACTTAGAATATTCAAACGTACTAACGCATACTCTATGTCTACATGATGTTACCATGTAGGAACCGAAGCTCTTTTTGGTCATCCTCCTCCTCTACGTGGCTAGTGATTCCTATTCAAGCTAGTTGGTGTGTTCTCTATTTCTAGGACAATATGTATGTTCTTATGTTATGTATTAAATAATCTCTTTCTTTATGGTATGCTTTGACTATGAGGGTGATGCTAGTTTCTTGTCGTGGCCCCACTTAGTTCTACGCTAGAGGTGTTGTTGGACAAGTTATGTATTATGCTTAAACTTTGACTCACTTATGTTATTCAAGTGTTTTAACTCTTTTCCTTAGCCTCAATTTCCTTTGTTTACATTTCTTATGTTGTTCTATTGTGCTTTCGTGACCAAGAATATGCGTATGATATGTTAAGAGGCTTGTTTGGGGTTCCTTTGGGTTGTCCATTCGCTGTGTCATGTCTAGGCCCTATTTTGGGTCGTGACGTAAAAGGTGAGGGAGACATTGATTATTATGGCATGATTTAGGAGATTATAAAACTTGAGTGTATTGTTGGTTGACCAAAGAAAAAGCTATTACTACTTCGGTGCAAGTGGTGTGATCCTGATCCTAGTGGTGCAAAGGTGCACCCTCAACCCAAAATAGTTGAAATCAACCATATGTGGCAGTATCATTTTAATGATCCATTTATTATTGCATAAAATATGAAACAAATGTATTATGTTCCTTATCTCTTATGAAAGAATAAATCTTCATGGCGTATAGTTATAAAGATAAAACCTGTAAGGAGAGAGGAAGCCAAGGATGCATTGGATATGGCATATCAAAATGATATTTCAAGTGTTGAAGAAATAGTGGATAATAAATTAGCAGGTGAGTTACAACATGGAAAAGATATCTATGAAGAATTTAATGCTAGTTTCTTAAATCAAATCCAAATGATTATGAAGGAGGAACATCTAAGGCTAAAAGGAGGAATCTGACGATGAGGAATCCCCAATTGATGAATAGAAACAAGTGATGACGAATTGCTTGAAGGCGATGAAACAAGTGATGAGGAACAATATGATAGTGATTATGAATCAAATGAAGATGATTGACTAATTTGATTTGTTGTGCTAATATATTTGGATTGGTGATTCATTCAATATTTTTCTTTGTAGTTTAGTTAGTCTAGTGGGATATATCCAATTTGATAATATCTGACTTGAGCTTAAACTGACCTATCAAATTCATGTCTGACTTGAGCTTAATCTGACCTATAAAATTCTTTCTATTTGAGTATTCTTGTATTGAAAGGGCTTTTGTTTTATGGCGGTTTCCTATAGATAGTTTTATGGTGATTTTAGATAGTTTTATGGTGATTTTAAATTAGTATTATATCTAATCTCTTGTTTGATCATTGCATTTGATTTTTATTCTGTTGTTTGTGTTTGAGTTGATTTTATTTTAGTTAAATCTTCTCTTACTTTTTTTCCTCAGTCACACAATAAATATTTTTAACTTTTCTCCCAATGCACTAATTATCATTTTGACTTTTTGTTTTCTTGTGAGGAGTAATAACTTATATTAATGAGAATACAGAGAATAAATGGATTGCAGGTAAATTGAAGTTGTTCAAGGTGATAATTTGTGAAGTTACTAGTAATATACCTTCTATTTTGTGTCTGAAAAAATAGATGAGAAACTAGTCAACTAACTTTCTGCTTTCTTCCACAACTACTTGTCCTGAAAATGACCTGAAACAATATTGGATCATGTTCTTCTCTTTGCATGTAGAATTAAGTGTATTAACTATAATGTTATAGCATGAGCTATTTATACGACTTTTATTTAAAGGAATATCAACGGGATGCTACAATATAATAACAAATTATTGCTAATTATATGTTGAATTTACTGAAAAGTTTTTCTTTATTTTTTTTAATTTATTATATTGTCTACAGGATGCTATATTGAGAGATTTCTTTTGGTTTGAATTTGTCAATTTATTGTGTTACTTGTTGAATCTTACAGACCATGTCTTATCTTTGGTGGAGCTTTATTTTTATGTGTGCAATCATGTGTCGATGCTAATATTTAAATACAGTTACTTCAGTGGTTTGCAAATCTGAACTCTTATTGATGATATTGTTCTCCTCAGGTATGTTTTTGTGAAAATACTAAACATGCTTCATAAGGGTGTATACATGAAAAGGACAAATATTTTGTATCTAGAAAATCAATTTACATATATTGGTGAATTATATCATCATAATTCTCAAAAGTCAATTTCTATCCTTCTCTGTTCTAATGAATTCCAGAATTCTTATGTTATCTAGACAACAAATTCGGACTTTGTAGTACACTAGCCATATTACACAGTGAAAGAAAGAATGTGAATTTTACAAGTAATATTGTAGTACAGTAGCCACATTATACATAGTTGATTATGTTATTGTGTAATGTTTTCTTGTGGATATTTGCATTATAAAAGCATCATTATGCCTATTTGGCTCATAATGTATCCTTGTGTATATATGAGTATCTTTTTAGGCAACGAAAAAATCAACTTGAAGGTGTCCAAAGCACACAAGTAAGAGGAAACAACATGATTCTCAACCAAATTCATTACAATCTATAGGTCACTCGAGCCAGCCATATATAGGTGCTCCTAAGGAGAATTCATTGCCACCTGCCCTTTCTCTTAGACCCATTTTATTGTCATCTGTTGTTCCACCACAACAAACTTCACTACCGCCCACTGTTCCTCCTCAAATGACTTCATTACTGAAACAACCATCATGTGTTTCAGAATGTCCCATAATCGTAATTTTCTTATATCTCAAAATTCTTGCATGATTTTAGAAATCTGACTTCATATTCTTGATCAAGGGAAAAAATTAAGTGAGAGATGAATATAACCTAGATTTTAGAAGACCCATAGTGAAAAATTATTTTCAGTAATTTATGAATTTAAAGTGTCTGTCCGTGCCCAAGCTGTGAAGCGCCTGGGGCACAAACTAGTGTAAGTTGGCCGGCACGTTGGGTCCATGTCGCACCAATGATGCAGACCAACGTAAGTTTTTTTTTAGTTTTCTCTTTTCATCCAAGGGAATTGGAGTAACAGGCCCATACCCATTTAAACATGAAATCTTCCTTACTTATCCAATTTTCAACTCTATAACTCACAAAATCCTCTCTAAAACCTCTTCAAGACTTTATCAAATCTCTCATTCAAATCTAAGGATTTCAAGCTCAATTTTGGAACTCAAGAACCCATCTCAAGCTTCAAGTCTCTTTCAAGTTCATCTAAAAACATTCAAGGTTTAAGGTATGTGGGTCTTCATCCATGGGTCCTTTCATCCATGGAGCCCAACCTTCTCTTTTTATAAAAATTGCATGTTTTCAGGTTGTATTACCTATTGTGTATCTTTTATTATGAAATATGAACTTAAATTATGTTGGGGTTTTATTATATATTGATTTATTATACATGAATATCTATGTCAAGCTTATTCTATGAATTGGTTTTGTCTATTGAGACTATGTGTGATTTGAGCTATGAAACTATGAACTAATATAAGCTTTTGTGATGGATTTCAAGATATCCTAAACGAGGGTTTTAGTACAATATTGATGGGTTGATTTTCATTGAGTTTACTCATCTTGTTTTACTCTTGAATTGCACGATTTTGAACAAGTATCATGAACTCACCATGTTTTTGATAAAATTTCATGACAAAAATTCTCAAGTTGCTGATGATCTATTACATGATTTACAAGTCAAGTGATTTCATGATGATTAAGGAATTTCAAGAATGTATTAAATTCATGAAAAGTATCTATGATTTTGCAAGTATCAAGTTAAGACCTATTTTAAGACTTTTACCTCTTGTGAACCATTCATGTCAAAGCAAGGGATCATGAAACACCCCCAAAAGTGCCCGATAAAGTGCCTCGGAAATGCCCATATTAGTAAATTCCATATATCTCAAATTTCATGTATGATAATGAAAATTCAACTTCATATTCGTGATCAGGGGAAATATTGAGTGCAAAATGAGTCTAACCCTGATTTTAGAGCAACCGTATCAAAATTTCATTTTCCCAAAGATATCTTATCCAGTGTCGATCCACGCCCCTATGCCTAAGCCTTCCCATATGTGAAAACACCTATACTTAGTCACTTTTCAACCCTATATCATTCAAGACATTCCCCAAAACCCTCTCAAACACTTAGCCAAATATTTCACTCAAAATCAAGTGTCCCAAACTAATTTCGTATCTTAAAGAATTCATTCAATCTTCACGTTGTCATTCAAATCTTCATCAAGAAATTCTCTAAAGTTAAGGTATGTGGGTTTCAACTATTGGGTCCTGTCCTTTTTCACCTACTGTGCCCAACCTTCATTTTTATGTAAATTACATAATTTCAAGTGGATTTATATTGGTATTTCTTATTATGGATTGATTATGAACTATGTTGGGGTTTTATAAAAATGTGACTATTTAAGCATATTTTGAGACATGAATGTATGATCTATTGTGATATTTGATGATGAGTTTTAATGTATATTGTATGAGGGTGTTACTAAGTGTTAGTGAATTGATTTTTCATTAAGTTTTCTTGCATGATTTCACTCTTGAATTGCATGATTTTGAACTAACATTACATATCGACCAAGTGTTTGATAAAATGTCTGGTTTAGGGTTCTTGAGCTATTGATGATCTATTCCATGACCTATGAGTCAACTGACTTTTCTTGGCCCCCCCCAATCAATGTTAGTGGTGTTGTTGGACAAGTTATGCAATTATACTTGAGCTTTGACTCTATTGATGATTTATGCTATGAAAGACTTCCCTTAGTCCCTTTATCCTTATTTCTATTCTCATATTGTTGCTTTATTGCTTCCGCGACCAAGGATATGTAAATGATATGCTAAAAGGCTCGTTTGGGATCCTATTTGGGTTCCCATTCGCCGTGTCACGTCTAGGCCCTAGGCTTGGATCGTGACAAACTTGGACTCAGAGCCCTAGGTTGTTAATGATCCTCGGCCTCCAACACACTACGTCGATTAGAGTCTTGTTCATGGTTGTGTTGTGCATCATAACTATGAGTAAGAGGCTATAAGGCATTTTAGGAAATATTTCCTTTTTTCTTGATCCATGTCGTTCTATATAAGTTAAAGTAAGGCTTTCCCCTAACGAATATTTTTGCTATGCTAGATCATGCCTATCCCAAGAGGAAGAAGAGCTCGCACTCTCGAAAAATAACCAGCTCATGAAGAGTTTCGAGATGCTATTTCTATGCTAGCTCAAGATATGACCAATCAAATCAACCAAGGGGCCTAAGCCCCTCATGCTCCTACTCCGGCATCTATGTTAAAGGACTTCACAAGGATGAGCCCACCGGTGTTTCATGGGTCTAAAGTGGATGAAGACCCTCAAGATTTCATTGATGAGGTGTACAAAGTATTATCTATCGTGGGTGTTGGATTGGAGGAGGAGGCGGAGTTGGTAGCTTAGCAACTTAAAAGGGTGGCCCAATTTTGGTTTACTCAATGAAAGAAGGAGAAGGGGAACAATAATGTGGTCCTTTGGGAGTAGTTTAAGGCTTTGTTTCTCAACCAGTTCTTCCCTTTTGAGCTAAGGGAGGCCAAAATGATGGAGTTCATGAATTTGAAGCAACAGTCTATAAGTTTGAGGGAGTATTCCCTCAAGTTCAACCAACTCTCTAAATGTGCTCCACAAATGGTGGCTGAGCCAAGGTCTAGGATGAACAAGTTTGTGATGTGTGTATCTAATTCGGTGAATGAAGTATGTCGTGCTGCCATGTTGATTGGTGATATAGACTTGTCCCACCTCATGACTTATGCCAAACAATTGGAAGGGGAGAAGCTTAGAAAAAGGAGGAATGGTGAGGCCAAGAGGGCCCGTTTCGAAGGAAGGTTCCAAGGTCCCAAGGTTGGCCGGTTTCATCAAGGCCAAAGGTATTTCCATGCTCCTAATAGGAGGTTTGCTAATGATAACCCAAGGGTCCAAGGTGGTGGTGGTGTGGTGCCTAATGCTAGGTGCCCAAGATGTGGTAGAGGCCATGATGGTCCATGTTTGAGGGATAGTAGTGCTTGCTATAGTTGTGGAGAAGTGAGTCACAAGAAGGTTGATTGTCCTCGTAATCAAAACAAGGTTAGAGATGGTCGTCCACAATGTCGGGGTGCAAATGCGGTTCCTTTGGGAAAGAGAGGTCAACAAGGTAGTGCCCCAAGGAACAATTGGTTCTTTGCTCTTCAAGGGAGGCAAGGGGTAGATAAGGTACCCAATGTCGTCACCGGTATGCTGAAAGTATTTGATTTTGATATGTATGCATTGATAGACCCAAGTGCCACTCTTTCTTTTGTTACTCCTTTTGTTGCCAAAAAGTTTCATGTTGAACCCGAATTGTTGTGCAAGCATTATGAGGTGTCTTCTCCCATTGGTGCATCCATTGTTGCTAGAAGGGTCTACAGAAATTATCCCATTTTCATTTCGCATAAATATTGTCTTGTGATTTTGTTGAGTTAGATATGGTGGAT
Source organism: Solanum clarkiae (assembly GCA_011800125.2). Lineage (NCBI taxonomy): Eukaryota > Viridiplantae > Streptophyta > Magnoliopsida > Solanales > Solanaceae > Solanum > Solanum clarkiae. The sequence continues at coordinate 14,917,973 of JAABOM020000075.1, forward strand.
TTTGATGTCATTCTTGGGATGGATTGATTGCATGCATATTATGCCTCTATTGATTGTATAACCTATAGGGTCAAATTCCAATTCCCAAATAAACCCGTTCTTGAGTGGGAGAGTCATAATGTGGTGGTCAAGGATAGATTCATTTCTTGCATTAAAGCCCATAAGTTGATTTCTAAGGGGTTTCTCTATCATCTTGTGAGGGTTAGGGATTTTGAGTCTAATGTCCTTCCCATAGAGTCACCATCAAGAATAAGTACCCTCTATCAAGGATTGATGATCTTTTTGACCAACTTCAAGGGCTACTCACTTCTCTAAGATTGATCTTTGGTTCGGGTGTCACCAAATGAAAGTGAGCGAGTTTGACATTCCCAAAATGGCCTTCTGGACTAGATATGGGAACTATGAATTTGTGGTTATGTTCTTTGGGTTGGACAATGCAATGGCTATCTTCATGGAAATTATGAATAGGGTCTTTAAACCCTACCTCGATTTGTTTGTAGTGGTATTCATTGATGATATCTTGATCTATTCCCATAGTGAGGAAGAGCATGCGGCTCACTTGAGGGTGGTGTTACTAATCTTGAGAGAGGAGAAGTTGTATGCCAAATATGAAAAATGTGATTTTTGTTGAAAGAGGTTGTCTTTCTCGGTTATGTGATGCCGCGTTATGGTATAAACCTGGATCCTAAAAAGACGAAGGTAATTAGAAATTAGACTAGACCTTTGACTCCATCAGATATTAGAAATTTCTTGGGCTTAGCGGGTTATTACCAAAGGTTTGTGAATGAGTTCTCCTCTATTGCTTTTCCCATGACTGAGTTGACCCAAAAGAAGGCAAAGTTTGTGTGGACAGATGAGTGTGAAAAGAGTTTCCAAACTTTGAAAGATATGCTTGTCTTCGCTCCTACCTTGTCTCTACCAGAAGAGTTGGAAGGGTTTGTTGTATATTGTGATGCCTCATGAATTTGTATGGGTTGTGTGTTGATGCAAAATAGTAAAGTGATAGCTTATGCCTCTAGACAACTTAAGGTGTATGAAAAGCAATATCTTACCCATGATCTTGAGGTGGCCGTTGTGGTATTTGCTTTGAAAATTTGGCATCATTATTTGTATGGGGTGCATGTTGATGTGTTTACCAATCATAAGAGTCTCCAATATGTCTTCACCCAAAAAGACCTCAACTTAAGACAACGAAGGTGGTTAGAGCTTCTTAAGGATTATGATATGAGTATGCATTATCACCCTGGTAAGGCAAATGTTGTAGCCGATGCTTTGAGTAGGGTGTCTATGGGTAATCTAGCACATGCTGATGATGAGGGAAAAAAGGTGGATAGAGAGGTCCATCGATTGGCTAGATTGGGAGTTAGGTTGGAGGAGCTTGATAATGGTGGTGTAGTGGTTGTGGATGGTTCCAAATCTTCATTGTTTGAGGAGGTGAAGGCAAAGTAAGATCTTGATCCCGCCTTTTTAGAATTGAAGGCCTTGGTGAGAGATGGTAAGGTGGATGTTTTCTCCCAAGGGGGAGATTGTGCCCTTACATACCCAGGTGGATTGTGTGTGCCTTGTGTTGATGACTTGAGAAAGAAGATCCTTGATAATTCTCATAATTCTTCCTACTCTATTCACCTCGGTTCTACCAAGATGTATAGAGATTTGAAGAAAGTGTTTTGGTGGGGTGGTATGAAAGGAGACATTGCTAAGTATGTGTCTGGTTTCCATAATTGCTAAACAAGTCAAAGTCGAACATCAAAGGCCGGGTGGCCTAGCCCAAGACATAGAGATTCCTACTTGGAAGTGGGAGGAAATTAACATGGATTTTGTGGTTGGGTTGCCTAAGACTAGAAAGCATTTTGACTCCATTTGGGTTGTGGTTGATAGGAAGACAAAGTCGGCTCATTTCCTACCGATTAAGACTACTTATGGTGCCAAAGATTATGCTAAGTTGTACATTCAAAAATTTTTTATATTGCACGGGGTGACCTTGTGTATCATATCAGATCATGGTGCTCAATTCACGTTCTCACTTTTGGAGTCTTTCCAAAGAGGTCTTGGTAGCAAGGTAAAGCTTAGTACGACCTTTCACACTCAAATGGATGGCCAAGCCGAAAGAACTATCCAAACTCTTGAGGATATGCTTAGAGCTTGTGTGTTAGAGTTTAAAGGTAGTTGGGATGATCACCTTCCACTCATTGAGTTTGCTTACAACAATAGCTATATTCTAGCATTGGTATGACTCCTTTTGAAGCTCTATGTGGTAGACATTGTAGATCCCCCGATTAGATGGTCTGAGGTAGGGGAGATGGATTTTTTGGGTGCGAATCTGGTTATGGAGGCCATGGAGAAAGTAAGGTTAGTTAGAGAAAGGTTAAAAATAGCCCAAAGTCATCAAAATTCCAATGCTAATGTGAGAAGGGATCTTGAATTTAAGGTTGGTGATTAGGTATCTTTGAAGGTCTCACCCATGAAGGGTATGGTTCATTTTGGTAAGAAGGGTAAATTGAGTTTAAGATTTGTGGGTCTTTATAGGGTGTTGAGGAGGATTGGCAAGGCGACCTATGAGTTGGAGTTGCCCAATAACATGAATATGGTTCATCCGGTCTTTCATGTATCTATATTTAGGAAATGTGTGGGTAACCCAAGTGCAATTGTGCTTCTTGATATTATGGGTGTTGTTGAAGAAAACTTGACTTATGAAGAGGTTCCGATAGAAATTTTGGATAGACAAGTGAAGAGGCTAAGGAACACGGGTGTTGCTTAAGTCAAGGTCCTTTGGAGCAATCAACAAGTTGAAAGAGCCACATGGGAAGCCGAGCGGATATGGAAAAGTGATATCCCTATCTCTTCCATTCTACTCAAGCCTAAGGTAATAATGCTAAGTCTCTTATGTGATTTCAAGTCTTATGTATCAGCCCTTATGTCATTTGCGTGCATTCATGTTTATGTTGACAAGTTCATAGTGATTTTGACACTTGTGTTGAGATTTTAAAATGATATTTCATTGCATCGTTGCATTCTTGTTGGGGCTAATTTCTGCATGATTATCCTTCTTATGTATGTTTCTTTGATATTCGAGGATGAATGATCCCAAGTGGGAGATATTGAAACGCCTCAAAATGTGCCTCAGAAATGCCCATTTACGTAATTTTCATATATCTTAATATTCGTACGTGATATCAAAAATCTGACTTCATATCCGTGATTAGGGGTAACATTAACTGGGAAATAGGTCTAACCCCGATTTTAGAGCAACCGTATTAAAATTTAATTTTCTCAAAAATTTCTTATCTAGTGTCAATCTGTGCCCCTGGCGCGACGTGGCCAGGGCGAGAAGATGTGTATTTTTATTGCTAGTTCAGTGTGTTGGTTCAAGGATTTAATGCTTTGGGCCTAAGGCTTCCCATGCGTGAAAACACCTATACTTAGTCATTTTTCAACCCCATATCTTTCATGACTTAGCAAAATATTTCACTTAAAATCAAGTGTCCCAAACTCATTCCGAATCTAAAGGAATTCATTCAAGCTTCAAGTTCTCATTCAAATCTTCATCAAGGAATTCTCCAAAGTTGAGGTATGTGTGTTTTAACTATTGGATCCTTTCACCCATGGTGCTCAACCTTCCTTTTTATGGAAATTGCATGATTTCAAGTGAATTTATCTACGGGTATTTCTTATTATGGATTAATTAGGAACTATGTTGGGATTTTATAAAATTGTGACTATTTAAGCATATTTCGAGCTATGAATCTATGATCTACTGTGATATTTGATGAAGGGTTTCAATGTATATTACATAAGGGTGTTAACAAGTGTTGGTGAATTGATTTATATTAAATTTTCTTGTATGATTTGACTCTTGAATTGCATGATTTTGAACTAGCGTTACATACTCACCAAGTGTTTGATAAAATGTCCGCTTTAGGTTTCTTGAGCTATTGATAATCTATTGCATGACCTATGAGTCAAGTAACTTTATGATGATGAAAGTAATGTATATATGTGTTGATTTCACGAAAAATATCTATAGTGTTGCAAGTTGACCATACCTTGTTGAGGGGGTGCTATACCTCAATCACCATGGATGATAGGGTGTGACTACCATCAACCAGTTGGGGGATTGATACCTCAATCACCATGCATGGTAGGGTGTGACTATCATCAACCACTTGAGGGGTTGATACCTCAACCATCATGGATGGTAGGGTGTGACTACTATCAACCAGTTGAGGGATTGATACCTCAATCAGATGGTAGGGTGTGACAACTATCAACCAATTAAGGGGTTGATACATCTATCACCATGGATAGTAGGATTTGATAACCATCAACCAATTAAGGGGTTGAAACCTCAATCTCCTCTCCAAGGGGGTGGTAGGCCTTGGATTCCATAATGATGGTCTTTTACGACTTATGTAATATGTTCTTTATAAGCATGTTTACTTCAAACATTATTCATGCATGCCGTATTACTTTATGCTTATCCATTGCCTAATTATGCATTTCAATTATGTTACATATTTCTTGTTGCATTTCATCCTAAATACTTTGTATATTCAAATGTACTAACGCATACTCTATGCCTACATGATATTATCATGTAGGACCCAGAGCCCCGCTTAATCATCCTCCTCGTCCATGTGGCCAGTACTATCTCTTTAAGCAAGCTTAGTGACTCCTCAACTTCGAGGACAATAGCTTTTGATATGATGTTATGTAAGGACTCTTTTGTTATTTATATGCTTATGACTATAAGTGTGAGCCTAGAAAGTTGTCTTAGCCCTCGCCCTATCTCTGTTAGAGATGTTATTGGACAAGTTTTATAATTATGCTTGAACTTTGACTCTTTTGATGATTTATGCTATGAAAGACTTCCCTTAGTCGCTTTATCCTTATTTCAATTCTCATATTGTTGCTTGATTGCTTTCACAAACAAGGATGTATAAATAATATGCTATGAGGCTTGTTTGGGATCCCATTCGAGTTTCCATTCGCCGTGTCACGTCTACTCCATAGGCTTAGGTCGTGACAAATCATGTATGATTGTTATCTATTCTTATGTTCAAGTTAGGCTCACAGTAGAGGTCAAGCATGTTGAAGAGCTACTCATGTCATGTTATCATGTCTCTTACAAGTTACTCATATTATTATTAAAGTATGATTATTTCAACTATTACATGAGATTAGACTTAGCACTAATTGAGGCTTAAGATGGGGGCTCGACTCAAGGGGTCCTTATATAAAGTCTTTAGTCTCTAAACTATGTTCCACCATAGGATTATATATTTACCCTTGCTATACTAGTGAATCCATCTAGTTCATGTTATCATGTTTGGTTTGTCTTGGCAAGTAGATCACACTTCATCGGGGAGTGTCGTGCCCGGTCACCTGTACTGAGGGGGTGTCATGCCTTGGATTCCAAGTTGCAGCTACTTGGTCTATATCTGTTGAGGTCTCTTCCCACATATGTATGATATATTATGTAAGTTAAATGATTTACAAGTATGTTTTATTATATGCATTGACCATGCATGTCATATTGAGATTATATATCCATTGTTTATGATTATGCACTTTGAATATATTGACTTATGTCTTTGTTGCATTGCATCCCGCATACTTAGTACATTCAAATGTACCAACAGATACTCAATGCCTACATGATATTACCATGTAGGGACTGGAGCTCCTTTTGATCATCCTTCTCACGTGGCTAGTTCAGTACTTCAAAGAAAGCTTTGGTGATTCATTCACTCTGAGGACAATATCTATGTTACTCATGCTATGATGAGACTTCTTTTGTCTTGAACACTTGTTATCATGAAGGTGAGGCTGGGAAGTGTCTTGGCCCCTGCTCCATTCTAGTAGAGGTGTTGTTGAATACTAAGTTTGTATATGCTTTTGAGCTTGACTCTTCTTATGTACCTATGTTTATGAAAGACTTCCCCTAATCCAATTTCCCTTTTATTATATCTCTTGTTGTTGTTTATTTTGCTTCCACGACCAAGGATGTGTGATCGATATGCAAAGAGGTTTGTTTAGGTTGTCTTCGGATTTTCTACTCGTTATGTGACGTCTAGGCCCTAGACTTGGGTCATGACAAGCATAGTATCAGAACACTAGGTTATTAATGTTCCTCAAAAATACAAAACACCGCTTCATTAGAGTCTTATTCATGATTGTGAAGTGCGCCACAACTATGAAAAGGAGGCTATGAGGCGTTTTAGATAATGTTCCACTTCTTCTTGGTCTACGTCGTGCTTTAGGTGTAAGGATAAGGTTTTTTCTGCTAATGAAAGTTTTTGCTCTTCTAGATCATGCTGCTACCAAGAGGGAGACTAAGGAGAACCTATACACCCGAGGAGCAATCGTCCTCACGCGCTCCTCAAGCTCCTCAAGATGGAGGAGTAGCCCATGATGCATTTCGGGATGTCATCACAATGTTGGCCCATGCTATGACCAACCAAATGAACCAAAGGACCAAGAACCTCATGCTCCTACTCTGACCTCAAGGGTGAGGGATTTCATAAGGATGAATCCTCCAGAGTTTCATTGGTCCAAGGCAGATGAAGACCCCCAAGAGTTCATCGATGAGGTGTATAATGTGCTATCTATCATGGGGGTAAATTTGGAGGAAAGGCAGAATTAACGTCCTACCAACTCAAGGGTGTGGCCTGAATTTAGTTTACTCAATGGAAATTGAAGAGTAGAGATGATGATTCCATTCCTTGGAAGGGTTCAAAGCCAGTTCCTCAACCTGTTCTTCTCTATCGAGTTAAGAGAGGTAAGATGATGGAGTTTATGAACCTCAAGCAAGGTTCCATGAGTGTGAGGGAGTAAACCCTCAATTTCAACAAGCTTTCCAAGTATGCTCCATATTTGGTTGCCGAACCTAGAGCTAGAATGAACAAGTTTGTATCAGGAGTGTCCGACTTGGTAAATGAAGAGTGCCATACAACAATGCTTATAATAGATATGGATTTGTCTCGTCTCATGACATATGCCGAACAACTTGAGGGGGAAAACCTTAGAAAGAGGAGAAGTGGGGAGTCCAACAGGGCTCAGGTTGAGGGTGGCTACCAAGGTTCTAAGGGTGGCCAGTTTCACCAAGGCTACAAGTTCTAAGGCCAAGGGTCGTCCAATGCTACTAACAAAAGGTTCGCTAATGATGGGGTTTCTAACCCAACATTCTAAGTTGGCAACGGTGGGATGAACCATTCTAAGTACCAAAAGTGTGGGAGAAACCATGGTGGTCCATGTTTGAAAAATTCTAATGCTTGCTTTGGCTGTGGTGAGATGGGTCACAAGGTTACCGATTGTCCTCACGCTCAAACCAAGGGTAGAGCTCCTCAAAGTGAAGGTGCTAATGCGGGTCAAGGGCAAAGGGAGGCCAATAAGGGGTACTCCAAGGAAAAATAGGTTCTATGCTCTCCAAGGAAGGCAAGGGGTAGATGAGATGCTTGATGTTATTATCAGTATGTTAAAATCTTTTGATTATGATGTGTATGCATTGATAGATTCGGGTGCCAATCTTTCTTTCATTACTCCTTTTGTTGCCAATAAGGTTCATGTGTATCTCAAATTGTTATGTGAACCGTATGAAGTACCTACCCCCATTGGTGAGTCCATTATTGCTAAAAGAGTCTATAGGGATTGTCTCGTGTCTTTATTGTATAAAGTATTGCCTTGTGATTTTGTTGAACTTGATATGGTGCATTTTGATATTATTCTAGCGATAGATTGGTTACATGCATATCATTCTTCCATTGATTGTAGGACCTGTAAAGTTAGATTTCAATTCCCTAATAAACCTATCCTTGAGTAGGAAAGTTGCAATGTCGTGGTCAAGGATAGATTCATTTATTGCCTTAAAGCACAAAAGTTGATTTCTAAGGGTTGCATTTATCACCTTGTAAGGGTTAGGGATGTTGAGTCTAAAAATCCTTCCTATTGAGTCGGTTCTAGTGGTTAATGAGTTTCTTGATATATTTCCCTAATGAGCTTCCCGGTGTTCCTCCCAAAAGGAAATAGACTTTGGTATGGACCTCCTTCCTGATACACAACCCATTTCCATTCTCCCTAACCGTATGGCCCAATGGAGTTAAAGGAGTTGAAGGATCAAATTAAGTATTTGTTGGAGAAGGGTTTAATAAGGCCTAGCAAGTCATCTTGAGGTGCACCGGTGTTGTTTGTAAAGAAAAAGAATGGTTCTCTTTGAATATGTATTGATTACCGGTAACTCAATCGAGTCACTATAAAGAACAAGTATCCTCTACCAAGGATTGATGACCTTTTTGATCAACTACAAGGGGCTAATCATTTTTCTAAGATTGATCTTCGGTCTGAATACCACCACGTGATAGTAAGGGAGTGTGACATTCCCAAGATGGCTTTCTGGACTAGGTACAAGCACTTTGACTTTGTAGTAATGTCTTTTGGCTTGACTAATGCACCACCTATGTTTATGGATCTCATGAATAGGGTCTTTAAACCCTACCTTGATATGTTTGTGGTGGTCTATATTGATGATATATTCAAAATTTATTCTTGGAGTGAAGAAGATCATGTGAATAATTTGAGGGTGATGATGCAAATTTTGGGAAATGAGAGGTTGTTTATTAAATATGAAAAGTGTGAATTTTGGTTAAAAGAGGTTGCACTCCTGGGGCATGTGGTGTCGGGTAATAGCATAAAAGTGGATCCTAAGAAGACAGAGGTGATAGAAAATTGGCCTAGGCCCTTGACTCCGACATATGTTAGGAGTTTCTTGGGTTTGGTGGGTTACTACCGGAGGTTGGTGAATGGTTTCTCTTCTATTGCTTCCCCTATGACAAAGCTGACCCAAAAGAAGGCAAAATGTGTTTGGATAGATGAATGTGAATAGAGCTTTCGATCTTTTGAAAGACAAGCTCATCTCCCCTCCTATCTTGGCTCTACCGGAAGGGTTAGAAGGGTTTTTGGTTTATTGTGATGCCTCAAGAATTGGTTTGGGGGGTGTTTTGATGCAAAATGGCAAGGTGATAGTATATGACTCTAGGAAACTTAAGGTGTATGAGAGAAATTATCCCACCCATGATCTTGAAACGGCGGTCATGGTGTTTGCTTTGAAAATTTCTCGTCACTTTCTGTATGGGGTTCATATTGATGTATTTACCTATCACAAGAGACTATAATATGTGTTCACACAAAAAGATCTTAACCTGAGACAAAGAAGGTGATTAGAACTCCTTAAGAATTATGACATGAATGTGCACTATCATCCGGAAAAGCTAATGTTATGGACAACACTCTAAGTATAGTGTCCATGGGTAGTCTAATTCATGTTGAGGTTGGTAAAAAGAGGTCACTAGAGAAGTTCACAGATTGGCTAGGTTGAGGGTTAGGTTGAATGAAGTTGATAAAGGTGGTGTAATGGTTGTTGATGGTTCCAAATCTTCTTGGATTGATGAAGTCAAGACAAAACAAGACCTTGACCCCGCCTTGCTAGAGTTGAAGGCTTTGGTGAAGGATGGTAAAGTAGACATTTTCTCCCAAAGTGGAGATGGTGCCCTTAAATACCAAGGTAGTTTGTACGTTCCTAAGGTTGATGGCTTGAGGGAGTTGATTTTTAAGGAGGCCCATAATTCATCTTATTCTATTTACCCTGGTTCCACAAAGATGTATAGAGACTTGAGGGAGGTATATTGGTGGGGTGGTATGAAGAGATATATTGCCAAGTTTGTACCCGATTGTCACAATTGCTAGCAAGTGAAAGCCGAACACCAAAGGCTAGGTGGCCTAGCCCAAGACATAGAAATTCCTACTTGGAAGTGGGAAGAAATCAACATGGATTTTGTGGTTGGGTTGCCAAGGACTAGGAAACACTTTGATTCTATTTAGTTTATTGTGGATTGGATGACAAAGTTTGCTCATTTTCTACCGATCAAAACCACTTATGGTGCCGAAGATTATGCCAAGTTGTATATTCATGAGTTGGTTAGATTGCATGGTGTACCCTTGTCTATCATTTCGGACCGTAGTGCTCAATTTCACTTCTCCTTTTTGTACGTGCTTTCAAAGGGGTCTTGGTACCAAATTTAAGCTTAGCATCGATTTTCATCCTCAAACAGATGGTCAAGCCGAAAGGACTATCCAAACTCTAGAGGATATGCTTAAGGCTTGTATTTTGGAGTTTTAAGGGTAGTTGGGATGAACATCTTCCACTTATTCAGTTTGTTTACAACAATAGCTACCACTCAAACCATTGACATGGATCTCTTTGAAGCTTTATATGGTAGGCCTTATAGATCCCTGGTTGGGTGGTTTATGGAACGACCCCAAAAAGTGCCCAAAAATGTGCCTCAGAGGTGCACAAAATAATAACTTACATATATCTCAAAATCTGTGTGTGATATCAAAAATCCGACTTCATACTCGTGATTAAGGGGAAAAGTAAGTGTGGAATGGGTCTAATACCGATTTTACAGTAACCGTATCAAAATTTGAAAATTCAAAAATTTCCTTATCCAATGTTAATCCGATCCCTTAGCGCGACGTGTCCAGGACATAGATAAGTGTTAAGTTTGCCCAATTTTTGTGCTTGGTCCGAGGCTTTTAGGTCTTTGGCCTAAGCCTCCCCATGAGTTAAAACTCCTATACTTAGTCATTTTTCTAATCTCATATCTTACAAGACATTCCCCAATTCTCTCTCAAAAACTTAGAGAAATATTTCACTCAAAATTCAAGTGCCAAAACTCATTCCGGATCTTAAGGAATTCACTCAAGCTTCAAGTCTCCATTCAAATCTTCTTCAAGAAATTCTCCAAAGTTAAGGTATGTGCATTTCAACCATTGGGTCCTATCACCCATGGTGCCCAAGTTTCCTTTTTACATAAATTTCATGTTTCTAAGTTGATTTACTTACAGGTCTTACTTACTATGAATTTGACTATGAACTATGTTGGGGTTTCATAAAAGGGTGACTATTTAAGCATGTTTTGAGCTTCGAATCCATGATCTATCTTGAAATTTGATGAAGGGTTTCAGTGTATATTGCATGAGAGTATTATCAAGTATTGGTGGGTTGATTTACTTCAAATTTTCTTGCATGATTTCACTCTTGAGTTGCATGGTTTTACAATAGAATTGCACACCTATTAAGTATTTGATCAAATGTCCAGTTTAGGGTTCTTGAACTATTGATGATCCATTGCATGACTTATGACTTGAATGACTTTATGATGATGAAAGAAAGGTATATATGTGTTCTTTTCATGAGAAGTATCTTATAGTATTATAAGTTGACCATGCATAGTTGAGGAGGTGATGCCTCATTCACCATGGATGGTAGGGTGAGACAACCATCAACTAATTGAGGGGTTGATACCTCAATCACCATGGGTGGTAGGGTAAGAAAACCATCAACAAATTGAGGGGTTGGTACCTCAATCACCATGCATGGTAGGGTGAGACAACCATTAATCAATTGAGGGGTTGATACCTCAATCATCGTGGATAGTAGGGTGAGACAACCATCAACCAATTGAGTGGTTGATACCTCAATTACCATGGATGGTAGGGTGTGACAATATATCATAATGTTGGTCTCTTCTTACATATGTAATATGTTTTATATAAGCATGTGTTACTTCAAGCATCATTCACACATGTCATATTCTCATTATGCTATCTATTGCTTATGATATTGCATTTTGCATATATTGCCTATCTATTGTTGCATTGCATTCTATATACTTAGTACATTTAAACGTACTAACGCATAATCTATGCGTACATGATTTTACCATATAGGAACCTGAGCTCCTCACGGTCATCCTCATCCTCCCTATGGCTAGTACTATCTTCTCAAAGTAAGTTTGCTGAGTCATCAACTCCGGGGATGATATCTCTTATTCTTATGCTATGTAAAGAATCTTATTATCTAATTGTATGCTATTGTCTATGAGGGCGAGTCCCGAAAGTTGTCTTGGCCCTCGCACCTATCTATGTATTAAAGGTGTTGTTGGAACCTTACGATATATTAATGCTATGCTATTGGCTTGCTATGATCCTATGGTATCGAGAATGTCGCTTAGTCCCGTATTCCCTCTTTTATAGTCTCTTATTGTTGTTTTATTGCTTCCATTACCAAAGATGTTAATGATATGCTAAGAGGCTTGTTTGGGGTCCCTTCGGGTTCCCCATTCGCTGTTTCACTTCTAGGCCCTAGGCTTGGGTCGTGACAGTTTGATATAGGGGAGATGGCTTTGTTAGGCTCAGATTTGGTTATGGAAGCCTTGGAAAAGGCGAGGTTGATAAGATAGGGGTAGAAGACGGCTTAAAGTAGATAAAAGTCCTACTTCAATGTGAGAAGAAGAGATCTTGAGTTTAAGGTTGGTGATTGGATTTACTTGAAAGTCTCACCCATGAAGGGTGTCGTCCGATTTGGAAAGAAATGGAAATTGAGCCTAAAGTTTGTGGGACCATATAGAATTTTGAGGAGGGTTGGTAAGGTTGCATATGAATTGGAGTTAACTATTGAAATGAATATGGTTCATCCGATCTTCCAAGTGTCTATGTTGAGGAAGTGTGTGGGTGACCCAAGTGCTATAGTTCCCTTAGAGGTTATGGGTTTTGAGGAAGATAATTTGATCTTTGAGAATGTCCCGGTGGAGATATTAGATAGACAAGTGAACAGATTGAGAAACAAAGATATAGAATCTATCAAGGTCCTTTGGAGGAATCAACAAGTTGAAACTACCACATGGGAAGCCGAGGTGGACATGAAAAAGCGATACCCATATCTCTTCCATTTTACTCAAGCCGAAGGTATTAACTTAAGTCCCATCTATGATTTCAAGTCTTAAGTTTCAACCGTCATGTTATTTTACATGCATTCATGTTTATGGTAAAAAGTTTATGATGATTTTGATATTCATGTTGAGACTTTTGAAAATGATGTTTAAGTGCATTTGTTGCATTCATGTCAGGCTGAAATCTTCATAATTACTTTGCTTATACATGTTCCTTTGATATTCATAGACGAAGTTTTCCAAGGGGGAGATATTGAAACACTCGTCATGTGCTTCTAAATGCCTCATAATCGTAATTTTCTTATATCTCAAAATCCGTGCGTGATTTCAAAAATCCAATTTCATATTCTTGATCAGGGAGAAAAATTGAGTGGGAAATGGGTATAACCTGGATTTAGAAGACCAGTAGTGAAAAATAATTTTTTTTTTAATTTTTGAATTTCTAGTGTCTATCCACGCCTAGGCCGCAACGTGCTTGAGCCGCGAACTAGTGTAAGTTGGCCTGCGTGCTGGGTCCATATCGCGCCAGTGATGCGCAGTGTAAGTTTTTTCTTAGTTTTCTCATTTTGTCCAAGGGCATTGGGGTAATATCCCAATGCCAATTAAACGTGAAATCTTCTATACTTAGCCATTTTTCAACTCTATAACTTATAAAACCCTCTCTAAACCTTTTCCAATACTTTATCAAATTATTCATTCAAATCCAAGGATTTCAAGCTCAATTTTGGAACTCAAGAACCCATCTCAATATTCAAGCATCCTTTAAGTTCATCTCAAGAAATTCAAGGTTTAAGGTATGTGGGTATTCATCCATGGGTCCTTTCACACATGGAGCCCAACCTTCTCTTTTTATGAAAATTGCATGTTTTCAAGTTGTACTAGCTATGCGTATCTTTTCTTATGAAATATGAATATAAATTATGTTGGGGTGGTATTATGTATTGATTTATTATGCATGAATATCTATTTCATGCTTATTCCACGAATTGGTTTTATCTATGGATATTATGTATGATTTGAGCTATGAAACTATGAACTATTATGAGCTTTTGTGATGGATTTCAAGATACCCTAAATGAGAGTTTTACTCTAATATTGGTGGGTTGATTTGCATTGAGTTCACTCATCTTGTTTTACTCTTGAATTGCATGATTTTGAACAAGTATCATGAACCCACCATCTTTTTCATAAAATTACATGACAAGAATTCTCAAGTTGTTGATGATCTATTGCATGATTTATAAGTCAAGTGATCTCATGATGATTAAGGGCTTTCAAGCATGTATTGAATTCATGAAAAGTATCTATGATTTCACAAGTATCAGGTTGAGCCCTATTTTAAGATTTTTATCTCTTGTGAGCCATTCATGTCAAAGAAAAGGATCATGTATGATTGTTATCTACTCTCATGTTCATGTTAGGCTTACTAGTAGAGGTCAAGCATGTTGAAGAGCTACTCATGTCATGTTATCATGTCTCTTACAAGTTACTCATGTTATTATTAAAGTATGATTATTTCAAGTATTCTGTGAGATTATACTTAGCACCAATTGAGACTTAAGATTGGGGACCAACTCAAGGGATCCTTATACAAAGTCTCTAGTCTCTAAGCTATATCCCACAGTAGGATTATATATTTAATCTTGCTATACTAGTGGCTCCATCTAGTTCATGGAAAGTAGACCATACTTAGCTGGGGGATGTCATGCGCAGTCACCTTTATCGAGGGGGTGTCATGCCTTGGATTCTAAGTGGTAGCTACTTGGTCTATGTTGGTTGAGATCTCTTCCCATCTATGTATGATAAATTATGCAAGTTAAACGATTTACAGGCATGTTTTATTACAAGCATTGATCATGCATGTCATGTTGAGATTATATATCCACTGTTTATGATTATGCACTTTGAATATATTGGCATATGTCTTTGTTGCATTACACCCCACATATTTAGTACATTCAAATATACTAATGCATACTCTATGCCTATATGATATTACCATGTAGGGACCAGAGCTCCTTTTAATCATCCCCCTCCACATGGCTAGTCTGGTACTTCGAAGAAAGCTTTAGGGGAATCCTGCACTCCGAGGACAATATTTATGTTACAAATGCTACAATGAGACTTCTTTTATTTGGAACACTTGTTATCATGAGGGTGAGCCCCTGGGAAGTGTCTTGGCCCCTGTTCCATTCTATTAAAGGTGTTGTTGGATACTAAGTTTGTATATGGTTTGGAGCTTGACTCTTCTTATTTTTCTATATTTGTGAAAGACATCTCTTAGTCCCACTTTCCTTTTATACTTGACTCTTGTTGGTGTTTATTTTCATTTTCGCAACCAAGGATGTGTACAAGATCTTCTAAGAGGCTTGTTTGGGCTGTCTTCAGATTTTCAATTCGCCGTGTCACGTCAGGTCCTAGGCTTAGATCATGACAACTATCATCTAGTTTTCCTCCCTGTAGACTTTATTACCTTCTTCCTTTTTTAGTACACCACCACCTAGGCCTGACCAAAATTATTCCACGGCTTCTCATGGCATAAATACCAGTTTCCATTGTAATGTTGTGCCCACACCTAACATGAATTCTACTTTGAGTTGTCATATTAATCGGAATGGTAGCTTTGCATCTCTGCTTCCATCACATCTATCTCCATCTCCAACATCATCCACACCTAGCATATCTAGGTCAAATATTGGAGTTTCTGTATCAGTATCACCATCTATCAATACTACTATCGCACTAGCTCGTTCAAGGACTCAAAATGTTGGAGAAATTAGAGAATATGATGTGTTTCACAGGCTAATTTTTTACATAAATTGACTTCAATATAGGTTTGCACCATTGTATGCCGGTTTGCATATAGTTTTAGAATCCGTTCAACCATTCTTCAATGGTACTTAGGGTAGATGGAAAGATTTTTCGTACATCAGGGAACAAATATGGAATCAGTTTAGGGTATAAATAACATTTATTTTCATTTTATTTATCAAATATAATTTTTTTAGTCTAATGATATTATTTATTATGCAGACAAAGTGTACTTGGTTACCATGTCATGAGAACATAATAAATTCCATTTATAAGAAGAAAGCTGATATAAGAGTTACAGATATGTTGTTTGAAATTTGAAAAAATAATGAGAAGCCTGATTGGTATGAGAAGAAGTGTGGGTTAAAGTTTTGGAGCAATGAAACACTCCTGAATTTAAAAGTAAGTTTGAGCAAGCAAGGCAGCTTCAACCTTCCTAAAAGGCGGCTCTTTACACACTGGAAGTTCTATGCATTTTGCAGCCCATCGACAAAAAATGGTAATTTTTAGATTCATTTTTGTTATTTTTAACTAAATGAAGTTGAATTTTATTTGACTCTTATTTAGTTTTGCAAACAAAGTTAAAAGGTGAAGAGGCATAAATTGTTGAGGTATTTGAGGAGACACATAAGAAAAAAAATATGGACAGTATAAGGGGAGAATCAATAAAGTAATGTGCAGAGGAAACATTTGTAAGTTAGACCTTGCTGCTTCAACTTCTAAAGCTTAGTCCTTCCAAATCACTTTTGTATCATATTTCTTTTTTTCTTAGTTTTCTAGCAGAGCCATTTATTTTAAAACAATAAATGAGTTTGATACAATTCAACAAAATCTTATAAATGTCCAAAATAGAAATGATTTATGAATTTAGTATTTTGCCTTGACTATTCACATTAAAAGCTATAGCTCGTTAAGGCTTTGTACTTTACTTCAAGATAAACAGGTGTCATGACCCAAGATTAGGGCCTAGATATGACACGGCGAATGGGGAACCCAAAGGGACCCCAATCAAGCCTCTTAACATATTATTACACATCCTTGGTCGCGGAAGCATTAAAACAACAATAAGAGATAGTAAAAAGGGAACATGGGGCTAAGAGACATCTTTTATATCATAAAACATCATAGAGTCGAAGAGGTCAAGGCTCATAGCATCATTACATAACTTGTTAAAAAACACCTCTAAACATTAAACTTAGCAAAGGCCAAGATAAGTAACCGGGCTCACCCTCATAGTCAAAGTGTACACTAAAGGAAAAGAGTCTATACATAGTATAAAACAAGAGAAGTATGTCGTCAAATTTGAGGACTCACCAACTTTCTTTGAGAGATATCACACTAGCCATGTGGATGAGGAGGATGATCAAGTGAGGCTCCGGTTCCTATATGGTAATATCATGTAGGCATAGAGTATGCGTTATTATGTTTAAATGTACTAAGTATATAGGATGCAATGCAACAAGAGTAGGCACCATAGTCAAAGTGCATAATGATAAATAATAGATAGTATAATAGCAATATTCGTGTATGATAAATGCTTAAGTAAATCATGCTTATGTATGGAGAATATTACATGTATAGAAATAGACCATCATCATAGACCAAGCAACTTAGTACTTGAAATCTAAGGTAGACCACCACTTAGTAGGGATTCAGGAATCAACCTCTCAATTGGTTGACGGGCATGATCACCCTCTATCGGAAGTGATTGAGGTATCAATGCCTCAATTGGTTGATGGATTACCACCCCTGTCCAAGATGATTGACGTATCAATCCCTCAATTGGTTGATGGCTTACCACCCCCATTCGAGATGATTGAGGTATCAACCGCTCAATTGGTTGATGGCTTACCACCCCCATCCGAGATGATTGAGGTATCAACCCCTCAATTAGCTATGGTCAACTCACAAAACAATAAATACTTCTAACGGAATCAACATATACATAACATCCTTTCATCATCATAAAGTCACTTAACTCATATGCCAAGTATTAGACCTACAACAACTCAAGATATATTAACCAGAAATTTCATCAAACACTTGGTGGGTGTGCAATGCTAGTGTAAAACCATACAATTCAAGAGTGAAATCATGCAAGAAAAATTTAATGTACAACCAAACACCAACACTTGGTAACACTATCATGTAACATACATCTAAACCCTTCATCAAATCTCAAGATAGATCTAAGATTCATAGCTCAAAACATACTTAAATAGTCACACTTTCACAAATCTCTAACGTGGTTCATAGTCAAATTCATAATAGAAGACCCATAAGTATAATCAACTTAGAAAAATGCAAATTAGGTGAAAGGAAATCTTAGGCACCATGGGTAAAAGGACCTAATGGTTGAAACCCACATACCTTGACTTAGAGCAGCCTTGATTAAGATTGCAAATGGAGGCTTAAAGCTAGAGTGGAATCCTTAAGATTCAGATGAGTTCTGAGACTTGCAATTTGGGGTGAAATTCTAAGTATTCGAGATAGTATTGGGAAATGTCTTGTATGATATGAAGGTAAAATATGGCTAAGTATAGGTATTTTTATGCATAGAAAATATTACGCCCAAGACCCAAAAGCCTTGGACCGAACAACAAAACTGCCAAAATTTTTAACATTGGTCCGCGCCCCAATTGCGTCGCGGTAGGGGCGTGGATCAACAGTGGATAAGAAAAATTTGTGATTTTGAAATTATGATTAATTTGCTCTAAAATCGAGTTTATACCCATCTCCCACTCAATTTTGCCCCTTGATCAAGAATATGAAGTCAGATTTTTTATATCGCACATGAATGTTGAGATATATGAAAATTATGATTTTGGGCACTTTTGAACACATTTTGGGCACTTTTTGGGATCTTTTCAATATCTCCCCCTTGGGAACATTCATCCCCGAATGTCAAAAAAATGTACATAAGAAGAGTAAGCATGAAGAAATCAGCCCCAACTAAAATATAACAATACACTTAAACACCATTTTCAATAATCTCAACACAAGTTTTAAAATCACCATGAATTTTGTCAATACAACAATGAATGCATGCAAATGACATAAGGGCTGAAAAATAAGACTTGAAATCACACAGGGGACTTAGAGATAGTACCTTCGGCTTGAGTAGAATGGAAAAGATAGGGATATCGCTTTTGCATGTCTGCTTCGGCCTCCCATGTAACACTTTTGACTTGTTGATTCCTCTAAAGGACCTTAATAGAAGCAATATCGTTGTTCCTCAACCTCTTCACTTATCTATCTAAGATCTCTGCTGATACCTCTTCATAAGTCAAGTTATTGTCAACAACCCCCACAATATCCAATGGGACAATAGCATTCGGATCACCTACATATTTCCTCAACATGGATACGTGAAACACTGGATGAACTAAGTCCATTTCACTAGGAAACTCCACCTCATAGGCCACCTTACCAGTCCGCCTCATCACCCTATAAGGAGCCACAAATCTTGGACTTAATTTACCCTTCTTACCAAAATGAACCACACCCTTTATGGTGACACCTTCAATAGACCCAATCACTAACTTAAAATTCAAGCTCTGTTCTTCTCACATTGGCATAGGACTTTTGACTACTTTGGGCTATTTTCAACCTTTTTCTAATCAACCTTACCTTCTCTATAGCCTCCATAACCAGATTCGATCCTAACAAAGTCATTTATCCCACTTCAAACCACCCAATCGGTGATTTACAATGTCTACCATAGAGGGCCTCAAAAGGAACCATGCCAATACTAGAATGATAACTATTGTTGTAAGCAAACTCAATCAACAGAAGATGACCGTCCTAACTACCCTTAAACTCCAAAATATAATCCCTAAGCATATCCTCAAGAGTTTGGATAGTTCTTTCAGCTCGGCCATCCATTTGAGGGTGAAAGGTCGTACTAAGCTTTATCTTGGTTCCAAGATCTCTTTGGAAGGACCTCCAAAAATGTGAAGTAAATTGAGCACCACGATCTGATATGATAGGCAAGGGTACCCCATACAATCTGACCAATTCATGAATGTACAATTTAGCATAGTCTTCGACCCCATAAGTAGTCTTAACTGATAGGAAATGAGCCAACTTTGTCATCCTATGAACCACAACTGAAATTGAATCAAAAGCCTTACTAGTCTTAGGCAACCCAACTACAGAATTCATGTTAATTTCTTTCCACTTCCAAGTAGGAATCTCTATGTTATGGGTTAGGCCACCCTACCTTTGGTGTTTGGCTTTGACTTGTTGTAACTATGACATTCGGATACAAATTTGGCAAGGTCTTTCTTCATGCCTCCCCACCAAAATAAATCCCTCAAATCTCTATAAATCTTGGTAGAATCGGGGTGAATATAATAGGAAAAATTATGAGCCTCCTCAAGAATCTTCTCTCTGAAGTCATCAACACTAGGCACACAAAACCTACCTTGGTACCTAAGGGCACCATCACCCACTTGATAATACCCTCATGTAACATACATCAAAATCCTTCATCAAATCTTAATATAGATCTAAGATTTATAGGCAAAACATGCTTAAACAATTACACTTTCACAAATTCCCAACATGGTTCATAGTCAAATTCATAATAGAAGATCCATAAGTAAAATCAACTTAGAAATATGTAAATTAGGTGAAAGGAAAGCTTGGACACCATGGGTGAAAGGACACAATGGTTGAAACTCACATACCTTGACTTTGGAGAATCCTTGACGAAGATTGGAAATGGAGACTTTGAGCTTGAATGGAATCCTTAAGGACCGAATGAGTTTTGGGACTTGAAATTTAGGGTGAAATATTATTCTAAGTGTTTAAGAGAGTATTGGAAAATTCTCGTATGATATGAAGGTAAAATATGGCTAAGTATAGGTATTTTCATGTATAAGAAAACTTCGGATCAAGGCCCAAAAGTGTTGTATTGAACAACAAAACAGGCAACTTTTTAACACTGGTCCGCGCGCTAGCCGCGCCGCGCCCTGGGTAAGGAAAATTTTTGAACTTTGAAATTGTGATTTGTTTGCTCTAAAATTGGGGTAAGACCCATTTTCTACTCAATTTTGCCCCTTGATAAAGAATATGATGTCAGATTTTTGATATCACGTACGAATTTTGAGATATATGAAAATTATGATTTTGGGCACTCCCGAGGTACATTTTTGGGCACTTTTTGGAGTCGTTTCACCAGGTTCTTTATTCTATAGTAACTTAGAACCTGTTTTTTCATTATATTAGTGCCACACTTCTATATTACTCAAAGTATGTGGATTCACAGAAGATCCATTGGTACAAGATCTATTTCCTCTTTTCTTACATTGTCACATTACCAAGAATAGAACATTTATCTTGTTTGCACTAATAATGCTCTCAACTTTACAATCATTCTGTAGAAAAAAAGAAAATTTTCAACCTTTTCTTCTTTTGTGTCCTTGAGGGAAGGAAAACACAATCTAGTTATTTTGTAGATTATATTGATATCAACACATAAAGTCGAAGAATAGTAACAATAAAAGGACAAACATCTTGTACTAGTAAACATACTTATTTTTTGTTTTGAAACGACTGATTTTTGTGGTTTTGACTTATCACTTTTCTGAGATCAAAATAGCTTTGCAGCAAATATACTTCGATTTAGGCTAATTTTGAGAATTAAGATAGTAGAATTTTCAAACATTAAGTTTTATCATTTTACAAACTTTAGAGCTTTCTGTTGGAAAGGCTAATTTTAATCAGTCTTGGTGAACTGGTGGCATTTATTTATATATTATTTCAGGTTGAATTTAAGAAAACCTTAGACGAACGACATCAAACACAGTCTACTTTTGAGGCTGGTTCCACAATGCAATTATCGCCAAATGATATTACAATAATATGGACAAATGCAGCAGGAGGTAAAAAGAAAGCTACAGTTTATGGACTTGGAGTACAACTTTCCTTGTGTAATCCATCACCACTGTTGTCTGGTACTTCTACTTTTCAATCTTCAGAAGAATTGGAAGGAATGTGAAGAAAAATTGCAGAGCTGGCAGAACAAATTTAAACATTTGAAGCTAACTTTGAAAAAGTGCAGAAGTTCATGGAGAAACATATGGCTGAATCTGATTCAAAAGAGGTTGACTTTGATGAAGAGTAGATTGTGTTCTGATTGTTTAGACATTTCCTTGGAGATATAGACTTGTTTTAAATTATTGACTATCATTTTGAATTACAATTGAGTACTGATTAGACTTGATTTTGATGATGCTTGAACTTTTAAACTCAATTTTATTGAATAAAGTATGAATGTTTAGGACATATTTTATATTGTTGAATTTTTATGGATGAATGGTAGTTAATTTAGGTGATATAACAAATAAATAATATTTTTTATTATTTAAATGTAGCTCTTTTCTAATACAATAATTAGCAATGTCATATAATATTTTTGAGAAAATTAGAAATGCGACGACAGTAATCGAAAAAATTCTTAAATAGTTAATAAATTAATTATTTATACCGACTATAGTGTTTGATTATGTACTTAAATGGTTAATAAATAAGTTATATATACCGACTATAGTAATTGAAATTTATATTAATTAATTATTATGACAATAGTAGTCAGTTTTGCTTTTAATTAATAAATTATTATTTTAGTAGTATTCCGACTACTGTGGTCGGCAATGTTGATACTTTAATGGTTAGGTCCATATTTATGTATTACGACTACTGTAGTTAGTCAATAGTTTTCGATGTTCAATTTGCTGACTACTGAAAAATAGTCAGAAAGTCATTTAAAAACATCATTTTTGACTACTTTTGTAGTTGGTAAACGACTGAATTCTAGTAGTGGAAGTCACCCGATGATAGTCAACACTTTTAGATAGTTCATCAATGGAGTCTTGAGCATCCTCATCAGCCTTTGACCGATAAAACTCTAGAGGATTCATACGGGTGAAATCTCACCCTAGTAGCCAGAGTGGAAGCATGAGGAGGAGGATTGGCTTGCCTTGCCTGGCTGGTCACCACTTGGGCAAGAATGGAAAAGCCAGTTCGGAATTTATCCTGAGTAATTATCTCTCCCTAGGCTTTTGAGGGACTTGGTCCTTATTGATTGGGGCCTACATTGGTAAAGGGGCTCTTCATGGAGGCATCTTCTGTAAGGTATCAAGGATATCATCAAAGTTGTGAAGTCTTAAAACATGGTTCATAGCACGACACAAGACATAAAGAAGTGAGACAATTCCTAAAACGTCATCATAGCCTCCCACTAATAGGTATGGTTGACATCATATCGATAAATAACACTCTACTTGATGTAGTATGTTAGACTCTTAGGATAATTTATAAACCTAGTTCTCTAATACCAAACTTGTCACTACCTGGGCCTAGGGCCTAGGAGTGACATGGTGAATAGGAATTCGAGAGTCCGTAAATAAGCTTCATAACATCTACATACATATATCGCTTCGGAAGTTCCTTGTAAGGCAATGAACACATAGTTTTAAGGGATGAGAAAGTATGAAACATGCTATAGGAATGTTATAGGGATAGGGATTAACATGACTATATAGCACATAACACACAAGGAATAAATAGAAGGGATAAGGAATTTTCACATTTCCATATTCATCGAGATCACATCATCATCAATAGATATCCACAAACAAAATCTCCATAAGCAAGTAGCATATCATAACACAAATATAGAGTTTAAATGTTGTCAAAGGACGCCTTTAACTCATGGAATAGGACAGGGGCCAAGACATGTCCGACGTTCACCATCAAAGTAAGGACATAAGAGAAAGTAGCATAATAGGTAGACAGAAGGTGTCTTGTCCTTGGATGATAGGACTCACCACAAGTAACTCTCACAATCCAAGCTAACCGTCAAGAGGTGGATGAAGATAGTCTCTGATCCCTACATGGTTAGATCATGTAGGCAAGAGTATGTGTTAGTATATTTGAATGTACTAAGTATGTGGGCATGCAATGTATATGAACTCATTAAGCCTACATTTAATTTTAGATGACAAAGGCACATATAGAGAAAGAAGTATGTATACAAGGAAGAGTAATATATCAATATGCCATAAAATCTATGATGCATAAAATGCCATAATACTTCAACATAGTGTGAATGTGACCACAACTGACATATAAGAGACCAAGTGAGCTATTACTTAGAATTTTAATGTGCACTCTACATCAAATAAAAGGTGGTCTACCTACCAAAGATATTCCACAATTCTCCTAATGGGCCACCTATTTCAGAGAAGTAACCTCAACTTAGGGGACACACCATTTCGGTAAGGATTTTTCATGCATAACATAATCATCCACAAAGGGGCTTAAACATGAACCTATGTTTGGCACATAGTTAATGAGAAAGAGTAAGGGCCCTTGGGATACCCCCCCTACAATCCCATTGGGTTTTAAGTCATCATCCTATGGGAATACATATACGTGCTTTTAAAATGAGAATAAAACCTTTCTAATCATAACAACGCATACTTAGGCTTAAGAGCTGAATCATACTTCAATTCATGCATACTGGGCTAGAAAGCCAAATCATACTTCATGTCATACTTTCATGCATAGGGGTATCTCATTCATACTTGTACATGATGGTGTAAACACTTAAAATTGCTCAAATAGCCATATCATAGAGATTATGTGATCACACGTCGTACCATAACTATAGCTGTCTTGAAATTATAATCATAAACATAATTGGGTCTTAATCCACTTCATAAACTTCATAAAAATTAATATTTATGTATGCATATGCCATGAATGCTTAGAGAATAACATGAGCAATAGAGATTCATACTTACAATAATAATACAATATGAACCAACTAATCCATGAAAAAATCCACATTTAAAGCATACTTGAGATTACACATGCCTAAATTCAATATTTAAAGGGACATACATATTCAAACCTTCTTAATATCAATTTAATTCAACATATTAGGGCTTAAACCACTTTCCAAACATCAATTAAATACAACTTGATCTCAATTGAATCAACTCAGCATTAATTTAAAGGACTCATATTCAAAGTAATAAAAATCAAGGACTAAAAGGTGTTTGGGACATTCATGGTTGAAAGGGACTATGAATCTATCCCACATACTATAGATAATATAGAGGAACAAAGAAGAAATTAAATAGAGAATAAGAACCTTCTTGAGCTCTAAGTTAAATCTCCAATGACACACTAGAGAGGAGTTTTAGAAGAGAGAATTTAAATATTCTAAGTGTATTGAATGAATTTGAATAAGAATAGATGAGTATATGTCTTTTCAGGGGTTTAGGAAATCACCAAAATTGTGAGAAAATCATTAATGAAATTAGCCTTAAAAATAGTCTAGCTGGCTCATGAAAAACCACCACGGCCCGTACAACTTACCATGGACCATACAAGTGTCTGTGGTAAGGGTCTTCAGACACTTAGCCAAATTTTCAAACTAAGTACATTTCCATTAATGGTTCACAGTCCATACAAAATTGCACTGACCATATAACTGTCCGTAAAAATGTCCCATGTTTTGAGATGGTAATTTTTATACTTAGAACCATATTTTAGGATGCGGGCTTCATAATACACCTCACCATGGCTCATGTTGAGGACCACGAGACCCCACCACAGCTCATGGTGGCTTGCATGACCCGTCCAAGGGACATGCAGTGGCTGCCTTAGAAAATTCTTGGCTAGAAGGCTAGGGCACCTTTCGACGGCCAGTGATGAGGAGCATGGCTCATGGGAGGTTCCTTGGAGGGCCACCAAGCCTCAAATCCTTTGTTAAGACACACAAAGCCATGCACAAGCATTCGCCATGGGTCACACACACTTGAAAACTTGACTTAAGCATCAATAAAGTCTCATGAGATTCGGGTCCTTACACTTATGAATGTTAAATATGGTGAAGTGCAAATTCTCACCAAAAGTTAGATCCCTTGTGGTAAGTACAACTCTCACATATTGGATCTAAAGTTAGATGAGTTACTCTATATATGATAATGATGTTATCGTTTTTAGCTTACGAATGAATATGGTTATGCATATTTTCAAATGCATTCCGTGGGAATGACTTTACACCAAACAGGGCATTGAAGTGGGATTTGGTAAATGAATATGATGTAGCTTATGCTAAACCTCCTTTATGAAAGTTAAAGTGGCCATTGTCAAGCTATATAACCTAACCGAGGTTAGGGTCAATCCCATAGGAAATATGGTAGACTTAGAGAAATTTTGAGCAATTCGAGTTAATTAAGCTACTTATCTCCCCGGGGGGGGGGGGTTTATAAGACTGCAGAAAAAAATCCTGAAATAAGCCAAGTGTGTGAAACTAGTAAGAACAGTAACTACGGTATTGTGTTCCCCATGCTTCCCTAACTTGGTATTACCAGATAATACATTCTTTTCTAGTGTGTAGCATGCAGAACAGTAAGTTAAGTTTACCAAACTCTTTGATCCTGGCGAGAGGTAAATTTCACTACATGATTTGATCATCCCTGCATTGTGACATTTACTAACGCTTACCTCCTATTCCAATACCACCTCCCCTTGATCATGTTTTGTTGATTTGATAAGAAAAAGTCAATTGAATCTTATTAATTAATCTCTTTTCCTATTCATTACTACCTTGATCTAGTAAGTAACATTAGGAGAGTTATAACATTGGCCACTATTAAAAAAAATTTATAATAAAGAGAATTAATTAATATATGCATGCACAATTTACATGAATTATGAATTATCTAGTTTTACCTTATTAGTTCTTCTTCGTTCCCACAACCCTAGTAGTGGATTTAGCTACTCATATTCATTGTTGATGCAAGAATCATGATATAGAATAAAATAATTAAGCACTTACAACGATTAAATTAAGAATAAGAAATCCAATCACTTCAATGGAAATCACAAAGTATGAATTAAGATCACAAAATATTGTTTCCAAGTGTTTCCCAATGTTTCTCCTTCATTCTCTATTGTTCCCTATTGGGTGTCTACTCAAAATAACCTTAAAAAGCTATTTAGATTGTTTAACATATAAAACCAAATCAAAATAGGAGAACTAGATTCGGTAGGCACTATGAGCATCTCTATGGTCCATATAAAGTTTTATGGCCCGTAATCGGAGCTTCGTGGACTTTATCTTTAATCCTGGGTTTGACTTTTACGAGACCTGTCTACCAGCCGTATTTAGACTTATGGTCCATATAGGGTTTCATTTGATGACTATTCAACCACTTCCCACATTCTGATCCTCAGGGTACGAGACTTTATCTACGACTCATGCTTCACTCTACGACTCGTCTGCATATTCGTAGATTCAACTTCAGAAAATCACTCATTCACTTGATTTTTCTACGAAACTAACTCTACGACATGTGGAAACTTCCACTGCCCATAAAGGGTGTCATAGAGTAGCAAAAATGTCCATGTCAGCACACTTACCACAAAATCATGCCAAATCCGGTAATCATGCAAAACAAACACAAAAACATATCAAATCTATTAACATCTCCTTGAGAACACACAAAATATCAATTTTTAAGCATTAAAAGTGATGTGTTTTGATAGCACACCGACACCTTCAACTTAATATTGTTGCTTGTCCATAAGCAACTGAGCCAATCTACAGAAACAGTACAGTAACACACAAACCTCAATCTAATGGCACACATCATTTCAAACTCAAAAATAGATACCACTTCATTGATGAATGTATATCAGATAGCTATCAAGCAAACTAATGTAGCTCAATACATGTGTCAGGGAAACTATGACAAGCAAGAAAATCAGTGATAAGCAACAATCACTGAATGAGTCTAAAATCAATAGTGCAATGCAAGTTTCCTCACAGAAAGATGTCCCATATCCCACTCATGATGATATTTTCAGATTCAATGCTTGGGACTACACAAATCACTCACTCTCAGAAAAGATATTCAAAAACCATGATCAATACCATATGCTTTCCCCCTATACTTATGACTATAACCTTCGACTACTTGGACTAGGATCACAATAGGACTTTATTGGCTTGTAATGTAGGCTCAGAGGGCTTTAGTATAATGTTTTGGGAATATAGTGACGAAACTCTCTCCTTGATACTGTGTTTTTCTACATGGTTTCCCTACCAATACTGTCATTTTTTAACTCATTCTCTCTTTCTCCTATTCTAAGCTTTTCTGGGTGCCTTATTCTCATTTTAGCTCATTGCCCTTTTGTTTTCACATCACTTTTTCTCTTTAGCTCATTGATTAGGCATCTACTCATTTTTCTTGTATCCAGGGCATATTTATATCACTTTTTTCATATATCATTAGCTTTTACCCTGTTTTGTGTGATTACTCTTATAACAACCACCCTCAACTTAGGCTTTTGGCCTAAGTCGAGGTGCATAATATCCAACCTATGAGCCAGCTCCACTTTTGGTAGCCACCCTCAATTTAAGCTTTTTGCCTCTGTCACGGTGTAGAATATTCAAGGAAGGACCAGGGCCAATTTCAAGATTTTAATTTTAACAAGGCCAGGGAACTTCGGTTTTTACAGCAAAAAGGGTATATGCAGGGCTCAAACATTAGGATCAAAGGACACTTTACACATTTGGTTGGTTATTTAGGTTAGGTGGGCTAATGTGAACAATGGCCTAAGATACTTTCCTAACTAACTGACCTACAGTCTAAGTCAGAGTAACAGGGCCAGTTTTGAATTAAACACAGTATAAAAATTTATTAAAGAAATCTCACACACATATGAAACTGATTACTACTAACAAAGACTCTCAAATCATGCTTTTCATCATAATTCAACCTGACTAATTAGAACAAACATTGCCAAACAATCGAACATGCATGGTTGCTATCAGGACTAACTAACAAAATTTCTCGTGGGTATCATTTTTATCATTTTTACATGCAAAAACTAATATATTACATAGACTTCAGTATTACATGTTACTTATATTGCCTACATATCATAAACATGCTAGTGCAACATAAAGTAAATATCCTTGGGGAAAAAGAACACAGACAAGAAACCTCCTCGAATTCAAAATTTGGCATAGTTATAGGCCAAGGTTACTCAAACTTCACCAAGGCCTACAACTACCCGCACCCTATTGAAGAAGTTTGCTTTTTCCTCCATGCACAAAATCTAATAATAAAGCACAGGGGTCAAAAATATACTTGGGTCCCTAAGAGTTGGTCTCTGGCTGAGTTTGACCACCTTCAACCTACCTGGTGGTCTCCTCAGTGGTAGATCTTGTTCGGAGGGTCCAACACCTCTCACTCTCTCTAGTACATGAGCTTGTCGCATCTCCTCATCCTGCATCGAGCGTAGCCTGGCGATCTCACAGAACTACTCCTCTATCAACCCCGCCTCTGATCTCACTCCCTCAAGGTCATTTGTATGGGGCCACTCCCCTAAGGAATGGAGTGGTGCCTCCTCTGGAGCAAACAAATCTTCCACTATCTCTGTGGGATTGGCTAGTGGGAGCACAATCAATGCTATTAGTCCTGCTGCTATCTTGGCTCAAAGTTGTTGAATATCCATCTGAATGGCCGTCATGTCTACAGGCTGTGGTGAGTAGAGGCTCTACTGTACTCGCATCTGAAATGGCCTGTCTCCTGAAAGCCACCACCGCAAATGCCTGCATGCAACCTCAGCCTCTGAAATGGCTTGGCGAACCCAGGTCAAATTTGCTGTAATAATTGAGTCAGATAGGACTCAGTGTGAGCCTTCCTTTGCACCATGGCCTTAATAGAAGTCACTAACATATAAACCATGCCAAGTGGTGTTGTTAGTATGGGCATGATCTCTGGGGGCAATAGTAGTAGTAGTAGTAGTAGGCCCCCTCTCCATATCAATCTTTATCTGTGGGGGCCTCTCAGTAGTGGGAGCAACAGTGGTGGTAGTAGATGGAGGCTAAGGCGGTGGCACTGCAGTGAACATCTTTAGCATTTGAGTAAGGGGTGTGGGGCTTGTTAGAAGGCTGCCAGTTCTCATCAGCCTTTATTAGGCTGACATCCAAGGTCCGCTGAACCTCAATCAATGAGTCCAAGTAGTATAGTATCTCCACCCACAACTCTATACACTATCTATATATCAAACATGGGATAGGGATGGAGGTAGACCTCTTCAGGGCTGCCTTATATATCTGCTCAGTAATTAGGTAGGAACAATCAATCTCGTAGCCAGTCAAGATGCTTGCAACCAATGCTGTACGGTCCAACATTAGTGTATTATCAACAAGTGTAGTCCGGATCCGCGATCTCACCACAACCTAACAAAATTTGCCTATGGAGTTAAGGACTTCATTATAGGCTCATATGACGTGGATATCCATTCAGGGTTTAGACCCTGCTCTCCAATGTGGTCAATAACCTACCTCATCAAAGAGGCCTTGTGAGTCTAGTCTCTCATTAAGGCCTTATCCCGAGTCTGCCCCAATCTCCTGTCGAACTCTGCTGTTAACCTGGGGGCCGGGAACTGTGGGCCAAAAAGCATACGAGAGATAGTGGCCTCTAATATATCCACATATACACCCCTCACCCTCTTATATGCCAATTGGGGTTGAGTGAGGGATTTTCTACCTTTACAAAGAGAACCAAGACTATGGCAGTGTATGATACAAAGAACTCTCGAACCATGGATGAGGAGTACTTCCCCGACGATCCTACTTGCCAATGGAGCCTATATCTGGTGATGGTGTCCTGGAGGCCTAGGATACTATCCAACCCTAAAGTGATGATGCAGGCTTACTCAAATATAGAACGATCTAGTTGGCCATGCTCGTTCTTCTATATACCCTTGATGCACCACTAGCTAGATAGAATATGCAGAGGAAAGTCTTGTGCTCGAGGTTCTACTGAAGACTCAAACTTTGACTCCTTGCTAGATTCAGACTTGGACTCATCTCCAGAGGGAGTTATATGGATGGAACTGCTATCCTTGTTGCCTCCCTCTTCAGACAGGGAGGGTGGACTATGATAGCCTGAGATTAGGGTTGCTTGGCCTGTCTAGTAGCCACCCGTGTCAATGGTGAATTCGCATCCAAATAAGGCGAGCCTCGACATCGAGCTCCTCTACTAAACCAATGATGTTGGAGTTGCCCTGATCCTCCAAGGGATCTTCTCGTAGACACTGCTGTAAGGCCCATATTTCACTCTTTCTTGCCTATAGGGCCATGGTACCTAAAATTAACACATTTAGCAAACATCATTAGCCCCACAAGTTAAGAAATGAAAAACAAGAACATATCAAAATTGATGGTAGTTGAGCATACGAGGGCTTGTTTACGGGCTACAGTGTAAAATATGAGTAGTAAAAGGCCTTAATAGATGGCAGGCTTCTGGGATTTTAACTACTGGAATTTCATTGAGGAGACTAGGTATGACCCGTAAAACATTTAATGTGTCGTTGACTGAGTCGTTTATGGGATTCTAGACTTGATTTAGTGCAGGCAAGGCCCTATGAGACCTATCTATGAGTAGTAGAATAAACTATTGCTCATAGAAGGTCTCTTCTTGAAACGACCTCAAAAAGTGCCCAAAAATATTCCTCTTTAGTGTCTAGAATTTTAGTTTTCATATATCTTAAATCCGTGTGTTATTTTAAAAATTCAACTTCATATTCCTGATCAGGGGAAAAATTGAGTGGGGAATGGGTCTAAACCCAATTTTAGAGTGATCATATAAGAAAATAATATTTTTAAAAATTGAATTCCATTGAGCAATGCGCACCCTCAGTACGACGCGGCTGGGGTACACCAGTGTGTATTTTTGGTGCTGTTTACTTTTTTATGTTCGAGCCAAGACTTTTGGGTCTTGGACCTAAGTGTTCCCCTACGTGAAAATACATATACTTAGCCATATTTCACCACTATATCATTCAAGACATTTTCAAATACTCACTCAAACATTTAGAGAATTATTTTACTCAAAATCAACTGTCCAAATTTCTTCAGGATCTTAAGGATTTCACTCAAGCTTCAAGTCTCTATTTCAATCTTCACCAAGAAATTCCACAAAGTCAAGGTATGTAGGTTTTATTCATGGGTTCCTTTCACCCATGAAGCCTAAACTTCCTTTTTACTTAAATTGCATGGTTTAAGTTGATTTAATTATGCAGCTTACTTAATATGAATTTGATTATGAATTACGTTGGGGTTTCATGAAATTATGACTGTTTTAGCATGTTTTGAACAATGAATCTAAGATCTATTGTGGGATTTGATGAAGGGTTTTGGTATATATTGCTTGAAGATGTTACCAAGTATTGATAGATGGTTTTACATTGGATTCGCTTGTATGATTTCATCCCTAAATTGTATGATTTTACACTAGCTCTATACACCCGCCAAGTGTTTAATAAAATGTCTGGTTATGATTTCTTGAAGAATTAAAGGTCCAATGCATGTATTATGAGTTGATTAACTTTTTGATGACAAAAGGAATGTATGTATATAGTATTCTCCTATATAGTATTGGAAATTGACCATATCCTACTCGGGAGGGTTAAGAGCCTGACTAACTATGTCGAGGGGTTTATACCTTCATAACCAATCAAGGGGTTTGAACCTTGATAATCTAGTTGAGAGGTTTGTACCTCAATCTCCAGGGGCAATAGGGTGCGATGGTCTACCAACCAAATAAGGTGTTCGTTCCTTGATAACCGGGTTGAAGGTTAGTACCTTAATCAATAGGGGTGGTAGGGTGCGATGATCCACCAACCAATTAAGGGGTTTGTACCTTGTAAACAGTGAGTTCTATAAAGATGATCTATTCTTACACATGTATTGTGATATATGTAAGTAGGTTTTACTTAAGCATCATTCATACGTGCCATATTGTTATTATGCTATCTATTGCTTATCATTGTACATTTTGACTATGTTGCCTATCTCTTGTTGCATTGCATCCTATGTACTTAGTACATTTAAATGTACTAATGCATGCTCTATTCCTACATGATGTTACCATATAGGGACTGGAGCCTCACTTGATCATCCTCCTCCATATGGCTAGTATGATTTCTCTCAAGATCGTTGGTGAGTCCTCCATTCCGGGGACATTGATCTATGTTCTTATGCTATGTATTATGACTCTCTTTCTTTATTATATACTTTGATCATGAGGGTGATTATGGTTGCTTGTCTTGGCCCCCGCTGAGTTCCATGTTCAGAGATGTTGTTGGACAAGTTATGTAATTATGCTATAAGCCCTAACTCTTTTGTTCTTGATGTTTATGTTATGAAAGTTTTCCCTTAGTCCCTTTTCCCTTATTTCTAATCTATTAATGCCATTTACTTACTTCCGCGACCAAGAATGTGTGATGATATGCTAAGAAGCTTATTTGGGGTCCTTTCTGGTTCCCCATTCGCCGTGTCATGGCTAGGCCCTAGGCTTGGGTCGTGACAAACTTGGTATCAAAGAACTAGATTGTTAGTGGTCCTTGGCATCTAACACACCGTGTCGATTAGAGTGCTGTTCATGGTCCTATCTGCTCCACAATTATTAGTAGGAGGCTCTTAGATGTTTTAGGAAATATTTCTCTTCTTCATGTTCTAAGTCGTACTATAGAGTTAAATTAAGGTTTTTCCCCCTAGCGATTGTTATTTGCTATTTTAGATCATTCCTAACACAAGAGAAAGGAGAGCCCACACTCTTGTGGAACAATCAGCTCATGGTAAGCTCCGAGATACTCTCACTTTGCTAGCACAACTTGTGGCTAACCAAGCCAACCAAGGGGCACAAGCACCTCATGCTCCTACACTGGCATCTCGAGTGAGGAACTTTATGAGGATGAAGCCACCAAAATTCTATGGGTCTAAGGTAGGTGAGAACCCTCAAGAGTTCATTGATGAGGTCTACAAGGTATTGACTATCATGAGTGTTAGATCAGAAGAGAAAGTGGAGTTGGCGGCCTACCAACTAAAAGGGGTAGCATAAATATGGTTTAATCAATGGAAGGAGGAGAAAGGAATCAATAATGTGGTGCTTTGGGAGGAGTTCAAGGCGACTTTTCTAAATCGGTTCTCCTCTTTTGAGCTTAGGGAGGCAAAGATGGTAGAGTTTATTAATTTGAGTCAAGGGTCTATGAGTGTGAGGGAATATGCTCTCAAGTTAAATCAACTCTCTAAATATGCTCCCCACTTGGTTGCCTACCAAAGGTCTAGAATGAACAAGTTCACGATGGGTGTATCCGATTTGGTGAGTAAGGAATGCCAGTCCGTTATGTTGATACGTGACATGGATTTGTCTCATTTAATGACCTATGCTGAACAACTGGAGGAGGAAAAGTTGAGGAAGAGGAGGTGTAATAAGGCCAAGAGGGCCCGTTTTAAGGGAAAGTTCCAAAGTCGAAAGGGTGGTCGGTTCCATCAAGGCCAAGGGTCTTTTCAAGATTCTAATAGGGGTTGCCAATGAATTCCCAAGGGCCTAAGGAGTTGGTGGTGTGGTTCCTAACAATGCATGTTCAAAATGTGGTAAGGCTCATGGAGGCCCATGTTTGAAAGGCACTAATACATATTATGGATGTGGGAAAGTGGGTCACAAAAAGATTGATTGTCCTCGTAACTGCAACAAGGGTAAGGAGGATTGTTCACAAGGTACAAATGCAGTTCCTTTGGGGAGAGGTGGCCAACACCACTATTGGTTCTATGTACTCTGAGGCAGGCAAGGGGTTAAGGATTTTCCCGATGTCATCACCGTTATGTTAAAAGTCTTTGATTTTAATAGGTATGCATTGACTGATCTAGGTGCCACTTGCTTTTGTTACCCTCTTTGTTGCGAAAAAGTTTCATGTTGAGCTCGAATTGTTTTGTGAGTCTTATGAGATGTCTACTCCTATTGGTGCATCTATTATTGCTAGAAAGGTGTATAGAAATTGTTCCGTTTGCATTTTGCATAAGATATTATCTTATGATCATGTTGAGTTTGAAATGGTGGATTTTGATGTCATACTTGGATGGATTCGTTGCATGCATACTACGCCTTTATTGATTGTAGAACCTGTACGGTTAAATTCCAATTCCCAAATGAACCTATTCTTAAGTGGAAGAGTCATGATCTAGTGGTCAAGGGTAGGTTCATATCTTGCATTAAAGCCCATAAGTTGATCTCTAAGAGGTGTCTCTATTATCTTTTGAGCATAAGGGATGTGGAGTCCAAGGTCCTTCCTATAGAGTCGGTTCTGATTGTAAACGCATTCCTCGATACCTTCCCAAATGACCTTTCCAGTGTTCCTCTAAAAAGACAAATAGATTTTGGTATAGATCTCCTTCCCGATACTTAACCCATTTCTATTCCCCCTTACTATATGGCCCCGATGGAGTTAAAGGAGTTGAAAAATCAATTGATGGATTTGTTGGAGAAGGGTTTCATTAGGCCTAGCCAATCATCTTGGGTTGCACCATTATTATTTGTGAAGAAGGAGAATGGGTCCCTTAGAATGTGTATTGACCATCGACAACTTAATATGGTCACCATAAAGAATAAGTATCCTCTTCCAAGGATTGATGATTTATTTGACCAATTGCAAGGGGATAGTCACTTCTCTAAGTTTTATCTTCCGTCTGTACCATTAAATGAAGGTGAGGGAGTATGATATTCCTAAGACGGCCTTTCAAACTAGGTATGGGTATTATGAGTTTGTTGTGATATCTTTTGGTTGACCAATGCACCGGCTATCTTCATGGATCTTATGATAGGGTCTCCAAACCCTATCTTGATTCATTTATTATGGTCTTCGTTGATGATATTTTGATCTATTCATATAGTGAGGAGGAGCATATGGGCCATTTGAGGGTAGTGCTACAAAGATTAAGGGATGAGAAGTTGTATGCTAAGCATGAAAAATGTGAATTTTGGTTGAAGGAGGTTGCATTTCTAGGTTATGTGGTGTCGAAGGATTGTATCAAGGTGGATCCTAAGAAGACGGATGTGATTAGGAATTGGCCTAGACTATTGACCCCGTCGTAGATTTGAAGCTTCATGGGCCTTGTGGGTTACTAGTAGAGATTTGTGAATAGGTTCTCTTCAATTTCTTCTCCCATAACTAAGTAGACCTAAAGGAAGGCTAAATTTGTCTGGATCGATGAGTGTGAAAAAAGTTGCCAAACTTTGGAAGATAAGCTTGTGTCTGCTCCTATTTTATCTTTATAGGAAGTACTAAAAGGGTTTGTTGTGTATTGTGATGCTTCAAAGGTTGGTTTGAGTTGTGTTTTGATGCAAAATTGTAAGATGATAGCCTATGCTTCTAGACAACTCAAAGTGCATGAAAAGAATTATCCTACTCATGATCTTGAATTAGCCACTTGGTATTTGCTTTGAAAATTTGGCATCATTATTTGTATGGAGTGCATGTTGATGTATTTACCGATCATAAGAGTCTCCAATATGTGTTTACTCAAAAGATCTTAACTTGAGGCAAAGAAGCTGGTTAGAAATTCTTAAGGATTATGATATGATGTGCACTGTCATCCCGATAAGCTTAATGTTGCAGCCAATGCTTTTAGTAGGGTGTCTATTGGTAGCCTAGCTAATGTTGATGGTAGTGGCAAAGAGGTGGCTAAAGAGGTCCATTGGTTGGCTAGATTGGGAGTTAGGTTGGAAGAGGTGGATAATGGGGGTGTTGTGGTAGTTGATGGCTCTAAATTTTAATTGGTTGAGGAGTGAAAGCTAAGAAAGATCTTGATCCCTGTTTTGTTACAATTAGAGGCATTGTTAATAGATGGTAAGTTGCCCAAGACTAGAAAGGGTTTTGATTCCATTTGGGTTGTGATTGATAGGATGATGAAATTAGCTCACTTTCTGCCAGTTAAGACTATATATAGTGAGCTTGCATGGGGTTCCTTTGTCACCCATATCGGATCATGGTGCTCAATTTACATCACATTCTTGGAGGTCTTTCTAAAGAGGTCTTGGTACCAAAGTTAAACTTAGTATGACCTTTCACCCTCAAACAGATGAGCAAGTCAAAAGAACTATCCAAACACTTGAGGATATGCTTAGGGATTTTGTATTGGAGCTTAAGGGTAGTTGGGATGATCATCTTTAATTGATTGAGTTTTTCTATAACAATAGCTATCATTCTAGCATCAGTATGACCCCTTTTGAGGCTCTCTATGGTAGACGTTCTAGGTCAACAGTTGGGTGGTTTTGAGGTTGGAGGTGTGGCTTTGTTGGGACTAGATCTAGTTATAGAGGCTCTTGAGAAGGTTAGGATGATTAGAGAAATGTAAAAGATGGCCCAAAGTTGCCAAAAGTCCTATGTTGCTGTGATCTTGAATTCAAAGTTGGTGATTGGATTTATTTAAAGGTGTCGCCTATGAATGGTGTAGTTCACTTTGGTAAGAAGGGTAAGTCGAGTCCAAGATATATGGGACCTTATAGGGTAATGAGGAGGATTAGCAAGGTATCTTATGAGTTAGAATTGCCTAATAAGATGGGTTTGGTTCATCTGGTCTTTCATGTATCCATGTTGAGGAAATGTGTGGAAGACCCTAATTCTATTATGCCTCTTGATGTTATGGGTGTTGTTGAAGGCAATTTGACTTATGAAGAGGTTCTGATCCAGATTTTGGATAGACAAGTGAAGAGGTTGAGGAACAAGGATGTGGCTTCCGTTAAGGTCCATTGGAGGAATCAACAAGTTGAAAGTGCTTCTTGTGAGGCCGAAGCGGACATGCGAAAATGATATCGTCAACTTTTCCACTCCACCCAATCCTAAGGTATTAAACTAAGTCTCTTATGTGATTTCAAGTCTTAAGTTTAGCCCTCATGTCATTGCATACATCATGTTTAAATTGACAAATTCATGATGATTTTACACTTATGTTGAGATTTTTGAAATGATGTTTAAGTGCATTGTTGCATCATTATGTGGGTTGAAATTATCTTGTTTATGCCTCTCATATACGCTTCTTTGACATTTGAGGATGAATGTTCCCGAGGGGAGACATTGAAACGACCCCAAAAAGTGCCCGAAAATGTGCCTCGAAAGTGCCCATAACCATAATATTCATATATGTCATAATTTCTGCTTTATTTCCAAAATCTGACTTCAAATTCGTGATCGGGGGATAAAATAGAATGGGAAATGGGTCTAACCCCAATTCTAGAGCGACCTTATAAGAAAATAATTTTTTTAAAAATCAAATTCCAATGGGCACTGTGCGTCCTCAACGCGATGCGGTTGGGGCACGCCAGTGTGTATTTTTTTTTAATGTTTGGTCCAAGACTTTTGGTTCTTAGGCCTAAGTGTTCCCATGCGTGAAAATACCTGTATTTAGCAATATTTTCCCCTCATATCATTAAAAACATTCCTCAATACTCACTCAAACACTTAGACTATTATTTCACTCAAAATCAAATGTCCAAATCTCTTCCGGATCTTAAGGATTTCACTCAAGCTTCAAGTATCTATTTCAATCTTCACCAAGGAATTCTCCAAAGTCAAGGTATGTGGGTTTCACTCACGGGTTCCTTTCACTCATAAAGGCTAATCTTCTTCTTAACTTAAATTGCATGATTTTAAGTGGATTTACTTATGGGTCTGTCTTACTTTGAATTTGACTATGAACTATGTTGGGGTTTCATGAAATTATGACTATTTTAGCATGTTTTGAGCTATGACTCTAAGATCTATTGTGGTATTTGATGAATGGTTTTGGTGTATATTGCTTGAGGGTATTGCCAAGTATTGATGTATGGTTTTACGTTGGATTTTCTTGCATGATTTCATCCCTAAATTGCATGATTTTACACTAGCTCTACACACCCGCCAAGTGTTTGATAAAATGTCTAGTTATGGTTTCCTGAGGAATTGAAGTTCCAATGCATGTCTTATGACTTGAATGATTTTATGAAGATGAAAGGAATGTATATATATGATATTCTCCTATATAGTATTGAAAATTGACCATGCTCTACTCGGGGGATTAAGAGCCTGGGTAACCATGTCTAGGGGTTTGTACCTTGATAACCAATCAAGGGGTTTGTACTTTTATAACCGGGTTGAGGGGTTTGTATATCATTCACTAGGGGTGATAGGGTGCGATGATCGACCAACAAAAAGGGGTTCATACCTTGATAATTGGGTTGAGGGGTTAGTACCTCAATCACCAGGGGTAGTAGAGTGC
The DNA here is from genome assembly GCA_011800125.2 of Solanum clarkiae. Lineage (NCBI taxonomy): Eukaryota > Viridiplantae > Streptophyta > Magnoliopsida > Solanales > Solanaceae > Solanum > Solanum clarkiae. The sequence goes on from JAABOM020000075.1 coordinate 14,956,706, forward strand.
GACGATCTACCAACCAATTAAGGGGTTTGTACCTTGGTAAACTGTGAGTTCTATAAAGATAGTCTCTTCTTACATATGAATTATGTTTATATGTACGCCTGTTTTACTTAAGCATCATTCATATATGCCGTATTGTTATTATTCTATCTATTACTTATCATTATGCATTTTGACTTTGTTGCCTATCACTTGTTGCATTACATGTTACATACTTAGTATATTCAAACATACTAATGCATGCTCTATTCATACATGATGTTACCATTTAGGGACCAAAACCCCACTTTATCATCCTCCTCCACGTGGCTAGTACGATTTCTCTCAAGCTAGTTGGTGAGTCCTCCATTCCGGGGACATTGGTCTATGTTGTTATGCTGTGTATTATGACTCTCTTTCTTTGTTTTATACTTTGACAATGAGGGTGAGCCAGTTGCTTGTCTTGGCCCACGCTAAGTTCCACATTCAGAAGTGTAGTTGGACAAGTTATGTAATTATGCTATGAGCCTTGACTTTCTTATTCTTAATGTTTATGTTAGTAAAGTTTCCCCTTAGTACCTTTGCCCTAATTTCTAATCTATTAATGCCATTTACTTACTTCCACGACCAAGGATGTGTGATGATATGCTAAGAAGCTTGTTTGGGGTCCTTTCGGTTTCCCCATTCGCCATGTCACGTCTAGGCCCTAGGTTTGGGTCGTGACACATCTGATAGAATCCCAAAAATTTCAAGTTTCTGAATTTCTTCAAGAAGGAAAACTATGGCTCGTAAACTGTTCCACGGACCATTGAAGACCCTCGTAGTGTGAAATGTCCAAAAACTTAGTTTTTCAAGCCTATCAAATGGGTCCTAAAATGGCATGTTTAGAATTAAATCAACACCAAACAAGAATATTTGAGCACTCCTATGAATTCATCCAATTTTTCGACACCCCATATGTAATGATTACATACTACGCCATCGATGTTCATTTTACATGCTTATTTGGCAAAATCGATACTATTTGAACGTTAAACCTCAAGGCTAACACATTTTATCACAACATCATTTTTAAAGCAATGTATTCTATCCAATTCAAACGACAAACAATGACATGAGATTCACATAATAACATTTAAACAAAATTTCCACATACACATGTTTTCGGCATTTAACACTATTCCAAAACAATGTCAACATTTTAATAAAGATTACTCACAAAATACATACAAAGTCAACCCTAGATTTGAACCCATTAAATTTAGACTACCATACCCATCAATTAACAATAATCTAATCACTTCAATTTCGGTAGTAGATGGATTAGAGGGCTAAGAACTTTCTGAATTTTGAGAAAAAAGATTGGAAATTGAAGGAGGAATCCAAAGAGGGGAAAATCCTAGGTCGCCTGAGTTACTGGAAAACTTGCTTAGGGTAGTCAATGGGGTTGGCTATTTTTTGAAATATATGTGAAAGTGGGGGTTAAAAGTTTTTGACCCTCCTTTTATACTTTGACCGGGTCGATTTAAATGATTGGCCCCGGGCTTCTATGGAAATCGATTACGACCGTAGATCCCGGTCTCATGGACTGCCCAAGCCCTAATTTGGGAATAGTTTTCATGGACCAGTATATGATCCATATAATGAAATACCACTCATAAAGTAGGTCATAGAAACCCGCAACACTTAGTCAAAAATAGAAAACTCATATAGGGTCCACGAGCCCCATTCTTGACCCATAGGTTTATCTATGGGTCATAAAGTTGGCTCATGGACTGGAGTGGACAAATTTTGCTCACTGGAAGTGTTTTCTACACGTTCAGTGTATGGGTCTTGGTCTGAACCATGACCTGCAGAACCTCTCGTAGAAGCACTTCTTGTTGCTTTTTTAGCCCTAGATGGCTTGCTTGGTCTTGTGCCTGCATATTCTTCACAAAACACCCTGTTACTCTATATGCCATCAGTCCAATGTCAAAAAGTTACAACCATAATACTAAAAATTAAACTATCTACAAGTCCAAAAGCTAAAAACAAGACAAAACTACCACTATAACATCAAATATCTTAGGTTGCCTCTCAAGTAGCGCCTAATTTATTGTGATGGCATGACTTGGACAACTTAGTTACTCAGACATCACCAAGTCGCCAAATATCCATCTGTAAGTTGTCTGGCCTTTTCATCGACTAATAGATGTTGAAAACAACTTCTTCATCATTCAATCGAAACTTGAGTTGGCCAGCTTCCATATCCACTAGTGCTCGCCCAATTGCTAAGAAGGGCCTTCCCAAGATGATTGAGACTCTGAAGTCGACTTTGCAATGAAGGATCACAAAGCCTGTGGGGAATATGAATTTTTATACTTTGACAAGGGCATCACATAGCATCCCCATAGGCTTCTTCATCATTTGATCAACTATCAACAATCACATTCTCGTAGAAGTAAGGGTTCTTAGTCCTAGATTCTTTAAGACTGCAAGGCGCATCAGATTTATGTTGGCACCAAGACCACATAATGACTTTATGAACTCAAAATATCTTAGGGTACAGGGTATGGTCAATGCACTAGGATCTTCTTGCTCCTGCACCAAGGACCTGTTAGCAATCATACTACAATGTTGAGCTCTTGGGAAAGCTTCTGGATTAATGTCTTCTTCTTCGTGATGAAGTCCTTTATGAAATTTACATACCCTGGCATCTTCTCCAATGACTCAATAAGAGGAATGTTGATGAAGACTTGTTTCAGCATGGAGAGAAAGTGCTTAAATTTATCTTCATCCTCCTTCGTTTTGATTCTTTGAGGGAAGGGAGGAGAAGGTCTAGGAATTTGCTTCAACTTTTGTAGTGATATTACAACATCACTCACCCCATTCTGAGTACGATTATCTCTGCTCTCTGCATCTTTGACCTTAACTATCTCCTCATGAACATCATCACCATCAATTGGTATTGGAGTGCTAATGGTCTGTTTGCCAACTCCATAGTCACTGCCATACACTGTTTCTCATTCTTTGGATTTGAACTGTGTTGCTGGGCAATGTACCTTTCTGTCGCTTATTCAGTTAAGTTGATATTTTTCTTAACAGTTGCTCCAGTTGCTTGTTAGCAATATAATGAGATTCGATCATCTGATTAATGCCGGAGATGTCAGACTTCATCCCCCTCAAGGTATTATCCTATGTGTTAGCCTTCTTTAATAAACTGTCAAACATCTCCTCAACCCTAGAGCTACTAAGACTCAGATCTCGATTATGTGCTGGCACATATAGACCATTTGTATAACCATCTTTGCATGCCCAATCAACATCTCTATCGTGGCCCCTATTTCTATCATAGTAATCTCCCCAATTGTTATTTCTGAATGCGCTATCCTTATAGTTCCGACCTTAGTTCCCTTGACCTTGGCACCAATAATCCTGATTGGATCCTTGGGCGTTGGTCCAAAAACCCCCTATCTGATCAGTGATGAAGCAAGTGTCCTCCTTATAATAAGACTCCTCGTACATAGGTGCTCATGAAGACTAATGATCTATTGCATTTACCTGTTCTTGATTCTACTTCATCAGTAACTCCACATTGGTACTAATCCGAGCAAGCTCTTGTATCATATCCTTATTTATTTTTACTTGCACTAAATTGGTGCTGACTGTGCACAAGCTCTTTGTTGTTGACTTTTCACTCATGCACCATGCACGATTTGTCTTGACCACTTTATCTAGCTTCTCACCAATCATAAAAATGGCTGATCTAGAAATGAGCCTTCTATGATAGTATTATCACATGCTTGGCTATTCTCATCCAAGACTCAATAGAAGATCTCCACTAAGGCATCATCCGTGATCTTGTTGTTAGGGAAACTCCTCAGACACTTTGTGAAGCTCTTCCACATACTAGTAATTAAATCATAAGGACGTTGCTCAAAGTTGTTGATTTGATCTTTCAACTTTTGCTTCTTCGATCTCCGGATGAACCCTTACAGAAAGGCCTTTTGCAATTCAGTCCACCTGGTGATCGAACTTTTGGGGAGATTAGATAGCCATAGTGTTGCATGCCTGTTAGAGACAATGGGAAGACACGTAGCCCAATAGCATCCATAGATAAATTTTGGTTTTCCATCATGCTCTTACAGACAAAGACAACATTGTATAGATGGCTATGCAAATCCTTTCGTGGTAGGCCCGCGAATAACTCACGATTTTGCAACATTTGAAGTAACCCACTCAAAATAATGAAATTTGTGTCATCTAATAGTGAAAGGAACACGATATCTCTAATAACATCCATCACCATAGGATTCAGCAGATATTGACTCCTTATATGATCTTCGACATTAACATCCTGCGGCTGTGGGTCAATATCCTTAAGCAAAGGTGGGTTAGTATCATTTTCATTCTGGTTCTGGTTCTGTGCTACATTCGCTGCATTATTTAAAGCATTGTTTGCGTTGTCCTAGGCCATTCTTCTTAGCTCCCTTTGGATTTCTAGGTCAAGCCAATTCAAGCAAATTCCTTGACTTTGAGTGTTGTGCATACACTATACCTGCACGCTGAAACAAAGCAAAAATAACATAAACGTAAAATGAGGGAAGGAAGGATTAATTCCCGAGCTACTCAAATTAAACAAGTCTAGTCGTATTCATGGGCAACTGCGCCAAAATCTTGATATCGCCCAAGCTACTTCCTTTTTGAAGGTTAAAGTGGTTGCTTTCAAGCTATATAACCTAATTGAGGTTAGGATTGATACCACAGGGAATATGGTAGACTTACAACAATTTTGAGCAATTCGAGTCAATTAATCTGATTATCTCCCCAAAGGTGAGGGGTTTTTATAAGATTATAGAGAGAAATCCTAAACAAAGAAAAGTGCGTGAAACTAGTAAGAAGAGTAACTAGGGTAATGTGTTCCCCATACTTCCCTAACTTGGTATTACCAAATAATCACATTCTTTTCTACTGTGTAACATATAGAACGGTAAATTAAGTTTACCAAACTTTTTGCTCCAGGTGAGAGGTAAATTTCACTATATGATTTGATCCATTCCCGCAGTGTGACATTACAAACACTTACCTATTGTTCTAGTATAGCCTCCCCTTGATCCAGTTGTGTTGATTAGATGAGAAAGCATCAATCTAATTCTGTTAATTAATCTCTTTTTCTATTCATTACTACCTTTATCCAGTAAGTAACACTAGGTGAGTTCTAACATTTCTCACTATTAAGAAACATTCAAAATAAAGAGAATTAATAAAAACATGTATGCACACTTTCTAAGAATTACAAATTATCTTGTTTTATCTTGTAAGTTCTTTATTGTTTCCATTACTATAGTTGTGGATTCAGCTACTCATGTTCATTTAGATAGAAGAATCATGATATGGAATAGTATAATTAAGCACTTACAAAGATGAAATTAAGAACTAGAAATCCAAGCTCTTCAATAAAAATCACAAAGTATGAATTAAAATCACAAAATATTGTTTCCAAGTGTTCACAATATTTCTCCTTTATTCTCTACTATTCTCAATTGGTTATCTACTGAAAATAACCTAAAAACCCATTTAGAGTGATTAAACAAAAAACCAAATCAAAATAGGAGAATTGGATTTGGCAAGCACTACGAGCATATCTACAGGCCACTTAAGGTTCTACGGCCCGTAACTGAGGCTTCGTGGACTTCATCTTCAATCCTGGGTTTGAATTTTGCAGGACTTTTCTATGCGACATATTCAGACTTATGGACCGTATAAGGTTTCGTCTAATAACTTTTCAGCAACTTTTCACTTTCTGATTCTCAGGGTATGATACTTTATCGATGACTCGTGCTTCACTTTTTGACTTATCTACATGTTCGTAGATTCAACTTCTGAAAATCACCCCTTCATTGATTTTGCTATGAAACCAACTCTACAGCCTATGGAAACTTCCACAACCCATAAATGGTGTCATAGAGAAGTAAAAATATCAGCATATGCACACTTAGCCCAAAATCACGCCAAATCTCGTATTCCTACAAAACAAACATTAAAACACATCAAATCTACTAACATCACTTTGAGAACACACAATATTACAAGTGTTAAGCATCAAAAGTATTGTATTTTGATAGCATATCAGAATCCTAGTAGCAATCCTTTGTCTCATTAACAATGTGCTACCATAGGAACCCTTGTAATCTAGGCTAGTGGATCCATGTAAGCCATAACATTTACTAATGATGAATATGCAAATGTTGGTGGAGTTCTACCTGGTAAGTATTCTCCTTGTTCTAACATAGGAGGTCGTATTGGATTCCAAGTAGTAGTTCGTTTGGTCTTATATGTTAGTTATGGTATTCTCCCACATATGTATGATGATAGGATGTTATGTTTATCTCTCATGAATGATTTTATCAAAGCTCCCTCATGAATGTCATATTGAGCTTATTTCTTTTTCTATTGTCAATTTGTATGCATTATGCTATGAAGCTTATTATCTATTGTTGCATTGCATTCCACATACTAGTACATTCTAAGTACTAGTACATACTTTTGCCTACTTGATCTGACCATGTAGGGACTGACGGTCCTATTTATACTAGCTTGGTTCGTGAAGATCATTACTGTGGTAAGTCCTCCATTGCGGGGACAATAGCGAATTTTTATCTTTCTCATGTTGAGACTTTATTTCATTTTTCTTGAGGGTGGGCCTAGTTCCCTCGTCCTACTCATGATTTAGAAGTGTTGTTGGATACTTAAGCTATGTACCTATTATGAGATATTGAGCTTTTATGGAGACTTATTCTTTAGTCCATATCCCTCTTATTCAATGTTATGTGATGGAAGTCCTAAGTCCCTACTTCCCCATAGATTTTAGTCTTTCTTTCTATGTGATTATGCAAATCTCTTAACCCTATATATCCCCATAGCATGAGTCATGATCCCTAATTCCCTTAGAATTACTTTTTTTATATTTTGCAATCAAGGATGTGCACAAGATATGCTAAGAGGCTTGTTTGGGTTCCTTTTGGGTTTCCCATTTGTTGTGCTATATCTAGGACCTAGGCTTGAGTCGTGACAAGCTTGGTATTAGAACACTAGGTTTGTAAATGACCCTCGGGAATCCAAGTGCATAGAGTACAGTCTTATTCATGGGTGTGGAGCATGCCATATCTACAAGTATGAAGCTGTAAGGTGTTATAGGAAGTATTTCTCTTCATTATTATCATATTGTTGCATTAGAAGAACTAAGGTTATTCCTCTAATTAACGATAACTTCTTTGCTATTTCCAGAAAATGCCACCAAGAAGAGCACCCTTGCCAAGGAATATGGCCGAAGAGCAAGCTATTTCTGAGTAACAAGTGGAGAATGTTTCTCATGCCGAGTTTAGAAATACCTTTACAATGTTGGCCTGAGCTTTGGCCAATCAAGCTAATAGGGAGGTTATCATTCCTCCTCAATCACCTATACCAGCTACTAAAGTTCGTGACTTTATGAGGATGGACTCACCAGAGTTTTATGGATCAAAAGTTGTTGAGGATCTGGTTGAGTTTCTTAATGAGGCTTATAGAATTTGTGGCCATCATAGGTGTTCTATTAGAGGAGAAGGACGGGCTTGTAGTCTATCAATTGAAAGAGGTGGCAAAAGATTTGTATGACTAATGGGTTGAAGAAAGAGGTGAGGAAGTAGACTGAGTTGGATGGAAGGAATTCAAAGTGGCATTTTTGGATAGATCCTTTCTATTGGAGTTGAGAAAGGCCGAAGTGCAAGAGTTCATAAACCTCATTATAACACCCCTTAATGTAGCTTGAAAGTACCCTATGATGTATTTCTTGAATATTTCAAAATTCATGCTTTATTTTGTGAATCCAACTTTGTATTCTTTTTTAAGAGGCAAAAATGTATAGCAAAGGGTCACCTTCGATTTTTAGCACACCCGTATTAGAAAATAGTTTTTCAAGTGAAATGTTGCAAACCAGTAGGGTTGCGACAAGAGCGCGTCGTGCCCCTGGTCCAACATAGTTCAAATTTTTTTCAAGTTTTGTTTCTTACCTAGAAAGTTAGTTCTAACCTATCCTAACACCTTTATATACATAAATGTGATGAGTCCATATTTCCAACTCATTTTAGGGCTAGTTTACAAAGAAATATTGTCCTCACTGTAGTATTATTTTCAATCTCTACCTAATTTGCATGTGTTGTGTCAGGAAATGAAACTAAAAGTGCACAAATGGACAATATGTGACAAATCTTAGAAAAGGAGCAAAAGTGTCAAAAAGGCGGAGAAAAGCGACATCGCCTATACATTCACCGATCCGCCAAACATTCAAAGAGACTCCCTAGGATTACAAGAACCAAGGTTAAAGCCTAAGTCAAGAAGGTAATCAGAATTGATGTCGCCAAACATATTAAGCATACTACCGAATCGCTCAAGAACCACCTAAGGTTGTACTGTTCAAAGCCCAAAAATCATGATAAGGAGGCGAGGAGAGAGGAACTTCGGTGAATCATCAAATTGTATTAGAAAAGTGAATAACTATCACCCAATGTTATATAGAAACAAGACTTAAGAGGATACAGAGGAAAGTACTCAAGTGCATATTCGGTGCATCACTATAATGCCCAACGATGGCTAACCTTGATCGTCAAATGGCTACTTGAGCACAAACTCTTACACTTTCGCACGATCTATTCAAGCGAATCATAAATGATATTGTACATATCATTCTTCTTAGTTTTACAGAGAGAGTAGAAGTACACCGAACATTCCTTGCTCTAGAGTACAAAGGGGTGATAGAGTTTTCAATCTCTTGGAAAGGAAAACTTGACGAGATCTGGTAGTGTTAATCAACTTTTCTCTGTTTAATATTGTCATCCATTACTTCAACTGCTATTTAGGGTATTGAATTTATAATTTCTAGAATGAGTGGCTAAAACCCCCATATTGGAGGTGTGCTAATGATATGGGTTCTTGATTTATCTGTTGGATCTTTGATATTTTGACTTTATTGTTGTTGATTTGAGTGATTTCCATCCATTCCTATGTTTAATCTATAATAAGTTGCAAACTTGGCATTTAATTTAGATCTCTAATTATTGGTTTAATCAGAGTGGTTAGAGTATGGAATGGATGTAATCGCTGGAAACCTTCTGGGTTTTAGTTAAAGTCCACAACTATGGATTCAATGGTAAGGTTTTAGCTGTTTTGTTGAGACTTCTTAGGCCAAGAATGTCCTTAGCAGTCCATGTATGATATTGTAATTAAATCATATGAAACACTCATGTGCCGTAACTGAACATGAGTTACAAGCAACCTAGCCTATTCACTTATTATTAACTTAATTAGGAAAATATTTGGACCTAGCTAGTAGATAGATTTCCATGTTTGCACATCCCCAACATCTCCTCTAATTTGTTGATCAATTTTGTAATAAGAAATTTTGTAGCTGAATCTTGATTTTAATTATTGTAACCCCCAAAACCTCTAGTTGCTTAATCCAATGAACTACTTCAATTTGGGAACCATGATTCCCTATGGGATTCGACCCCAACCTCTAAAGTTAGGTTATTATTCTGATGATGACCACCCCTGCTTCCTTTGAGTAACTAGGTTGAGCGATATCAAAAATGGTGCCATGGATGGGGAATCAACAAGTTCATAACTGAAGTATTTGTTGAACTTTGTTCTGGTAGTTAGACTTATTTTACTACTTTTTTGTTGTTTTTACTATGAAAAGAAAGGGTGCTAAGATGGAAGACAATGGGAGCATTCTTGGTGAAAATGTTGGAGACGCTAACGATATGCAGGGTGTTAATTGGGACCAAGTAGAAAGCACAGGTGCTATCCGACTACCCTCATTGGCCAAAGGAGTTAACTTTCATGTGCCAAGCACTATGTTGCAACTCCTCTGACTATTTGAAAGACTTGTCCATGAGGATCCTCATGAACACCTCAAAATTTTTGTTGATGTCTGTCTCCCATTCAATTTCAGGGGAGTGAACCAAGAAGCCATAGAGTAAGGCTATTTCCATTCTCTAAGTGATTCTATCACTTCATGGGAGGAACTTCAAAATGCATTCCTCGAAAAGTTTTCCCTCCCTCAAAGATGGTAAAGCTGAGAAGTATTGAGAACTTTAAACAAATGAAGGTGAGCCATTGCATGAGACATAACTTTGATTTTGGAAACTCTTACTCAATGCCCTAATCACAGAGTTTTGGACCATTTGCTATTGCAATACTTCTGTGTAAGCCTCGACGTAGTCAATGAAGGGGTGGTTGTCTTGCTGGTGAAAAGTGGATTCATGAAACAAACGTTCGCTGTAGCTTGTGACCTCCTAGATGACATGGAAAAAAAATTAACAAGGCATGGTACACGATGAATGACCTCGTATCTTCAAGTCACATGGGTCCATCAAAACAACAACTTACTAAAGATCAAGAGAGGGACGAAAATATGGCTAAGATGTGAACTTAGTTTATCTTGTCTAGGGAGGAAATCATAAGATTGTAAATGCTGTTAGGGCTACTAGCAATATGATTTTTGATAGTGCACCATTTGAAGGTGGTTGCAATGAGAAGATGCATTATATGGGCAACCAAATGGTGGTGTGGCAACCCTCACGGGACGATGCCACTTCTATATGCTCTAGGATTACGTAACACTCGCTAACATACAAGAATTTAACATATGACATGCTAACCATAATTAAATAATGAATTCAAAATAGTTAAAAGTATAATATTTTTTTCTAAAGGTCGTTTAGTTGATTTCTAGTTCAAAATTTTGGTGTAAGTACCTTGCAAGTACTTTAAACCACTATTTTGCGAGTTATTTATATATTACCCCTACTATTGTACAACGCTGAAAGTATTACCAATGTTAAAATACAAGGACATTAATTAACTCGTTTCCATTTCATACAATCATCATAAAATAACTGGTATTTTAATATAGAAACAAGTTCGTTGGCTCAAATTTAACTAAACAAGTCAAAACTTAAAGTTACAAACCATGGTTCCATAATTTATACTAGCCTTTCAAATTTAAACATATATATGCAACAAGAGAATCATGTAGATCTTCCAAAACTGCTACAGTATATATATCTAGATGCAAATGTGATCTTCTGCACAACTCCCAAAATTTATCTTCAATGGCCATCCTCAAGGATCATCTCGGGTACTCCCTATGATAGAAACAACTATCCCTTAGCATAAAGCTTAGTGGTGTAAAAGTTAAAAGCTGAGAACCTTAAATCCTTCAACTTACCCTTCTTAAGTCAAAGGGAAACACAATTTGAATACAATAAATATACCCAATGAACAAATATATCAATAGTATCAAGTAGAATACTTAAAGAACTAAGTACCAAGAATTCCTAGAATTGTTTTTACAAAACATTCAAATGACAAGATTCGCCCAGTATGTAATCCATGCCTTCACATCAAACATAATCAAGTATCAAGAAGGACCGAAGCCCTGTATCAAAAAAGGTTAAAATCCAGTTATCAAGAGAACCAAGAACTATGTTAAGAGTGGCTTTCTAGTTTGTGTATAAAATGGATTCCTTCGATACCTAGGAAAAACCAAAACTCCACAATCAAGATGACATTGATCTGAAGAAGAGGCATGTCGATAGTGATAAAGTCAGAACCACAAGAAGGACAAAGTCCAGAAGGATGTCAAGTGATTAGGCAATTCGTACGAGTGGGTGAATTAAGCGAGTTCCTCACGAGTCCCAAAATATATCAACACAACCAGATAAAATGACAAGTATTTACACAAACCTAAATCTTTTAGCATGCGATCGACCCTACCGAGTTCAAGTCGTGGATTAATATGACATCCATTTCTTCAATCAATTTCCTTAAGATTGTACAAGAGTGTGAGCACCTTAATAGTCATTTACATTCCAATTTAAAATTAGCACTTTCAACAGGTAGATAATAACAAGATAAATACAAAAACTGAGTCCCATTCCTGCAAATCACACTTTTCTCGACTGCTTTACTACCTTGCAATGCAACTAGATTTTGAATTGGTAAATAGACACACTAGGCTTTCCAGTTTATATAAAAACTGTAGATATATGAATATAGGTTGCAAAAAATCAAGAATCACTTAAAATATCTTTTATACAAGTATTTATAATCGAGACACTAGCAGCACACCCCTAGGTATTTCTATGTCAAAACTCTGGACAAAACTTGTCCTAAATTGTATCTGCTGTTGTGAATCCATAACTACAAAATTAGGTCCAACATAAACATAAGAGTTGTAGATACATGTATTGGGGTTGCAAAGAACTAAGAATCATTACAAATTACAACTCACACATCAAGATATGATTAAAATACTATCAACAGTACATAAAAGGCTTCTCTGATAGAAAACTGGCCAGAACTTTCATTGTGTGTCGCGCCTTTTTTTGATACCGTACAGGAAGATTCATATTTTGTACGTAAACATAAAAGTTGTAGGTATGTGAATTAGCTCTCCAAAAAATATTTACACACTAATAACAAAGCTATATACAATGATATATTCCATAATTGCTACATGTTATGCAATTTAAAGACATAATTCAACCACTTAGCAAAGGGTATGGGATTTCTTAACTTTGCTCCAAGGAACTGATTTGTTTCATGTGTTTTTGTCAACTATAAGGTTATGAGAGAGTTTATAAGGATTTATATGGCCTTGAAACCGATTTACTTTGGGGAAAGTATATTTTGTGTTAAAAACAAGTTAAAAGAAAATTGTCCAATAATTTGGTTGTCCAAATTTTCCCTTTTTCACTCCTTATTTATTTTGTTCATACATAATAATTATTATTACGGATTTTTTAACATGTATAATTACATAAAAGTAAATAATTGTACTAAAACGAATCCCTCCCTCATTCCTTTCTATGATTCAAGAAAATTGATTTCTCGAACGACACAAACTGAACTCAAAGAGTTGTGAAGTAAGGATAGATTTTATCTTGAGGGAATACCTTTTTGAAAATGAATACATTATTCAATAATAAGGGCACTGCAGATGGGTTGTCGATCATCTTTCCAAGGTCACCTAGGAATCAAGGTTGGAACAATAATAATGCTAGATGGCGAGTTCATGTATGTCCTAGCCAACCTCAGGTTGGGGGTTAGAGAAATCGTGACAGGGTTGAGGAAAGGTACATTTCGGCTCATGATAGGAGAAAACCTATAGATCCTGTGGTTAATCTAAAGAGCCTCTGGACTGAATATATTCTAACCCAAAGTTTGACAAGGTTAAAGCCTCCGAAAAAGTCTTGAAGGAGATGAAATATGATTTTTCACAGTTCAGTCAATTAGTAACATCAGATTCAACATCTTTCAAGAACTTGGAGACTCAACTTTGCAATATATCAACCCATCTCAACCTGCGACCAAAAGGTGGTTTTCCTAGTGACACAATATCCAATACTAAGGGCACTAATCAACAGTGTTTAGCTATTACTACCCATAGTGAAAGAATGGTCAAAGGTACTAAGTCCTCACGTACTGTTGAAGAGGGTCGAAATGAGGTAGGAGAAGATGAAGGTGCAGTGAATGTGATCCTGATGAGAGTGTAGCTGATGATGGAAGTGGTGATGCTCTTGGTAATCCTCATAGTGGTAAAAAAAAAAAAAGAATGGGGATGATGCTGTGAATGTCAAGAAAACCTTCGCCAAAAGTCTGAGTTCAGCTGTTAGGTTGAAAACACCTCAAGTTAAGATTGATCCTCCATTCCCTCAAGGATGGAAGAAGAAAGTGGAGGATGTAAAATTTCAAAAATTTCTTTCTATGTTCAATTCTTTGTCCATAAATGTTCCATTGGTTGAGGCACTAACTAAAATGCCAGGATATGCAAAATTTATGAAAGAGTTAATGTCAAGGAAATGGACCCTTGAGTGTGAGATGATCAAGGTGTCTCATAGTTGCAGTGTTATCTAGATAAAAGTTCTAGTTTTGAAGAAAGATGACCCTGGTGCATTTACAATACTTTGCACCATTGGAGCTTATAAGTTCAACAAGGTGCTATGTAATATAGGTGCAAGCATAAATCTTATACCCTTGTCTATATTCGAGGAATTGTGGCTCGAAACCCCTTCACCAACCACTATGCGTCTTCTTATGGATGATCGATCCATCAAAATACCAGTGAACCTATCATAGGTCATGTTATCCTCAGCAACACCCACAACATCAAGAGGTACAATAGCATTAGGATCACCAACACATTTTCTCAACATAAAGACATGGAACACAAGATGAACCAAATTCATTTCACCAGGCAACTTCAATTCATAAGCTACCTTGCTAACCCTCCTCAAGACATTATAAGAACCAACATATCTTGGACTCAACTTCCCTTTTTTACGAAAACGTACCACACTTTCATTGGGGAACCTGTTAAATAAACCCAATCACCCACTTTGAATTCAAGGTCTCTTTTTCTCACATAGTCATAGGAATTTTGACAACTTTTGGCCGTTTTCCACCTTTCCCTAATCATCCTAACCTTCTCAAGAGCCTCCATAAACAGATCTGATCCCAATAAAGCCACCTCTCTAACCTCAAACCAACAACTGCTGATCTACAATGTCTATTGTAAAGATCCTAAAAAGGAGCCATACCGATGCTACAGTGATAGCTATTGTTGTAGGAAAACTCAATCAAAGGAAGATGGTCATCCTAACTATCCCTCAACTTTAATACACAAGCCCTTAGCACATCCTCAAGTGTTTGAATGTTTCTTTCGGCTTGGCCAACCATTAAGGGGTGGAAGGCCATACAAAGGTGAACTTTTGTATCAAGACCCCTCTGAAAAGACCTCCAAAAGTATGAATTGAATTGTGAACCACGATGCAATATGGTGGAAAAAGGAACCCCTTGCAACCTTACTAACTTATGGACGTACAACCTTGCATATTTTTCAGCCTCATATGTGGTCTTAACTAGTAGAACGTGGGCCGATTTCATAATCCTATCAACTACCACCCATATGGAATCAAATCCATTCCTAATCTTGGGAAACCTAACCACAAAATCCATATTAATCACCTCCCACTTCCAAGTAGGAATCTCTATTTTTGCGTTAGGACACCTAGCATTTGATGTTTGGCTTTGACTTGTTGACAACTATGTAACCAGAAATGAATTTGGCAATGTCACTCTTCATGCCTCCCCACCAATACACATCTCTCAAGTCTCTATACATTTTTGTGGAACCGGGGTGGATAGAATAAGAAGAATTATGGGCCTCATCAAGAATCTTCTCCCTCAAACCATCAACACAAGGCATACATAACCTACCTTGGTACCTAAGGTCCCCATCTCCCCCATGAGAGAAAACCTCTACTTTGTCATCTTTTAACAAGGCCTTCAATTCAAGCAAGTAAGAGTCAAGATCTTCTTTTGCTATCACCTCATCAACCAATGAAGACTTAGACCTATCAACAACAAACATACCATCATCACCAACCTCTTCCAACCTAACCCCCAATCTAGCCAATCAGTACACCTTCCTAGCCATGTCTCTGTCACCACCATCAACATGGGTTAAGCTACCCATAAACACCCTACTCAGAACATCCGCCACCATATTTTCCTTACCTAGATGATAGTTCACACTCATATAATAGTCTTTTAGAAGTTCTAACCATATCCTTTGCCTCAAGTTGAGATCCTTTTGAGTGAAGACATATTGGAGGCTCTTATGATCGGTGAACACATCCACATACAAGTAGTGACACCAAATCTTTAATGCAAACACAATGATGGTTAACTCTAAATCATGGGTAGGGTAGTTCCTTTAATGTACCTTGAGTTGTCTAAAAGCATAAGATATGATCTTGCCATTTTGCATCAACACATAACCCAAATCAACCCGGGAAGCATCACAATACACCACAAATCCCTCAACCCCACCCGGTAGTGACAATATAGGAGCAGACAAAAGCTTGTATTTCAATGTTTGGAAGCTCCTCTCACACTTATCTATCCATAGAAACTTAACTTTCTTTTGTGTCAATTTTATCATAGGGGAAGCAATGGAGGATAACACATTCACAAACCTTATATAATAACCCACTAGGCCCAAAAAGCTACTAATATTCGAGGGGGTCAATGGTCTAGGCCAATTTCAAATCACACTTTTATACCATCCCCGGATACCACATGACCCAAGAATGCAACCTCCTTCAACTAAAATTCACAATTGTCAGATTTGGCATACAATTTTTCCTCCCTCAATCTTTGCAACAAAACCCTCAAATGCTCCATATGCTCCTCCCATCTATGTAAATACATCAAAATATCATCAATGAAAACCACAACAAAGGAATCAAGGTAGGGTTTGAAGACCCTATTCATTCGGTCATGAAGATTGTTGGTGCATTAGTCAACCCAAATGACATCACAACAAGCTCATAATGCTCATATCTAGTCCGAAAGACCGTATTGGGAATATCACACTCCCTCACCCTTACTTGATGATACCCAGACCGAAGATCAATCTTAGAGAAGAAGCTAGCTCCTTGCAATTGGTCAACAAATGATCAATCCTTGGGAGGATATCTATTCTTGATGGTGACCCTATTAAGTTGTCGGTAGTCAATGCACATTCTAAAGGACCCATCCTTCTTTCTCACAAACAACACCGGAGCACCCCAAGGTGATTAGCTGGGTCTAATTAATCCCTTCTCCAACAAATCTTTCAATTGTTTCTTTAATTCTTTTAACTCTACCGGGGCCATAAGGTAAGGGGGAATGAAGATAGGTTGAGTATCGGGGAGCAGATCCATGCCAGAATCTATTTTCCTTTTGGGAGTAACACCGAGAAGGTCATTTGGGAAGACATTAAGAAAATCATTTACAATCGAAACCGACTCTATGAAGGGGATTTAGACTCCACGTCTCTAACCCTCACAAGATGATAAAGACACCTCTTATAGATCAACTTATGGGCTTTAATGCATGAAATGAATCTACCCTTGACCATGACATATTGACTTTCCCACTCAAGGATGGGTTCATTAGGGACTTGAAACTTGACCCTACGAGTTCTACAATCAATAGAAACATAGTACGCATGCAACCAATCCATTCTAAGAATGAAATCAAAATCAACCATGTCTAATTCAACAAGATAAAAAGGTGACAACTTATGAAAAATGCAAATAGGACAACTCCTATAAACTTTCCTATCAACAATAGAAGCACCAATAAGAGTAGACACTTTATATGACTCATGCAATAACTCAGGGTCAACATGGATATTTTTAGCAACAAAAGGGGTAACAAAGGAGAGAGTGACACCCGGATCAATCAAAGAATATACATCAAAGTCAAAGATTTTCAACATATCAGTAAAAACATCGGGGACCTCACCAACCCCTTGCCTCCGATGTAGTGCATAAGATTGATTGTGCCTTGGAGAACTACCTTGAGGACCACATCTATCTTCTTTATGACCAAGCTTCCCACATTCATAGCATCTATTAGAACCTTTTAAACATGGGCCTTCATGGCTTCTTCCACATTCAGGCTAAACATCAATAGGAACTACCCCACCAATACCTTGAGTCCTAGAGAAGTTCTTGGCAAATGCCCTATTAGCAGCATGAGAAGGCCCTTCGCCTTGAAGAAATTTTGCACCCTTTTGGAATTTAAACTCAAATCGATCCCTTTTGGCCTCATGCCTCCTTCTCTTCCTCAATTTCTCCTCCTCCATTTGCTCGACATAAGTCATCAACCAAGACAAGTCCATGTCACTAATTAGCATGGCATACCAACATTCTCCACTTACCAAGTCAGAGACTTCCATCACAAACTTATTTATCCTTATCTAGAATCGGCCACCAAATGAGGAGCATACTTTGAAAGTTGATTAAACTTCAGGGCATACTCCCTCACACTCATAACACCTTGTTTTAAGTTCATGAATACTACCCTCTTAGCTTCCCTAAGGTCAAGAGGAAAAACTGATTAAGGAAGGCCAATTTGAACTCCTCCCAAAGTACCACATTACTAATCCCTTCTCATCCTTTCATTGATCATACCATATTTGGGCTACCCATCTAAGTTGGTACGCTGCTAACTCTGCCTTTTCATTTGGCCTAACCCCATGATATTCAAAATCTTGTAGACCTCATCAACAAACTCATATGGATCTTCATCCACCTTTTACCCATAGAACATCAGAGGATTCATCCTCGTGAAGTCTCTTACCCTAGCTCCCAGGGTAGTAGAATGAGGGGCTTGTCCCCATGATTTACTTGGTTGGCCACGACTTGGGCAAGCATAGTGAGATCATCCTAGATCTCACTATTGGTAGGTTGATCCTTAGGAGTTTGAGCCCTTCTTCCTCGAGTGTTTGGCATGATCTAGCATAGAAAAGAATCATCATTTGGGGGAAACTCACTACAACTCTATAGCACGACATAGAACATGAAGAAGGAAAATATTTCCTAAAATGTCTCATAGCCTCCTATTTATAGTCATGGCACGCTACACAACCACAAATAGGAGTCTAACCAACGTGATGTCTCTGACTCCAAGGAATTATCAACCTAGTACTCTTATACCAAGTTTTTCATGACACAAGCCTAAGGCCTAGATGTGACACGACAAAAAATAGAGAACCCAAAGGGACCCCAAAAAAGTTTCTTAACTTGTCATTACACATCAGTGGTCGCAGAAGCAATAAAACAAGCATCAATAGATAATAAGGTGAGATAATCGTGGAAATAGAGTTAAGGCTCTTAGCATAGATACATAATATGTCAAAAAAACACCTCTAATATATAGATAAGAGCGGGGGTGAAGCCAAGCAACTGCCCTTACCCTCATAATCAAAATAGAACATACGGAAGAATGTCTAATACAAAATAAGAGCAACATAGACTAAGGTACCCAAAGTGGAGGATTCACAAACTAGCATGAGTAGTATCGAACTAGCCACGTGGAAGTAGAGGATGATCAACTTGGGCTCTAGTTCCTCCATAGTGATATCATGTAGGTAAGAGCATGTATTAGTAGGTTTGAATGTACTAAGTATGTAACATGTGATGCAACAAGAATTAGGCATTATAGTCAAAATGCGTAACAATAGGCAATAGGCATAATATAACAATGTGACATGTATGACCAATTCATAAGTAAAACATGCTTAAGTAACTCATGCTCATATAGGATATCATATGTATAAAAGAGACCGAGCTAGATTTTCAAGATACAAAACCCTTGATTGGTTGATGATAGTTTCACCCCATCACCCTGGTGGTGTGGTACAAATCCCTCACATTGTTGATGATAATCACACCTTATCACCACGGTGGCGAAGTACAAACCCCTCACATGGTTGATGAGTACAACCTCCACTTCGGTGGGCTCCTATCCCCCCCTCCCCCCGGATCAGGTATGGTCTAATGCAATATTTTATATAGAGTATATCATATACATAAGCTTATTTCATCATCATAGAGTCAATCATATCATATCTCATACTTTGGACCTTCAACTCAAGAAACCACACCCGGACATTTTATCAAACACTTAGAGGGTGCATAATGCTATCATAAAATCATGAAATATAGATAGGAAGTCATGCAAGAAAATCCATTGTAAAACTATCAATCCACACCTTGCAACACCCTCAAGCAACATACATCAAAATCCCTCATTAACTCTTACAATAGGTCCGAGTTTTATAGATCAAAACACAGTAAAAAAGTCACAATTTCAAATACCTTTAACATAGTGTGCAGTAAATTTCATAATAAGCAAGACCAATTTGAAAATCAACTTTAAATAATGTAATATGAGTAAAAGGAGGGTTGAGTATCACGGGTGAAAGGAACCCATGAAACAAACCTACATACCTTAGCTTGGGAATGAACTTGGTGAAGATTGGAGATGGAGACATGAAGCTTGAAGGAAAACATTGAAGGAAAACCTTAGTTCCAGATAAGGGTTTGAGACTTAAATTTGGGAGCGAAAATATGGCTAAGTGTTTGAGTGAGTATTGGGAAATATTTAGGATGATATGAGGGTGAAATAAGGCTAAGTATAGGTAAAAACACGTTTGGGAACACTTAGGCCCAAGAATTAGAAGTCCTGGACTAAATAAAAAAATAGGTACTTTTTAACACAGAGGCGCGTTGCGAAAGCGATATGGATTCCTCTTTGGAAATCGCACTTTGAAAAATCATAATTGCTAATCTTTCGCTCTTAAATCGAGGTTAGACCCTTCTCCACTTAATTTTGACCCTTTGAACAAGAATATAAAGCTGCATTTTCGATATCGCACACGTATTTTGAGATATATGAAATTTAAAATTCTGAGCATTTCGAGGCACATTTTGGTGCACGTTTTGAGGTCATTTCAGGCTCAAAGCGATAGACCTTCCTAGTATGATGAGGAAGCTATTAAGGAGACAGGGAATGACATACTCCAGATGACCCTTTCTAGGATAAGCAGTGTTCAGCGGAGGCCTCCAAGTATAGAGGATATGCCGAGTCCTCTATTGCACATTTTCATCATTAACACCCGATACTACTACTCACCGGTGGTGCGTTGAGGGTATGAAGGTCATATTTTTTGTGGGCATTCAGACAAAGAGTGGGGAAAACCTACCCATTTGATATATGAGGAGCCCAAGGACATAGATAATGGATTGAGCCATGTGAAAAAACCTTAAAAGTGCCCAAAACTGTGCGTCAAAATTGCCCAAAATTGTAATTTCCATATATCTCAAAATCCATGTGTGTTATCAAAAATCCAACTTCATATTCTTATTTTGAGGGTCAAATTGAGAGTGAAATAGCTTTAACCCATATTTTTGAGCAACCGTAGAAAAATTTGAAAAATGCAAAATGTGATTTCCAGTGTGCATCCGTGCCCATGGCGCGATGCGCCAAAGGCGCGCTACTGTGTATTTTGTGCACTATTTTTCTCTCTGAGTCTAAGAGTTTTGGGTCTTGGTCCTAAGTGTTTCGATGTATGAAAATGCCTATACTTAGCCTTATTTCACCCGCATATCATTCAAGATATTCCCAAATATTCTCTCAAACACTTACTCAATATTCCAACTCCAAATTTCAAGTCCCAAAACTCATCTGAATCTTAACATTCTCATTTAATCTTCAAGTTTTTATATCCTATCTTCTTCAAGGATTATGTGGGTTTCTTTCATGGGTTCCTTTAACTCATGTTGCCCAAGATTTATTTTACCTAAAATTTCATGATTAAAAATTGATTTACTCATGGATCTTACTTATTATGAATTTCAGTACGCACTTTGTTAGGATTTCATAAAATTATGATTGTTTTTGAATGTTTTAAGTAACGAATATAAGGTTTATTGTGAGATTTGATGAAGGGTATTGATGTATATTGCTGGAGGGTGTTAGCAAGTATCTATTGATGGTTTTATGTTGAATTTTTTAGCATGATTCTACTCTTAAAATGCATGATTTTACACTAGTACTACACACACGGCAAGTATTTGATAAAATATCTGGTTAATGTATTTTGAGAAATTAAAGGCCCAATGCATATCTTATGAGTTGAATGACTTTATGACAATGAAATGAATGTGTGTATATTATATTCTCCTATATGGTATTGGAAAGTAACCATGCCTTACTCGGGGGGTTAAGAGCCGGGAAACAATGACGAGGGGTTTGTGTTTCTTGATACTAATCAAGGGTTTGTGCCTTGATAACTAGGTTAAGGGGTTAGTATCTCAATCACAAGGGGTGGTAGAGTGCAACTATCTATCAACCAATCAAGGGGTTCATACCTTGGTAATCGGGTTAAGGGGTTAGTTCCTCAATCACCAATGGGTGGTAAGGTGTGACTATCCACCAACCAACCAAAGGTATTTGTACCTTGGTAACCTATGGGTTCTTTAATGATTGTCTCTTCTTACACATGTGTTATGTTACATGTACGCATATTTTACATAAGCATTGATCATGCATATTATATTGTTATTATGTTATCTATTGCTAATCATTATGCATTTTGATTATGTTGCCTATCTCTTGTTGCAATGTATCCTACATACTTAGTACATTTAAATGTACTAATGCATACTCTATGCCTACATGATATTACTATGTAGGAATCGGAGCCCCACTTGTTCATCCTCATCCATATGGCTAGTACGATTTCTTTCAAGCTAGTTGGTAAGTCCTCTATTCCGGTGATCATGCCTATCCTCTTATGCTTTGTATTACGACTCTCTTTCATTATTGTATTCTTTGACTATAAGGGTGAGCTGGTTGCTTGTCTTGGCCCACGCTTTTATCTATGTAGTAGAGGTGTTGTTGGATATGTTACGTATCTATGCTATGAACCTTGACTCTCTTATTCTTAATATTTATGTTATGAAGTTTCCCTTTTTCCCTTTTCCCCTTATTTCTAATCTGTTATGTTATTTACATGCTTTTGTGACCAAGGATGTGTGATTATATCAAAGGGCTTGTTTGGGATTTTCTTCAAGTTCCCTATTCACCGTGTCACGTCTAGGCCCTAGGTCCAGGTTGTAACAAACTTTGTATCAGAGCACTAGGTTGTTAATAGTCTTCGACATCTAACACACCATGTTGATTAGAGTCTTATTCATGGTTTTGTTGTGCACCACAATTATGAGTAGGAAGCTATGAGACGTTTTAGGAAATGTTTCCCTTCTTACTCTATGTCGTGCTATAGAAGTTAAGGTAAGGTTTTCCCCATAAATGATTGTTCTTTGCTATGCTAGACCATGCCTAGCACAAGAGGAAGAAGAGCCTGCACACTCGAGGAACAACCGGCTTATGGTGAGCTCCGGGATGCTCTCACTTTTCTTGCACAAGTTGTGGCTAATCAAGCTAACCAAGGGGCCCAAGCCCCTTATGCTCCTACACCAGTATTTCGGGTAAGAGACTTTATGAGGATGAATCCCCTAGAATTCTATGGGTTAAAGGTGAATGAGGACCCTCAAGAGTTCATTAATGTGGTCTACAAGTTTTTTGCTATCATGGGTGTTAGGTCGAAGGAGAAGGCGGAGTTGGCAGCTTAACAACTCAAAAGGGTAGCACAATCTGGCACAATCAATGGAAGGAGGAGAAAGAAATCAATAATGTGGTGCTCTGGGAGGAGTTCAAGGTTACTTTTCTTAATCGGTTCTTCCCTCTTGAGCTTAGGAAAGCCAAATTAGTGGAATTTATGAATTTTTGACTAGGGTCTATGAGTGTACGGAGTATTCCCTCAAGTCCAACCAACTTTCAAAATATTCTCCACATTTTTTGGCCGACTCAAGGTCTAGAATGAATAAATTTATGATAGGGGTATCAGACTTGGTGAGTGAGGAGTATCGATTTGCTATGTTGATTAGTGACATAGATTTTTTCGTTTGAACCTATGCCAAACAAATGGAGGAGGAAAAGCTGAGGAGGAG
Organism: Solanum clarkiae; assembly: GCA_011800125.2. Taxonomy (NCBI): domain Eukaryota; kingdom Viridiplantae; phylum Streptophyta; class Magnoliopsida; order Solanales; family Solanaceae; genus Solanum; species Solanum clarkiae. The sequence goes on from JAABOM020000075.1 coordinate 14,980,111, forward strand.
GAGTGGTAATGAGGCCAATAGGGCCCGCTTTGAGGGTAGGTTCTAAAGTCGAAAGGTTGGTCGGTTCCATCACAGGCAAGGATCTTCTCATGCTTCTAATAGGAGATTTGCCAATGACTTCCCAAGGGCCCAAGGTGTTGGTGGCGTGGTCCCTAATAATATGTGTCCAAAATGTGGTAGGGGTCACGGGGGCCCATGTTTGAGAGACACTAATACATATTATGGATGTGGAGAAGTTGGCCACAAAAAGATTGATTGTCCTCGTAACCACAACAAGGGTAAGGAGGTCCGTCCACAAGGTGCAAATGCGGTTCCTTTGGGGAGAGGTGGTCAACAAGGTAGTCCCCCAAGGCATAATCGATTTTATGCTTTGCATGGGAGGCAAGGAGTTGATTAGGTTCACGATGTCGTCACTGGTATGTTCAAAGTCTTTGATTTTGATGTGTATGGATTCATTGATCTAGGTGCCACTCTTTCTTTTGTTATCCCTTTTGTTGCTAAAAAGTTTCATGTTGAGCCTGAATTATTGTGCGAGTCTTATGAGGTGTCTACTCCTATTGGTGCATCTATTGTTGCTAGTAAGGTGTATAGAAATTTTTCCATTTCCATTTTTCATAGAATTTTTCCTTGTGATCTTGTGGAGTTGGATATGGTTGATTTTGATATCATTCTTGGGATGGATTAGTTGCATGCATACTATGACTCTATTGATTGTAGAACCCATAGGGTCAAATTCCAATTCCCAAATGAACCCATTATTGAGTGGGAGAGTCATGATATAGTGGTCAAAGGTAGATTCATCTCTTGCATAAAAGCCTGTAAGTTTGATCTCTAAGGGATGTCTTTACCATCTTGTAAGAGTAAGGGATGTGGAGTCCAAAGTTCTTCCCATGGAGTCGATTCCAGTGCTAAATGAGTTTCTTGATGTCTTCCCTAGTGACCTTCTTAGTGTTTCTCCCGAAAGGAAAATAGATTTTGGTATAGACCTCCTCCCCGATACTCAAACCATTTCTATTCCCTCTTACCATATGGCCCCAGCAGAGTTAAAGGAGTAGAAAGAGCAATTGAAGGACTTGTACGAGAAGGCTTTTGTTAGGCCTGGCCAATCACCTTAGGATATAACAGTGTTGTTTGTGAAGAAGAAGGATGGGTCTCTTAGAATGTGTATTGACTATTGGTAACTCAATAGGGTCACCATAAAGAATTAGTATCCTTTTCCAAGGATTGATGCTTTGTTTGACCAATTGCATGGGGCTAGCCACTTCTCTAAGATTGATCTTCGGTCCGGGTATCATCAAGTAAGGGTGAGGGAGTGTGATATTCCAAAGACAGCCTTCCGGACTAGGTATGGGCATTATGAGTTTGTTGTGATTTCTTTTGAGTTGACCAATGCACCGGCTATTTTCATAGATCTTATGAATAGGGTCTTCAAACCCTACCTTCATTCATTTGTTGTGGTCTTTATTCATGATATTTTGATCTATTCTCATAGTAAGGAGGAGCATGTGGGTCACTTGAGGGTAGTGCTATAAAGATTGAGGGAAGATAAGTTGTATACTAAGTATGAAAATTTTAAATTTTGGTTAAAAGAGGTTTCTTTTCTATGTCATGTGGTGTTGGGGGATGATATTAAGGTGGATCCTAAAAAGATAGATGTGATTAGAAATTGGCTTAGACCTTTGACCCCGTCGAATATTAGGAGCTTCTTAGGCTTAGCGGGTTACTATCGGAGGTTTGTGAATGAGTTCTCTTCTATTACTTCTCCTATGACAAAGTTGACTCAAAATAAAGCCAAATTTGTGTGGACTGATGAGTGTGAAAGGAGTTTCCAAAAATCAAAAGATAGTTTGTGTCTGCTCCTATTTTGTCACTACCGGAAGGGCTAGAAGGATTTGTTATGTATTATGATATTTTTGGAGTTGGTTTGGGTTTTGTATCGATGCAAAATGGTAAGGTGATAGTCCATGCTTCTAGACAACTCAAAGTGCATGAAAAGAACTATCCTACCCATGATCTTGAACTAGCCACCGTGGTATTTACATTAAAGATATGACATCATTATTTGTATGGGGAGCATGTTGATGTGTTCACTGATTATAGGAGTCTTCAATATGTCTTCACTCAAAAAGATCTCAATTTGAGGCAAAGAAGGTGGTTAGAACTTCTTAAGGACTATGACATGAGTGTGCACTATCATCCCGGTAAGGCTAATGTGGTGGCAGATGCTTTGAGTATAGTGTCGATGGGTAGCCAAGCTCATGTTGATAATAGTAGCAAAGGGGTAGCTAGGGAGGTCCACCAGTTGGATAGATTGGGGGTTGGGTTGTAAGAGGTTGATATTGGCGATGTTGTTGTTGTTGATGGTTCTAAATCTTCATTGGTTAAAGAGGTGAAAGCTAAGCAAGATCTTGACTCTGCTTTGTTGGAATTAAAGGCATTGGTAAAAGATAGAAAGGTGGAGGTTTTCTCCCAAGGGGAAGATGGTGTCTATCATTACCCAAGCCTAAGGACACGACAAATGGGGAACCCGAAGGAACCCCAATCAAGCCTCTCAACTTATCATTGCACATCATTGGCCGCCGAAGCATGTAAAAGACATAAAACAAGCATAAGCGACAAAGGGGATAAGGGATAGCTCGCCAAAACATCAATATCAAGACAAGGAGTCATAACTCATATCATAATTACACAACTTGTCCAATAATACCTCTAAATACATAGATAGAGCGAGGGCCAAGACAAAGTAACTGGGCACATCCTCATAGTCAAAATGGAACATAAAGTGTATCAATACATAGATAATAGCAATCATAGACTAAGGTCCCCGAAATGGAGGACTCACCGACAAGCTTGGAATAGCACTTACTAGCCACGTGGATGTAGGCAAGAGTATGCATTAGTACGTTTGAATGTACTAAGTATGTGAGATGCCATCAAACAAAAGATAAGTTTCATAATCAACATGCATAACAATAGGCAATTGACATGATATAGCAACATGATATGTTGGATCAATGCATAAGTAAAATATGCTTAAGTAACCCATACTCATATAGGTTATCATATGTGTAGAACAGACCAATCTGAATTTCCAAAATACAAACCTCTTGGTAGGTTAGTGATGTTGCCACCCCATCACTTAGGTGGATGAGTACTAACCCTCATCTAGGTTGGTGATAATTTCACCCCATCACCATGGTGGAGAAGTACAAACCTTTCCCTAGGTTGACGAGTACAAACCCCCATCGAGGTTAGTGATGATGTCGCCCCATCCCCAGGTGGAGAAGTACAAACCCTTCACTAGGTTATCCGGGTGCTCAAACCCCTCAGATTAGGCATGGTCGATTCTACATTTTATATAGTATTCATCATATACTCTAGTAGAACACTTCATATAGGAATAACCATATACATAAACTCATTTCATCATCACAACATCATTCATATCATATCATATGCTTTGGACCTTCAATTCCTCAAGAAACCATAACCGGACATTTTATCAAACACCTTGGGGGTGTGTAGTAGGGGTAAAAGACCATGAAATTTAGAGATGAAATCATGCAAGAAAATCTTTAGTAAAAACATTAATCAACACCTTGCAACACCCCTAAGACATTCACATCAAAACCCCTCATCAAATCCAACATTAAATATAAGATTTAGAGCTCAAAACATGCTAAAACAATCATACTTTCATGAACCAAAATCAATGTGCTGTAAATTTCTCATTATACCAGACCCACATGTAAAATCAACTTTAAGCCATGCAATATTAGTAAAAAAGAGGCTTAGGCACCATGGGTGGAAGGACCTAATGGTTCAGCACCACATACCTTAGCTTGGAGATGGACTTGGTGATGATTGGAGATGGAGACTTGAAGCTTGAAGAAGAACCTTGAAGGAGAACCTTAGCTTGAGTGAGGGTTTGAGACTTGAGTTTGGGGAGTGAAAATGAGACTGTGTTTAAGGGAGTATTGAAAAATGTTTTGGGTAATATGAGGGTGAAATATGACTAAGTATGGTTAAAAACCCGTATGGGAGCTTTTAGGCCCAAGACTTAAAGTTTTGGACCAAAGCTAAAAAATAGAGTTCCAAAATACCTAGGGGCGTGTCTCGAGGGGGACACGAAAACCCCTCTGAAAATTAATTTTTGAAAATCTGTAATTGCTAAATTGTTGTTTTTAAATCGGGGTTAGACCCTCTTCCCCATAATTTGCTCCCTAAATAAGAATCCGAAGTCAAATTTTCAAAATCACATACAAATTTTGAGATATATTAAAATTAAAATTTCAGGTGTTCCGAGGTATATTTTCGGGCACTTTTTGGGGTCGTTTCAGTATCCTTAGATACCAAGGTAGGTTTTGTGTACCTTGTGCTAATGGCTTGAAAGAAATGATTCTTGAGTAAGCTCGTGGTTCTTCCTATTCTATTCACTCTGGCTCTATAAAGATGTATAGAGATTTGGGAGAGGTGTATTGGTGGGGAGGCATGAAGAGGGACATTGCCAAATTTGTATCCGGTTGTCATAGTTATCAACAAGTCAAAGGTCAGGTGGCCTAGCTCAAGAAATAGAGATTCCTACTTGGAAGTGGGAAGAGATTAATGTGGATTTTGTAGTTGGGTTGCCCAAGACTAGAAAAATGTTTTATTCCATTTTGGTTGTGGTTGATAGGATGACAACATCGGCTCACTTTCTACTGGTTCAGACAACATATGAGCTGAAGATTATGCTAAAATGTACATTTATTAGTTCGTGACACTGCATGGTGTTCCGTTGTCTATCATATCAGATCATGGTGCTCAATTCACTTCACACTTTTGGAGGTCCTTCTAAAGGGGTCTTGGTACAACGGTTAAACTTAATATGGCCTTTCACCCACAAACGGATGGCCAAGCCGAAAGTACTATCCAAACTATTGAGGATATGCATAGAGAATATGTATTGGAGTTTAAATGTAGTTGGGATGATCATCTTCCATTGATTGAGTTTGCGTAAAATAATATCTGCCATTCTAGCATTGGTATGGATCCTTTTAAGGCCCTCTATGCTAGACGTTGTAGATCACTCGTTGGATGGCTTATGGTTGGAGAGGTGGCTTTGTTGGGACCATATCTGGTTATGGAGGCTCTTGAGAATGTTAAGAGGATTATATAAAGGTTGAACACGACCCAAAGTCACCAAAAGTCCTATGCAGATGTGAGGAGAAGGGATCTTGAGTCCAAAGTTGGTGATTGGGTTTATTTGAAGGTTTCACCAATGAAGGGTGTTGTTCATTTTGGTAAGCAGGGTAAGTTAAGCCCTAGATCTATGGGTCCTTATAGGGTGATAAGAAGGATTGGTAAGGTGGCCTATGAGTTGGAATTGACTAGTGAAATGTAATTGGTTCATCCGGTCTTTCATGTGTCTATGTCTATGTTGAGGAATTGTGTAGGTGACCCTAATGGTATTGTGTCTCTTGATGTTGTAGAGGTAGTTGAAGAAAACTTGACATATGAAGAATCTCTAGTAGGTATCTTGGATAGACAAGTGAAGAGGTTGAGGAACAAGGATGTTGCTTTCATTAAGGTCCTTTGGAGGAATCAACAAGTCGAAAGTGCTACATAGGAGGCCAAAGTGGACATGCAAAAAGGATATCCTTATCTCTTCCATTCTACTCAAGCCTAAGGTACTACTTCTAAGTCTTCTATGTGATTTCATGTCTCATGTTCCATCCCCTAAGTCATTTGTATGCATTCATGATTATATTGTCTCATGTTTTGAGTGTGTTGATGCATTCTTGTTAGTGTTGATCTCTTTATGATTACTCTTCTCATGTACATCTCTTTGACATTTGGGGATGAATTTTCCCAAGGGGGAGATATTGAAATGACCCCAAAAGTTCTCTTAATTTGCCTCGGAAGTACCCAGAATCATAATTTCCATATATCTCATAATCTGTCCGTGATATCAAAAATTTGACTTCATATTCTTGTTTAAGGGGTCTAATTGAGTGGGAAATGGGTCTAACCCCGATTTAAGAGCAACTGCAGCAAATTTTAGAATCTCATAAATGCGATTTCCAGTGTACATCCGCGCCCCTAGCGCGATGTGCCAAGGGTGCGCTACTGTATATTTTATGCACTATTTTTCTATCTCGGTCCAAGACTTTAGGGTCTTGGGTCTAAGTGTTTTCATATGTGAAAATGCCTATACTTAGCCTTATTTCACCCTTATATAATTTGAACAGTCCCAAATACCCTCTCAAACACTTAGACAATATTCCACCTCCCACTTTCAAGTCCCAAAACTCATTTGGATCTTAAGGTTCTCATTCAAGCTTCATCTCCATTTCCAAACTTCTTCAAGGATTCTCCAAAGTCAAGGTATGTGAGTTTCGTTCATGGGTTCCTATCACCCATGATGCCCAAGGTTTGTTTTACCTAAAATTGCATGATTAAAAATTGATTTACTTATGGGTCTTACTTATTATAAATTTCACTGCACACTATGTTGGGGTTTCATGAAATTGTGATTGTATTAGCATGTTTTGAGCTATGAATCTAAGGTCTATTGTGAGATTTGATGAAGGGTTTTGATGCATATTGCATAAAGGTGTTACCAAGTATCTATTGATGATTTTATATTAAATTTTCTAGCATGATTCCAATCTTGAAATGTATGATTTTATACTAGCACTACACACCCGCCAAGTGTTTAATAAAATGTCCGGTTAATGTATTATGAGAATTGAAGGCCAAATGCATTTCTTAAGAGGTGAATAACTATATGATGGTGAAAGGAATGCATGGATATAATATTCTCCTATATAGTGTTGGAAAGTGACCATGCCTTACTCGGGGGGTTAAGAGCTTGGGTTACCATGTTGAGGGGTTTGTACCTTGATACTAAACAAGGGGTTGTGCCTTCATGACCAGGATGAGGGTTTAGCACCTCAATCACCAGGGGTGGTAGGATGTGAGTATCCACCAACCAATCAAGGGGTTCGTATCTTGGTAACTAGGTTGAAGGGTTAGTTCCTTAATCACCATGGGTGGTAGGGTGCGATGATCCACCAACCAACCAAAGAGGTTAGTACCTTGGTAACCTATGGGTTCTATTATGATATTCACTTCTTAACCATATATTATATTATACGTAAGCATGTTTTACTTAAGCATTGATCATACATGCCATATTGTTATTACGCTATCTATTGCTTATAATTATGCATTTTGATTATGTTTCCTATCTCTTGTTGCATTGTATCCTACATACTTAGTGCATTCAAACATACTAATGCATACTCTACACCTACATGATGTTACCATGTAGGAATTCTAACCCCACTTGTTCATCCTCCTCCACGTGGCTATTACGATTTCTCTCAAGCTAGTTGGTGAGTCCTCTATTCCGGGGACAATATCTATGTTCTTATGCTTTGTATTACCACTCTCTTTCTTAATTGTATACTTTGTCTTTGAGGGTGAGCCTAGTTGCTTGTCTTAGCCACCACTCTTATCTATGTAGTAGAGGTGTTGTTAGACATGTTATATATCTATGCTATGAGCGTTGACTCTCTTTTTCTTGATATTTATGTTATGAAGTTTCCCCTTAGGCCCTTTTACCCTTATTTTTCAAATCTATTATGTCATTTATTCGCTTCCGCGACCAAGGATGTGTGATGATATGTTAAAAGGCTTTTTCAGGATTTCCTTCAAGTTCCCCTTTCATCGTGTCTCATCAAGGCCCTATGTCTGGGTTATGACACTATGTGCAGGTCTGAAGGACAAAATGATACGTTATGGACTCGAGTGGTTGACAGAGGCACTTATTAGATAGTCCCCGATTATGGTGGGAGAGTTTTATGCATCTTATGCTGCCTCGATTCAACGTGATATTCCAAGGAAATGAGACCTATCACTCAACCCATATTGACAGAGGTATGGGTGAGAGGTTGGTGGGTTGACATTTCTGAGGAGATGAACGGTCGTGTACTTTTTGGTCTCTAGTATCGTGCCCCCAGATCTACAGCAAAGTTCAACCATAGGTTAGGGCAGGCTTGGAACTTGTTGACTATGGAGAATCTCGTACGTTGGAACTCACTTTTGTGATGGGTGGCCGATCATATTGCAAAGTAGGGTCCAAAGCCTTCTTAGGTCACCACCCACATGGAGCCGATCATTAAGGCTTCACTCTCTTTCCCCGCTAAGTTTTGGTGGGCCGTGGTTAGATCACGCATCCAACCGACATTGGTGGATAATACACTAATGTTGGATGATACACTTATGCTGGAGCTTGCGATATTAGTTGCCAACATCTTGGCTGGATACGATATTGATTGGGCCCGACTAATAGCAGAGCAGATACATGAGTTGGCACTAAAGAGGGCCACCTCCGTCCCATTTCTAGTTTTGACCTACCGGCTTTGTCTTGAGTCTAGGGTGGAGATTTTGCACTAGTTGGACTAGTTAGTTGAGGCCCAACATACCTTGGAGCCCAGCCTGATAAAAGATGACGAGAACTCGGTGGCACTTTTGCAGGCACAACCACCACTACTACCACAAATGTTTTCCCCAGAGCCACCACCTGAGGATTTGAGGACTATCATCACCACTACTATTTCTGTTACTACTGATGAGAGAACCTAGCAGCCTAAGGCAGCCAATATTGAGAGGGGTCCTACTATAGCTACTCCTAGACTAGAGGCTACCACTTCATAGCTTTCTATACCAGGCATGGTTTGTGTGTCCTCTATCTATATGCAGTCAATGGTATGGCAATTATCATGACCTGAGGCCTAGTTAGCTCAATTATCTAGAACCTCAAACCATGGGTCCGACAGGCTATTACGGATTCGGAGGAGCAGAGTTACGCATTAACTATCTCTACTATTCAGGAGCGTATTTCATGAGTGAACACTTGTAGCGATGCCCTTAAGGACTAGGTTCTGAAAAGGTTAGCCGAGGCCTGACCTTCAAATATGTCAGTCGTGCATCAGGAGATTGAGAAGCATAGGGGTGACAGGACAACTTCAATTGCGGTGTTTGTGACGCTACCAGACACTACATCTACAAAGCTGCTATTAATTTATTTTCTCCACTGAGCCTGCACAGACTTCTCTCGAGAAGAGACCTTGCTCGAATGCAGAGCCCGATGAGAGGAATATATGTGCAAAGGTTTTCGAGGATGATAAGGATGAGGAGGACGAGCTCAGGCTGGCCTTGAGGACATCGAGGTGCGATGAGGAGATGTGACTATCTCGTGAGCATGATCAGGCAAAGGATATTGGCCCTTCCAGATAGAGTGCAATAGTTGAAGAGACTACCCCTCAGGAGGGGGATGGCAAAACTCAACCACAGACTGGCACTTAGGCACCGAGGTATCTTTTTGACCCCGACATATTCTATTTTCTTTTGATTTGGTTCATTAGTGAAAATGCACAGTATTTTTCGATGGGTGTCGGTAGCTATGGGCCTTCGTGAAGTCTGAGTAGCTTATGGTCCATAAGTACCCCCAAATTTTGATCCTGAGGTTTTTGTGCCTATGTTCTTTTTCTTCATAGATATTTAATTTCTTTTAAACCAACACTCTTAGGTTGTTTAAAAAATATTTTAGCATATAGTACTAGTACTTATGATATATAACATGTTTTTATGTTTTGTTTTGAAAATTGGTACCCACAATTTTTTTTTTGATTAGTAGTTAAATGGAAACCATGCATGTTTTGGTGTTTGACAATAGTTGTTCTGATAAGTGAGGGTAATTGAGACATGAAGCATGATCTATGAGTCGCTTCTGGATAATGTATACAATTCTATGTGAGTGTGAGCTTCTTTTGCTAGATTCCTGCATTTTGTGCTAATTCATAACTTGCCTTGTTACTCTAACAACTTGGTTGGATGGTGGTTTCCCATGGTATGATATGGTATGGCTATCAAGAGAATGACTTTTTTTTTATTGTTTTATTATTTTTGTAGTATCGCATGGTTTTGTTTCATGGGTTTGTAACCATGAAAACCCACACTTTTGGAAATCACAATTTGGTGGTTTCCCATGGTTTCCTTATTTCTTTTTTTCAATTATATCCTTACTTAATTTTTAATAATCCTAATTTTCCCTTAACCCTAATATAACTAGAAATCATATTATTCATCCTCTGCAGATCCTCTGCAGCCAAACTTTTCTTCTTCCTGTTCATCCTCTGCTTCTAAGCTTCTATTTCTCCTCCATTATTTTGTAGCTTTTTGTATGTTCAGTAGATCATCTTTTTTCCATATCTAGTTTCTCAAGTTTAACTCTTATAATGATTTAACAAGGAATATAAACCTCTTCTGACAAAACTTTTACTAATTTGTGTGGCTCTTGTGCAACTCAATCCACAATTTGAAGTTGTGCTCCCATATTATTGATGGGTTTGAGTCAATTCTGGAAATTCCTTTTTTTAATTCATAATAATTAAGGGTATTTTCATAAATTTATTAGTTATGATACAATGCCACACGATCAAACCAAACAATAAAATAATTATTAAATGATACTAAACCATACAATCTATCCAAATATTGTATTGTATTATATTGTACGACACCATATGACACCACATACTATGAAACCGCGGGAGACCACCATCCAAATAGAGTGTAAGTTAGATTGTAGATTAAATGGATTAGGAAGTGATCTTAGGCCTTTATCCTTTAAATTAGTCCACTTTAGCATAAAAATGACAAACCAAATGAGCCTTATATGTACCATTTCTTTTTTTCAAAAACACCTAATTAGCTTAACCTTGTGTAGTGAAAAACCTTAAATTTGGCCTTGGTCTATCCTTGGGAATTGTGAACCTTGATTGAGGCAAAAATCCTAAGTTGGGGGTGGCTATCGAAAGTGGCCTTGGTTTGAGGAATCAATACTGTGTATTTCAATATTGACTAAACGCCTAATTTGAGGGTGGCCGGAGTAGGGAAAAAATCATAAAAATAAGATGGTAAGCTGAGAATGAGGAAAAAAAAAGAAAATCATGTACCATGTGCAAGAAAAAGAAAAAAATATTCCTTAGACTGAGATTAAAAGAAAAATGAAGTGTAAAAATAAGGTAAATGCTGAAAATTGAGAAGAAAATACTCGAAAAAGCTTGAATGTGGAAAAAGGGAGGATAAGGTGAAAATATTACAGTTGGTAAGGTGAAAGTGATGAAAATATTTTTTAAGAATGTCTTTTATTCACTATTTTTCCAAAATGCCGTATCAAAGCCCCCTGAGCCTACATTACAAGCATAGAGAGTCCTAAAGTGATCCTAGTCCAGTTGGTCAAAAGTCTGTGTCATGAGTATTGGGACAAGGTATGAGTGTGTTTGCCTACATTACGCATGAACATCTTTTGTGAGAGTGAGTGTGTTTGCATAGCCCAAAGGTAAATTTTAAATTATTATCGAGTGTCAAAAGTGAGACTTCTTTCGGTGAGGGCACTTGCATTGTATTGTTAGCATTTAACTTGTTCAGTGATTGTGGACTGTCAATATTCCCTTGCTTGTCATAGTTGTGTTGTCAAATGCACTAGTGTGTTTTGGTTTGCTAAATATCTATCTGATCTTGTTTTGGAAAGTTGGTATGGGTACCTGAGTTTGAATTGTATGTGATGTATGCCATTGGGTTGAGGTCTGTGTGTTGTTATATTGTCTATATAGATTGAATCTTTGCTCGAGGACAAGCAACAATTTTATGTTGAATGTGTTGATGTGCTGTCAAAATACAACACATTTGATGCTTAAAACATAGAATTTTGTGCGTTTTCAATGTGACATTTATGGTTTTTATGTGTTTTTGGTGTTTAGTTTGCAGGAAAGTAAGCTAGCATGATTTTGGGGCAAAATTGCAGACTCTTCTGGTTTTTGATGCTTTAGGAGACCCTCTATAAGTCTTTTAGAATTCTACGAGTCATCAAGTGGGTTTCGTGAAGATTTCAAATGACAGATGAGATCGCAAGTTCAATTATATGAGACTTTTATACGAATTGTAAATCATTCTATAAGTCATATAGAGTGGTTTGTGAAGAATTCTAGTGAGTTCTAGTGATGGATTAGTTGACGCAGATGAAGTCTACTAGAGTGCAATACGAGTCGTGAATCAGTCTATGACTCGTAAAGTGAATTCGTTGCAGTGAAGTTCAAGATAACAAGAACTGAACACGAGACCCCAATTACGAGTCCTAAATGCCTGTCGTAGAAAGTCATCGACCAATTTTTCTATATTTTTAGGAATTGTTTGTAAAAATGGTAAATAGTAATTTTGAGGTTAATTTTGAAGAGAGTACAGTAGAGAACATCATCAAAAAGTGCTTTCGGTTTTGTACTTGTAGACTTCAATCTTAGAGTAGAATACACTTGTAGATTTATTGTATCTTCAAATCTTGTGATACTCAATATATTTTGGATTTGCTTGTTCTTCAACTCTATTAGGTAAGTAATTAGTTATGTTTTCTCAATTAATGATTTCTTCATCTACCATAGCATGAGTAGATAAATCTACAACTTGGGGTTTTGGGAACCGTGAAGATCTAACTAATTAAACTCAGATAATTTGTAATTCTTGGAACAAACATTTACATGTATTAATCAATTCTCTTCATTTTTCATGTTTTCTAGTGGTGGCCAATATTAGAACTTGCTTCGTATTACCTTCCCGATCCAAGTGTTAATGAATAGGAAAAGATATTGATTAACAAGATTCGATGATGTGTTCTTGTCTAATCGACCGAACTATACCAAGGGGAGGTTGAATGGGACTGTAGGTAAGTCTTAGTATAGCACACTATGGAGATGGACCAAGTCAAATAGTGAAATTTTCTTCTCACCTTTGACCAAAGGGCTTGGTGAACTTAAATTACCATCCTATATGCTATACTCTAGTTGAGAATTAGGTTATACAGGGATATTGAGATGGTAAATCATGGGGAACACAATTCCCAAGTTACTCTCCATTATTGATTGTCTCTTACTTTAGTTAGTTTAGTTTATTTTCTTGTTGAATATTGCAAACCCCCTCTTTAGGGAATTTAGTTGTTAATCACTTGAATTGCATATTGATGAATTCGTTGTGAGTCTCTATATTCTCTGTGGGATTCGACCCTAACCCTAGTTAGGCTTTATATTTGACAACGACTTTTTTATCCTCCAAAAGAGAGGTGTAACTTGGGCGTGATCAGGGTACGAAACTATTCTAGAAGAAAAGCATATATAAACAAAGCAGGTGATTGATCGATACACTAAGATTTAGGAGGTTCTTAAGTTCTATATAACTTCCAAACTTTCACCAAACCTCGGAAGCAATATGTGCCTAGCCTGGTTCGGGAGTTCTATGAAGCCTATGGTAAGTCTATTCCCAAAGGCAAGAGTAGGGTGAAGAAAATTCTCCAACCTCTTAATGCTGTAGAGGTTAGGGGTGTGAAAGTCCCATGTGGTGAAACTAAAATCAACAATACTCTAGGATGCACATTTCGAAATTAGAGCTATTTGAAAGATTTGATACAACTTAAGACATTACAAGATATCAAAGAATGATTAGTCCTGTTGATCGGAATTCCAACTTTATCATGGTTAGATGCGAGAGCAATCATTTAAAAGAAGGAATTGAACATACCAGCACTGTTTTGGTTTAGATTCATCAGCAACAACTTGATGCCTTCTCAGAATGAGTCAATACTTTGACATGCTAAAGTTGCACTAGTTTGTTGCATTATGGATGGAAAAGAGTTGAATTTTTGTGCAATCATTGCCCCAAAAATTCTTTCTAGGGCGAAACAAGAGCAGACCTTATTGTCATTTACCAACCTGATCATAACCCTATATAAGCAAGCTGGATTTCCTATAAATAAGAAGGCTGATGTCAAGGTGATCCATCAGCATATAATGACATTTAGAGGATTGAGGCTAAATTTCTATGGGATGATAGAAATAGGGAAAGGAAGAAACTAGTGGACAAATCACCAGTGTAAGCAAGTTGGAGTTTCTATCTTGATATGTTTGTTGTGGTGTTTATTGATGACATTTTGATCTATTCTCAGAATGAAGAAGATCATGCAAATCATTTGAGACTTGTGTTGTAAACATTGAGGGAAGAAAGGATCTTTGCTAAGTTTGACCAATGTGAGTTTTGGTTGAAAGAGGTTGCATTCTTAGGTCATGTGGTGTCGGGTGATGGGATTAAGGTGGATCCAAAAAAGATGAAGAAAATAAGAAATTGGCATAAACCCTTGACTCCGATGGACACTAAGAGTTTCTTAGGTTTGGCTAGTTACTACCAAAGGTTCGTGAATAGTTTCTTGTCAATTGCTTCTGCTTTGACAAAATTGACACAAAAGAAGGAAAAATTTGTATGGACTGATAAATGTGAAAGAAGCTTTCGAACTTTGAAGAACAAGCTCACTACCGCTCCTTTTTCGCTTTACTGGATGGGTTAGAAGGGTTCGTGGTGTATTGTGATGCTTCGAGTGTTGGCTTGGGTGATGTAAAATGGCAAAGGTATTGGCTATGCCTCTAAACAATTAAACATGTATGAGCATAATCACCCCACCCATGATCTCGGACTAGCGGTCATGGTATTTTCCTTAGAGATATGGCATCACTATTTGTATAGGGTTCATGTAGATGTGTTGACTGACCATAAGAGTCTTCAATATGTGTTCACCCAAAAAGTAATAAATTTGAAGCAAAGAAGGTGGCTAGAGTTCCTTAAAGATTATGACATGAGTGTGCATTACCATTCGAGAAAAAGCTAATTTTGTTGCCGTTGCCCTAAGCCGAGTGTCCATAGATTGTGTCACTCACATCAATGATAGTAAGAAGGCATTAGCAATGGACGTCCATCAGTTGGCTAGGTTGGGAGTTACATTGAATAAGGTCAAAAATGGTGGTGCATTGCTAACAGATGATTAAAAGTCCTCATTGGTCGAAGAAGTCAAATTGAAACAAGATCTCGACCCCTCTTTGATGGAGTTGAAGTCATTAGTGAAAGATTGCAAGGTACAAGTTTTTTCCCCAAGGGTAGATGGTGTTATTCAGTAACATGGTAGTCTAATGTACCCGATGTTGATGAATTGCGAGATGTGATCTTGAAAGAGGAGCACAACTTGTCCTTTTCTATCCACCCTGATTCTACCAAGATGTACAAAGATTTGAGAGAAATGTATTAGTTGGTTGGCATCAAGAAATACATTGGCAAATTTGTAGTCGGTTGGCACAATTGTCAACGAGTCAAGGTCGAGCACCAAAGACCTGGTGTTTTAACCTATGACATAGCGATTACTAGTTGAAAGTAGGAAGATATTAACATGGACTTCATAATTGGGTTACCAAACACTAGAAGGCATTTTAACTCCTTTTGGGTTATTGTTGATAGGATAATGAAGTTAGCTCACTTCCTACCAATTAAGACGACCTATAATGTCAAAGATTAAGCTACATTGAATATTCATGAGTTGGTGAGATTCCATGGTGTTCCATTGACAATTATTTTGGATCGTGGTCAATTCACATCGCACTTTCATAGGTCTTTCCAAAAGGACATGGCACTAAACTCAAGCTTAGCACAACCTTTCACCCACAAATGGATGGCCAAGCCAAGAGGAATATCAAAATTCTTGAGGATATGCGTAGGGCTAGTGTCTTGGATTTTAAGGGTAGTCAAGATAAGCACCTTCCGCTCATTGTGTTTGCTTATAACAACAACTATCAGTCTAACCCCCTCTAATGCCCTTTGTGGGAGGCGTTGTAGATCTCCCATTGGTTTGTTCGAAGTGGGAGAAATGGGCTTTGCTGGGTCCGAATCTAATTATGGAAGCTTTAGAGAAGGTGAGGGTGATAAGGGAGAGATTGAAGGTGGCTCAAAGTTGGCAAAAGTCCTATTCCAACACTAGAAGGAGAGACCTTGAGTTTGAAGTTGATGATTGAGTGTACATGAAGGTTTCACCAATGAAGAGTGTGTTTCTTTTTGGCGAGAAGGGGAAAATTAAGCCCTAGGTATGTAGGGACTTACTGGATCTTGAGATGTGTCGGTAAAGTTGTATATGAATTAGATTTGCCCATGGAAATGAGTATGGTTCATCCAGTTTTTCATGTCTCCATGTTGAGAAAATGTATTGGGGACCCTAGTTTCAGTATTCCCATAGAAATGGTGAACGTTGAAGAGAATTTAATTGATGAGGAAGTCCGATGGGAATTTTATAAGCAAGTCAAGAGGTTGAGAAATGAAGATATTACATCTGTCAAAGTCCTTTGAAGGAATCAACTTGAGAAAGTGTCACTTGGGAAGCCAAAGCCGAAGCCGATATGAATAAGCGATATCCCTATATTTTCCATTCCAATCAAGCTTGAGATACTATGATCTTTCCTATTTTAAAACCTCCTTTCTTTGCATGCCTTTCTCATGTTATTTATGCATGCTTATGTGATTTTTGAGGTTGCATTGTAAATGTTTATTTGAGATATGATTTAAAGGTTTTAATGGTGCATGTGTTGCATTTTTATATATGGTGCATTTGGTATATGGTGTATGTATTTCGTTCCTTAAAACTTGCCTTAGCACATTCGGGACAAATGTTTCCAAGGGGGATATATTGTAAGACCCCACCTGTAAGAACTAGGGGAAAATACAAGAAAATAAATTCTGGAAACTTCTGGTTATTAGCTTCTTTGAGGGGTCTTTTGGGCCGTAAGTTGTTGTATGACCCGTAAGTTGGTTCATGGAACCTGGGGCAAAGTTGGTGAAATTTGAGCTTCTTAGGAACTTGACCTTTGATTTATCAGATGGCATACAAAATAACTTGCGAACTATAAGTCATATCGTGGATTTGGCGATCAGAAAACAGCCTTTGAAGACTCCAAGAGTCATCAGATGAAACCTTTTCTACGGTTAGTAGATCAGACTATGGCCCGTAAACGGGCTCTCATAGTCATATCCGGTCATATTTTAAAAGGGATAGCTTTGACATTCCTCATTATTTAAAGCCTAAACTACATCATTTTACCCCTTAAAGCACCCCTTTTTAGTATATAGAAGCCTAATCAACATATTGTCCTCCATTACACAATATCTCTAAGTCGCAAATACTGCCAAGCCTCCTCCAATGTTTCAAGCAAAAAGACCAAGCTAGGGTTTCGGTTTCTCTGTCACAAAATCATATTTTTCCTCCATTAAATCACCAAGGTATATGTGTTTCGGTTGTAGAGACTTTTCCTCCACAAGCTCAACCACTACCCCCCCTGCTTCATGATTTCTCAAGTAATGATAATACATGGTGATTTCATGAACTTTCTTATATGATGGTATTATGAAGTATTTTATGCTGGTTTATCTTTGTACACTTTCATGTCATGCAAAATCATGTGAAATATATGATTTTTACCTAAAGGTTTGATGGTAACCTAACCAAGTTTCTCATGTTGATAGTGGGATGTTTAAATAATATTAACGATCTTAGTTTACTCCTATCATGACATTTATTCATGAATTGCATTATTTCATGTTTATGTACATGTACCCACCATTATTTTATTTAAAGATTAATGCTATGTTCTTAAGTCATGAATGCCTTATGGCAAGATATGAATGATAAGAAAGTTGAGACTAACAAGGGGGCTAACAAGTATGTTGTGAGCTCATGAGCATGATACGAATGACAAGAATTATGTAAAGCCCTAAATTTGATGTTACAAGTTATGATTAATGAGCTATTCCAAGAATGATACTAAAATATTTTGAGACTATGCATGCCATAACTATGACTATGCTTCAAATATCCCTTCGCGTTGTGACCTAGCACCGAGAGGACCTTAGTAATCTCCCATGGTCCCCAAACTATGTGTCACCATAGGTTTAAGATGTTAATTCCCTATATGGTCTTGTTTTTACTAAAAAAGCAAGCCACAAGACAATGGATATTGTTTGAATCTACCGAAAAGACTGTGCCGTAAGGTAAAGATAAAATGTGCAACCCACCAAAAAGAGTATGTTGTAAGGTAGTGGAACTTTCTAAAAAGGCCATGCTATAAGGATAGTGTTTGCTCTACCTTGGCAAAGTAAACTGCTCCTTGTCCCATGTGGAGTGAACATTGGGATTCCAAGTAAGATCTTGCTTGGTCTTAATGTAGATTATGGTCCCTTCTTATCTATGTATGATATGTCACATGGTTTGGTGATTCATCATGCGTATTTTGACTATGGCATTATACATGTATGACATATTGAGCTTATGCTTGTTGATTATGATTATGAATATTGTTTACCTATGGCTTATGTTCCTTATTTTTTTGCACCCTGCATACTTAGTACATTCCAAGTAATAACACATACTTTTTCCCTATATGATCTCACCATGTAGGAACCAGAGCTCCTTTCCATTCTTCAAGCAGTTAGACATTTTGGTTGAAGATTGCGTGGCCAGTTCTTCATATCTAGGGATAAGAACTCCACTTACTTTCATACCTTGTTTAGACTCATTTATTTTTGGATTCTATCTCTAAGGGTGAGCCTGGGATATCTCTTGGCCCCCATTCTATTCATGATTAGAGGTTTTATTGGATATTGTTTTGGCTACGTATGATTCTGTTCGTCTCGCTATGGTATGTAGTTATTTAAGGTTCCCCTTAGTCGTTATTCCCTTTTATGTGCTTGTTGTATAATGATGGTGATAAATGAAAGTCCCAAGTTCCTAATTTCCCCCATAGCATAGGTCATACTTACCCGCCCCTTAGAAATTACTTGTTATGTGATTCATGCTCATACCCTTCCCTACAACATCCCCATAGCGTGAGTCGAAAGCTACGTATCCCTTAGAAACAATGTTCTATATATTTAATTGATCTTCCATGTTTTCGCGAAACTAAGGATGTTCTATGCATGCCTGAGAGGTTTGTTTAGGATCCTTCGGGTTCTCATTCGCTGTGTCACAGCTAGCCGTTGTCCTGGGTCATGAAAATTCTCATCAAAGAGATGAATATCTCCCACGTAATGACCTATGTGGAACAAATTGAGGATGAGAAAATGAGGGAAAGGTCTAGGGAGTCTAAGAGAGCTAGAATGGAAGGTGGTGGATTCTACTACCAAAAGGGTAGTGGCCATGGTAGGTTCCATAATGGCCACAAGCAAGGAGATCAAGGGTTATATAATACTTCACCTCCTAAGTTCAATAAAAATAAGGGAATAATCCAAAGATCCAAGGAGGTATGGGTGCACAAGCTTCTCCAAATTGTTCAAAGCTCTATAAGGGTGAACGTCTTGCCGGCTCTAATGATTGATTCAAATGTGGTAAGATTGGATATCATGCAAAGCATTATAGGAGTGGGAATGCAAAGCCTCAAGGTCAAGGTGGACAAGCACTAGGAACCCTAAAAGTTAATAGGTTCTATGCTCTTCATGGTCGTTAAGAACTAGAAGAAGCCACAAGTGTTGTTACTGGTACTTAAAAGTTTGTGATTGTGATGCTTATTCATATTTACGACCGGGGGAAATTTTGTCTTTTGTCACACCATTTCTTTCTAATAGGTTTCATGCATGTACCGAAACACTTATTGAGATTTTTAATCTTATTAATCCCATTGGTAACTCCGTTGTTGCACCAAAGTCTATAGAGATGATAGTAGGTCCCTATGGGATGCCTCGATTTTGTTTGTGAGAAAGATGGATGAGTCACTCCGAATGTGCATAGAATACTGTCAACTCAACAATGTTACAAGCAAGAACAAAATATCTAGTCCCAAGGATTGATGACCTATTTGATCAATTAAAAGGGTCTAAGAACTTTTCCAAAGTTGACTTGCGGTCCATATATCACCAATTGAGAGTGAGGAAGTGTGATATTCCTAAGATAGCATTTCGGAAAAGATATAGGAATGCTGAGTTTTTAGTGATGTCCTTCAGTTTGACTAATTTACTGGCTATCTTTATAAACCTTATTAATATGGTGTTCGAACCCTACCTTGATATTTTCATGGAAGTTTTCAGTGATGACATTTTAATTTATTTGCAAGATGAATAAGATCACAAATAACATTTAATGGTGGTTTTTCAAACTTTGAGGAATGAGAAGTTTTTTTTTCCAAATCTGATAAATGTGAGTTTTTGTTGAAAGAGGTTACATTTCTTAGACATGCTATGTTGAGTGACGGGATAAAGATTGACCCCAAAAAGATGGAAGCCATGAGAAATTCGCCAAGGCCATTGACTCCCATAGATATTAGGAGTTTCTTGGACCTAGTCAGTTATTATAGAAGATTTGTTTAAGGGTTCTCCTCCATTTCATCTCTATTGATTAAGTTGACTCAAAAGAAAGTGATGTTTGTACGGGTGGATGAGTGTGAGAAAACTTTTCAAACTTTGAAAGATACGTTGACTTCGACTCCAATCTTATATGTTGATGCAAAATGGTAAGGTGATTGCTTATGCTTCAAAGCAAACAACCGTGCATGAGAAGTATTATCCAATACATGATCTTGAATTAGTGGTTGTGGTGCTTGCATGGAAAATTTGGCATCATATTTGTATGGGATCTATATTGAATTGTGCACCAAAAATAAAAGTCTGGAACATGTATTTAGACAAAGAGATCTCAATTGAAGACAAAGTAGATGGTTGGTACTCCTCAAAGATTATGATATGAGAGTGAAGTATCATCTACGTAAGACTAATGTTGTAGCCGATGCACTTAATTGAACATTTATGGATAGTATGTCAAACCTTGAAGTTAATGGAGGAGGTAATTAGATAGGTAAGTTCATAGATTTGCTTAATTGGGGTTAAAATTGAGTGAGGCCGAGAATGGTGGTGTGATGATATTGAATGGCTCTGGGTCATCTTTGATTGAGGATATCAACTCAAAGGAAGATCTTGATCCTACCTTGGTTGAATTGGAAGCCTTGGTGAAGGAAGGAAATATAGACTTCTTCTTACAAGGGGGAGATGAGATGGTTTATTACCAGGGGAGATTATGTGTGTCGGATGTTGATGGTTTGAGAATCTTGATACTGAAGCACAGAGATGAAGTGGTTTATTACCAAAGGTCTAACAATCTTCATATTCTATTCACCCCAGTTCCACTAAGATGTATAGAGACTTGAGGGAAGTATTTAAGTGGAATGGAATGAAGAAAGACATTTGTCAACAAGTTAAAGTAGAACACCAATGACCTGGTGGTTTGGCTAAAAATATTGAGATTCCTGCTTGAAAGTAGGAGAGATTAATATGTACTTTGTAGCTGGATTGCCTAAGAACAAAAGACACTTTGATTTCATATGGGTGATAGTAGATCAAATGACTAAATTGGCTCATTTCTTGTCAGTTAAGACAACATTTGTGGCAAAGATTATGCCAAGTTGTATATTTGGGAGTTGGTGAGGTTGCATGGGGTCCATTGTTCATTATTTCGGATCATTGTACTTAATTTACCTCTCACTTTTTGAAGTCATTTCAAAGAGGTCTTGGTAATAAAGTGAAGTTAAGCACCATATTCCCTCCTCAAACAATAGGCAAGCCGAAAGAACTATTCAAATATTAGAAGATATGTTGAGAGCGTGTGTTTTAGAATTTAAGGGAAGTTGGATGATCATCACCCTTTGATCGAGTTAGCCTACAACGATAGTTATCACTCAAATATTGAATGCCACCATTTTAGGCCTTATATGAGAGGAGATGTAAGTCAATGATGGGATGGTTATAAGTTGTGGAAGTTGCCTTGATTGGACCAGATTTGGTCATAGAGGCCATGGAAAAAGTAAGGCTCACAAGAGAAAGATTAAAGTAGACAAAAGTTCTATTCCGATATGAGAAGAAGGGGCCTTGAGTTTATATGGATGATTAGGTTTACATGAAAGTGTCACCCATGAAGGGTGTGATTCAATTTTGTAAGAAGGCGAAGTTGATCCCTAGGTATGTACAACCTTATAAGATTTTGAGAAGGACTGGTAAAGTGGCATATGAGTTGGAGTTAGCCATAGAGATGAACAAAATTCACCTGGTATTCCATTTCTCAATGTTGGGAAAGTTCATGCGGGACCCACATTCCATAGTTCCATTGGAAGATATGAATATATTATTTTTAAAGAAGATCCGGTGAAAATACTAGATAGACAAGTAAGGAGATTCAGGAACAAAGATATCGCATCCGTTAAAATCCTTTGGAGGAACCAAAACATTGAAAGTGCGACTTGGGAAGTGGAAGAGAATATGATGAAATGATATCCCTATCTTTTCCAACCCTAGGGTAATAAGATTATCATATTAAAATTGTCAAGTTTTGTGTTTCATCCCATAGAGTCAAGTTGCTTGAACTCATACTCATGGTATCATGTTTTAATGACACTATGATACATAAGTTTGAGATTTTATGGAATGATGTTTAAAGTTGCATTGATGCATTTGTGTTAGGGATGAAAAGTATCTTGTCTTTCCTCTTAGGAATAGTTTCATAATATTCGGTGATGAATGTTCCAAAGTAGGAGATATTGTATCACCTCCCAACATGTCTTAGAAAGACCCTATGAAGTATATCTTGAATATCTAAAAATATGTCCATTATTTTGCAAATCCGACTTTGGATTCTTTATCAGTAGGCAAAACTATGTAGGAGAACAGTTGCCATCAATTTTTAGGACACCCTTATCAAAATATAATTTTTCAATAATAACGCAAAAATAAAAGAAAGGTGTGTGACAAAAGAGCGACATGCCTTTGTTACCTCTTAGTTCAAGATTTTTCAAATTTCATTTTAAGTTAGAAAAGCTAATTAGGACTAATCCTCAAACCTATATATACGTAAATAAAAAAAATTCTCCAATTTTTAGACCTAGACCTCTCTCTAAACACTATCAAATTCTCCCAATCCTCTCTCTAAAATCCTCAATTCAATTCTCCAAATTTCTTGGGGATCAAGTCTCCTCTACTGAAAACAAAGCTTCATAAAGGGATTCTTAAAGTTCTCAAGTCTTCTTTACCATGTTTCAAGTTTTAAAAAGTATGTTAGTTTCTTCATTCATGGGTTCTTCCACCCATGGAGTCCCAAAATCTATTTTGTACATTCTTTAAGTCTTAATGATTAATTTCTTATGAGCACTTCCTATTACATCTATTAATTACGAATTATGTTAAACTTCATCATCAATTAAATAAAATTGTAAGATTTTATTCCAAGGCTTTCCTCTTATGACCTATTTTATAAAATTCAAAGCTATAAAAGTTATGTTACCATGAGTTATTATGAAATTGATGATTTTATAAGATAAATTACATGATTCCATGTTCAAGTTTGAAAGATGATATGTATGATTGTGGTGGTTTGGTTTAAGAATGATTTCAAATTGATAATTTTCATTGAATTGATTCATAATGCTCTTCAGTTTCATGATTTAAAGTTTACATGGGTGAAATTCACCCAATCGTCATGTCGAGTTTCCTAATCATGAATGATTTCTGATGATGAGGGGTCAACCATGAAAGTTATGATGTTTTGAATCCCTCTTAAGAATACTAAAGATGATGAAAGGATAATTCTCACTAAAAGGTTAATCCCTTGTTATAAGGATAATTTTCATATGTTGGATCTAAAGTTAGATGAGCTACTCTATAAATGATGATGATGATGTTATGCTTTTATACTTTTGAATGAATATGATTATGCATATATTTTTTAATTTATTGTGTGGGAATGATTTAGCATCTAATAGGAAATTGAGGTGGGATTTTGGAAGAAAATCCTAGTAACAACCCTTTGTCTCTTTAATTATGTGCCACCATAAGATCCCTCATAGGCTAGGCTAGAGGATCCACATAGGACATAATGTTTACTAATGATGCATATGCGAATGTTGATGAGTTGTACTTTGCAAGTAATCTCCTCGTGCCAACGTAGGAGGTTATGTTGGATTCCAAGTAGTAGCTCGCTTGGTCTTATATGTCGGTTATGATCTTTTCCCGCATATGTATGATGATGGGATATTATATTTATCTCTCATGAATGATTTTATCAGAGCATCCTTATACATGGCATATTGAGCTTATTTCTATTATATATGTGTACGCATCTTGTTATGAAACTTATTATCTATTGTTACATTACATTTGACATACTAGTACATTTAAAGTATTAATTCATACATTTGACTACATGGTCTAGCCATGTAGTGACCGACACTCCTATTCATCCTTTTACATATGGCTAGCTAGGTTTGTAAAGATCATTATTGTGGTGAGTCCTTCATTCTAGGGACAATAGCCGATTTTCGTGTTTCTTACGTTGAAACTTTATTTCCATTTCTTAGTATTTTGAGGGTGAGCCCGAGTCATGTATTGACCCCCATCATACTCATTTTCTAGTGGTGTTGTTGGATGCTTATGCTATATACCTATTATGAGATGTTGCGTTTTAATGGAGACTTTTCCTTTAGTCCATATCCCTCTTATGTGATGTTATGTGATGTTGATGGTGATGACATGTGATGAAAGTTCTAAGTCCCTACTTCCCCATAACTTTTCTTCTTGCTTGTTGTATGATCATGCAAATTCCTTTCCCCTATTTGTCTCAATAGCGTGAGTCATGATCCCCAATTACCTTGGAATTACTTGTTGAATTCTTGTTTTATATTTTGAAACCAAAACTGTGCAAAAAATATGCTTAGAAATGCCTTTACTATGTTGGCCCAAGCTTTTGCTAATAAATCTAATAGGGAGGTAGTCATTCCTCCTTAAGCACCTACACCGGCTACTACACTTCATGACATTATGAGGATGAACCCACCAAAGTTTCATAAATCAAAAGTTAATAAGGACCCAGTTGAGTTTCTAGATGAGGCATGCAAAATTGTGGCCATCATGGGTGTTCCATAAGAGTAGAAGGCTGAGCTTGTAGCCTATCAATTGAAAAGGGTGGAAAAAGTTTTGAACGAAAAATGGGTTGAGTAAGAGGTAAGGAAGCCGGCCGAGTTCGATGGGATTAATTTAAAGCAACATTTTTGGATAGATTTTTTCTATTATTGTTGAGGGACTCCAAGTTCAATGATCAAGCTCAAGTTACACCTCTCTTTTGGGGGATAAAGTGGTCGTTGTCAAATATAATACCTAACCAAGGTTAGGGTCGAATCATACAAAGATTATGGAGACTTTTAACGAATTCACCAATATGCAATTCAAGTAGTTAACAACCCAATTCCCTAAGGGAGTGGAGGTTCCAATGTTCAAAAAGAAATTAAACTAAACTAACTAAAGAAAGAGACAATCAATAACGGAGAGCAACTTAGGAATTATGTTCCCCATGATTTACCAACTTAATATCCCCGGATAAACCAATTCTCGACTAGAGTATAGCATGTAGGATGCTAATTTAAGTTTACCAAGACCTTTTGTCAAAAGTGATAGTGAATTTCACTATGTAACTTGGCCCATCTCCATAGTGCGTAATACTAACCATTACCCGTTGTCCCAATCAACCACCCCTTGGTCTAGTTTGGTTGATTGGATTTGAACACGTCATCGAATTGTGTTAATAAATCTCTTTTTCTATTCATTACTACCTAGATCAGGAAGGTAACACTAGGCAAGTTCTAATGTTGGCCACTACTAGAAAACATGCAAAACTAAGTGAATTGATTAAAACATGTAGATACCCATTTGAAGAATTGCAAATTATCCGAGTTTATTTGGTTAGATCTTCATGGTTCCCAGAACCCCAAGTTATGGATTTAGCTACTTATGCTATAGGTAGAAGAAGAAATCATAAATTGAGAAAACATAATTAATCACTTACCCAATTGAGTTAAAGAAGAAGCAAATCCAAAATATATTGAGAATCACAAGATTTGAATGTACAACGAATCCACAAGTGTATTCTCCTCCATGATTGAATTTTCCGAATACAAAACCCTAAAAGTACTTTCTAATGACGTTCTATACTCTCTTCTCTTGAATAATGACCTAAAAATTCCTGTTTTTAGTATTTACAAACAAGTCCTAAAGAATTAGAAAATCTGGTCTGTGACTTTATACAACATGGCTTTATGACTTGTACACTGATTTACGAGTCATAATCAGGGTCTCTTATTCATCTTTTGAGATCTTGGACTTCACTGCTACGGATCCACTTTATGAGTCATAGATTGATTCATGACTTGTATTGTGCTTTCATAAACTTCAGCTGCATCAACTGGTCCTTCATTAGATCTCACCGGAATTCTTCATGAAACCACTCTATATGACTTGTAGGTGATTCACAACTCATAAAGAGGTTTCGTATGGCTGAACATTAGAAATCAAACTTCACTAGGAATTTTCACGGAAGCCACTCTACGACTCGTAGAATCCTCTATGACTCGTAGAGGATCTCGTAAACCACCAAAAACCAGAAAACTCTAGAATTTTCCCCAAAATCATGCTAACCTGCTTTCCTGCAAAAAGTAAGCACGAAAGCACATAAAATCCATAAATGTCACATTGAGAAAACACAATATTCTATGTATTAAGCATCAAATGTGTTGTATTTTGACTGCACATCAACACCCTCAACTTAAAATTATTGCTTGTCCTCAAGCAACGACTCAATCTATATAGACAATATAGCAATACACAGACCTCAACGCAATGACATACATCACATACAATTCAATAATGGAGAGCAACTTGGAAATTGTGTTCCCCATGATTCACCAACTTAATATCATTGGGTAACCCAATTCTCGACTAGAGTATAACATGCACGATGCTAATTTAATTCACCAAGCCCTTTGATCAAAGGTGAGAGGTGAATTTCACTATGTGACTTGGTCCACCTCCATAGTGTACAATACTAGCCATTACCCATTGTCCCATTCAAAATACCCTTGGTCTAGTTTGGTTGATTATATTTGAACACATCATTGAATGCTGTTAATCAATCTCTTTTCCTATTCATTACTACGTAGATCAGGAAGGTAGCACTAGGCAAGTTCTAACGTTGACCACTACTAGAAAATATGCAAAACTAAGTGAATTGATTAATACATGTAGATAACCATTTGAAGAATTGCAAATTATCCGAGTTTATTTGGATTGATCTTCATGGTTCCCAGAACCCCAAGTTGTGAATTTAGCTACTCATGCTATAGGTAGATGAAGAAATCATGAATTGAGAAAACATAGTTAATCACTTACCCAATTGAATTGAAGAAGAAGCAAATCCAAAATATACTGAGAATCACAAGATTTGAAGGTACAAGGAATCCACAAGTGTATTCTCCTCCAAGATTGAAGCTTTCGAATACAAAATCCTAAAAGTACTTTCTAATGACATCCTCTACTCTCTTCCCTTGAATAATGACCTAAACATAACTGTTTTTAGTATTTACAAACAAGTCCTAAAGAATTAGAAAATCTGGTCTATGACTTCATACGACAGACCTTTATGACTTGTAAACTGATTTACGAGTCATAATCAGGTTCTCTTATTCAGCTCTTGAGATCTTGGACTTCACCACTACAGATCCACTTTATGAGTTGTAGACTAATTCATGACTCGTATGTGCTCTCATAAACTTTAGCTTCATCAACTGGTCCTTCATTGGATCTCACCAAAGTTATTCATGAAACCACTCTATATGACTCGTAGGTGATCTACGACTCGTAAAGAGATTTTTTCGTATAGATGAACTTAAGAAATCAAACTTCATTGGGAATCTTCACGGAATCCACTCTACAACTCGTTGAATCCTCTATGACTCGTAGAGGATCTCGTAAACCACCAAAAATCATAAAACTCTGCAATTTGCCCCAAAATCATGCTAACCTGCTTTCCTGCAAAAAGTAAGCATGAAAGCACATAAAAGCCATAAATGTCACATTGAGAACACATAAAATTCTATGTTTTAAGTATCAAATGTGCTGTATTTTGACAGCACAACAACACCCTCAACTTAAAATTATTGCTTGTCCTCAAGCAATGACTCAATCTATACAGACAATATAGCAACACACATACCTCAACCCAATGACATACATCACATACAATTCAAATTCAGGTACCTACACCAACTTTTTAAAACAAGATTAGATAGCTATGTAGCAAACCAAAATATACTGGTGCATTTGATAACACAACAATGATAAGTAAGGGAATATCAATAGTCCACAATCACTAAACAAGTCAAATGTCAACGATGCAATGCAAGTTCCCTCACAGAAAGAAGTCCCTTTTTTTACACTCAATGATGATTTCAAATTTAGATTTGCGACTGTGCAAACACACTCACTCTCACAAAGGATGTTCATGTATCATGACTAATACCATAGGCTTACCCATATACTCATGATTCAGATTTTAAACCAATTGGACTATGATTATTTTAGGACTTTCTAGGCTTGTAATGTAGGCTTAGAGGGCGTTGGTACGACATTTTGGAAAAATAGTGACTAAAAGCCATCCTTAAACTAAGTTTTGTTATCACTTTCACCTTACCAAGTATAATATTTTCAGCTTATTCTCCCTTTTTCTATATTCAAGTTTTTTCGGGTATTTTCTTCTCATTTTTCAGCTTTTGTTTCATTTTTACACTTCATTTTGCTTTTAATATTAATGTAAGGCATTTTTATTTTTCTTACACCCAGTATATGATTTTCTTCTTTTTGTACTCATCCCCAACTCACCACGTTATTTTTATGATTTAACTCCTACACTGGCCACCCTCAACTTAGGCTTTTAGCATGTATCGAAGTACACAATATCTATTCCCTAAACCAGGGCCTCTTTTGGAAGCCACCCTCAACTTAGGATTCTCGCCTCAATCAAGGTTTATAACAATCAAGGACGTACTAGGGCCAATTTCAATGTTTTTCACTCGAAAAGGTTAGGCTAATTAGGTGTTTTTGAAAGAATTTGTACATGTAAGGCTCAAATATTTGAAATAAGGGATATAACTTCATTTAGTTGGTCATTTTTAGGCTAAAGTGGACTAACTTAAATAACAAAGGCTTAAGATACCTTCCTAATCCATTTAATCTATAATCTAACTTAGAATAACAGGGGAAGTTCTGAATTAGCACAATATGCATGAATCTAGCAAAATAAGCTTACACTCAAATAGCATTGCATACATTATCAATAAGTAACTCAGAAATTATGGTTTATGTCTCAATTTCCCTCGCTTATCAAAACAACTATTGCCAAAAACCATACATGCATGGTTTTCATTTAACTACTAATCAAAAAATTTTCGTGGGTACCAATTTTCAAAACAAAAAATAAAAACATGCTATATGCCATAAGTATTAGTACTATATGCTACAATTATTATCTAAACTTTTTAAACGTGCCAGTTTAATAGAAATTAAACATCCACGAGAAAAAAGAACACAGGAAAGAAAACCTCGGGATCAAAATTTGGGGTAGCTATGGACCATAAGCTACTCAAACATCACCAAGGCCTATAACTACCAACACCTCATCAAAAAAAATTGTGCATTGTCCCCAATACACTAGATTAAGAAAAAATAGAATAAGTAGGGGGTCAGAAACATACCTCGATGCCTAAGTGCCGTAGTCCACCTTGGGTTGCCTCTTAAGAAGTGCCTAATTTATTGTCGCAGCATGACATAACTATCATGGGTACTTAGACTTCCTCAAGATCCCATTCTTTAACTATCTTGATCTCTTCCACATTTCCAAGTTATGGATTGAATCTTTAGCCATTTACCTCGATTTTGTCTCCAATTCAATGGCCCTATGATCAAAGACACATGCTACCTAAAAGGGTCCCAACCATCTGTATTTGAGCATCCCGAGGAACAAATTTCGCTTGGAATTAAAGAGTTGTACCAAGTCCCATGGTCTGAATTGGTGGTTTTCTATAAGGTGGTCATGTTATATTTTCATTCATTGCTTATACAAGGTTGAGCTGTTATGTGCCTTCAATCAAAATTCATCAAGCTCATTGAGTTGGCTTAATCTAGAGGTGGCTGCATCATTCCAATCCAGATTTAACTTCTTCAGCGCCCACATTGATTTATGCTCAAATTCCACTAGCAAATGACATGCCTTCCCAAAATTAAGTTGATAGAGGGATATGCCTATTGGGGTACCACGATCCAAGCCTATGGCGTAGACATGACATGGTGAATGGGAACCCGAAGGGACCCCAAACAAGTCTCTTAGAATATTCCATATTTAATCAGCGTTAGATGCATTTTATACTCAATTTTACCCCTTGAACAAAAATATGAAGTCAAATTTTTGATATCGTGCACAAATTTTGAGATATATAAAAATTATAATTTTAGCACTTTCGAGGCACATTTTCGGGCACTTTTTGGGGTCGTTACAACTAAAGGTATTTAAATTAAAAGAACATATATATACCTTCCTCTCATCATCATAAAGTTATTGAAATCATAGGTCATGTAATGGGTCACCAATAGCTCAAGAATCCAAAACTGGACATTTTATCAAATACTTGGGGGGTGTGTAATGCTAGTGTAAAATCATCAATTCAAGAGTGAAATCATATGAGAAAATCAATATAAAACCACCCACCAACACTTGAAATCATAAATTCAAGAGTGAAATCATATCATAAAATTAACATAAAATAACCCACCAACACATGGTAATACCCTCATGCAAGATACATCAAAATCCCTAATCAAATCACCTAATGGATCATAGATCCCTAGCTCAAAACATGAATAGTTGAACAGTATTTCATAAAACCAGATATAGTTGATCATCAGTTTCATAATAAAAATATCCATAAGTAAATCAACTTAGAAATATTTTTAGTAAAAAGAAGGGTTGGGCACCATTTGTGAAAGGACCCAGTAGTTGAAACACACATACCTTAGACCTTGAGTTTCTTGAAATTTAGTTGAGAAAGAATTGAAGATTGGAATGGGGGCTTGGAATCTAAAACTTGTTCTTGAGTTTCCTTGAATTTGTATTGGGGTTTTTGGTAGAGGCTTTTGAGAGGATTTGAGAGTGTATTCAAGTTGGGATTGATGAATTGATCCTTTGAGATAGGGTTTAGGTCTTTAGGGGAGGTTAAGATAGCATTAGGAGTTCAAAAAGACCATTAGAATGAATAAAATTTATGAAAATGCCATTAATGAAAGGGAGAGAAAAATTGACAAAGTGTCAACTCCCTTGTGGTTAGATGGGTCGTGTGGCACTCCGTGGGTTGTGTGGAGTGCCAGTGAGATGATACTTAGTCGAAAATTTGGAAGTTGGGATACTTGGGAAAAATTAACATTGTCGTCCCTTTTACAGGAGACTCCACAGGTCGTGTGTTATTAAACGGTCCATGAAGTGGCCCATGGAGTTAAAATTCATGGGAAGAATGTTGCCAGGAGATCCCACTTCAAGGACCTTGGCTCGTGAAGATTACCAGAACCCGTGAAGATAGCTATGGCACTACACTCGGTCAAGAAAACTCCGTCTCACGCCAACCTTGCCTCACTTGCACAGCCCCATGGATAGCCACACGTTCAGTGGCAAGCCACAAGGCCTGTACCACTGGCCGTGTCCTAACCCTCAGACCAAAAATTAGCTTTTCCAGCCAAAAACAGTCCACACAGCTCTCCCAAAGCCTCACTTCCCATCTAAGTGCTCGTGCGACCTCACCACACGGGAGGGTCTCATGCAAATGGTCATAACTCCTTCATCCAAACTCAGAATGGGGTGAAATCAAATGCGTTGGAAAGCTAACTTAAAATGCTTTCATTTTCCATGTCATGGGTCATCCAGTTATTTGTATGCTAAAAGTTATGCTAGTTTAAATTTGATCTTTGTACAAGCCAACACCCAAAACTCAATTCATAAGGAGGTCTTGAACTCATCTAAAACTAGAAATTTCCCCACGACCTAATACACTCCCCACTTAGACAAATGAAGCTTGAAACATATATGCATAAGAACATGTAGTTATGGGGTGTCATAATATCTCCCCCTAGGAAACATTTATCCCTGAGTGTCAAAGAAACGTACACAAAGAAAGTAATCATGAAGATTTTATCTCAACATGGATGCAACAAATACACTTAAACATTATTTTCAAAAAGTCTAAACATGAGCATCAAAAATCACCATAATCTTACCCGCATAAACATGAATGCATGCAAATCACATAAGGGCCGAAACGTAAGACTTGAAATCACATATAGGGAGAAACACTTAAATTAGTACCTTAGGCTTGAGTGGAGTGGAAGAGGTATGAATAGCATTTTCGTATGTCTGTCTTAGCTTCCCCTGTGGAACTTTCGATTTGTTGATTCGTCCAAAGGACCTTAATGGAACGTATATCCTTGTTCCTCAACCTCTTCACTTGTCTATCAAAGATTTCTACCAGGACCTCTTGATAAGTCAAATTATCTTCAACAACACCCACAACATCTAGAGGCACAATAGCACTAGGGTCACCCGCACACTTCCTTAACATAGACACATGCAAGACCAGATATACCATATTCATGTCATTGGGAAACTCGAACTAATAGGCCACATTACCAATCCTACTCAACACCCTATACACCCACAAATCTAGGGATCAACTTACCCCCTTTTACCAAAATGAACCATACCCTTCATGGGTGTGACCTTCAAATAAACCCAATCACCAACCTTGAATTCAAGATCCCTTTTCATCATATCGGCATAAGACTTTTGTAGACTTTGGGTGGTTTTCAATCTCTCCCTAATTATGTTCACTTTCTCCATGGACTCCGTAACCAAATCCAGACCTAAAAAGGCCATCTCCCTCACCTCAACCATCTAACCGCGGATCTACAATGCTTTCCATAAAAAGCATCAAACGGAGCTATACCAATGCTTGAATGATAGCTATTAATATAAGCAAACTCAATCAATGGAATATGATCATCCCAACTACCCTTAAACTCCAACGCACAAGCTCTAAGCATATTCTCATGAGTTTGGATAGTTCATTCGGCTTGGCCATCCGTTTGAGGGTGAAAGTCACTACTAAGCTTAACCTTGGTACCAAGACCTATTTGGAAGGATCTCCAAAAATGGAAAGTGAATTGAGCACCACAATCCAATATTATACACAAGGGCACCCATGTAATCTCACCAACTCATGGATGTACAATCTAGCACAATCTTCGGCACCATATGTAGCCTTAACTAGTATGAAATAAGCCCACTTTGTCATCCTATCAACCACAACCAAGATAAAATCAAAACCCTTTCTAATTTTAGGTAACCCAATTGCAAAATCCATGTTAATTTCCTCCCACTTACAAGTAGGAATCTCTATGTCTTGGGCTAGGCCACCCAACCTTTGATGTTCGTCTTGGACTTGCTGGCAATTATGGCAACTAGACACAAACTTAGTAATGTCTTTCTTCATACCTCCCCACCAATACACCTCTCTCAAATCCCTATACATCTTTGTAGAACAGGGGTTAATAAAGTAGGAAGAATTATAGGCCTTATAATGAATCTTCTCTCTCAAGCCATCAAGACTAGGCACACACATCCTACCTTGGTACCTAAGGGCACCATCTCCCCCTTGGGAGCAAACCTCCACCTTACCATCTCTCACCAAGGTCTTCAACTCTAACAAGGAAGGGTTAAGACCTTTCTTTGCCTTTACCTCCTCTACCAAATAAGATTTAGAACCATAAACCACAACTACTCCACCATTGTCAACCTCTTACAACCTAATCCCTAATCTATCCAACCGATGGACCTCCCTACGCACCCCCTTGCCATCATCATCAACATGAGCTGGGCTACCCACAGACACCTTACTCAAAGCATCGACGATAATATTATCCTTACTAGGATGATAATGCACACTCATATCATAGTCTTTAAGAAGCTCTAACTGGCTTCTTTGTGTCAAGTTAAGATCTCTTTGAGTGAACATATATTGGAGGCTTTTTATGATCAGTAAACACATCAACATGCACCCCATACAAATAATGACTCCAAATTTTCAAAGAAAATACCATGGCGGGCAATTCACAATCATGGATAGGATAATTCTTTTCATGCAATTTGAGTTGTCTAGAAGTATAGGCTATCATATTAGCATTTTGCATCAAAACACAACCCAACCCAATTATTGAGGCATCACAATACACAACAAACCCTTTTAGCCCTTCCGGTAGTGACAAGATAGGAGCAGCAGAAGCTTATCCTTCAAGCTTTGGAAACTCTTTTCACACTCATTAGTCCACACAAATTTAGCCTTCTTTTGGGTCAACTTAGACATAAGAGAAGCAATAGAAGATAACCTATTTCACGAATTTCCAATAATAACCCGCTAAGCCCAAGAAGCTTCTAATATCTAATGGGGTTAAAGGTTTAGGCTAATTTCAAATCATGTCTGTCTTTTTAGGATGCACCTTAATACCATCCTCCAACACTATATGACCCAGAAAGGCAACCTTTTGCAACCAAAACTCATATTTCTCATACTTAGCATACATCTTCTCTTCCATCAACCTTTGTATCACCACCCTCAAATGACTTACATGCTCTTCCTCACTATGGGAAAAGATCAAAATGCCATCCATAAAGACCACAACAAATGAATTAAGGTTGGGTTTGAAGACCCAATTCATAAGATCTATGAAGATGGATGGTACATTAGTCAACCCAAAAGACATAAGCACGAATTCATAGTGGCGATACCTAGTTCAGAAGGTCGTCTTGGGAACTCACACTCCCTCACCTTCACTTGGAGATACCCAGACCGAAGTTCAATGTTAGAGAAGTGACTAGCCCCTTTAAGTCGGTCAAAAAGATCATCAATCCTTGGTAGAGGGTACTTGTTCTTGATGGTGACTCTATTAAGTTGTCGATAATCAAAGCACATTCTAAGAGAACCGTCCTTCTTCTTCATAAACAACATTGGAGTATCCCAAGGTGATTGGCTAGACCTAATAAAATCCTTCTCCAACAAATCCTTCTTATTACTCTTTAAAATCAGCCAGGGCCATATGCTAAGGAGGAAGAGAAATAGGTTGAGTGTTGGGAAGGAGGTCTATACCAAAATCTATTTCCCTTTTAGGAGGGACATCGGGAAGGTCATTTGGGAAGACATCAAGAAACTCATTAACCACCGAAACCGACTCTATAAGAAGGACTTTAGACTCCATATCCCTAACCATTGCAAGATGATAGAGACACCTCTTAGAGATCAATCTTTGGGCTTAAATGCAAGATATAAACCTACCCTTTACTACCACATCATGACTCTCCCACTCAAGGACGAGTTTCTTAGGGAATTGGAATTTGACCCTACAAGTTTTACAATCAATAGAGGCGTAGTATGGATGTAACCAATCCATCCCAAGAATAATGTCAAAATCTAACATGTCTAACTCAACAAAGTCACATGGAAATATTTTATGTAAAATGCAAATGGGATAATTTTTATAGACTCTTCTAGCAACAATAGATGTACCAACAGGAGTAGATACCTTATATGGCTCACACAACAACTCGATTTTAACATGAAACTTTTTGGCAACAAAGGTGGTAACAAAAGAAGAGTGTCACCTGGGTCTATCAATGTATACACATCAAAATCAAAGATTTTTAACATACCGATGACCCCTTCCGTCCCACGAAGAGCGTAGAACCAATTCTGCCTTAGGGCACCACTTTGTTGACCTCCCCTTCCAAAAAAGACTGCAGTTGCACCACGACCTTGTGGCCGGCCAATCTTCTTGTGACCCATTTCTCCACAACTATAAAATGCATTAGTGTC
This sequence comes from Solanum clarkiae, assembly GCA_011800125.2. Taxonomy (NCBI): domain Eukaryota; kingdom Viridiplantae; phylum Streptophyta; class Magnoliopsida; order Solanales; family Solanaceae; genus Solanum; species Solanum clarkiae. The sequence continues at coordinate 15,015,825 of JAABOM020000075.1, forward strand.
CCTCAAACATTGGCCTTTATGACTCCTACCACATTTTGGACACATGGCATTGGGTGCCACACCACCATCACCTTGGACCCTTGGGTTTCATTGGAAAACCTTCTATTAGGAGCATTTGAAGATCCTTGGCCTTGATGAAACCAACAACCCTTAGGACATTGGAACTTACCATCAAATTAGACCCTCTTAGCCTAACTACTCCTCCTTTTCCTGAGCATCTCCCCTTCCAATTGTCGGCATAGATCATTAAGCGGGACAAATCTATGTCACTAAACAACATAGCGGCCTGGCACTCCTCATTCACCAAATCAGATCCACCAAACACGAACTTATTCATTCTAGACCTTGAATTGGAAACCAAGTGTGGTGCATATTTATAGAGTTGGTTGAACTTGAGGGCATACTCCCTCACACTCATTGAACCTTGCTTCAAATTCATGAACTCCATCATTTTGACCTGCCGAAGCTCAAGAGGGAAGAAACAATTGAGAAAGGACACCTTAAATTCCTCCCATAGAATCCCATTGTTGTTCTCCTTCTCCACATTCCATTGGACATATCATATTTGAGCCACACCCTAGAGTTGCTATGCTGCCAACTCCACCTTCTCTTTTGACCTAACACCCATATATCCAATACCTGGTATACTTTATCGATAAATTCTTGAGGGTCTTCACCCACTTTTAATCCATGGAACTCCGGGTGGGTTCATCCGCATAAAGTCTCTCATCCTAGATCCCAGGGTAGGAGCATGAGGGTCTTAGGTCTCTTGATATATTTGATTAGTCGTGCCTTCAGCTAGAAAGGTGAGAGTATCCTAGAGCTCTCTATCAGCTGGTTGTTCTTTAGGTGTACGACCTCTTCTTCCTCTTATGTTAGCCATGATCTAAAAATAGCAAAGAACATTCATTAGAGAGGGACCCTTACCTAACTTCTATAGCATGAAATAGATCAAGAAGAAGGGAAACATTTCCTAAAATGCCTCATAGCCTCTTACTCATAGTCGTGGTGCACAATACAACCATGAATAAGACTCTAATCGACACAGTGTGTTGGATGTTAAGGACTATTAACAACTTAGTGCTTTGATATCAAGTTCGTCACGACCTAGACCTAGGGACTAGACGTGACACGGTGAATGGGGAACCCGAAAGTACCCCAAACAAGTATCTTGGTATATCATTGCACATCTTTGGACACGGAAGCTATTATATAACATCAGAAGAGATAGTAAAAAGGGAAAATGGGTCTAAGGGACATCGTTGATACCATGGATATATAGAATGTTAAAGTGTAGTATTAATACATCATAATGTTTCAACAATATATCTAATACCTAGATAAGAGCGAGGGCCAGGATAATCTCCAGGCTCACCCTCATAGTCATAAGTTTCCAACATAATAAGAGTCAATACAAAGCATAAACTTCAAAGAAGCATGTCCTCGGAGTTGAGGACTCACCAACTTGCTTTGGGAGATAGTACATGCCACGTGAAGGAGGAAATGGTTGAGTGGAACTCTGGTCCCTACATGGTAACATCATATAGGCATCGAGTATGCGTTAGTACATTTGAATATACTATTATGTAGGATGTGATGCGACAATAGATAGGCAACATTGAGAAAATGTATAATCATAAGCAATGGATAGCATAATAACAATATGACATGTATGAATGATGCTTGAAAGTAAAACATGCTTATATAGAACATATTACATGTGTAAGATGAGACCACCATCATAGACCAAGCAACCTAATACTTAGAATCCAAGGTGAACCATCCCTTGGAGGTGATTGAGGTATCAACCCCTCAATTCGATTAATTGGTTTACCACCTTACATCCAAGGTAATTAAGTTATCAACCCCACAATTTTGTTGATAGTTGTCACACTCTATCATCCATGGTGATTGAGGTATCAACCCCTCAATTGGTTGATGGTTGTCAAACTCTACCGTCCATGGTGTGGTGAACTTGCAACACTAAAGGTACTTTTCATGAAAACAACACGTGTGTATATATATATATCTTTGTCTCATCATCATAAATACATTCAAATCATATGTCATGCAATGGGTTATTAATAGCTCTAGAATCCAAAACTGGATATTTTATCAAACACTTGGCGGGCGTGTAATGCTAGTATAAAATCATCCAATTCAAGAGTGAAATTATGTGAGAAAATCAAGGTAAAACCACCCACCAATACTTGGTAATAACTTCATGCAAGATACGTCAAAACGCTTCAACAAATCACATAATATATTATAGATTCCTAGCTTAAAACATGCATAGTTGAACAATATCTCATAAATCCAAATATAGTTTATCATCAATTTCATAATAAGTAACACCCATAAGTAAATCAACTTAGAAACATTTAATTTTAGATAAAAAAGAGGGTTGGACACCATGGGTGAAAGTATCCAATGGTTGAAACCCACATACCTTAGACCTTGAGTTTCTTGAAATTGAGTTGAGAAAGAATTGAAGCTTAGAATGGGGTATTGGAATCCGAAACTTGTTCTTAAGTTTTCTTGAATTTTTATTAGGGTTTTCGGTAGAGGTTTTTGAGAGGCTTTGAGGGTATATTCAAGTTGGGAGTGATAACTTTATCCTTTGGGATGGCGTTTAGGTCTTTTGGGGAGGTTAAGATAGCACTAGAAGTCAAAAAAGATCATTAGAATGAATTAAATTTATGAAAATACCATTAATGAAACGAAGACAAAAAATAACAAAATGTCACCTCACTTGAGGTTAGACGTGTCATGTGGCTCTCCATGGGTCGTGTGGAGTGCCCGTGAGATGATACACAGTAAAATAATTTGAAGTTGGGACACTTGAGAAAAATTAACATCGTCCTCACTTTGATGGAAGGCTCCACGGGCCGTGTGGTGATACAAGCTCCGTGTAGTTTGCTCATGGAGTTACATTTGGTGGGAAAAATGTTTCTAAGAGATCCTACGCCAAGGACCATGGCTCATGAAGCTTGGCACGGACCATGAAGATGGTCTTGGCACTACACTTGGTCAAGAAAACTCCCTCTCATGCCAACCTTACCTCACTTGCATACCCCCATGGCTAGCCACACAGTTAGTCGCAAGACACACGGCCCATGCCACTAGCCATGTCCCAAACTTTAGACCAAAAATGGTTGTTTCCAGTCCAAAATAGACCACATGGCTCATCCAAGGCCACACTGTTTGTTTAAGTTCTCATGTGACATCATTGCACGGGATGGTCTAATGAAAATGGTCATAACTCCTTCATCCGAACATGGAATGGGGTGAAACTAAGTGCATTGGAAAGATATGTCAAAGGGATTTCATTTGATATGTCGTGGGTTGTCCTTTTCTTTGTATGTTAAATTTACACTCATATAAAGTTGACCTTTGCACAAACCAACACCCAAAACTCAATTCATAAGGAAGTCTTGAACTCGTCTAAGTACTAGAAGTTTCCCTATGACCCTAATACACTCCCCACCTAGAAAAACGAAGTTTAAAACATGGATACATAAGAGCATAGAGTTATGGGATGTCATACTCATAGCATCTTCATAGCTTTCATAATATCACAATGGCCATTATATCATCATTTGAAATATGTTTTTCATACTTGAGATCATAGGCATAAAAATAAATCTTTAATAAGGGAACGCACATCAAATCATTCAGCCCTAATCATGCATACTTTCAACTCAAATACCTTTTTCTTGAACATCATATGCATCATAAAATTCATTAAAACTCATGCATAATTAGTCACAATCATCATACATGAATCATAATCTATGCATTAGAAAGCATAGCTTAAAAGACTGTAAGAAATCATCTCGAAATTTGATAAAAGGAAAGGTTTCTGATCGGGCTTCATGGATGAAACTAATCTGTGAATGAAGCCCTACATACATAAAGTGTAATCCTTAGAATTCAAGAAGAAAATATAGAAATCCTTAATAAAACCTCTAAGCTTTAGCTTCAATGGAACCCATCACTTAGAGAGAGTAATATATTGAACCCTTGAGTGAAATTTGAGAATTAAAAGCTTTTTGAATGATTTGGAAAATGGACTTTATAGAGGTTAAGTTGGTTAGGGTAGACAAAATGACATAATTTAGGACTTAGATTTTGCCCCGATCCTTGAAAATCATATGCATAACAACATTCATCATAATTCATGCACAAATAGTCATAATCAACATGTAGGAATCATAATCCATGCATTAGGAATCATAACTTAATAGACTATGAGAAATCATCGCGAAATTTGATAAAAGGAAAGGTTTTGGATTGGGCTTTATGGATGAAACTAATCCATGAATGAAGCCCTACATACCTCAAGTGAAATCCTTAAAATTGAAGAAGAAAATCTAGAACTCCATAGTAAAACTTTCAAGCTTTAGCTTCGATGGAACCCTTGACTTAGATAGAGAAATATATTGAACCTTTGAGTGAAATTTGATAATTTAAAGGCTTCGAATGAGTTGGAAATGGGACTTTATAGAGGTTAAGTCGGTTAGGGAAGATAAAATGACATCGTTTAGGACTTAGATGGATTGGAAAAGTCAAAAATACCATTCATTAAAAACTATGGAAGTTATCCACGGAACCAGTTCCATGGGAAGTGGATACACTTACAGGTCATATCTTGCCTCGTAGGTCACAGTGTCACAAAAGTTGAGCTACTAGAATTGTAGCTTGTGGCTCACAAACTTGCAACGAGACTCATGGATAAATTTATGGGTTCTAGATCCTTTTGTAGTAAGATCCCAGACTCGAAAAATTTTGGTTCCTAAAGGCCTCGACCTATGACACCTACTTATGGGTCGTGGGTCAAAATACCAACTCTTTCGATAATACATAAGTTAACTTTCAAAATTACTCAAAATTCTCTAATTTCAAAATACATATTCCATGAGAGCGCCTATGACTTGTGAATGAATCTATGGGCCATATAGTGGTTTGTAAAAATGGTCTATAAGCTAAAATCATAACTTCCAATTTGCCAAGCCTATAAACATAAAAGGTGGTACAACATCTCCCTCTTGAGATCGTTCGTCCTCGAATGAGACATAGTTACACTTGAATGGAGCAGAAACACAGTCATAAGACATATGCAAGAATACAACTTAATCATCGATTTTCATAAAATCATCATACTTATGAATCAAATATCGTTCAAAAATAATTTCATGATCATAAATGCATGCAACTTAACTAGACATATGCAATCGTGGGAATTTTAAAGGAATAGATCACATCATGTACCTTCAGCTTGCATAGAAAGAAAGAGGTAAGTCTATAGTTTCATCATGTCTGCGTCAGCCTCCGAAGTAGCATTTTCAACTTTTCGATTCCTTCATAAAGACTTGACGGATGCAACCTTTTTATTCCTCAATTCTTCACTTGCAGGTCCAAAATCATAATTGGTATATCATCATTAGTCAAGCCTTCCTCAATAGACATATCCTTCAATGGAATAATAGAGATAGGATCATCTTGGAATTTTCTTAGCATGAAAACATGAAACACCGAATGAGCCATAGCTAATTCCATAGTAAGATATAATTCTTAGGCTGCCTTCCCAATTCTTTTTACTATTTCATAAGATCCATGTATCTAGGACTTGATTTTCCTTTCTTATCAAAATACATCACTCCTTTTATTAGAGAAACCTTTAAATATACCCAATCACCTTCATTAAACTCTAATTCTCTTCCTCAAATGTCAGCTTATGACTTTTGGGGACTTAGGGCAGCCTACAATCTTTCCCTTATCTCTTTTACCTTCTCCATAGCATCAAGCACTAGAGCTGGTCCAATTAAGGACATTTTTCCAACTTCAAACCATCCTACTATTGATTTACACCGCCTACCATACAATGCTTCAAACGGAGCAATGCCAATACTTGAATAAAAAATATTATTATAACCAAATTTAATAAGAGGTAAATGATAGTCCCAACTTCTTTTGAAATCAAGCACACAAGTCTTCAACATATCCTCCAATGTTTGTATTGTCATTTCAGCTTGTCCATCTATTTGAGGATGAAATTCGGTTCATAACTTCACCTTTATACCAAGGACATTTTGGAATGATTTCCAAAAATGAGAAGTAAATTGAGCACCACTATTTGATATAATGCACAATAGTACCCCGTGCCACTTCACCAATTCTTAGACGTAAACATTAGCATAATCTTCGGCACCAAAATAAGTCTTCACTGGCAAAACGTGGGCTATTTTCGTCATTCTATCCACAACTACCTATATTGATTCAAATTGCTTTCTAGTCTTTGGCAAACTCATGATGAAGTCCTTGTTCACTATCTCGTATTTCCAAGTTGGTATCTTAATAATTTGGGCCAAACCACCTGGTCTTTGACGTTTAACCTTCACTTGTTGACAATTTGAACATTCCATCACACACATTGCTATGTCTTTATTCATGCCTTTCCACCAATATACTTTCTCAAATCTCTATACATTTTATAGGATCCTACATGGATAGAATACTTGGAATTATGGGCTTCATCATGTATCTTCTCTCTTAAGCCATCCACATTCGATACACATAATCACCCTTGGTAACACATTGCTCCAATACCCCTTATGAAAAGGCCTCCACTTTCCTATCAACTACCAACTTCCTCAGTTCAACAAAAGTAAGATACATGTCTAGTCTTGCCTTTATTTCCTCCATCAAAGATGGTTCCACCCCATTAGGTACTAACATATGACCATCACTCAAGCTACATAACCTTACATCCAAATAAGCTAAACAACGTAATTCTTCAACCAACTCTTTATTTTTGCTAGCAACATGTGTCATACTGCTCATAGATAATGTCAATGGATCGGCCACAACATTACTTCTACTGGGGTGATACATCACACACATGTCATAATCCTTCAAAAGTTCCTCCCATTTGCTTTGCCTTAGAATCAAATCCTTTTTTCTAAACATATACTGCAAACTTTTGTTATCGTTGAATACATCAACATTTACATAGATGTAATGTCTCCAAATCTTCAACGCAAACATAATAGCCAACAACTAAAGATCATGCATAAGATAGTTCTTTCAATGCACTTTCTATAACACTCCACACCCTATGTAGAATAGTCCTACACATATGAAATGTGATATGACTTGGTCAATTTAGCGCCAATTCTTTAAAAGTGCTTGAATCTTAAATTAAAGGGCGATATGTACATTGAACATTTAAAAGGATCGGGTGTATACAAGTTTTAAATCAAATTGAGGAGATCACGGCCTTAAATAAAGTGAAAGAAGTGAGGTACTTGTAGGACTTAGGAATCTAGCAAGTGAGTCACCTACTTTTTTGGCTTAACTTTGCTATCTAAATGGAGACGAGGCTAGATGCCGAATCTGTCCAATTCTAATAATGAATAAAATTTGTATTAAGGGTAACTTTAGCCTGTCTTTTAGCATCATAAATGGAAAATATTTATAGCGCAAGATGAATAATAAAAGGGACTAATTACATTACAACCCAATTGATGATTTGGGAAAAAAATAAATTAAGGAAAAAGGGAAAAGTAGGCAGCCAAGGCCCATAAAGTTTGAACCCATTTAGGCCCAAGTGAAAGGGATAAGTTGCTGCATCACCACCTTGATAAAATATGGCTAAAATTCAATAAAATGTCAACAAAAATTGTTTCTTTAAAAGGGATTACAAGCAGCACCTTTGAGTCATATTAAAACTTAGAAAAAAATCAGCTTTCACAAAGCTTTCTCGCTACACTTTCTTAACGTCACAAAGAAGACACAAGGATACTTTTATGGTTCTTAAAGAAGTTCTCAAACTTGAAGGTAAAGGTAAGTAAAACTACTTATGTGCTTAGTATGGCATTACATGAAAAAGAAGAGGAATAGGCTGGTTATACTTGTGTTCCAATGATTATTGTACACTTTTCTTGTTTATTTGGAAACTTTTCTCTTCTTGATTGGCTAGAATATCAAGATTCATGGTATTAATAAGGTTTTGTTTTGTAATGATACTTTAAGTCCATGCACTGTTTGGTTCTACGTAAACAATCGAGTTTTAGTGTGTTATCCTAAATGTGTTGTTAGTAGAAATTGTGGGCTGATTGATTGAGGACTATGGTCTTACTTCCTCCACCTATTTTGAGAACAATTTTGGACTATTTTGGGACTGATTTTATGTTTATATATGGTGGGAACAATTTGGTTAAAATTGGAATAGATTTGGAATTATTGATATCGAAACGTAGCGAAGGGACGTAATGTTATGTTGTCTACTTGTATGTTATGTATAATCGTTATATATTGTGCTTCATGGGTTGTTGTGAAAGTATTATAGCACTAAAATAAGCTGTATTGATATGTATATGAGAATGTGTATTAGAAAGTACGATTAGAGGCGGAAAGGTTGAAAGAATACGCTCGGGATGATAATTGCTTTCTTTCAGGCGGTGTGTTACTTTTTAGAAGATTGGACTGCCAGGATGTATCTATTGATTACTAATACTAGTTCTATTACTCACTATATTGTAGATAAATATTTGGAGGAAAGAAGGGTTATTTTGAGGTAATAGCAAGGTCATACAACTAGGTATTTAAGACTACTTGATTTCATATTATTTGGCAATGCACATAGATCCCTCCTTGGCACATAAAGGCACTTACCAACTCTGACATAACAAATAACCATTTCTCCCCTCTTTCACATGCTCATATGCTCCTATATATAGTTATCTTCAAATCTGCATACATACTTGGGTACCAAAATACATGGATTCTTATTGCTAAATAAAGTTCATGAGTAGTTTCATCTCCCACGCATTTCATTATTTGAATAACCTATCTTTTCATTGTGGTATTTGTTTTGCATTGTTCATTACAGGTCACATGCTATCTCTTTGGTCCTATAGCTCCTATATTATGACCACAAAAAGAATCATCTCTAAAGTAATTGAAATATAAAGTAATGTTAGTTGCTTATTGATGGGTGATAGCCCAAGGGGTGGAAGAATCACCTAGCAGGGGACGATCCCATTACGAGAAGGTATCCCATGGGTTAAAGGAAAGCCTAGCATGGGTCTATCACAATATAGATTTACCACTGATCAACTGGTCATTTGTATTACATATTGTGCACAGATTATATGGTAAAGGAAGGTAAAGTAATAAAAAGGGACATAAAGTACATGATTCCATATTGTTACCAAAGGTTGTCTCTTATCCTTACACCAGTGCATGATTTCATTTGAGTTCTTACTTTATATACAATATTTCCTAGCTTACATATCTAGTATATTATCTCGTACTAACATTCCATATGGGGGACCTGCATTTCATGCTGCAGGTATAGGTGCTAGTAGATCTCCCCTGTAGAAGTACAGGATACCCAGTTGCTGTTACCGAGCTCCAGGTTGTTTCGGGGGTTTGTATGTGTCTAGAGCTTATATTTTTGTGTTGTATAGTTAGTCATGAGGTGGGGCCTGTCCTAACCCTTATCGGATACTTTTCCTTATCTAGAGGGTTTACAGAAAATGTAAAGTAAAGTATGGTCATGTCTCGTATATTGGACATCGTGTCTCCAACGTCCTAGTCATATGCATTCCCTTTTGGCTTGTTATTACTATCTACATTCTTGAAAGTATGTTGAATGTGGAAACCCCTTATAATATGTATAGAAATTACATAGGTACACGATGGTTATCCTGATCCTTATCTACAATGTGTACCAGTCTACCTTAATGACAAAAGTGGTACCAGAGCGGGTCATCCTAGGGAGTCTACAGAGCCGTGTCTATGTAGAGTCTTGTTTATAGTTGTGTTTTGCACCATATTTATATGATGGAGGCTACGTGGTTTATAGGAGTTTTTAGTTTCTTTTCGTTCTTTAGATCATACCATAGAGCTAAGTATAATAGGTGGATTGTGTCTAACCTTTAAATTATTTTGTAGAGCAAGTATGCAAGAAACTAGGAAAAACAAAGGCAAAGGTAAGGAAGTTGAGGTGGTAGTTGGTATACCTAGTCGGGTGAGACAATGAAATGAGGCTCAAGATGAGTCTCTGTCATAGACATCTCCAACTCCTCTAGCTCCTGATGAACCAGGAAGTAGTGAAATTCCCCAAAACCATCTACTGATGCCACTGTATAGATTCTGAGAAATGCAGTCCAACTATTAACTCATATAGATGTTGGCTAAGCTCAAAGACAGGAAGGCCCAGTTATAGGTGTAGGTGGTGCGAATAGGGTAGCTAGCACAAAGATACATGACTGTCTTAATTTGGACCCTCCATCCTTTACCAGGTCAGATCCTAATAAAGATCTACAAGACTTTGTTGACCAGATTTAACGCACTTTAGATGTTATGCATGTGAGTGGTACAGAAGCTATTGAGTTAGCAACATATAGGTTAAAGGTTGTGGCTATATTGTGGTATGAAGCTTGGAAGCAATCTAAGGATATAGATGCACCTCCAACTACCTAGATCGAGTTCAAAGAGGCATTTCTTGACCATTACCTGCCATTAGAAATTCGAGAGGTTCATGTATATAGTTCTTGAATCTCCACCAAGGGAATATGAGTGTGAGGAAGCATAGTCTTCAATTTAATTCCTTGTCCTGGTATGCTCTTAATGTATTTGCTACTATGGCGAATAGAGTTCATATATAAGTATTTGGTCAGAGACTGTACCATTGCATCCTTGAATAAAAATAGGATTTAGTAAGGATGCAAGCTTTAGCACACAAATTAGAGGATCAGAGGCAAAGGAGAAGGACACAAGAGTTAGAAAGGGGGCAGTCAAAGAGGTCCAGGTCTACGGGGTAGTTTACACCACCCTATGATGAGCTAAGGCTTCTCTTTTCTAATATACCGCCTAAGGAATCATCCTCATACTCTACAACTAGTGCTCCACCACAACTCCAAGGGTCTAGATATAATTAGTTTTGTCCAAGATGCGAAAGACAAGGTACATGGACAACAAGATATTCACAAGCTAGCAAATGACTCCAAGGAAGCCTTGCAATCAATGTGGGAGAAATCATTTAGGTACGTGTCATGTTGGCACAGATGTTTGTTATTGGTGTGATGCGCTAAGGCATAGATTAGAGATTGGCCATGGAGACATATGGGTGATATAACATAATATACTAGGTCAGCTATTGCATCATCATCATCAGTTCCTCCACTAGGTAGGGGTCAGCAAGCACCTAAATGTCATGGTAGAGGTGTTAGTAGGGTAGCTAGCTCTAGTTTAGTCTTAAATCACACTTATGCTCTGGGGAGTCAGCAAAATTTGGAAGCTTCACTTGATATGGTCACAGGTACATTGTCCATCTTTTCACATAATGTATATTCATTATTGACCCTGGTTCTACAATATCATACATCACTCTACTAGTTGCTGGGATGCTTAAGAGAACACCCTAACTATTGAACAATTCATTTGAATTATCTATACCAACCGGTGAATCTATTATGGCTAGAAGGATTTGTTATTACTGTGTCATAACTTTTTGTGATTGCGACACATTTGGTGACCTTATTGAGCTAGAAATGGTGGAATTTGATGTTATAACGGGTATGGATTGGTTAGCTTCTTGCTATGCCACTGTGAATTGCAAAACTAAGAAAGTGTACTTTCACTTTCAAAATGAGGCAGTTTTTGAATAGGAAGAAAATGTTGGGGCACCAAAGGGGAGGCTTATTTCTTATTTTAAGGTAAGAAATATGACATCTAAGGGATATATATGTCATTTAGTTAGAATGAGGGATATTAAGGAAGAACACCAACTCTTCAATCAGTTCCAGTAGTGAATGAATTCGTTTATGCATTTCCTGAAGATCACCAAGGGTTACCTCCATAAGGAGAAGTAGATTTTGGTACTGACTTACTTCCGGGCACTCAACCTATTTCCATCCCTTCATATAGAATGCCTCGGCAGAATTATGTGGATTAAAAGAGTAGTAAATAGACTTATTAGAGAAGGGTTTTATAAGACGTAGTGTGTCCCCATTGGATGCACCAATGTTATTTGTACGTAAAAAGGAAGGCAACTTGAGAATGTGTATTGACTGTCGATAATTGAATAGAGTGACAATTAGGAACAAATACCCCCTCCCTAGGATTGAGGATTTATTTGATCAGTTACAAGGTATGAAATTCCTTTCAAAAATTGATTACAGATCAGGTTATCACCAAGTGAGGGTGAAGGAGAAATATATACTTATGACAGCTTTCAGAACACACTATGGTCACCTTGAATTTCTTGTTATGTCATTTGGTCTAATGAATGCACCAGTACTTTTTATGGATCTCACGAACAGGATATTCAAGTCATTAATAGATGTGTTTGTGATAGTATTTATAAATGATATTTTAGTATATTCAAGGTCCGAAGAGAACCATGCAAATAACTTACGACAGCTGTTACAAGTTCTTCGTGATCGACAGTTGTATGCCATTTTTTGTAAATGTAAATTTTGGTTAAAATTAGTGGCATTCTTGGGTCATATTGTGTTCGATGAGGGAATAAGGGTTGATTCATTAAAGATAGAGGATGTGAAAGATTGGCCAAGGCCAACAACACCCATGGAAGTTCAGAGCTTCCAAGGATTAGCAAGTTATTACAGAAGGTTTGTTGAAGGTTTTTCTTCTATTTTGGAACCTCTAACAAAGTCGACACATAAGGAAACTAAGTTCCAATAGGATGATGCATGTGAAATAAGCTTCCAAGAGCTGAAGAATAAGCTAACTTCTACACATGTGCTAGTTCCAGAAGGCATCGAGGGGTATATAGTGTATTGTGATGCTTCAATGGTTAACTTAGGGTGTGTACTGACACAACATGGTAGGCTAATTACTTATACCGCCAGACAACTATGACCACATGAGAAAAACTATCCAACACATGATCTTGAGCTGCAGAAGTTGTTATTCCTTTGAAAATATGGCGCCACTATTTGTTTGGTGTTTACGTTGATATATGTATTAATTATAAGCATTTGCAGTACATTTATATGTAGAAAGACCTAAATTTAAGATATTAGAGATGGCTAGAACTAATAAAGGATTATGGCGTTGATATACTATACCATTCGGGGAAAGCAAATGTTGTAGAGGATGCTCTAAGTCGTCAGGCAATCATCAATATTAGTGATCAGAACATGGGCAACATAGAAATGGCTAAGGATCTATGTCTACTAGCCAGTTTAGGAGTTTGCCTTCTTGAAACTCCAAAGGAAGGGGTTGTTGTGCATATTGCTGTAGAGTTTTCACTAATAATTGAGGTGAAAGAAAAATAGTTTGAGGATCCTATTCTACGACAACTAAAGTAAAAGGTAAGTCAGGTTACGATAAAGGGCTTTGACATTACACCAAATAGAGTACTTTATTGCCAAAATAGATTATGTGTGCCTGATATTAATGGACTAAGAAGGAGAATAAGGGAAGAAGCCCATCTTTCCAGATATTCCATCCATCCAGGATCAACTAAGATGTATCATGACTTGAAGGGAATGTCTTGGTGGGAAGGCAAGAAAAAGGACCTTGCAGAATTTGTGAATCAATGTTCAAATTGCCAACAATTAAAGTATAGCACCAAAAGTCGAGAGGTTATATGACAGTGTATAGAGCTTCCAACATGGAAGTAGGATATGATCAATATGGATTTTGTTACTGGGTTGCCTCCCACATTTCAGAAGTTTGACTCCATATGGGTAATAGTTGATAGACTCACAAAGTCAGTACACTTCTTGCCAGTTAAGAGTGATTACATAGCAGAAGAATATGCAAAGTTATACCTCAAAGAAATAGTCAGGCAACATGGGGCCCCAATCTCCATTATATTTGATCGGGGAGCACAATTCATTCCAAAGTTTTGGAAGTCCTTCCAAAGGAGTTTAGGGACATAAGTGAATTTGAGTACAACATTCCATCCTCAGAAAGACGGTCAAGCAAAATACACCATTCAAACACTTGAAGATATATTGCGAGCTTGTATATAGGACTTTAAAGGTAGTTGGGTGGACTATTTACCTCTTATTTAATTTGCCTATAGTAACAGCTACCACTCAAGTATTAAGATGGCACCTTATGAAGCTTTGTGTGGAAGGAAATGTAGGTCGCCAATTGGATGGTTTGAAGTGCGTGAAACCACTTTGCATGGACAAAATCTAGTACAACAAGGCATGGAAGAAAGTTAGGTAATACAACAACAACTAGAAACATCCCAAAGTCATCACAAATCATATGTGAATGCTAGAAGGAGAGGACTAGAATTTTCAGTAGGGGATTAGGTATTTTTAAAGGTGTCTCCAATGAAAAGGGTTATGAGATTTGGTAAGAAAGGAAAACTGAGACCATGTTACATAGGGTCGTGTACAATTATTAAGAGGTTGGGGCAAGTTACATATGAATTAGAGCTACCCCAAGAGCTTTCAACGGTTCCTCTAGATTTTCACGTCTCAATGCTTTGAAAATGCATATGTGACCCATCCCATATCACTCCTATTGAAGATGTGCAGGTTGTAAAATATCTCACTTATGAAGAGGTACCTATTACCATTCTAGATCATAAAGTTAAGAAGTTAAGGAATAAAGAAATAACTTCAACAAAGGTACTTTGGAGGAACCAACAAATGTAAGAGATAACATAGGAGGCTGAGGAAGTGATATGATCTAAGTACCCTTACTTATTTGAAGATAAAGAGGAAGTTCAACATGCAGAATCAGGGCATTAATAGGTATGTTTGTTTGAATGTTTATTTGTGTTGTCAAAATTTCATTTGAGTAAAGGTTTGAATTTGGTTAAGCTATCTAGTATGCTAACATTTGAGGACAAATGTTCCTAGGGGGGGAGGATGTAACACCTCACATCCTATGTGTACTAGTCCTATGCACATGAAACATGATATGGCTTGGTCTAATTAGTGCCAACTTTTTAAAAGTGCTTGAATCTCAAATTAGAGGGCGACATGTACGTCTAATGCTTAAGAGGGTCGAGTGTATACAAGTTTTAAGTCAAATTGAGGAGATCATGACATTAAATGAAGTGAAAAACTGAGGTACTAGTAGGATTTAGGAAGCTAGCAGCTAAGTCACCTACTTGCTTAGCTTAAATTTGCCAGCTAGACTAAGAGAGGCCCGACGGTGAATCTATCCAAGTTCAATAATGAATAAAGTCCGTATTAAGGGCATAACTTTAGCTCATATTTTAGCATCGTAAATGGACAATATTTATAGCCTAAGATGAATAATAAAAGGGTCCAAGTACTTCACAACCCACTTGACGATTTGGATCCAAAATAAGTTAAGGAAAAAGGGAAAAGTGGGTAGCCAAGGCCCATCAAGTTTGAACCCACTTAGGCCCAAGAGAAAGGGCCAAGCTATTGCATCACCATCTTGATAAAATGAGGCTTAATATTCAAGATAAATTTAGACAAAATTGTCTCTTTAAAAGGGCTTACAAGTGTCACCTTTGAGTCATATTAAACTTGGAAAAAAATCAGCTTTCATAAAGTTTTCTCTCTACACTTTCTTAACTTTGCAAAGCAGCTACAAGGAGACCTTTAGGGTTCTTAAAAAAGCTATCAAAGTTGAAGGTAAACGTAAGTAAAACTACTTGTGTGTTTAGTATGATTTTACATGAAAAACAAGAGCAATAGGATAGTTATACTTGTACTGGAATTTTTGGATAACAGTGTTCCAAAGATTGTTGTACACTTTTCTTGTTTATTTGAAAACTTTTTTCTTCTACATTAGCTGTAATATGAAGTAATGTTTATGGTATTAATAAGGTTTAGTTCTATAATGTAGTTTCAAGGTCACTGCACTATTTGGTTCTATGTAAACAATCAAGTTTTAGTGTGTTATCCTAAATGTGTTGTTAGTAGAAATTGTGGGCTGATTGATTGAGGACAATGGTATTTTCTCCACCTATTTTGAGAATAGTTTTTGGACTATTTTTGTGTATAAATATGGTGGGAATAGTTTGATTAACATTGGAACATGTTTGGAATTGTTAACATCAATATGTAGCGAAGAGACGTAATGTTATGCTGCCTACTTGTACGTTGTGTGTAATTGTTATGTATTATGCTTCGTGGGCTGTTGTGAGATTATTATGGAACTAAAATAAGATTTACATAATATGTATATGAGAATGTGTATTAGAAAATATAATTAGAGATGGAAATTTCGAAAGAATATACTCGGGTTGAAAATTGCAAGCCTGCTACCCGTGTGTTGTTTTTTATAAGATTGGACTGCCAAGATGTATCTATTTGCTGCTAATACTAGTTCTATTACCCACTGTATTATAGATAAATACTTTAAGGAAAGGAAGGTTATTTTGAGGTAATAGCGAGGTCGTACAAGAAGGTATATAAGGCTACTTGATTTCGTATTAATTGGCATGAAACATAGATCCCTCCGTGGCATATAAAGGTACTTACCAACTCCAACATAATTAATAACCATGTCTCCACTCTTTCACGTGTTCATATGCTCCCATATATAGTCATCTTCAAATCTGCATACATATTTGGGTACCAAGATATATGGATTCTTGTTGCTAAATAAAGTTCATGAGTTGTTTCATCTCCTACGCATTTTACTATTTATGTAACCTATCTTTTCGTTGTAGTATTGTTTTGTATAGCTCTTTACATGTCATATGCCATCTCTATGGTCCTACAACTCCAATATTATGACCACCAAAAGAATCATCTCAAAAGTAATTGAAAAATAAAGTAAAATAAGTTGCATATTGACGGGTGGTAGCCCTAGGGGTGGAAGAATCACCTAGCACGGGCCGATGTCACTACGGGGGGTATCCCAACGGTGAAAGGAAAGCCTAGCATAGGTCAATCCCAATATTTATTTACCATTGATTAGCTGGTCATTTGTATTATATATTGTGCACAAATTATATAGTAAAGAAAGGTAAAGTAATAAAAAGGACATAAAGTATATGATTCCACAATGCCACTAAAGGTGGTCCCTTATCCTTACACCAGTGCATGATTTCATTTGAGTTCTTACTTCATATACAATATTTCCTGCCTTACATAATCAGTACATTATCTCATATTAACATCCCTTATGGGGTACCTACATTTCATGATATAGATACAGGTGCTAGTAGATCTCCCCAGTAGGAGTATAGGATATTCAGCTGTTGTTACTGAGCTCCACATTGCTTCGGGGCTTTATGTGTGTCTAGAACTTATATTTTTGTATTGTACAATTAGTCATCAGGCGGGGCCTATCCCAACCTTTATAAGATACTTTTTCTTATCTAGAGGGTTTGTAGATTATGTAAAGTGAAGTGTGGTCATGTCTTGTACTTTAGACATCGTGGCTCCAAACGACCTAGTCATATGCATTCCCTTTTGTCTTGTACTTATTGTCTACTTTCATGAAAGCGAGTTGAATGTGGAAACCCCTTATAATATGTATAGAAAGTGCATGGGTACAGGTTAGTTCTCCCAAGCCTTATCGACAATAGGTATCAGTTCACCTTAATGGGACTTTGTGGCATGACTGTCATGACTCAAGCCTAGAGCCTAGACATGACAAAGCACAAGGGAAACCCGAAGGGACCCCAAGCAATATTCTTAAAATATCGTTACACATCCTTGGTCGCGAAAGCAATAAAGCAAGCATCAAGAGATAAAAGTGGGGAACCCGGGGCTAAGGGAAAACACTTCCACATCATAGACATCAAGAACAGCAGAGTCAAGGCTCTTAGCATAGATACTTAATGTGTCCAACAATCATCTCTAATACATAGATAAGAGTGGGGGCCAAGACAAAGTAACTGGGCTCAACCTTATAATAAAAATAGATAATAAAGAAGAATGTCTCAATACATAATAGGAGAAACAAAGAGTAAGGTACCCGAAATAGAGGACTCACCAACTAGCTTGAATAGTGTCAAACTAGCCACGTGGAGGAGGAGGATAATCGACTTGGGCACTAGTTCCTATATGGTGACATCATGTAGGCAAAGAGTATGCGTTAGTACATTTGAATACACTAAGTAAGTAGGATACAATGCAAATGAGAATTAAGTATCATAATCAACATGTATAACAATAGGCAATAGGCATACTATAAAAATATGACATGTATGATCAATGCATGAGTAAAACATGTTTAAGTAACTCATACTCATATAGAATATCATAGTGTAGAAAATACCAATATAGATTTCCAAAGTACAACTTTTTTGTAGGTTAGTGATGATCCCGCCACATCACTTAGGTGGATGAGGACTAGAGCCTATCCAGGTTGGTGATAATGCCGCCATATCACCATGGTGGAGAAGTACAAACCCTTCCCTAGGTCGACGAGTATAAACCCCCATCTAGGTTAGTAATGATGTCGCCCCATAACTAGGTGGAGAAGTACAAACCTTTACCTAGGTTGATGAGTACAAACCCCTATCTAAGTTATCCAGGTTCTTAGTCCCCCCTAATTTGTCATGGTTTAATGCAACACTTTATATAGAATTTATCATATACATAAGCTCATTTCATGTTCATATAGTCATTCATATCATATCTCATCCTTTGGACATTCAACTCCTCAAGAAACAACATTTGAATATTTTATCAAACACTTAGAGGGTGTGTAATGCTAGTATAAAACCGTGAAATATAGAGATGAAATCACGCAAGGAAATCCATTGTAAGACCATCAATCAATACATTGCAACACCCTCAAGCAATACATATCAAAAACCCTTCTCAAATTGTACAATAAATCAAAGTTATATAGCTTAAAACATAGAAAAACAGTCATAACTTTCCATAGCTTTAACATAGTTGTGTAGTGAATTTCATAATAAGTAAGACCCATTTGTAAATCAACTTTAAATCATGCAATTTGAGTAAAAAGAGTCTTGGGTATCATGGGTGAAAGGAACCCATGAACGAAACCCATATACCTTAGCTTAGAGATGAACTCAATGAAGATTGGAGATGTAGACTTGAAGCTTGAAGAAGAACCTTGAAAGAGAACCTTAGCTTGGGATGGGGGTTTGGGACTTGAGTTTGGTGAGTGAAAATACGACTAAGTATTTGAGTGAGTATTGGGAAATGTTTAGGATGATATGAGGGTGAAATTTGACGAACTATAGGGAAAACACATTTGGGAACACTTAGGTCGAAGAATTAGAGGTCATGAATCGAGCTTAAAAAAGGCAACTTTTTACACACTGGCGCGTCATGAGGGGGTTGCGGATTCCTCTCTGGCATTTTCACTTTAAAAATTATAATTGCTAATCTTTCGATCTTTAATCATTGTTAGACCCCCTTTTCACCTAATTTTGATCCCCTAAATAAGAATATGAAGATGGATTATCGAAATAGCAAATGTATTTTGAGATATATGAAATTTAAAATGTTGGGCATTCCGAGGCACGTTTCGGGTTCTTTTTGAGGTCGTTTCAGTGAAACTTTAATTTCCTTAAAGAGTAGGAAATGGCTTTCCAAGTTGCATCAACACATAAGCTAAACCTATGTGTGAGGAATCATAATACACAACAAAACCACCCGAACAATTACAAAATGTCAAAATAGAACCCGAAGTAAGACGGACCTTCAATATTTGAAAACTTTTCTCACATTCCTTGGACCATTGAAATTTCACCTTCTTTTGTGTCAACCTTGTCAAGGGAGAAGCAATTGAGGAAATTCCTTCAAAAAACCTTCTCTAACATCTGGCCAAATCCAAAAATCTTCTAATATCTTATGATGACAATGGTCTGGGCCAAGTCTCCATTGCCTCCATTTTCTTTGGATCAACTCTTATACCATCACCCGAAATAATGTGACCAATAAAAGACACCTCTCTTAGCCAAAATTCACACTTGCTAAACTTGGCAAAAAGTTGTTTATTTCTCAATATTTGCGATATAATCCTCAAATCGTCTTCATGGTCCTTCACATCCCACGAATGAACAAATATAACATCTGTGAACACTACCACAAATATATCTAGATACTATTTGCAGATCTTGATCATCAAATCCATAAAAGTGGTAGGAGAATTTGTTAGTCCAATGACATAACCAAAAAGTCAAAATGACCATACAGAGTTCTAAATGTTATCTTTGGAATGTCATCTTCCTTCAACCTCAATTAGTGATATTCGGACTAGAGATCAATTTTAGAGAAATAGATTGCACCTTATAGTTGATCAAATAGGTCATCAATCCTAAAAGTGGATACTTGTTTTCAATTATTATTTTATTCAATTGTCGATAATCGACACACACCTGAAGTGGACCATCCTTTTTCTTTACAAACAATATGGGAGCACCCCATGGTAACACACTAGGCCTTATGAAACCTTTATCAAGCAAGTCCTTTAGTTCTTATTTCAATTCTTTCAACTCCACCAGGGTCATGCCTTATGGAGGTATAGAAATAGGTTGGGTGTCAGGTAAGAGATCAATACAAAAATCAATTTTTCATTATGGGAGAAATACCAGGTAAGTTATTGGGAAGGACATTAGGGAACTCACTTACTATGGGGACAGAATCAAGAGCAGGAACATAAGAGTCAACATCCATGACTTGGATAACACACTATAAGCAACCTTTAGAAACCATTTTCATAGCCTTCATATGAGGGAAAAACCTCCCTTTGAACATAGAATCGGTTCCCTTCTGTTCAAGGATAGGCTTTTTGTGAATTTGGAATGTGACCTTGTGGGTCCTACAATATTAAAAAGCATAGGGTACATGCAACCAATCCATACCTAGAATAACATAAAAATCAGCCATATCAAGTTCAACTAGATCAAATGGAATGACTTTATGTAAGACCGACATGGGATAATTATTGATAGACATTCTTGGCTAGGATTGAACCAATAGAATTGTAGATAGAATACAGTTCTAACAACACTTCCGGAGACACATCAAGCTTTATGGAAACATAGGATATATTGGCACCGGGGTCAAGCAAAGTATACACATCATGGTTAAAGACTTTTTACATACCAACAATCATATTGAGAGCCTCATCAACTTCTTGCCTAGCACGTAGAGCATAGAACCAATAACCATGTTGACTAGTACCTTTACTTTGGACACCTAGTTGCACTTTCCCTCTTTGAGATACTTGACCTTGTGGATGTCTTCATTTACCCTTCTTAGCCATATTTGGACACTCAATGATCTTATGTCTCATCTTACCACAACTGAAGCATGCATTGGTACCCTTCATGCACTCACTGGCATAGTTCCAACCAAACTTGGGACACCTAAGAGGGATACCACTACCTTTCACAACAATACCTTGATCTTTGGGGTTGGCCCTTTTTTAATTACCAAACCTTTGAGGAGAACCTTTTGAAGACCCTTAGCCCTGTAAGAGTTGGCCACACTAGATTCACCAAAGGAGACTCCACCTTCATAACGAGCCCTATTAGACTCCCTTGATCTCATCTTTTTTAGTTTCTCAATCTCCACTTGTTTTAGAATTTTCATGAGTCTAGTGATATCCATCTCCTTAATAAGCATGGCAGTCTTACATTTTATCTTCACCAAATTTGGTACACACAAATTGTGCTTTTGCACCAAGGAGGGAGCATATTTGGAAAACACGGTGAACTTGAGGGCATATTCCCCCACACTTATTCTACCTTGCTTCAAGTTCATAAATTCCATCACCTTAGCTTCCCTTAGCTTAAGAGGGCAGAAATGATAAAACAAGCAGCCCTAAACATCTCCTAATTAATAGCACCTTCCCAAACTCTCAATATTTATTGAGTGAACCAAACTTTGAGCCACTCTCTTACGTTGATAATCAGCCAATTCGGCCATCTCTTCAGAAGACGCCCTATGATCTCCACTACCTTATGCATGTCAATAAACCCCTACGAATCCTCATCCACTTTTAAACCATGAAGATTTGGGGGATTCATTCTAGAAAAATCTTTTATCCTCGAAGCTGGAGTGGGAGTCTTTCCAGAAGCAACATCTTGAGCCAACATAGTGATTGCGGCTCTGAACTAATCATTAGACACTTGATTCTCTTGAAGCACCTGGGAGCTTGGTTTGCATTAGTATCATTTCCCCTTGGTAATAGAGCATGTTGTGGAGCCATTTCTAAAAACACTAAGGGATAAATGTTAGGACACTGAAGCTTCAAAGATATGACAAAGAATTCCAAAGCGGTAAAGTTTTCCTAGAATGTCTCATAGCCTCCGATTCATGGATGTGGCAAGCTTCACACCAATAAACAAGACTTTACTTGACGCGGCATGTTTGGTTCTCTAAGATGCTTTCAAACCTTGTTCTCTGATATAACTTTTTTCATGACCAGGACCTAAGTTTTAGCCATGAAAAGGCGAAAGCGACACCCAAAGGCATCCTATCCAAGCCTCACATTCATATAAAGTATTCATAAGGGAAAATATGCATACAAGAGAATAAGTAAGCGAAAGTACATAAAATGTAAGAATGTCATAGAACCCATAAGGGAATATATATCAATCCATTAAGGTCCAAATAATGCCTCTACATCATAGACTTGGAAGGGTCTAGAGCATAACTTACTAGCATACCATCAAGATATAAATCATAAGAAATAAAGTGATAAAGTCTCATCATAAAAAAAGAAGAACAGGGGTTGTTCCTGAAGCATGAAAACTCACCAGTAAGCCTTCAACCTCGAGATTCAGATCTCGCAACGAAATGGAATAATATCCTCATCATTCATCCCTACATGGTTAGGTCATGTATGAAAAAAGTATGATTAGCATATAAAATGCACTAAGCATGTAGGTACGACATGAATAAAAGAAATCATAATAGTTTCAACATGCAGAACAATAATCAATAGAGTAAGGACACAATATGCATGAGCATGCAATTTAAAATTCATGAGAAGAAGCATCATAACTCCACTTTTACTTTAGCATATATATGTGGGAATAAGACCAGAAATAACATTTATTAGACCATGCATACTATTACATGGAATCACATTATTTACTCTACATTGAGTTGAGAGGAGTCTACTATGGGAAGGTAAATTATATCATAACCCTATAGGCTCTATCCAAGCATGGTGAACAGTATCATTTGACCCCACCCTTTAAGGCTCTATCCTTGCACAGTGAGTGTCCATTGTTAAGCTAATTGGATCCAATATCACACCTTTAAGTCATAAAACTTGAACATCATTCCTAGGCACATATTTATGGGACCATGGTATCTACCAAACCCTTTTCGGTGCTATGTCATACCCCACGAAATACATAAATCATGCATATATATAACTTTGAAACATAGGTCATACATCATTTGAAATTACACCTTCATAGTTTTCAAAATAGTCATCATAGTCTTTCATGAAACATCATGTCACAAGAGTAGTCGATCTGCTTGCATTCATCATAGTGTGGGTAGACATTCCAACCTTAACACAATCATTAACATTAGAGTTTTCATCAATCTCTTTATCATAGCATTACAATAGCTTTCATAACATCATCATGGACATAAAATCATCATTTAAAACATGCTTTTCATACTTGAGATCATAGGCGTAGAAATACATATCTTTATCATAGGAGACTAGGGATAAGTGTGGTTTCATGGGAATTTGAGTCAAAACCATGCAATTCAGTAGGATCTTTAGAGAAAACATACAATTAAAATCAAAATACATCCTTAACAAGGGAACCCACATCAAATCATTAAGCCCTATCATGCATACTTTGAACTCATATACTTTTTGCTTGAAAATCTTATGCACCACAAAATTCATCATAATTCATGCATAAATAGTCATAATCATCATGTAGAAATTATAATCCATTGATTAGGAATCATAGCTTAAAAGACTGTAAGAAATCATCATGAAATTTGATAAAAAGGAAGGTTTTGGATTGGGCATCATGGATGAATCTAATCAATTAATGAAGTCCTATATACCTCAAGTTGAATCCTTATAATTGAAGAAGAAAATCTAGAACACTTAAGTAAAACCTTCAAGATTTAACTTTAATGAAACTCTCGACTTAGCGCAAGAAATATTGTGAACACTTAAGAGAAATTTGGCAATTAAAAGCTTTGAATGTGTTGTGAGTAAGACTTTATAGAGGTTAAGGCGGTTAAAGTAGTTAGAGTAGTCAAACCTTTTTAGTTTATGAATTAAATGGATTAGAAAAGTCAAAAATACCCTTTATTAAAAATTTCCATAATCATCCATGGAACCACTTCTACTGGCATGGATCCACTTATGGATCGAATCATGCCTTATAGGTCAGGGTGTCACAAGTGTTGAGCTACTAGAATTATAGCTCCTGACTCACAAGCATGCAACACGGCTTGTAGATAAACTTAGGGATTGTAGATCCTTTCGTAGTATGACTCGAAGCTTTGACAAATTTTGGTTCCTCAGGGCCTTCACCTACAAAGCCTACTTATGGGTCATGAGTCAACATGCGATCTCTTCTAAAAATATGTAGTTATCTTTCAAAATTTCTATAATTCTCCAATTTCACTAGACATTTTCACGAGAACACCTAGAGCTCGTGAATGAATCTGCAGGCCATATAGTGGCTCATAAGAATGATCTGTCGGCAAAACTCTTAACTTCCAATTTTCCAAGCCTATAAATATAAGAGGTGTCGTAGTCCGTCTCTTGAGTCGTTTCCTATAGTCAATTAGTTTCTCAGTGTGTTTCCCAAAGAGTTGCCTTGTGTACCTCCTGGAAGGTAGATAAATTTTGGCATAGATCTTTTGCATGACACCCAACCTATATCAATTCCTCATTATAGAATGGCCCATTGTGGAGTTAAAGGAAATAAAAGATCAATTGAAAGAGTAGACCTAGTAGGTCCCTTTGTGTTCCCCAGGTTTATTTGAGATGAAGAAGGATGGGTCACTCTTAATGTGCATAGATTATTGCCAACTCGACAAAGTTACCGTTAAGAACAAATATCCACTCCTTAGAATTGATGACTTATTTGATCAATTACAAGGATCTAAGCACTTTTCAAAAATTTACTTGAGTTCTAGATATCACTAATTTAGTGAGGGAATGTTATATTCCTGAGAAAATATTTCAGACAATATATAAGCATTTTGAGTTGATGTCCTTTGGATTGACAAAACCACCAGCTATATTTATGGACCTTGTGAACAGGGTGCTCAATTCCTACCTTAATATGTTCATGGTAGTTTTCATTGATGAAATTTAATCTATTCATGGGATGAAGAATATCACAAAGAGCATTTGAGGGTGGTTTTACAAACTTTGAGGGCTGAGAAGGTTTTTTCCATATTTGATAAATGAGTGCTTTTGGTTGAAAGATGATGCATTCTTGGACATGTTATGCAGATTGAAGGTAAAACGGTTGACCCCAAAAAGATGGAAGCGATGAGAAATTTCCCAAGCCCATTTACTCCCATGGATATTATGAGTTTCATGGGCGTAGTCGGCTATTATAGAAGATTTGTTGAAGGGTTCTTCTCCATTTCATCTCCATTGGCTAAGTTGACTTAAAAGAAAGTGAAGCCTGCATGGGTGAATGAGTGTGAGAAATGCTTTTAAACTTTGAAAGATAGGTTGAATTTGGTTCCAATCTTGACTTTTTCGGAGGATACTGATGGGTCTGTATTTTATTGTGATACCTCGAGAATTGGTTTGGGTTTTTAGTTGATGTAAAATTGTACGGTGATTGCTAATACTTCAAGGCAACTAAATATGCTTGAGAAGAATTATCCAACACACATCTTGTACTAGCGGTTGTAGTGTTTGCATTAAAAATTTGGAGTTATTATTTATATGGGATCCATGAAATGTGTTCACTCACCATAAAAGCCTAGAAAGTGTGTTTACACAAAGAGATCTCAATTTAAGACAAAGGAGATGGTTGGAACTCCTATTAGATTATGACAAGAGTGTGAAGTATCATATGGGTAAGCCTAATGTTGTAGCCGATGCACTTAGTAGAATGTCCATGGATAGTTTGTCATACCTTGAAGGTGATGGAAGAGGGAGTTAGCAAGGGAAGTTCATAGATTGTCTAGATTAGGGGTAAAGTTTAGTGAGGCCGAGATTGGTGGTGTGATGGTATTGAATGGCTCTGAGTCCTTATTGATTGAGGATGTCAAGTCAAAGAAACATCTTATCCTTCCTTGGTTGAATTGAGAGCGTTGTTGAAGGAAGGAAAGATAGACGTCTTCTCATAAGGGGAAAATAGGGTGCTTCGTTAGCAATGGAGATTATGTTTCCCGAATGTTGATGGTTTGAGATATTGTAAGGGGCTCGCAATTCTTCCTACTCTATTCACCTTGCTTCCACTAATATATTGAAACAACCCCAAAAAGTGCCCAAAAATGTCCCTCAGAAATGCCTGGAATCGTAATTTCCATGTAGCTCAAAATGTGTGCGTGATATCGAAAAACCGACTTCATATTCTTGTTCAGAGAGTAAAATTGAGTGGGAAATGGGTCCAACATCAATATAAGAGCAACCGTATCAAAATTCAAAAATCCACAATTTGCGAATTCCAATGACGATCCGCGGCCCTGGCGCGACACGGCCAGGCCACGGATAAGTGTTATTTTTGGCTTGTTATTTATTATCCAGTGCAAGGCCTTTGGTTCTTGGGCCTAAGCCTTTCTCATGCTTAAAAACACTTATACTTAGCCATATTTCACCTTCATATCATTCAAGATGTTCCCCAATACTCACTCAAACACTTAGACAATATTTCATCTCAAAATTCAAGTGTTCAAATCTCTTCCGGATCTTAAGGATTTCACTCAAGATTCAAGTCTCAATTTCTAATCTTGATCAAGGATTCTCCAAAACTAAGGTATGTGGGTTTCAACCATTGGGTCCTTTCGCCTATGGTGCCCAAGCTTTCTTTTTACCTAAATTTGCATTTTTTAAAATTGATTTACTCATGGGTCTTACTTATTATGAATTTCACTGCAAACTATGTTGGAGTTTCATGAAATTGTGACTGTTTTAGCATGATTTGAGCTATGAATCTAAGATCTATTATGAGATTTGATGAAACGTTTTGATGTATATTGTTTGAGGGTGTTACCAAGTACCTATTGATGCTTTTACACAGTATTTTCTTGCACGATTTCACTATTGAATTGCATGATTTTAAGCTAGCACTACACATGCGACAAGAATTTGATAAAATGTCCGGTTATGATTCCTTGAGGAATTGAAGGCCCACTGCTTGTCTTATTAATTGAATGACTATATGATGATGAAAGGAATGTACGATATTATCCTTATAGTGTTAGGGATTGACCAAGCCTCACTTGGGAGGTTGTAGGACCTAGTAACCATATTAAGAGGTTTGTACCTCAATTGCTTCGCTCGGGAGGTGGCAGACTCATGTAACCATATTGACGGGTTTGTACCTCAATCGTGTCGCTCGGGAGTTGGCAGGACTGGGCAACCATGTTGAGGGGTTTGTACCCTGATAACCATGTTGAGGAGTTTGTACCTCATCAACCATATTGAGGTGTCTGTACCTCATTCGCCTCCCCAAGTTTGTGGTAGGGCTTTGATATTCACTAATAATGTTCTTTCCTTACTCGTGTATAATGTTTTATGTAAGCATGATTTTCTTCAAGCATCTTTCATGCATGACATATTGTTATACGCTACTCATTGCCTATGCTTATACATTTTGATTATATTGCTTATTCCTTGTTGCATTGCATCCAACATACTTTATACATTCAAGCATACTAACGCATACTCTATGCCTACATGATGTCACCATGTAGAAACTGGAGCCCCACTTGAGCATCTTCCTCGAAGTTGCTAGTAAGAATTCTCTCAAGCTAGTTGGTGAGTCCACCATTCCGGGGACAACGTCTATGATCTCATGTTATGTACTAAGACTATCTTTGTTTTATGTATGTATTGACTATGAGAGTGAGCCCGGTTGCTTGCTTGGCCGCCGCTCTTATCTATGTAGTAGCAGTGTTGATGAATATGTTATGTATTGAGCCTTGACTCTTTTATTCGATTCTTATGTTGTGAAAGTGTCCCTTTAGTCCTTTTCCCCTTATTTCTACTCTTATTATATTGTTTAACTACATTCGCAACCAATGTTAAGAGGATTGTTTGGGGCCCCATCAGGTTCTCATTTGTCATGTCACATCTAGGCCTTAGGCCGAGGGATTAACAAACTTGGTATCAAAGCACTAGGTCGTTAATGGTCCTCGGCATCCAACACACCACGTCTATAAGAGTCTCGTTTATGGTTCTGTTGTGCACCTCAACTATAAGCAAGAGGATATAAGGTGTTTTTCCCTTCTTCATGTTTGAAGTCATGCTATCAAGTTAAAGTAAGGTTTTCCCCCCAACAATTGTTCTTAGCTATTCTAGATCATGCCTAACACAAGAGGAAGGAGAGCCCGCACTCCCGAGGAACAACTGGCTCATGGTGAGCTCTGAGATACTCTCACTATGCCAGCACATGTTGTGGCCAACCAAGCCAACAAAGGGGCCCAAGCCCCTCATGCTCCTACACCATCATCTCGGGTGAGGGATTTTATGAGGATGAACCCACCGACATTCTATGGGTCTAAGGTATATAAGGACAATCAAGAGTTCATGGATGAGGTCTACAAGTTGGCTATCATGGGTGTTAGATCGCAGGAGAAAGTAGTGTTGGCGAACTACCAACTCAAAGGGGTAGCACAAATATGGTTTAATCAATGGAAGGTGAAGAAAGGAATCAATAAACTAGTGCTTTAGGAGGAGTTCAAGGCAACTTTTCTTAATCCGTTCTTCCCTCTGGAGCTTAGGGTGGCTAAGATGGTGAAGTTTATAAATTTGAGACAAGGGTCTATGAGTGTGAGTGAGTATGTCCTCAAGTTCAATCAACTCTCTAAATATGCTCCCCACTTGGTTGCCGACCCAAGGTCTAGAATGAACAAGTTCATGTTGGGTGTATTCGATTTGGTGAGTGAGGAATGCCAGACCGCTATTTTATCAGTGATATGGATTTATCCCATTTGATGAACCAAGTCAAATAAATAGAGGCGGAAAAATTGAGGACGAGGAGGAGTAATAAGGCCAGGAGGGCCTATTTTAAGGGAAAATCCCAAGGTCAAAAGGTGGTTGGTTCCATCAAGGCCAAGGTTCTTCTCATGCATTTAATAAGAGAGTTGCCAATGACTTTTCAAGGGCCTAAGGTGTTGGGGGTGTGGTTCCTAATGGTGGGTCGTGTTTTAAAATGTGGTAGGGGTCATAGTGGCCCGTGCTTGAGGGATGTTAATGCTTGTTGTAGTTGTGGGGAAGTTGGGGATAAGGTTATGGATTGCCCTTGAAATTGCAACAAGTGTAAGGAGGTTCGTCCACAAGATGCTAATGTGGTTTCTTTGGGGAGAGGTGGAGGACAAGATGGTGCCCCAAGGTACAGTCGATTCTATGCACTCTAAGGGAGGCAAGAGGTTAAGGAGGTTCTGGATACCGTCATTGGTATGTTTAAAGTCTTTGATTTTGATGTGTATGGATTGATTGATCTGGGTGCCACTCTTTCTTTTGTTACCCCTTTTGTTGCCAAATAGTTTCATGTTGAGCTCGAGCTGTTGTGTAAGTTTTATGAGGTGTCTACTCCTATTTGGTGCATCTATTGTTGCCAAATTTGTATTTTCCACAAGATTTTGCCTTGTGATCTTGTTGAGTTGGAAATGGTGGATTTTGATGTCACACATGGGATGGACTGGTTGCACGCATACTATGCCTCTATTGATTGTAGAACCCATAGGGTCAAATTCCAATTTCCAAACAAACCCATTCTTAAATCGAAGAGTCATGATGCAGTGGTCAAGGTAGATTCATCTCTTGCATTAAAGCCCATAAGTTGATCTCTAAGGGGTGTCTTTCTCATCTTGTGAGGGTTGGGGATGTTGAGTCCAAGCTCCTTTCTATGGAGTTAGTTCTGATTGTAAGTGAGTTCGTTGATGTCTTTCCAAATGACCTTCCCAATATTCCAACCGAAAGCAAAATAGATACAAATTCCTCTTGAAAGGGAAATAGATTTTTGTACAGACCTCCTTTCGAATACTCAACCCATTTCTATACCCCCTTATCGCATGAGCCCGACGAAGTTAAAGGAGCTGAAGGAGAAATTGATGTATTTATTGGAGAAGGGTTTTATTAGGCCTAGCCAATCACCTTGGGGTGCATAGGTGTTGTTTTTGAAGAAGAAGGATGGGTCCCTTAGAATGTGTATTAAGTACCGGCAACTTAATAGGGCCACCATAAAGAATAAGTATCCTCTTCCAAGGATTGATGATTTGTTTGACCAGTTGCAAGGAGCTAGTGCTTCTGTAAGATTGATCTTCAGTCCGAGTACCATCAAGTGAATGTGAGGAATTATGATATTCATAAGACGACCTTCTATACTAGGTATGGGCATTATGAGTTTGTTGTGATGTCTTTTGGGATGACCAATGCACCGACCATCTTCATGGATCTTATGAATAGGGTCTTCAAAACCTACCTTGACTCATTTGTTGTGGTGTTTATTCGTGATATTTTGATCCATTCATATAGTGAGGAAGAGCATATGGGCCACTCTAGGGTAGTGCTACAAAGACTGAGGGAAGAGAAGTCGTATGCCAAGTATGAAAAATGTGAATTTTGGTTAAAAGAGGTTCCCTTCCTAGGTCATGTGGTGTCGGGGAATGGTGTTAAGGTGGATCCTAGAAAAAATGATGTGATCAAAAATTTGCCTAGATCATTGACCATTTCGGTTATTAGGATCTTCTCGAGCTTTGCGGGTTACTATCGAAGGTTTGTGAATGGGTTCTCTTCTATTGCTTCTCCTATGACCAACTTGACTCAAAAGAAAGACAAATTTATGTGGTCAAATAAGTGTGAAAAGAGTTTCCAAACATTGAAGGATAAGCTTGTGTCTGCTCCTATTTTGTCACTATCGGATGGGCCAAAGGGGTTTGTTATGTATTATGATGCTTCTAGAGTTGGTTTGGGTTGTGTTCTAATGCAAAATGGTAAGGTGATAGCCTATGTTTCTGGACACCTCAAAGTGCATAAAAAGTATTATCCTACTCATGATATTGAGCTACCAACTGTGGTATTTGCAGTAAAGATATGGTGTCACTATTTGTATGGGGTGCATGTTGATGTGTTAACCGACCATAAGAGTCTCCAAAATGTCTTCACTCAAGAAGATCTCAACTTGAGACAAAGAAGGTGGTTAGAACTTCTTAAGGACTATGATATGAATGTGCACTATCATCCCGGTAAGGCTAATGTGGTGGCAGATGGTGTGAGTAGGGTGTGTATGGGTAGCCTAGCTCATGTTGATGATCGTGGAAAAAGAGTGACTAGGGAGGTCCATCGGTTGGCTAGATTGGGGATTAGGTTGGAAAAGGTTAATAATGGTGGTGTTGTCGTTGGTTGTTCTAAGTCTTCATTAGTTGAGGAGGTGAAAGCTAAGAAATATCTTGACCCCACTTTATTAGAATTGGTGGCATTGGTAAAAGATGGTAAGGTGGAGGTTTTCTTCCAAGGGGGAGATGGTACGCTCAGTTACCAAGGTAGGTTGTGCATGCCTTGTGTTGATGGCTTGAGGGAAAAGATTCTTGATGAGGCTCAAGGTTCTTCCTATTCTATTCACCTTGGGTCTACTAAGATGTATAGAGATTTGAGAGAGGTGTATTTATGGGGAGTTATGAAGAGGGACATTCCAAAATTTGTTTTCAGTTGTCATAGTTGTCAACAAGTCAATGACGAGCACCCAAGGCCGTGTGGCCTAGCACAAGACGTAGAGATTCTTACTTGGAAGTGGGTGGAGATGAATATGGATTTTGTGGTTGGGTTGCTCAAGACTAGAAAGGGTTTTGATTCAATTTGGGTTGTGATTGATAGGATGACGAACTCAGCTCACTTTCTATCGGTTAAGACCACATATTGGCTGAAGATTATGCTAGGTTGTCCATTCATAAATTGGTGAGATTGCATGGGGTTCCTTTGTCGATCATATAGGATCATGGTGCTCAATTTATTTCACATTTTTGGAGGTCCTTTCAAAGGAGTCTTGATACAAGATTTAAACTTAGTACGACCTTTCACCCACAAATGGATGGCCAAGCCAAAAGAATTATCCAAACACTTGATATTTTTGAAATGATGTTTAAGTGCACTATTGCATCCTTATATGAGCTAAATTTGTCATGTTTACATCTCTCATATACCTTTCTTTGACATTTTTAGAAGAATGTTCTCAAGGGGGATATATTGAAATGACCCCAAAAAGTGCCCGAAAATATGCCTCGAAAATGCCTGGAATCGTAATTTTCAAGGGGAAAAATTGAGTGCGGGATGTGTCTAACCCCGATTTTAGAGCAACCGTATCAAAATTCAAAAATCCACAATTTGCAATTTCCAGTGACGATCCGTGCCCCTCGCCTCTAGCACGACGCATCCAGGGCATGGATCAGTGTTACTTTGGCCTATTACTTCTTATCTAGTCAAAGGCCTTTGGGTCTGTAATGACCCAAAAAGTTCCACAAAATTTGCCTTAGAATGCCCAAAACTTTTATTTGCATATATCTTAAAATCCGTTTGTTATTTCGAAAATTCAACTTCATATTTGTGATTAGGGGGTCAAAATTAGGTGAAAAGGGGTCTAAACCCAATTCAAGAGCGAAAGATTAGCAATTACAAATTCTTAAGTGACGAATTTCAGTGAGGTTTACGCGTTCCCTCCGTGATGCGCCAAGGGCACACTTCAGTGTAATCCCTTCTCCGCAAGCACTCCGCGACATAGAGAGGTGTATTTTGCCTAGCAGGTTTTCCTTGAGCGGCCCAAAATATTCTAAGTGTTGGGACCAAGTTTCCTAAATGTGTTTTCATCAATAATTATCCAAATTTCACTCTTATAACAACCTAAACATTTCCAATACTCCCCAAAACACTTAGCCATGTTTTAACTCTAAAATTCAAGACTCAAAACCCTCATCCGGAAATAAGGATTTTCTTCAAGCTTTAAGCCTCCATCTTCAACTTCACTAAGAACTTCTCCAAACCTAAAGTATGTGGTGTTGAACAATTGGATCCTTCCACCCATTGTTCCTAAGCCTTCTTTTTACTAATATTGCAAGATTTAAAGTTGATTTTACATGTGGTTCTTGTATATTGAGAAATTTACTGCACCGTGATTTTAGTTCATGAAAATATGGTTGTTTTAGCATGTTTTGAGCTCTAAATCTTGGATCTCATCTTTGATTTGAATAGGGATTTTGAAGTGAATCTCTTAGGCATGTTGTAAGGTGTTGATTGATAGATTTATTAAAGATTTTCTTGCATTATTTCATCTCTAAATTACATGGTCTTTTACCCCCATTACACACCATCAAGGTGTTTGATAAATTGTCCAGCTAGGGTTTCTTGAGTAAATAAAGGCCCAAAGCATGAGATATGATATGAATGATTCTATGATGATGAAGTTATGTATATGATTATTCCTATATTAGTTGTTGTACTAGAGCATATCATAAATCCTATATAAAGTGTTGTATTAGAGCATACCCGATCTGGGAGGACAAGAGCCCAGGTAACCATGTTAGGGCTTTATACTCATGAACCATGCTAGAGGTTTATACTTCGTCACCGTGTTGGTAAAGTGTAATTATCATCAGCCATGTGAGGGGTTTATACCACACAACCACCAAAGGGTTTATACCTTGACAACTAGCTTGGTCTCTTCTTCACGTATGATATCCAATATGAGCATGAATTATTTAAGTATGTTTTACTTATGCATTGACTATACATACCATATTGTTATACTATGCTTATTTTCTATTGTATGCATTTTGAGTATGATGTCTAACTATTGTTGCATTGCACCCCTACGTACTTTGTACATTCAAGTGTATTAACACATACTCTTGCCTACATGATATCACCATGTAGGGACCGGTACTCAAGTTGATCATCCTCCTCTTCCACATGGCTAGTCGGTGCTATTCCAAGCTTCTTGGTGAGTCCTCTATTTTGGGGACTTTAGTCTATGATTGTTATTATCTACATATTGAGACACTTCTTGTGTTGTATTTTGACTATGTGGGTGGGCCCGGTTACTTTGTCTTTTCCCCCGCTCCATCTAAGTATTTAGAGGTGTTTGTTTGATAATTTATATATCTATGCTATGAGCTATGACTCCTTGGACTTTATTGGTGTCGTTTTGCAAGCTATCCCTTAACCACTTCGCTCCTTAATCTCATTTTATATCTTTTTACATACTTCTGCAACTAATGATGTGTAATGATAAGTTGAGAGGCTTGATTAGGGTTCCTTTGGGTTCCCTATTCGCCGTGTCACGCCTAGGCCCTAGGCTTGGGTCATAACAAACTTTGTATCAGAGCGCCAGGGTGATAGATCCTCGAAGTCCAACATATCACGTCGATTAGAGTTGTATTCATGGTTGTGAAGTGCACCATGGCTATGAATAGGAGGCTATGAGGTGTTTTAGAAAGTGTTTCCCTTCTTCATGTTCTATGTCGTGCTATAGAGTTATAGTTAATCTTCCTGCCAATGAT
Organism: Solanum clarkiae; assembly: GCA_011800125.2. Classification (NCBI taxonomy): domain Eukaryota; kingdom Viridiplantae; phylum Streptophyta; class Magnoliopsida; order Solanales; family Solanaceae; genus Solanum; species Solanum clarkiae. Next base: position 15,050,420 of record JAABOM020000075.1, read on the forward strand.
TGTTCATTTCTATATTAGATCATGCCAAACATTAGAGGAACACGGGCCTAAACTCCGAAGGAGCAACCTAACATTGGTGAGCTCCAAGATGCTTTTACTATACTTTCCCATGTGGTGGCCAATCAAGTCCGACAAGGGGCCCAAGCCCCTCATGCTTATACCCTGGGAGCTAGGGTAAGAGACTTTATGAGGATGAATCCTCCGGTTTTCCATGGTTCAAAGGTGGATGAAGACCCCCAAGAGTTCATTGATGAGGTCTATAAAATCTTGAATATCATAGGTGTTGGATCAAATGAAAAGGCGGAGTTGGTTGCATACTAACTCAAAGGGGTAGCCTAAATTTGGTATGAGCAATGGAAGGGTGAGAAGAGGGGTTCATAATGTGGTGCTTTGGGAGGAGTTCAAATTGGTCTTCCTTAATCGGTTTTTCCCTCTTGAGCCTAGGGATACAAAGTTGGTAAAGTTTATGAAATTGAGACAAGGTGCAATGAGCATGAGGGAGTATGTCCTCAAGTTTAATCATTTTTCAAAGTATTCTCCTCACTTGGTAGCCAATCCTTGGTCAAGGATGAATAAGTTTGTTAGAGGGGTCTTTGACTTGTTAAGTGAAGAATGCTGTTTCGCTATGCTAATTAGTGATATGGACTTATCTTAGTTGGTGACTTATGTCGAGCAAATGAAGGAGGTGAAATTGAGGAAGAGAAGGGGGCATGAGGTCAAGAGGGCCAGATTTAAGGTAAATTCCAAAAGGGTGCTAAATTTTTTCAAGCCTAAGGCCTCCTCATTCTAATAATAGGGGGCTTGCCAATGACTTCCCTAAGCCTCAAGGTGTTGGAGGATGGATCCTATTGATATGTGTCCTAGATGTGGGAAGGATCATAATGACCCATGTTTGAAGGGTTCTAATGCATGCTACGAATGTGGGGAGCTTGGTCACAAGAAAGTATATTGTCCAACAAGCCATGGCAAGGTCCGGGGTGCTAATGCGGTCCCGTTGGGGAGAGTAGTCCTCAAGGAGGTTCCCCAAGGCACAATCTATTTTATGCTCTACATGGGAGGCAAGGCGTTGGTGAGTTCCCCGATGTTGTTACCGGTATGTTGAAAATCTCTAACTTTGATGTGCACGCTTTGATCGATCTGGGTGCCACTCTTTCTTGTGTTACTCCTCTTGCTGCTAAAAAGTTCCATGTTACCCCCGAGTCGTTGCATGAGTCATATGAAGAGTCTACTCCTATTGGTCCCTCTATTGTTTCTAGAAAAGTTTATAGGAGTTGTCCTCTTTGCATTTTGCATAAGTTGTTGCCTTGTGATCTTGTCGAATCAGATATGGTAGATTTTGATGTCATACTTAGGATGGATTGGTTGCATACCTACTATGCATCTATTGATTGTAGAACCCGCAGGGTCAAGTTTCAATTTCCTAATAAACCCCTCCTTGAGTGGGAAAGTTAAGATGTTGTGGTCAAGGGTAGATTTATTTCATGCATTAAAGACCATAAGTTAATTTCTAGGGGGTGTTTGTATCGCCTTGTGAGGGTTAAAGATATGGAGTCCAAAGTCCCTTCCATTGAGTCAGTCCCCATTGTAAAGAGTTTCTTGATGTCTTTCCAAATTACCTTCCCAGTGTCCCTCAACCTATCTCCATTCCCCCTTACTATATGGCCTCGGCAGATTTGAAGGAGTTAAAAGAGCAATTGAAAGACTTATTGGAAAAGGGATTTATTAGACTAGTCAATCACCTTGTGATACTCCGGTGTTGTTTGTGAAAAAGAAGGATGGGTCACTTAGAATGTGCATTGATTACCGGCAACTCGATAGGGTCACTATATAGAATAGATATCCTCTTCTGAGAATTGATGATTTGTTTGACCAATTGCAAGGGGCTAGCTTCTTCATTAAGATTGATCATCAGTCCGAGTACTATCACGTGAGAGTGAGGGAGTGTGATATGCCCCAGACGACCTTTCGGACTAGATACGAGCATTATAAGTTTGTTGTGATGTCGTTTGGGTTGTCTAATGCGCCAGCCATCTTCATGGACCTAATGAATAGGGTCTTCAAACCTTACTTTTATTCCTTTGTTGTGGTATTTATTGATGATATTTTGGCCAACTCATATAGTAGAGAGGCGAATATAGGCCATTTAATGGTCGTGTTGCAAAGGTTGGATGAGGAGAGATTATATGCTAAATGTGATAAGTGTGAATTTTTGTTGAAGGAGGTTGCATTCTTGGGTCATGTGGTGTCGGGGGATGCTATAAAAGTGGATCCTAAGAAGACCAATATGATTAAGAATTGGCCAAGACCATTGACCTATTCAGATATTAGGAGTTTCTATAGTCTTGTAGGTTACTATAGAAGATTGTGAATAGGTTCTCCTCCACTGCTTTCCCTATGACCAAATTGACTCCAAAGAAGGTTAAGTTTGAGTGGACCGATGAATGTGAGAGGTGCTTCCAAACATTGAAATATAGACTTGTGTCCGCTCCTATATTGTCATTACCGGATGGGCTTGAGGGATTTCTTGTATATTGTGATACATCTAGAGTTGGTTTTGGTTGTGTGCTAATGCAAAATGGTAAGGTCATAGCCTATTCTTCTAGGAAACTCAAAGTGCATGAAAGAAACTAACCTACCCATGATATTGGATTAGCCGCCGTGGTGTTTGCATTAAATATTTTGCATCATTATTTGTATGGGGTGCATGTTGATGTCTTCACTGATCATAAGTGTCTTCAATATGTCTTCACACAAAAAGATCTCAACTTGAGATAATGAAGGTGTCTAGAACTTCTCAAAGATTATGACATTAGTGTGCATTATCATCCCGGTAAGGTAAATGTCATGGAAGATGCTTTGAGTCAGGTGTCTATAGATATCCTAGCTTTTGTGGATGGTGCTAATAGGAAGATGGCTAGGGAGGTGCATAGATTGGCCAAATTAGGGGTTAGGTTGGAAGAGGTAGGTGATGATGGTGTTATGGTTATTGATGGGTCTAAGTCTTCCTTGGTTGATTAGGTGATAGCAAAACAAGATCTTGACCTTCCTTGCTTGAATTGAAGGCCTTGGTGAAAGAGGGCAAAATAGAGGTTTTCTCCCAAAGGGGAGATGGTGCCCTTAGGTACTAAGGTAAGTTGTCTGTGCCTTGTGTTAATAGTTTGAGGGAGAGAATTCTTGATGAGGCCCATAATTTTTCTTATTCTATTCACCTCGGTTCCACCAAAATGTATAGAGAATTGAGGGATGTTTGGTGGGGAGGCAAGAAGAAAGACATTGCTAAATTTGTTTCCGGTTGCCATAGTTGTCAAGAAGTCAAAGCCCGAACATCAAACATTGGTTGGGATAACCCAATACATAGAGATTCCCTCTTGAAAGTGGGAGGTGACTAATATGGATTTTTTGGTCGGGTTGCCCAAGACTAGAAAAGGTTTCGATTCTATATGGGTGGTGGTTGATAGGATGACGAAATCAGCTCACATTCTACCAGTGAATACTACATCTGGGGCTCAAGAGTATGAAAGATTGTACATCCATGAGTTAGTAAAGATACATAGGGTTTCTTTATCCATTATATCGGATCATGGTGCACAATTTACTTCACGCTTTTTGAGGTCTTTTCGAAGGGGTCTTGGTACCAATGGTCACCTTAGTACGACCTTCCACCCTCAAATGGATAGCCAATCCAAAAGGACAATTCAAACACTTAAGGATATTCTTAGGTCTTGCATCTTGGATCTTAAAGGCAGTTGGGACGACCATCTTCCATTGATTGAGTTTGCCTACAACAATAGCTATCACTCTAGCATCAGTATGGCTGCTTTTGAGGCTCTTTATGGGAGATGTTGTACATCACTAGTGGGTTGGTTTGAGGTTGGAGAGGTGGCTTTATTGAGGCGGGATCTGGTGATAGATGCTCTTCAGAAGGTTACAATTATTACGGAAAGGTTGTGGACTGCTCAAAGTCGTCAAAAATCTTATGCAGATGTCAGAAGGAAAGACCTAGAATTCCAAGTGGGTGATTGGGTCTACCTCAAGGTTTCTTAAATGAAAGGTGTGGTGCAATTTGGTAAGAAGGGGAAGTTGAGTCCAAGTTATGTTGTTCCTTATAAGGTAATAGAGAGGGTCGGCAAGGTAGCTTATGAGTTGAAGTTGCCTAGAGAAATGAATTCGGCTCACCTGGTGTTCTATGTCTCTATGTTGAGAATATGTGTTGATGATCCTAATGCCTTTGCGCCTCTTGATGTTGTGGATGTTGTTGCAGATAACATGACTTATGAGAAGGTTTCGGTTCTAATCTTGGATAGGGAAGTAATGAAATTGAGGAACAAAGAGGTGGCATCCGTTAAGGTCCTCTAGAGGAATAAACAAGTTGAAAGTGCTACATAGGAGGCTGAAGCGGACATGCAAAAGAGATATCCTAATCTTTTCCACTCCATTCAAGACTAGCATACTAATCCTAAGTCCCACATGTGATCTCAAGTCTTAAATTTCAGCCTATATATCATTCATATGCATTCATGTTTAAGTTGGTAAACTTATGATGATTTTACACTTATGTTGAGAATTTTAAAATGGTGTTTTACTTGTTAAGTTGCACTCGTGTTGGGGCTGACTTGTTCAAAATCACTCTTGTCTTTTGCGTCTCTTTTACATTCGAGGACGAATGTTCCCAAGGGGGAGATATTGTGACGACCCCAAAAAGTGCCCCAAAACTTGCCTCAGAATGGCTGAAATTTTGATTTTCATATATCTTAAACTCCATTTGTTATTTCGAAAATCTTACTTTATATTTGTGATCAAGGGGTCAAATTTAGGCGAAACAGGGTCTAACCCCAATTTAAGAGCGAAAGGTTAGCAATTATAAATTATTAAGTGACAAATTCCAGTGATGTTTACGCATTCCCTCCACAACGCGCCAAGGGTGCACTTCAGTATAATTCCTTCTCTGGACCTCTTCGCAATGTGGAGAGGTGTATTTTGATTGGTAATGCTTTCCTGAGCGGCCCAAAATATTCTAAGTGTTGGGACCAAGTTTCCCAAACGTGTTTTTATCTATACATAGCCAAATTTCACCTTTATGTCATCCTAAATATTTCCAATATTCTCCAAAACACTTGGCCATATTTTCACTCCAAAATTCAAGACTTAAAACCCTCATCTGGAACTAAGGATTTTCTTCAAGCATTCGGCCTCCATTTTCAACTTCACCAAGAACTTCTCCAAAGCTAAGGTATGTTGTGTTGAACCATTGGGTCCTTCCACTCATGGTACCTAAGCCTTCCTTTTACTAATATTGAGAAATTTACTGCACAATAATTTTAGTTCTTGAACATATGGTTGTTTTAGCATATTTTGAGTTCTAAATCTTGGATCTAATGCTGGATTTGATGAGGGGTTTTGATGTGTATGTCTTGGGGGTGTTGCAAGGTGTTGATTGATGGTTTTACTATAGATTTTCTTGCATGATTTCATCTCTAAATTTCATGGTCTTTTACCCCCATTACTCACCCTTAATGTGTTTGATAAAATGTCCGACTAGGGTTTTATGAGGAAATGAAGGCCCAAAGCATGACACATGATATGAATGATGTTATGATGATGAAATGAACTAATGTATATGATTATTCATATACATATGATTATGATGTATTGTACTATAGCATATGATAAATCCTATATAAAGTGTTGCATTAGATCATACTTGATCCGTGGGGACAAGAGCCCGGGTAACCATGTTGGGGGTTTATACTCATCGACCATGCGAGGGGTTTATACTTTGTCACCGTGTTGGTAAGTTGTGATTACCATCAACCGTGTGAGGGGTTTATACCACACAACCACCAAGGGGTTTATACTATGAACAACTAGCTTGGTCTCTTCTTCACATATGGTATCCTATATGAGCATGAATTACATAAGCATATTTTTCTTATGCATTGATCATGCATACCATATTGTTATACTATGCCTATTGTTTAATGTATGTATTTTGAGTATGATGTCTATCTGTTGTTGTATTTTACCCCACATACTTAGTACATTCAAACGTACTAACATATACTCTTGCCTACATGATATCACCATGTAGAGACCAGTACTCAAGTTGGTCATCCTCCTCCTCCACGTGGCTAGTCGGTGGTATTCCAAGCTGGCTGGTGAGTCCTCCACTTTGGATACCTTAGCCTATGATTGCTATTATCTATGTATTGGGACACTTTCTTATGTTGTATTTTGACTATAAAGGTGAGCTCGGTTACTTTGTCTTGGCCCCCGCTCCATCTATGTATTTAGAGGTGTTTGTTGGGTAAGTTATGCATCTATGCTATGAGCTATGACTCCTTGGCCCTTGTTGATGTTGTTTTACAAGCTATCCCTTAGCCTCTTTCGCCCCTTAATCTTATTTTATTTCTTTTTACATGGTTCTACGACCAATGACGTATAATGATAAGTTGAGAGGCTTGATTGGGGTTCCTTTGGGTTCCCCATTCACTGTGTCACGTCTAGGCCCTAGGCTTGGGTCGTGACAGTGTCTTTGGCCTAAGCCTTTCCATGCATCAAAACACTTATACTTAGTCATATTTCACCTTCATATCATTCAATATATTCACCAATACTCACTCAAACACTTATACAATACTTCATCTCAAAATTCAAGTGTCAAATCTCTTCGGGATCTTAAGGATTTCACTCAAGCTTCAAGTCTATTTCTAATCTTCATCAATGATTCTCCATAGCTAAGGTATGTAGGTTTCAACCGTTGGGTCCTTTTATCCATGGTGCCCAAGCTTTCTTTTTACCTAAATTTGATGATTGAAGTTGATTTATTCATGGGTCTTACTTATTATCAATTTCATTGTACACTATGTTGTGGTTTCATGAAATTGTGATTGATTTAGCATGTTTTGAGCTATGAATCTAAGAACTATTGTGAGATTTGATGAAGGGTTTTGATCTATATTGTTTGAGGGTGTTACCAACTATCTATTGATGGTTTGACACTGAAATTTTAGCATGATTCCACCCTTGAATTTTACAGTTTTACATTAGCACTACACACTCGTCAAGTGTTTGATAAAATGTTCGATTATGATTCCTTGAGAAATTGCAGGCCCAATGCATATCTTATGAGTTGAATCACTATATGGTGATGAAGGAATGTATGTATATGATATTATCTCTATAGTGTTGGGGATTGACCAAGCCTCATTTGGGAGGTTGTAGACCTGGGTAACCATGGTGAGGGTGTTTTTTTATCTCAATAGCCTCGCTCAGGAGGTGGTAGGCCCGTATAACCATGTTGAGGGATTTGTATCTTGATTTCCTTGCTTGGGAGGTGGTAGGCCCGTGCAACCATATTGAGGTGTTTGTATCTTAATAACTATGTTGATGGGTTTGTACCTTATCAACTATGGTGAGGGGTTTGTACCTCATCAACCTTATTGAGGCATTTGTAACTCATTCACCTCTCCAAGGAGGTGGTAGGCTTTGGATATTCACTAATAATGGTCTTTCCTTACATACGTATAACATTCTATGTAAGTATGATTTACTTCAAGCATCTTCCATGCATGTCGTATTGCTATATGTTACTCATTGCCCATGCTTATACATTTTGATTATGTTGCCTATCTCTTATCACATTGCATCTTGCATACTTGGTATATTCAAATGTACTAACACAAACTCTAGGCCTACATGATATAACGATGTAGGAACTGAAACCACACTTGAGCATCTTCCTCCACGTGGCTAGTACGAATTCTCTCAAGCTAGTTGGTGAGTCCCCCATTTCGAGGACAATGTCTATGATATCATGCTATGTACTAAGACTATCTTTCTTTTATGTATATATTGACTATGAGGGTGAGCCGAGCTTCTGTCTTGGCCCCCGATCCTATCTATGTAGTAGAGGTGTTGTTGAAAGTAACCCTTTAGTCCTTTCTCCCTTATTTCTACTCTTATTTTGTCGTTTAACTGCTTCCGCAAACAATGACGTGTAATTATATGTTAAGAGGCTTGTTTGGGGTCCTTTTGGGTTCCCTATTTATCATGTCATATCCAGGCCCTAGGCTTGGGGCATGGCATATGTATAGAGACTTAAGGGAAGTATTTTGATGGAATGGAATGAAGAAAGACATTCCTAAATTTGTGGCCGAATGCTCCATTTGTCAACAAGTTAAAGTAGAAGACCAAAGACCAAGTGGTTTGTTTCAAAATATTGAGATTCCTACTTAGACGTGGGTAGAGATTAATATGGACTTTATAGTTGGGTTACTAAGACCAAAGGCACTTTGATTATATACGAGAGATAGTAGATCGAATGACTAAATCAACCTGTTTCTTTCCGATTAAGACAATTATTAATGAAGAAGATTATGCCAAGTTGTGTACTCGAGAGTCAGTGACGTTTCATGGAATCCCATTGTTCTATTTTTTATTATGGACTTTGTAGTTGGGTTGCTAAGACAAAAAGGAACTTTGACTCTATATGAGAGATAGTAGATCGGATGACTAAGTCAACCCATTTCTTGTCGATTAAGACAATTATTAATGGAGAAGATTATGCCAAGTTGTATACTCAAGGGTTGGTGAGGGTTCATATAATCCCATTGTCTATTTCTTATTGTGGTACTCAATTTACCTCTCACTTTTGGAAGTCATTTCAAAGAGGTCTTGGTACTAAAGTGATGTTAAGTACCATATTCCATCCTAAGATCAATGGGTAAGTAGAAAAAACATTTCAAACATTGGAAGAGATGTTGAGAGTGTTTGTTTTGGAATTTAAGAGAAGTTGGGATAATCATCTATGTCTCATTAGTTTTGACTACAATGATAGTTATCACTAAAGTATTATGATTTGGGAACATATATGGAAAATGATATAGGTCACCAGTGGGATGGTTCGAAGTAGGGGAAATTTCCTTGATTGGATCATATTATGTCATCGAGGAATGCGAAAAGTAAGGCTCATAAGAGAAGGATTAAAGACGACCCAAAGTAGATAAAACTCCTATATAGATGTAGGAAGAAGGTACCTTGAGTTTAATGTGGACGAATGAGTTTCCTTGAAAGTGCCACCAATGAAGGGTGTGATTCGATTTGATCAAAAAGGAAAATTGATCCCTAAATATGAAGTACCTTATAAGATTATGATAAGGGTCAGTAAGGTGACATATGAGTTGGAGTTGTCATTAAAGATGAACACAATTTGTAATGCCCTTATTATTAAATAATGTTTCACTTTTGTATAGGTATTCCCTTGAGGTAAAATCAACCCCTGCCCAAATTTGTAATGCCCTTATTATTAAATAATGTTTCACTCTGTGTCGTTAGAGAATCAATGTTCATGAATCGTAAAAAAGGGAATTAAGGAGGGGCCTGCCTTAGTGTAATTTTGTTTACTTTATGAAATTGTATATATTATTCAAAACTTAATAATAGATGTTAAGGAGCGATTAAAAAATAGAGGAATGAAAAAAAAAAGAAATTTGGGCAACCACCTTTTCGGCAGCCTTTTTAATTTTCTTTTAACATAATATATATTTTCCAAAATTTAGAGAGACACCTTATAATTCGCCTTATTGCTGTATGTTTGATAAAAATAACAAAAACAATTAGCCCCTTTGAGAAAAATTCAAGAAAGCCCAACCCTCTACTAAGTAGCTTAATTCTGTCTTGAAACAATGTAATGTTTAGTAATTATGGAATATCTTATAGTATATAGCTGAGTTTATAATGTGTAAATATGTTTTGGAAAGCTGATTTACACATATACAACTTTTATGCTTCTGTGAAATTGAGAATTTTCTTGTATGGTACTGAAAAAGGGATGAACCACAGTAAAAGTTCTGGCCAGTTTTTCTGTCTGAGAAGCTTTTTATGTACTACTTTAGTATTTGAAATATATCTTGATGTGTGAGCAGTATTTGGTGATTGTTATTAGTTCTTTCCAACTTCAAGACATGTAGCTACAACTCTTACACTTATGTTGAAACCTAATTTAGTAGTTATGGATACAAGACGGTGGATGCAATTTGGGCAAGTTTTGTCCAAATTTTTGACATAGGAATCCTTGGTGTGTACTGCTAGTTTTTCGATTATAAATTCTTGTTAAAAAGCTATTTTGAAGTAATTCTTTATTGCTCGCAATCTATATTCATACACCTATAGTTTTTATGAGACTTAAAAGCCTAGTTTTTTCATTTACCAATTCAAAATCTCATTGCGATGCAAGGTAGTCAAGTTGCACAGAAGGGTGTCATTTACACAAATGAGGCTCACTTTTGGTATCTATCTCTTGTTATTTTTTACCTATTGAAAGTGCTAAATGTTAAATGAGAATTAAATTGAGTATTAAGGTTCTCACATTCTTGTACAATATTAAGAAAGTTGATTGAAGAAACTGATGTCGTATTGATCCACGACTTGAAGTAGATAGGGTCAATTGAGTGCTAAAAGATTCAAGTTCATATAAAAACTTGTTATTGTGCTTTTGTTACCTGCTAATATATTTTAATGTTATCTTGGTATCTCAGTTATGTGCTTGTCATTTTATCTGGTTGTGTTGGTATATTTTTTTAGACATGCAAGGATTTTTCTTAATTCACCATTTGTACGGATTTCTTGATCAATTGACATCCTTGTGGACTTTGTCCTACTTGTGGATGTGACTTTTTCACTATTGGCATGCCTCTTTCTGCATCAATTTCCATCTTAATTTTGAATTTTTTGTTCGTCTTAAGTATGGTACATTTTAAGCACGAACTAGAATGCTGATCTTACTACGGTTCTTGGTTCTCTTGATTATTAGGTTTTAGCGTTTCATGATACATGGCCTCAACCCTTCTTGATAGTTGATTAGTTTTTGTGTGAAGACATGACATACATATTGAGCGATCTTATAAGAATGCTTTCAGGAACTCTTGAAAAATAGACCATTAAATATCATACTTGATACTATTGATCTATTCGTTCACTTGGTCTAATTATTTTATTGCATTTGTGTTACCCTGACTTAAGAAATGTAAATTGAGGAATCTAAAGTTTAAAACTTGTAGCTTTCACAGCACTATGCTTCATGCTTAGTGATAATTGTTTCTATCATAGGGAATACGCGAGATGATACTTGATAATGACCATTGAAGAAAAACTTTTAGAGCTATGAGATGATCACATTTGCATCTAGACATATATATTATAGTAGTTTTGGAACGTGTACATCATTCTCCTATTGCATATATATGTGTAAATTTGAAAGGCTAGTTTAATTATGAAATCATGATTTGTAACTTAAAGTTTTGACTTGTTTAGTAAATTGGAGCTGATGAGTTTGTTTTTACATTAAGTTACTAGTTATTTTGATGTGATTGTATGAAACAAAAATGAAACGACCCCAAAAAGTGCTTGAAAATATGCCTCAGAAGTGTCCAGAATCATAATGTCCATATATCTCAAAATTCGTGCGTTATTTCAGAAATCTTACTTTATATTCTTGTTCAGGGGGTCAAATTGAGTGGAAAATAGGTCTAACCCCGATTTTAGAGTGAAAGAATCACAATTTCAAATTTCAATTTTTTAAGTGTCAAATTCCAATGAGTATTCCACCATTCAGGCATGACGCGCCACTGTATATTTTTTGTCCATTTTTTTATCTTGGTACAAGACTTTAGAGTCTTGGGCCTAAGTCCTCCCAGGCATGAAAATACCTATACTTAGCCTTATTTCACCCTCATACAATTGAAGATATTCCCAAATACTCTCTCAAACACTTAGACAATATTTCATCTCCAAATTTCAAGTCCTAAAACTCATCCGGATCTTAAGGTTCTCATCCAAGGTTCAAGTCTCCATCTCCAATCTTCTTCAAGGATTCTTGAAAGTCAACGTATGTAGGTTTCTCTTCATGGGTTCCTTTCACCCATGATTCTTAAACTTCCTTTTATTTAAAATTACATGATTTAAAGTTGATTTACTCATGAATCTTATCTATTATAAATTTAACTGCACAATATGTTGGGGTTTCATGAAAACATGGTTGTTTTAGCATGTTTCGAGCTATAATTTTAACATCTATTGTATGATTTGACTATGGGTGTTCATGTATATTACTTGAGGGTGTTACCAAGTATCTACTAATGGTTTTAGATTTAATTTTCTAGCATGATTTTCACTCTTGAATTGCATGATTTTATACTAGCGCTACACACTCGGCAAGTGTTTAATAAAATGTCTAATTATGATTCGTGAGTTGTTGGAGGTCTTAAGCATGACATATGAGTGGAATGACTTTATGATGATGAAAGGAATATTTATACGAGTTGTTTTCATAAATAAGTACCTATGGTGTTGCAAGTAGATTGTTGGGTTCCCATATTTGTTGTGCTCTTGAGAAAATGGAGAAGGTCTCCCCTTGTTTCTTGAATGTAAAGGTTTAATGAGCTATTTCTATGATTCTTACTGAAAAGGTCATGCCATAAGGTAGAAAGACTAATGGATCCTACCGAAAAGATTATATCATAAGGTATGGACATCCTACCGAAAAAGTCATGCCGTAAGGGAGAATGACTAATGGTTCCTAGTGAAAAGATCATATTGTAAGGTATGAACACCCTACCGAAAAGGCAATGCCATAAGGTAGAAATACCAACGATTTCCACCAAAAAGATTGTAACATAAGGTATGGTTGTTCTATTGAAAAGACCATGCCGTAAAGTAGAATGAATCACGACTCCTACCCAAAGCATTATATCGTAAAGTAGAAGATATCTTATATTACCTATCAAAAAACTATGTCATACGGTAGGGGTATCGGTAACATTCTCCAAAAAGGTTATACCGTAAGGTGAGTTGGCCCCCATTCCGTAAAAGGGGTTGAGTATGTATTCGATATTGAGCTTACATTCCGTGATCATGATATACAAGCATGTTTTACTTCAAGCATTAATCATGAATATCATATTGATATTATACCTATCCTTACTTATAATTATGCATTTCGATTATGTTTCCTATCTCTTGCTAGCATTGCATCCTACATACTTAGTACATCCAAATGTACTAACGCATACTCTATGCCTACATGATGTTCCCATGTAGGAACCGGAACCATACTTGATCATCCTCCTCCACGAGGCTAGTATGATCTCTCTCAATCTCTTTAGTGAGTCCTCTATTTCGGGGATGATGTTTATGATCTCATGTTTTATTTAAAGACTATCTTCTTTTATGTATATGTTTACTACAAGGGTGAGCCCAGTAGCTTGTCTTGGCCCCGCTCTTGTCAATATAGTAGAAGTGTTGTTTGACATGTCATCTGTAATGTTATAAGCTTTGACTCACTCTTGACTCTTGTGGTTTATTATATAAAAGATGTCCCTAGCCTCGGTTATCCCTATTTATTATCTCTTGTTATTATCTTATCGCTTCTGCAGCCAAGGATGTGTAATGATATATTAAGACGCTTGCTTGGGGTCCCTTCGGGTTCCCCTTGCGTCGTGTCACATCTAGGCCCTAGACTTGGGTCGTTAGAAACTTGGTATAAGAGCACTAGGTTGTTAGATCCTCAGAGTTCAACACACCACATTAATTAGAGTCTTATTCATGGTTGTGTTGTGTACCACAATTATGAGTAGGAGGTTATGAGGCATTTTAGGAGATGTTTCCCTTCTTCTTGTTCTAAGTTGTGCTATAGAGTTGAAGTATGTTTTCCCCCCAAACAATTGTTCTTTCCCATGCTAGTTTATCATTCTTAACACAAGAGGAAGAAGAGCCTGCTCTCTCGACGGACAACCGATTCATGGAGAGCTTCGTGATGCTCCATTTGCTTGCTTAGGTTATGTCTAACAAAGCCAATCAAGGGACCCAAGCCTCTTATGGTCCTCATCCGAGATCTAGAGTGAAAGATTTCATGAGGATGAACCCAACAAAGTTTTATGGGTCAAAGATGGTTGAGGACCCAAAAGAGTTTATTGATGAGATTTATAAAGTATTGGCCATCATGGGTATTAGATCGAAAGATAAGGTGGAGTTGGCGGTTTACCAACTCAAGGGGGTAGCACAAATATGGTTTACTCAATGGAAGGAGGGGAAGGGAAACAACAATGAAGTTCTATGAGAGGAGTTTAAGGCGTCTTTTCTTAATCAATTCTTCCCTCTTGAGCATAAGGAGGCCAAGATGGGAGTTTATGAATTTGAATCAAGGGTCATGAGTGTTAGGAAGTATGCCATCAAGTTTAACCAACTCTCTAAGTATGTCCTCACTTGGTTGCCGACCCAAGGGATAGAATGAATAAATTTGTGATGGGTGTTTCCGATTTGGTAAGTGAAGAATGCCGGTCTGCAATGTTAATTAATGACATGAAATTGTCCTATTTGATGACTTATGCTGAACAAATGGAGGAGAAGAAGTTGAGGAAAAGAAGGGGAAATGAGGCAAAGAGTGCTCGACTTGATGGTGGCTCCCAAGGTCTAGAGTCCGACGATGGTCCAAGCAAGAGGGTCGCTAAGAATGGGGTGTCAAACCCAAGGTCCTAAGGAGATGATGGGGATAACTCATCATAGATGCCCAAAATCTTTTGTTTTCTAATTTAAATAATGTAAAAATAGGTGGGATAAAATATAGTGGTTCATGTTGGAGGAACACGGCTGCATGTTTTGGGTATGACGAAATGGGCCATGAAATTCCGAATTGCCTATATGCTCAAAATAAGGGATGGTTATGTTAATCAAGGGGATGCTCCAAGACATAATCAGTTCTATGCTCTTCAAAGGAGGCAAGAGGTAGATGAGGAACCTAATGTTTCTACGGTATGTTGAAGTTTCCTTGACTTAGATGTGTGTGCATTGGTGGGTCCGAGTGCCACTATTCCCTTCATTATTCTTTTGGTGCTTGTGGCCTTCTTGTGTGTCTCCATAGTTACTACGTGAATCTATTGGTTATTACCTCTTCATTGAGTCTATTGTTGCCAGAAGGTTCATAAGTATTGTTCTATGGTCATGTTGTGTCCAGGTCTTACCTTGTAATTTTGTTGGGATTGATGTGGTGAGTTTGAGATCATACTTTGAGTGGATTATTTGCATGCATGTTGTGTCTCCTTTGACTATGGTGCCCGTAGAGTTAGATTCCAACTCCCTAGTGGCCCCGTCCTTGAGTGGGAGGTGGTCAAGAGGTAGAAAAATAGGTAGGTCCAATTCTTGTCTTAAGGTACAATTGATCTATAAGGGTTGCATATATTGTGTTGTGAGAATTAGAGATGTTGAACCTAAGTTATCATGTTTATTGAGTTGTTGGTGGTGGTAGATAAGGCCTTGAATGTCCATTATGATATGTTGAATTTGGGGTATTGTCTTTTAGTTTGCTAATGCACTGGCTACGTCTATAGGTCTCATTAATAGGGTCTATAACCCCTACCTTGTTATGTTGTGGTGGTCCTTGGTGTTGATATGTTGATTTGTTTCCGAAAGTGAGGAAGATCTTGTAAATCATTTGAGAGTGATATTGTGAATTTTGATGTACATGAGATGGCTTATGAATCATGGGAAGTGGGAGTCTTTGGAGTAACAAGGGGGTAGTTGGAGAAGTAAACCGATTGACTAGGTTAGTAATGAGATTGATGAAGTTGAGAATGGTTGTGTAGTGGTTCTGCCTTTATGGAATTGGAGGTTTTGGTGAAAGAGGGTAAAGTACAGGTTGTCTCCCAAGGTGGAGATATAGGTTTATGGTACCAAGTGGACTACGTGTGTTTAAGTTAGTAAATCAAGGTCATGGCTTGTGGGCCCTTATAGAGTGTTGAAGAAGCTTGATAAGGTTGCATGTGAATGGGAACTTGCCTATGGGTATGGGTATGGCTCGTCCGATTTTTCATGCTTCTAAGTTGAAGGGGATGTGTTGGTGAATCTAATGCTTAGAACTCTTTGAGGTTATGGGTGTTGTGGAGGATAAGTTGTCTTTGGAGGAGGTCTCGATGGGAATATTGGATGAATGGGTGGAATGTTGATTAATAAGGGTGTAATGTTCGTCAAGGCCCTTTGGAAGAATCGTCAAGTTAGTAGCATCTCTCGGGCAGCGAGAGTGAGCATGGAAGGCAATATCCATACCTCTTTCATTCTATTCAAGCTACTGATAACACGTCAAGTCCTTTTATGATTCCAAGTCTTGAGTTCAACCCTTATGTCATTACATGTATTCATGTTTAAATTGACAAGTTCATGACGCTTTTACACTTATATTGAGATTTTTGAAATGATTTTTAAGTGCATTGTTGCTTCCTTGTGTGGGCTAAAATTATCTTGTGCACATCTCTTGTATACCTTTCTTTGACATTCGGTGATGAATATTACCAAAGGATATTGATACTACCCCAAAAAGTGCCCGAAAATGTGCCTCAAAAGTGCTTGGAATTGTAATTTCCGTATATCTAAAAAGTCATGCATTATTTTGGAAATTCGTCTTCATATTCTTGTTCTGGGGATCAACTTGAATGGGGAACCACAATTTTAGAGTGAACGAATCACAATTTCAATTTTTAAAGTGTCAAATTCCAATGAGCAGTCCGAGATTCAGGCGCGATGCACCACTATTTATTTGTTGTCCAGTTTTTTTAATCTCAGTCCAAGACTTTCGTGTCTTGGGCCTAAGTCCTCCCATGCGTGAGAATACCTATACTTAGCCTTATTTCACCCTCATATCAGTGAAGAAATTCCCAAACACTCTCTCAAATACTTAAATAATATTTCATCTCCAAATTTCAAGTCCCGAAACACATTCAGATCTTAAGGTTCTCACCCAACCTTCAAGTCTCCATCTCTAACCTTCGTCAAGGATTCTCCAAATTCATGGTATATAAGTTTATTTCATGGATTCCTTTCACCCATGATGCCAAGCTTCTTTTTACCTAAATATGCATGATTTAAAGTTAATTTACTTATGGGTCTTATCTATTATGAATTTCACTGCACACTATGTTGGAGTTTCATGCAAATATTGTTGTTTTAGCATGTTTCGAGATATGAATCTAAGGTCTATTGTAAGACTTGATGATGGGTGTTGATGTATATTACTCAAGGGTACCACCAAGTATCTATTTATGGTTTTACATTGAATTCTTTAGCATGATTTCACTCTTGAATTTCATGGTTTTATACTAGCACTACTCATCCGCCAAGTTTTTGATAAAATGTTCGGTTATGGATTCTTGAGATGTTGGAGGTCTAAAGCATGACATATGAGTTGAATGACTTTATGATGATGATAGGAATGTTTATATGAGTTGTTTTCATGAAGTAGTACATATGGTGTTATAAGTAGATTGGTAGGTTCCCATGTTTGTTGTGCTCTTGAGAAAATGGAGAAGGTCTCCCCTTGTTGCTTGAAATGTATGGGTTTGATGAGATAGTTTTATGATTCCTACAGAAAAAACCATGCCGTAAGGTAGAAATATTAATGGTTCCTACCAAAAAATTATATCATAAGGTATGGACATCCTACTGAAAAGGACATACCATAAGGTAGAATGACTAATGTTTCCTACCAAAAAGATCATATCACAAGGTATGGACACCGTACTGAAAAGGCCATGTTGTAAGGTAGAAAGACCAATCGTTTCCACCAAATTAATTGTATCATAAGGTGTGCACATTCTATCATAAAGGCCATGCCGTAAAGTAGAATGAATAACGGTTCCTACCTAAAAGATTATAGCATAAAGTAGAAGATGTATTATACTACCTATCAAAAAGAGTATGTCGTACGATAGGGGTATTGGTAACACTCTCCAAAAAGGATATGTCATAAGGCGAGTAGGGGCCATTTAGCTGATTTCTCTAAAGTTGGTGAAATGGCGTTGAGTATGTAGTCCATATTAATCTTACATTCCTTGATCATGATTTACAAGCATGTTTTACTTCAAGCATTGATCACGTATGTCATATTGATATTATACCTATCCTTGCTTATAATTATGCATTTCTATTATGTTGCATATCCCTTGCTAGCATTGGATCGTACATAC
Source organism: Solanum clarkiae (assembly GCA_011800125.2). NCBI lineage: Eukaryota > Viridiplantae > Streptophyta > Magnoliopsida > Solanales > Solanaceae > Solanum > Solanum clarkiae. Next base: position 15,068,428 of record JAABOM020000075.1, read on the forward strand.
TTAGTACATGCAAATGTAATAATGTATACTCTATGCCTATATGATGTTACCATAGAGGAACCAGAGTCGTACTTGATCATCCTCCTCCACGTGGCTAGTACGATTTCTCTCAAGCTCTATAGTAAGTCCTCTATTTTGAGGACGATGTTTATGATCTCATACTTTGTTTCAAGACTATCTTCTTTTATTTATATGTTGACTATAAGGGTGAGCCCAATAGCTTTTCTTGGCCCCCACTCTTATCTGTGTAGTAGAGGTGTTGTTGGACATGTCATGTGTAATGGTATAAGTTTTGACTCTCTCTTGACTCTTGTTGTTTATTATATAAAAGATGTCCATAGCCTCGGTTATCCCTATTTACTATCTCTTGTTATTATCTTATTACATTGGCGAGTAAGGATGCATAATGATATGTTAAGAGGCTTGCTTGGGGTCCCTTCGGGTTCCCCTTGAGTCATGTCACGTCTAGGCCCTAGGTTTGGGTCATGACAAAAAACTAGTATGTTTTCTGTCTTTGTCTGCTAAAATTGGTAATAATTTATAGCATGTACTAAAATAGTATGGGTAATGTATAAAATTCTCATAAGATATTGGTTCAGATTATTTTGAAATGTACTTATGCCATAAACTAAAACTCGAAATAAAACTGAACTACCTTTAAAACAAAATCTTATACCCTTAACTATTTTGAATTCATTATTAAATCATGATTAATATATCACATATTAAATTCTTAATATTTTAGCAAGTAATATGTAAACCCAGATTATGCAGATGTGGCATACTCCCATGAAGGTTGCCACAAGTGTTGGTATCAGAGCCCAGACTTGTGATTCTAGGACCTTTGATGCGAATTGCTTGTATACTTGTCTATTATATAAAATGTTCAAGCTATATTATTTGTTTATTTACATGGTTAATACTATTTGAGTGCTTGTAAAGTACATATTCATCATGTGCATGTCTTTAATGCAATGTAATCTTCTCTTTTGAAGGAATTAAATTATGGCCTCTTCCTATTTTGACCTATGGAAGTAGAATGGGAAGGATCAGATAACTCTTATTCCCAACCTTATGCACTAGAAAGGGTTAGGGAACAACTCTCGGATCGACATGTCCCCGGCACTAGTGGGTCTGAAGTGGAAAACCAGAAACGTGCAAGATCTATTCCATATCCTCATATGTTCTATAGTACGTAGGTTGTGAATCCTGCTTTCCATTAGATGGTTGAATTCTTCCAGTATATGTCTGACGCAATGCACGATCCTAGTGGGATAAACTTCGAGAAAATGAGGAAAATGGGTAGAGTAGAATTCGAAGGTGTTGTTGATCTCATTGATTCTGAATAATGGCTAGAACACATGGAGAGGGTGTTTGAGAAATTGGAGTGTTTAGATGTTACAAAAGTTAAGTATTTTATCTCACTATTACAAAAAGATGCTTATGATTAGTAGGAAGTATTCCAAACGCCAAGGTGAAACCTCCAGTTATTACTTGGGATGATTTTGTTAAGGAGTTTCACATGAAGTATGTTCCATGTGCCTGCTGTGATGCTAAGAAAAAAGAGTTCTTACGTTTGAGGCAACGTGGCATGTCTATTGTTGAATATGAACAAAAGTTATTAAGGTTCTCTCTTTATGCTGGGGATATTATTAAGGAGGAGAAAGACAAGTGCTGGAGATCTGAAGATGTTTTGAATGATTCCATCAGAAAGAATGTGACAATCTTACAATATGAGAACTTTTCTAAATTAGTTTCTGTTGCTCTTACCTGGGAAAGACTTGATAAGGAAGAAGCTAGTAGACATGAAAATAAACTCCGAAAGCCCATATCAGATTTCAGAGGTCCATATAAAAAGGGATAGTTTGTGATTCTAAGGCTAGTGGTATTAACAGGTCATCTCAACCCAAGAAAAGTAGATTAGACTTTTCTACAGGTAGCACTCCAAATAATGGCAAAGGCAGGACTCGTGTTCCTGCGTGTGAAAAATGTGGGAAGAATCATTATGGTGCTTGCTGGAGATCTTTTGGTGGTGTTTTAACTGGGGCAACTTTGATCATAAAGTGAAGTACTATCCTGAAAAGTTCTCTTCCCTGTGCACTGAAAGCTCGGTTCCATAAGCCTTCTATTACTCACCCTCAAACCAATAGGGGTGCAACACCAAAAAACATCCTAGTTGCAAGAAAAAGTGGAGAAAATCAATCTAGTGTGCCAAGGGCTACCACAAGAGCGTATGCTATGGAACAAAAGGATGATCAAGATGGCCAAGACGTGGTTGTTGGTATGTTTCACTTATTTGGCTGAACATGGTTCTATGCATCCTTATATTTGTTCGTCACTCATTCTTCCTGAAAATATGAAATATGTGAGGCTTGACTATGACTTGTTGAAAGTTCCTTGGGCTATCAAATTATTTGTAATCGAATTTACTGAGCTTATCCTTTCATGATCGATGACCTAGTCTTACAGACTGATTTAATTAAAATTCATTCCAAGATTTTGATATTATTACTGGGATGGATTGAATTTATAAAAATCATACAATAGTTGATTGTAGGTAAACGTATGTGACTTTTAAGAATGCTATATTTTCTCATATCTTTGTACAAGGTGAGAGATCACTGACATCTAGTATTATTTCTACAGCCTTGGCACGAAAGATGATTCAGTAGGGTTATGCCGCATACCTTGCTCACATCATTGATACATGGTTGAAGAGTCCTAACATTAAGGATATACCTACCTTGTGTGATTTTACAAAAGTTTACCCCGAAATCTTCCTGGGTTACCCCCGGAAAGAGAAGTTAAATTTCCAATCAAACCTATTTCCAGATCTATTCATATTTCTATTACACCATACAAGATAGCTCAAGCAGAACTAAAGGAGTTGAAAACTCAGTTACAAGAACTTCTAGAGAAGGGTTTTATCCATCCAAGTGTTTCTCCCTGTGGAGCCCCCATGTTATTTGTAAAGAAGAAGGATGGAACTCTTAGGTTGTGTATTAACTACAGACAACTTAAAAAAATAACAACCAAGAATAGATATCTACTGGCAAGGATGGATGATTTATTTGATCAGTTGAGGGGTGCTCATTTATTCTCAAATATTGATTTGAGGTATGGTCATCATCAACTATGCTTAGAGACAAAGATATTCCTAAAACTACTTTTAGAACTCGATATGGTCATTATGATTATTTGGTGATGCCATTTGTATTAACTAATATTCCCATGATATTCATGTATTTGATGAATTGAACATTCAAGCCATATCTAGATCAATTTTTGGTAGTTTCTATAGATGATATTTTAGTGTATTCTAAGGATAGTGAAGATCATGATAAGTACCTCCAAATTATTTTGCAAAATTTGAAAGAGAAGGAATTCTATGTTAGGCTTTCCAAGTGTGAATTTTGGCTAAATGAAGTGACCTTTTTGGCACATGTCGTGTCAGTCAAAGTTGTAAAGGTGGATCCAAGTAAGATCCATGCAATTGTGGAATCAAAAGCTCCCAAAAGTCCTTCTAAAGTAAGAAGCTTCCCAGGCTAGCAGGATACTACAAGAGGTTCGTGAAAGGCTTCTCCATTATAGCTCCCCTTTGACCAAAATCTTGAAGGAGGAAAATTTTACTTGAGATGACAAATGCCAAGAGATTTTTAAAACTCTGAAATCCTTGTTGAGACAGGCTCTTATACTTACCCTACCAATGGAGGGGAAGGAATATATGATATACAGCGATGCTTCTCATTATGATCTATGGTGTGTTTTGATGTATGAAGGGATAGTTATTTCTTATGCCTCTTGAAAATTAAAAGAACATGAATTGCATTATCCTACTCATGATTTGGGACTCACTGCTATAGTATTTGCCTTAATGATATGGAGACATTATTTATATGGAGAAAAATGTCACAAATTCACCGATCACAAGAGTTTAAAATACTTGGCACAGAAAGAGGTTAACCTAAGGAAACGTAGATGGCTTGATCTCATTAAGGATTATGATTACACCATTAATTGTCATCTTGGAAAAGTTAAGTTGGTTGCAGATATCTTAAGTCATAAAGCCTTTGCAAGCCTATCCTTGAGTCATTGTCCTTGCTTCTTGAGTTAAGAGTCACGAATGTTTATATTGCACTTAATTCATATGGTCCGACTATTTACCAATTACAAGTTAAACCTATATAGCTTGAATAGGTTAGAGAAGCACAAAAGTTAGACGAGAAACTCATGAAGCTGACCAAAAAGATTCAAGATGGAGAAAAACATGATTTTTCATTAACAGGGGATGGTGTCTTGTCTTATCAAAATAGGTTGTGTTTACCTAATGATCAAAGATTAAAAAGACAAGTCTTGAATGAAGTACACACTTTGTCATATCTCATGCATCTTGGAGGTATGAAGATGTACCGAACATTTAAAGTACACTATTGGTAGAATGGTATGAAGAAAGACATTATGGAGTATATTTCAAAATGCTTGGTGTGTCAACAAGTAAACTCCAACTGTTGTCGACGCCAAAATGGAAATAGGAGAGAGTAATAATGGACTTTGTTTCTGGACTTCCTTGCACTAAAAGAAACCATGACGCAATATAAGTGATAGTGGATAGATTAATGAAGATTGTTCATTTTTAAACAATCGGGATGGATTATTTACTAGAGAGGTTAGCAGAACTACACATTAATAGAATTCATAGAATTCCTATCTCTATTATCTCCAATGGAGATCCAAGGTTTACATCTAGATTTTGGTCTAGCTTGAAAGAGGCCTTGGGTACCAAGTTGAATCTTAGTGCCTTATTTCATCCTTAAACAGATTGTAAGTCAGAAAGAGTGCACAAATTTTGGAAGACATGCTTCGAGTGTGCATCATGGAGTTTTAGGGTAGTTGGGACAAATATTTGGCTTTAGTGGAATTTGCTTACAATATTAGCTATAAATCAAGCATTAGAATACCTCCTTATGAAGCCTTATATGAAAAGAAATTTCGGACACCACTTTGTTGGAGTGAAGTTGGTGAAAGAAAATTTACTTGTCCCAAAATCATATAACAAATAGAAAATAAGGTAAAAGTGATCAAGAATCATCTGAAGATTGCATCGGATAGGCAAAAGTCATATGATAGTCTTAAAAGGCATGATATCGCATATCAAGTTGGTGATAAAGTATTCTTAAAGGCATCTCCATGGAAGAAGATTATGAGATTTGACAGAAAGGAAAAACTCAGCCCCCGATTCATCAGACCACATGAGGTACTTAAAAGAGTGGGACTAGTTGCATATAACTTAGCATTACCACTTGAGTTGGAAAAGATCCACAATGTCTTCCACGAGTCAATGCTCAGAAGATATCATTCTGACTCCTCTCATGTTAACCAGTTGAATCTATTGAGGTTAATTAAGTCTTGATGTATGATGAGGAACCTATCAATATTCAAGCACGGGAAATAAAACAACTCAGAAAACAAGAAAATTCCCTTAGTGAAGGCACTTTGGAGAAACCATTTTGGAAAGGAAGTCACCTGGGAGAGAGAAGAAGATATGAGGAAACAGTATCCACGCTTTTTCTGGGACTAGTGTAAGGCAAATTTGAGGTGAAATTTCTTAAGCGGGAGTTGTAAGGACCTTATTATTAAATAATATATTCACCATCAAAAAGGTACTTCCTTGAGGTAAAATCAACCTATACTTAACAACTCTGTGACTCAAATTTGTGTTTCTTGAATCATAAAAAGGGAAATAAGGAGGTGCCTGTCTTAGTGTAATTTGGTTTACTTTATGAACTTGTATTTATTATTCAAGCCATAATAATAGATGTTAAGGTGTGATTAAGAAAAAAAAAGAGGAATGAAAAAAAAAGAAATTTGGGTAGACATTTTTTGGACAACCTTTTTAATTTACTTTTAACATAATATGCGTTTTCCCTTAAGGTATGTTAGGTCCAAGACTTAGATACATCTTATAAACTCTCTCATAGTTGTATATTTGATAAAAATCATGAAAACAATCAGTCTCTTTAAGCAAAAATCAAGGTAGTGTGTAATGTTTAGCAATTATGAAAATATCTCATGGTATATATCTTAGTTTGTAGTGTGTAAACATGTTCTAAAAATATAATTCACATATCTACAACTTTTATGTTTATGTAGAATTATGAATATGTTTTTATAGTACTAAAAAAAGGGACAAAGCACAGTGAATGTTCTGGCCAATTTTTCTATTAGAGAAGCCTTTTATGTATTGATGTTAGTATTGTAAGAATATCCTGATGTGTGACCCGTATTTGATAATGGTTAGTAGTTCCTTGCAAACCCAAGACATGTAGTTACAACTCTTCTGCTTATGTTGGAACCTAATTTAGTAGTTATGGATTCAGAACAGTGGACAAAATTTAAGACAAGTTCTATCCAAATTATTGACACAGGAATCCCTAGGTGTGTGTTGTTAGTTTTTTTATTATAAATTCTTGTGCAAAAGGTATTTTGAAGTAATTCTTAATTACATACTACCGATATTCATATACCTATAGTCTTTATATAAACTGAAAAGCCTAGTTGTTTTCTTTACTAATTCAAAATCTGGTTTCGATGCAAGGTAGTTAAGTTGCACAAAAGGGTGTCATTACACAAATTGGGCTCACTTTTGGTATCTACATTGTTTGGTTTTTACCTGTTGGAAGTGGTAAATGTTAAATGAGCATTTAGATTGAGTATTAAGGTTCTCACATTCTTGTACAATATTAAGAAAGTTGATTGATGAAACTGATGTTGTATTGATCCACGACTTGAAGTCGATAGGGTCGGTTTCATGCTAAAAGATTCAAGTTCATGTAAAAACTTCTTCTTGTGCTTTTGTTACCTACTGGTATACTTGAATGTTATCATTGTATCTCAGCTATATGCTTGTCATTTTATCTAGTTGTGTTGATACATTTTTAGACTTGTAAGGAATTCGCTTAATTCGCCCATTTGTACAGATTGCTCGATCACTTGGCATCCTTGTGGACTTTTTTCCTTCTTGTGGCTGTGCCTTTTTCACTATCGAAATGCATCTTGTTCTAAACAATTACAATCTTGACTATGGATTTTTGGTTCATCCTAAGTATGGAAGCGTTCTATTTTAAGCACGAACTAGAAAGTCAATCCTAGTATGGTTCTTGGTTCTCTTTATTATTGGGTTTTTGCCCTTCATGATATAGGGCCTCGGTCTTTCTTGATACTTGATTATATTTGGTATGAAGGCATGACATTCATATTAGGTTAACTTATTATTTGACTATCTTATAAAAATGCTTCCATGAACTCTTAACACTTAGACCTTTAAATATCATACGTAATACTATTAATCCATTTGTTCACTTGGTCTACTTATTTTATTACATTTGTGTTGCCTTGACTTAAGAAGCATAAGTTGAGGAATCTAAAGCTTTCAGCTTGTAACCTTTACTTACTAAGATTTTACATCACTAAGCTTCATGCATGGCGATAGTTGTTTCTATCGTAGGGAATACCCAAGATGATTTTTGAGGATGACCATAGATGATAAATTTTGGGAGCTATGCAGAAGATCGCATTTGCATCTAGACATATATATTGTAATAGTTTTGGGATATGTACATGATTCTCTTGTTGAATGTGTATGTGTAAATTTGAAAGGCTAGTGTAAATTATGAAATCGTGGTTTGTAACTTAAAGTTTCGTTAAATTGTAGTCAGCAAGCTTGGTTTTATATTAAATTATCGGTCAATTTGAGGTAATTGTATGAAACAAAAGCTTATAAATTTTATGTCTTTGTCTTCTAACATTAGTAATAATTTATAGCATACACTACAATAGTATGGATAATGTATAAAAATCTCGCAGGATGTTGGTTTAGATCATATTGAAAGGTACTTATACCACAAACTGGAACTCAAAATAAACTAAACTACCTTTAGAACAGAATCTTATACCCTTAACTATTTTGAATTCACTATTAAATCATGATTTAACTCTTAATATTTTAGAAAGTATTATGCAAAACTAGATTGTATAGTTGTGTTATCCTCCCATGAGGGTTGCCATATAATTCATCTGGTGTTCCATATCGCAATGTTGAGAAAGTTCGTGAGGGACCAAATTCCATAGTTCCATTGGAAGATTTGAATATTAAGGAATATTTAACTCATGCTGAAGTTTCGGTAGAAATACTAGATAGAAATCTAAAGAGATTAAGTAATAAAGATGTAGTGTAAAGTCCTTTGAAGGAATCAATAAGTTAAAAGTGCTACTTGCGAAACAGAAGGGGACATGGTGAAATGATATCCCTATGTTTTCTATATTACTCCAGCCTGAGTTAATAAGATGATCATGTTTAAATTATCAAGTTATAAGCTTCATCCCATATAGTCAAGTTGCATGCAGTTACTCATGTTATCATGTTTTAATAGAAACTTTGATGTATAAATTTGAGATTTTATGAAATGATGTTTAAAGTTGCGTTCATAACATTTGGGGGTGATTGTTCTCAGGGGAGAGATGTTGTAGCATTTGCCAATGCAAATCGGAAAGACCCTATGTAGTACTTCTTGACAGTCTCAAAATCTTGCATTATTTTGTAAATAAAACTTTAGATTCATTTTTAGGAGGAAATATTGTGTAGGAAATGGGTCACTTTCAATTTTTAGGTCACCCATAGAGAAAAATAATTTTTTGATGAACCTGTGAAAAATAGAAAGGTGAGCAAAAATGGCGTGATATTCCTTTGTTCTCCCTTAGTTAAAAATTTTTCAAACTTTTTATTAAGTCAGGAAAGTTAGTTGCGACAAATCCTAGCAACTATATATATGTAATTGACTAAAAATCCTCCAATTTTTAGACCTAGACCTCTCTTTTCTCGGGGATCATGCCTCCTTCATTGAAGACAAAGATTCAAAAAGGTATTCTCAAAGTTCTCAAATCTTCTTCTCCAAGTTTCAAGGTTCAAGAGGTATTTGGGTTTCTTCATTGATAGGTTCTTTTACCCATGGAGTCCCAAAATCAATTTTTAAAATTCTTCAAGTTTCAATGATTAATTTCTTATGGGAATTTTCTATTACTTCTATTAATTATGAATTATGTTAAAGCTCGTTATTGATTGTATAAAATTGCATAATTTCATTTCAAGGGTTTCGTATGACATTTTATGAAATTCAAAGATATGAAAGTTATGATACCATGAGTTATTATGAAATTGATGATTTTATGAGATGAATTACATGATTCCATGTTCCGTCTTGAAAGATGATATGTATGATTATGGTGGGTCAATTTGAGAATGATTTAAATTGATTATTTTTATTGAATTGATACATAGTCCTCGTGATCTTCATAATTTAAAATTTACATGAAAGAAATCCACCTAATCTTCATAGCAATATTTTTACTCACGAATGATTTCCAATATATTGGTTCAACTATGAAGATTTATTAAAGTTGTGATGCTTTGAATCCCTTTTATGAATGTTAAAGAAGGTGAAAGGGCAATTCTCACCAAAAGGTAGATCCCTTGTGATAAGAAAAATTCTCACATGCTGGATTCAAAGTTGATGTGATACTTTGTACATGACGATGGTGTTATGATTTTAAGCTTATGAATGAATATGATTATGCATATGTTTTCAAATGTACTCTATAGGAATGACTTAGCACTGAATGGAGCATTGAGGTTGGATTCGATAAGGTAATCCTTGTAGAAACTCTTTCTCTCATTAACTATGTGCTACCATAGGAGTCCTTGTAAGCTAGGCAAATGGAACCACCTAAGCTATAAGGTTTACTAATGATGTATGTGTGAATTTTTATGGATTTCTACTTGGCAAGTAGTCTCCCCTTGCCAACATAGGGGATTATGTTGGATTCAAAGTAGTAGCTCTCTTGGTCTTACATATCTGTTATGGTCCTCTCCTACGTATGTATAATGATAGAAAGGTACATTTATTTCTCATGAATGATTTAATCAAAGAATCCTTATGCATATGATATTAATCTTTTTTCGATTGGATATGCATATGCATCTTGCTATTGTTCTGTTGCATCTAACGTACTAGTACACTCAAAGTACTAACACATACTTTTGTCAACATAATCTAACCAAGTATGGAGAAGTGCTCCTATTTGTCCTCCTCCATGTGGTTAGCTAGGTTCATGAAGATCATTGTTGTTGTGAGTCCTCCATTACGGGGACAATAGCCGATTTGTATCTTACTTATGTTGAGACTTTATTTCTTTTTCATAGTACTTTAAGGGTGAGCCTAGGATATGTCTTCGCCCACATCTCACTCATGTTTTAGAGGTGTTGTTGGATACTTATGCTATGTGCCTATTATGAGATGTTATGTTTTAATCGATACATATACTTTAGGCCCTAACTCCCTATTCCTATCACCTTTAAGGGATGACATACTATCCATGGACATTTTATTAAGTGCATCAACTATAACATTAGCCTTACCCGGATAATACTTCACACTCATATCATAATCTTTGAGTAGTTCCAACCATATCCTTTGTATTAAATTGAGATATCTTTGTGTAAACACATGTTGGAGTCTTTTATGATTGGTGAACACATCAACATGGATTCCATACAAATAATGACAGCAAATTTTTAATGCAAACACCATGATCATTGATTTAAGATCTTGTGTTGGATAATTATTCTCATGCATCTTTCGTTGCCTTGGAGCATAAGCAATCACTTTATAATTTTGCATCAACAACACAACCCAAACCAATTCTTAAGGCTTCACTATAAACTAAAAACCCATCGATATCCTCCGACAAAGTCAAGATTGGAGCCAAGTCAACCTATCTTTTAAAGCTTGGAAGCTTTTCACACACTCATCCATCCACACAAACTTCACTTTTCTTTTGAGTCAACTTAGTCACTAGCAATGAAATGAAGGAGAATCCTTCAAAAATCTTCTATAATAACTGGCTAGGTCCATGAAACTCCAAATATCCACGGGCGTTAATGGTCTTGGAAAATTTCTCACTATTTTCGTCTTTTTGGGATCAACCATTATCCATTCACTTGACACAACATGTCCAAGAAATGCAACCTCTTTAAACCAAAACATCCATTTATCAAATTTGGCAAACAACTTCTTATACCTCAAAGTTTGTAAATCCACCCTTAAATGCTCTTTGTGATCTTCTTCTTCCTGTGAATATACTAAAATATAATCAATGAAAACTACCACAAACATATCATGGTAGAACTTGAACACACTGTTCATAAGTAAAACGCCCCTCATGTGCATCGATAATCCCCATAATTATAATTTCCATATATCTCAAAATTTTTGCCTAATTTTGAAAATATGACTTCATATTCTTGATCAGAGGACAAAATTGAGTGGAAAATGGGTATAACCAAGATTACAGAAGAACCATACCGAAAAATAATTTTTGCTATTTTTTGATTTCCAGGGAGGCTACGCGCCAAGGCCGCAACGTGCCTAGGAGACGCATTAGTGTTTTTGGTGAGGCACGCCTGGTCCGCATGATGTGAAACGATGAATGGGAACCCGAAGATATCCCAAACATGCCTCTTAGCATATCAATCATACATCCTTGGTAACGGAAGAAAACTAAACAACAATAAGAGATATAATAAAAAAAGAAGTGGGACCAAGGGAAATCTTGATATTCATAAAAGCGTAAAAGAGTCAAGCTCATAGCATAAGTACGTCATAATATCCGACAATACCTCTAACATGGAATGGAGCAGGGGCCAAGACACTGTCAGGGCTCACCCACATCATAATAAGTGTTCAACATAAACAAGTCTCAAAATAGCAAGAGTAATGTAGATACTGTCCTCGGATGAGATGTAATATTATGTAGGAATAGAATATGCATTAGTACGTTTGAATGTACTAAGTATGCGGGATGCAATGCAAGAAGACATAAACTAATATAGTCAACATTCATATGCATAAAGATGGATACATAATCTCAATATGACATGCATAGTCAATGCTCATAATAAAACATGCTTGTAAATCATTCATCTTGCACAATATATAACATACACATGTGAGAAGTGACCTTAACCGACATAGACCGAACAACTACAACTTGGACTCCGAGGCCTGACACCTGCTTGGTTCAAATGACCGGGCATAAGACCCCCTGATGAAGTGTGGTCTACTTGCCAAGGCAAACCAAACATGATAACATGAACTAGATGGATCCACTAGTATAGTAAGGGTAAAAGTCATAATCCTATGGTCACACATATTTTAGAGGCTAAAGATCTTATATAAGGACCCCTTGAGTCGAGCATCCATCTTAAGCCTCAATCTGTGCTATGTCAAATCCCACAGAATACATGAAATAACCAAAACTTGTATAACTTGTAAGAAATATTAAAGCATGACATGAGTAGTTCTGGAAACATGCATGACCTCTAGTAGTGAGCCTAACTCGAACATAAGAGTAGATCATTATCATACATGAACCCTTGCTTTAACATGAATGGCTCACAAGAGGAAAAATTCATGAAATAGGGCTTAACTTAATACTTGTAAAGTCATAGGTACTTTTCATGAATTCACTACATAATTGAAAGCCATTAATCATCATAAAGTCACTTAACTTGTAAATCATGTAATAGATCATCAAGAACTTGAGAATTCTTGTCATGACATTTTATCAAACAATTGGTGGGTTCACGATACTAGTTCAAAATTATGCAATTCAAGAGTAAAATAAGATGAGTAACTCAATGCAAATCAACCCGCCAACATGTAGTAAAACCCTCATGTATAGTACCTTGAAATCCATCACAAAAGCTCATGGTAGTTTATGATTTCATAGCTCAAAACATGCATAGTCTTAATAGACAAAATCAATTCATGGTATAAGATTGAAATAGATAGTCATGCATAATCAATCAATATTTCATAAAATCCCAACATATTTTATGCTTATAATTCATAATAAAATATACCCATAGGTAATAAAACTTGAAAACATGCAATTTTTATGAAATGGGAATGTTGGGCTCCACGGATGAAACTCACATACCTTAAACCTTGATTTCCTTGAAGTGAACTTGCAGTGGTTTTAGAACTTGAAATGAATCCTTGTGTTCCAAAGTTGAGCTGGAGATCTTTAGATTTGAATGAGAGAATTGATAGTTTTAGAGGGGTTTGAGAGAGGGTTTTGAGAATTACAGAGTAAAAAAATGGCTAAGTATAGGTGATTTCACTCTTAAGTGGGCATGGGGCTATGACCGCAATGCCCTTGGACGCATAAGAAAAAATTAAGGAAAATATTGTATTGGTCTGCGCCTAATCCATGATGCAGACCAGATGCAAAGGAGGAAATTATACTGCTTCGCGCCGCTGGCGCGTTACGGCCAGGACGTGGATGCTTTCTGGAAATCAGAAATTAGTGAAAATTATTTTTCGATATGGGTCTTCTAAAATCTGGATTATACTCATTTCCCAATAAATTGTTTCCCCTCATCGAGAATATGAAGTCGGATTTTCGATATTATGCACAAATTTTTAGATTTGTGGAAATTACAATTATGGGCATTCTAAAGCGCATTTTGGGCCGTTTTCGTATCTCCCCTTGGGAATATTCGTCCCTAACTATCAAAGCAACACACATAAGAGAAGTAATCATGAAGATTTTTAGTCCGACATGAATACAATCCGACATGAATACAACAAATGCGTATATACATCACTTTAAAAAATCTCAACATGAATGCCAAAAATTACCATAAACTTGTTACCATAAACATGAATGCATGAAAAATGACATAAGGGATGAAACATAAGACTTGAAATCATATAGGAGACTTAAATTAGTAGCTTCGGCTTTAGTGAGTAGATGAGATATGGGTATAACTTCCTCATGTCTGCCTCGTCTTCATATATGGAACTTTCAACTTGTTGGTTCCTCCAAAGGACTTTGTCCGAAGATACCTCTTCGTTTCTCAACCTCTTCACTTGTCTATCCAAAATCTACACCCGGACCTCCTCATAGGTCAAATTAGCTTCTACAAGACCCACATCATCCAAGGTCACTATAACACTTGGGTCACCCATACACTTTCTCAACATGGACACATGGAAGCGCAGATGAAACAATATTCATCTCCATAGGCAACACCAACTCATATGGAACCTTATCCACTCTCCTCAAAACATTATAAGGGACCATAATTCATGGGTTTAATTTCCTTTTCTTGCCAAAATAGACCATCTTCTTCATGGGTGAGACTTTCAAGTAAACCCAATCACCAACCTTAAACTCAAGATCTCTTCTCCTCACATCAGAGTAGGACTTTAGTCTAGTTTGGGGTACTTTCAATCTCTCAGTTATCAACCTCACCTTCTACAAGGCCTCCATGACAAAATCCAGAGCTAGCAAAGCCATCTCCTCTACTTCAAACCACCCAACCGGGGATCTACAACGCCTACCATATAAAGCTTCAAAAGGAGCCATACCAATACTTTAGTGGTAGCTATTGTTGTAAGAAAACTCAATAAGTGGAAGATATTCATCTTAACTACCCTTAAACTATAAAACACAAGCTCTAAGCATATCCTCAAGAGTTTGGACGATTGTCTCGGCTTGACCATCTATTTGAGGATGAAAAGTTGTGTTAAGCTTAAGATTAGTACCAAGACCTCTTTGGAAGGACATCCAAAGGTGAGAAGTGAATTGAGCACCATGATCCAAAATGATAGACAAGGGAACCCCATGCAATCTAACCAACTCATGGATGTATAACTTGGCATAATCTTCGTCACCATAAGTGGTTTTGACCGGTACAAAGTGAGCCGACTTTGTAATTCTATCAATCACAACCCAAATAGAGTCAAAGAGTTTCTTAGTCTTAGGAAACCCAACCACAAAATCTATATTGATCTCTTCCCACTTCTAATTGGGAAATTCTATGTCTTGGCTATGCCACGAAACCTCTGATATTTGGCTTTCACTCATTGGCAATTGTGACATCCTGATATGAACTTGGTAATATCTCTCTTCATACCACCCCACCAATACACCTCCCTCAAGTCTCTATACATATTTTTAGAATCGGGGGTGAATGGAATAGGATGAATTATGTGTAGGGACTACGTGTACCCACACTCCAACCTCGCATTAGTAAGATATTGTCCACTTTGGGCCAAGCACTCATGGATTTGTTTTTGGGAACCTCCTAAAATGGCCTCACACTAATGGGTTGGGTTGAACCTATTTAAATAGATTCATTTTTCTTTCTTCCAACGATGTGGGAGGAGTTTGCATACCCAACAAACCTACCCTCAAACTCTGTTGATACAATATCATGACCTCCCGTTCATCGATTATCGATTTCATATCTTCCACCATCTTGTACTGCCGTAACAATCTGCGAGAAAGGCCTCCCGACCATCTGTTCTTATTGGGAAGACTTTTGACACAAGGAATTACCCAGACCTCCACATTGCTAGGTTACACCATTTGATCTTCCAAATCATCTTGCGCCACCATTATCAGGACATGCAGCCTGTACCACTAGTTGACAGGAAGACTTTTGATACAAGGCACCCTTGCAAATCTTTGGTCTTATCACACACCAAGAATTCGACACTCGTTGATCCGTCACTCCGGCCCTACGAACCTAGGCTCTGACACCAAGAATTCGACACTCGTTTATCCCTTGAGAGTGCAAGTTCTTCTTCCTCTTATGTTAGGTATGATTAACTAGCATGGAAAAGAACAATTGTTAGGGGGAAAGGACTTACTTCAACTCTATAGCACGACTTAGAACATAAAGAAGGGAAACATTTTCTAAAATGCCTCACAGCCTCTTACTCGTTGTTGTGGCTCACAACAACACCGTGAATATGAATATAGTCGACGTGGTGTGTTAGACTCCGAGGATCTAATAACCTAGTGTGCTGATACCATCTTTGTCACAGCCCAAGCTTGGGGCCTAGACGTGACCGGCAAATGGGGAACCCGAAGGAACCCTAAACAAGCCCATAGAATATCATTACGAACCTTTGATCGTGGAAGCAATTAAAATGACAACAAAATTTAAGCATAAACAAAGGGAATTGGGACTAAGGGGAGACTTTGATATCATAAACATCAAGAAACAAGAAAGTCAAGGCTCGTAACAATAGATGGATAACATGTCAAATAACACCTCTACTACATAGATAAAAGTCGGAGCCAGGATACGCAACTGGGCTCACACTCATAGATGATAGATACATAAGAGAAAGATAGTCTTAGAACGTTGCATAAGATAATAAATAGCATCCCTGGAATTGAGAACTCACCAATAAGCTTGAGTGAAACCGTACTAGCCATGTGGGTGGAGATGCTCAAGCAGGGCTCTGGTTCCTACATTGTGATATCATGTAGGCATAGAGTATGCGTTAGTAGTTAGGAATGTACTAAGTATGTAGGATGCAATGTTACAATAGATAGGCACTATAATGAAAATACATAATCATAGCATGAGATAATATATTAGCAATATGGAATGCATGAATAATGCTTGATGTATAACATACATGAAAATAATCATACTTGCATAACTTGTTTAACATAATAAGGAGACACACTTAGATCATCCAAATACCTTGTACTAGATGGTGAGTGTTATAACATGAGTTATAACCCCTTCTGGTAGGTAATGGTTGTACATGAGATAATAAATAGCACATAAGATAATACATTGCCTTACATCGCATATGAGGGTGAGGCGTATCACAGAGTTCATAACCCCTTCTTATGAGTATATTGCATAACCTCAAGTCATACACATGTGTAAGATGATAACACAGTTTATAACCCCTTTTAGTAGGCTTCAAAATTCACAAGAGCATAAACCTTAGCAAAAGGACTCAATAACATATCAATGATTCCTAAGAACATAACAACATAAGAGCCCAAAAATTCACTTGCAATACCATAGGTTCTTTACATGATTACTCAAAAATATATACATTCCTTTTATCATCATATAGTCATTCAACTCATAAGACATGCATTAGACCTTCAATTCCTCAAGAAATCGTAATTCGAATATTTTATCAAACATTTGGCGGGTTTATAAAACTAGTATAAAACTATGCAATTCAAGAGTGAAATCATGCTAGAAAATTTAGTGTAATACCCTCAAACAATCTACATCAAAACCTTTCATCAAATTTCATAATAGATCTTAGATTTATAGCTCAAAACATGCTAAAATATCACAATTTCATAAACCCCAGCATATTATGCAATTAATTTCATAATAAATGTGACCTATGAGTAAATTAACTTTAAATCATGCAAATGTAAGTAAATGGAACCTTGGGCATCATGAGTGAAAGGAACCCACGAAAGAAACCCATATACCTTAGCTTTGGAGAATAACTTGATGAAGATTGGAGATAGAGACTTGAAGCTTGAATGATAACCTTAGAATCTGGATGAGTTTTGAGACTTGAAATATGGAGATGAAATATTGCCTAAGTGTTTGAGATAGTACTTGGGAATGTTTTGGATGATATGGGGGCGAACTATGATTAAGTATAGGCATTTTCATGTATGGGAACACTTAGGCCCGAGACTTAAAAGTCTTGGGTCGAGTTAAAAAAACTCAGCAGATATTTACTATGGCATGTCGCGCTAGGAACGCAAAAACCTTACAGGAATTCACATTTTGTGAATTTCAAATTTTGATACGGTTGCTATAAAATCGAATTTAAACCCATTACCCACTCAATTTTACTCCCGATCAAGAATATGATGTCAAATTTCTAAAATTATGCATGAATTTTGAAATACATGGAAATTATGATTCTGAGCACATTATCAGTATATTTTGTGGGTCATTTCATCAGTCCCATTTCCCCTTTTGAATTCTTGACTTTTGTTATTATTTATTTTGTTTCCACTACTAAGGATGTGTACATGATATGCTAAGAGGCTTGTTTAGATAATCTCTGGACATCTCATTCGCCGTGTCAGGTCTAGGCTTTGGCTTGGGTCGTGAAAAACTTGGTATCAGAGCACTAAGTTGTTAAGGGTTCTCAAAAATCTAACACGCACATCTATTAGAGCCTTATTCATGGTTGTGAAGTACGCCACAACTATGAATAGGAGGCTGTGAGGCATTTTAGGAAATATTTTACTTCTTAATGATCTATGTCGTGTGGTAGAGCTAAGTCCTCTAGGACTTATTATTGATACCTAACCATTACTTGTCAGAATATGTCTCAAGTCATTCAGAATTGTGGATAGGATGGTAACGATGAAATATCAAATGCGGAGGTTTGTAATACTCTATGGTTTTTGGCCAAGGTTGTAACCGCTCAACTCAACCAATCGGTGGGTACCCTCGATACATCATATGATGAGAGTGGAAGAGAAAGGCTAATAGAGCTTGAGTTAAGGGCACTCCATCTTGTACTACCCTACCGGTGCCCAAGTACAAAAAGAAAAATATCCCTTTCGCCATTTGTCAAGGGTGTGGCAAGAAGCATCAAAGAAAGTGTTTGGTTAGTACTGAGGGTTGTTTCAACTATGGCGGTATTGTGCATAAGATAAGAGATTGTCTTGTGGCCTCTGCAAAAACGAGAAGGAGGGAACAATTTGAAGGTAGACTCCTATAAGCTAAGCCTGGTAGTAATGGTGGACCAAGTTCTTCTAGGTGCCCAAAATGTAGAAGAAATCGTGCTTGCTTATGTGTGAGAAACATGAATGCATGCTTTTAGTGTGGCAATATAAACCACAAGATTGTCAATTGTCCACATACCCAAAGAAAAGGTAAGGATAATGCTATTCAAGCTTCTCCTACATTCCACAAGTATGGAAGGTACCATCCAGCAGATTGTTTGGTCAGTTCGAGTGCATGTTTCGAGTGTGGCATGAGGGATCATATGTAGAGGCATTTCCCATGGGTTACTAAGAATTATAGGGGTTACTAGACTTAATATAGTTCTTCATAAGTACATTAAAGGTTTTTTGATTTTGATGTATATGCATTGATAGATCTGTGTGCCACTCTTTCTTTCGTTACTCCTTTTGTTTCCAAAATGCTCTATGTGAGTCCCGAATTGTTGTGTGAACCTTATGAAGTGTCTACACCCATTGGCGAATCCATTGTTGCGAAAAGAGTCTAAAAGAATTGTCCCGTGTTCATATTGCATAATGTATTGACTTGCGATTTTGTTGAATTAGATATGGTGGATTTTCTTAGAATGTGCATCGATTACTGGCAACTTAATTGGGTCACCATAAAGAACAAGTACCCTCCACCAAGGATAGATGACCTTTTTGATTAACTTCAAGGGGCTAGTCACTTTTCTAAGATTGATCTTCGATCTAGATACCACCAAGTAAGAGTGAGGGAGTGTGATATTCCCAAGACGACTTTTCGGACAGTGTGTGGGCACCTTAAGTTTGTGATAACGTCATTTGGATTGACTAATGCACAAGCTATATTTATGAATCTCATAAATAGGGTCTTTAAACCCTACCTGATTTATTCTCATAGAGAAGAAGAGCATGTGAACCACTTGAGGGTGGTGCTGCAAATTTTGAGGGATGAGAGGTTGTATGCTAAATATGAAAAATGTGAATCTTAGTTGAAAGAGGCTGCATTTTGGGGCATGTGGTGTCGGGTGATGACATTAAGGTGGATCCGAAGGAATTGGTCTAGACCCTTTACTCCGTCAGATATTAAGAGTTTCTTGGGTTTGGCAGGTTATTACTTGAGGTTTGTAAATGGTTTCTCTTTTATTGCTTCCCTTATGACTAAGTTGACCCAAAAGAGGACAAATTTTTTTTAGACTTGAGTGTGAAAAGAGTTTCCAAACCTTGAAAGATAAGCTTGTCTCCGCTCCTATCTTGGCCTTGCCGAAAGGGTTAGAGGGGTTTGTGGTTTATTATGATACTTCAAAGATCGGTGTAGGGTGTGTGTTGATGCAAAATGGCAAGGTCATAGCATATGCCTCTAGAGAACTTAAAGTGAATGAGAAGAATTATCTCACCGATGATCTTGAGCTAGCGACCATGGTGTTTCCCTTGAAAGTTTAGCATCATTATTTGTATGGGGTTCATGTTGAAGTATTACTGATCATAAGAGTCTCCAATATCTGTCCACCCAAAAAGATCTTAACTTGAGACAAAGAAGGTGGTTAGAGCTCCTTAAAGATTATGGAATGAGTGGTGCGCTATCATCCCGGCCAAGCCAATCTTGTGGCTGATGCTCTAAGTAGAGTGTCCATGGGTAGTTTAGCTCATATTGATAATGATGGCAAAAATGTGGCTAGAGAAGTCACCGATTTTCTAGATTGGGGGTTAGGTTGGATGAAGTTAACAATGGTGGTGTAGTAGTTATTGATGGTTCTAAATCTTCTTTGATGGAGGAAGTAAAGTCGAAATAAGATCTTGACACTGCTTTGATAGAGTTGAAGGCCTAGGTGAAGGAATGGTAAAGTGGAGGTTTTCTCCCAAGGGTAGATGGTACCCTTAAGTTCTAAGGTAGGTTGCGTGTGTCTAATGTTGGTGACTTGAGGGAGTTGATTTTGAAAGAGGCACATGATTCATCCTAATATATTGGTCCTGATTCCATGGAAATGGATAAAGACTATGGGGAGGCACCTTGGTGAGGTTGGTGTGATGACTTTGTTAGTACTGAATTTGTTTATGGAAGTTTTGGAGGAGATGAGGTTGAGAAGAGAGAGATTTGAGAAGGCTCAAAGTAGGCAAAAATCCTACTCCGTTATGCGAATAAGAGAACTTGAGTTTAAGAGTAGTGATTGGGTTTACTTGAAGGTCTCACCCATGAAGGGTGTGGTCCAGTTTGGAGAGAAAGGTAAATTGAGCCCAAGATTTGTAGGCCTTATAGAATTTTGAGGAGAGTTGGTAAGGTTGCATATGAATTGGAGTTGCCCATGCCTTCCAAGTGTCTATGTCAAGGAGATATATTGGTGGCCCAAGTGCTATTGTTCCTATAGAGGTTGTGGGCATTACGGAGTATAAGTTCACCTATGAGGAGGTCCCCGGTTTAGGTATTGGATAGAAAAGTGAAAATATGGAGGAACAACGGCATAGTATCCATTAATATCCTTTGGATGAATCAACAAATTGAAGTTCCACTTGGAAAGCTGAAAGTGGACATGAGGAACTGATACCCATACCTCTTTCATTCTATTCAAGCCTAACGTAATAAATTAAGTCTCATATATGATTTTAAGTCTTAATTTTCCTCCCTGATGTCATTTTGCATATATTCATGTTCATGATATCAAACTTATGATGATTTTTGGCATTCATGTTGAGACTTTTTGAAAATAATGTTTAAATGCATTTGTTGCATTCATGTCGGGATGAAACTTCATAATTACTTTTGTTACATATCTTTCTTTGATATTCAAGGATGAGTGTTACCACGGGAGAGATATTGAAATGCCCCTAATGTGCTTTGGAAAGCCTCATAATCATAATTTCCATGTATCTCAAAATCTATGCGTGATTTCAAAAATCTAACATTATATTCTTGATAAGTGGGCAAAATTGAGTGGGAAATAGGTATAACTCGAATTTTAAAAGACCCGTAACGAAAAATAATTTTGTCTAATTTTTGATTTCCAAAGAGCCAACACGGCCAGGCTACGACGCGCATAGGGCGTGCAGTAGTGTTTTTGGTGAGGCACGCCTGGTCCATAGCGCGGCTAGGGCATGGACCAGTGCAACATTTTCCTTGGTTTTTCATAATCGCTCAAGGGTATTGGGGTCATAGTCTCATGCCCATTTAAGCATGAAATTTCTCATACTTAGTAATTTTTCAACTCTATATCACTAAAACCTCTCTCAAAACTCTCTCTAAGACTTTACCAAATTTTTCATTCAAATTCAACGATTTCAAGCTTACTTTTGGAAATCAAAGATTTAATCCAAGCTTAAAGTTTCCTTCAAGCTCATCTCAAGAAGACCTAGATTTAAGGTATGTGGGTTTCATCGATTGGGTCCTTTCACCCATGGAGCCCAACATTCCTTTTTATGAAAATTGCATGTTTTCAAGTTGTACTACCTATGTATCTCTTACTATGGATTATGAATATAAATCATGTTGGAATTTTACAAAGTATTGATTGATTATGCATGAATCTCTATTTCAAGTTACTCCATGAATGGATTATGTTTATCGAGGTTGTACATGTTTTGAGCTACGAAACTATGAATTACTATGAGTTTTTGTGATGGATTTCAAGGTAACCTACATGAGAGTTTTACTACAAGTTGGTGGGTTGAATTACATTGAGTTTACTCACCTTATTTCACTCTTGAATTGCATGATTTTGAACAAGTATCATGAAATCACCATGTGTTTGATAAAATGACATGACAAGAATTCTCAAGTTATTGATGATCTATTACATGATTTACAAGTCAAGTGACTTCATGATGATGAAGGGCTTTCAAGTATGTATTGAATTCATGAAAATCATATAAGATTTTTGAAGTATCAAGTTAAGCCCTATTTCAAGATTTTTACCTCGTGGAGCTATTCATGTTAAAGCAAGGGTTAATGCATGATTATTATTTACTCTCATGTACAAGTTAGGCTCACTATTAGAGTTCAAACATATTTAAGAGCTGCCCATGTCATGTTATCATGTTTCTTACAAGTTATTAAATATATGATTATTTCAAGTATTCCATGGGATTAGACTTAGCACCAATTGACGCTTAAAATGGGAGCTCGACATAAGGGGTCCTTATATAAAGTCTTTAGTCTCTAAACTATGTGCCACCATAGGATTATATATTACCCTTGTTATACTAGTAGATCCATCTATGCACATTCATATGTTTTATCATGTTCGATTTACCTTGGCAAGTAAACCACACTTCGCCGGGGGGTGTCATGTTCGATCAGTAGCTGAGGGGTGTCATGCCCAGCCACCTATATCGAGGGGGTTTCATACTTTGGATTCCAAGTTGTAGTTGCTTAGTCTATGTCGGTTAAGGTCTCATCGCACATATGTATATTATCATGTGCAAGTTAAATGTTTTACATACATATTAAATGTTACATACATGTTTCATTATGAGCATTGATCATACATGCCATATTGAGATTATATCCATTGTCGATATGTATGCATTTTGAATATGATGGCTCACATCATTGTTGCATTGCACCCCACATACTTAGCATATTCAAATGTACTAATTCATAATTTATTCCTACATGATATCACCATGTAGGAACCGGAGCTCTTTTTTGATCACCCTCCTCCACGTGGCCAGTTCAGTTCTTTGAAGAAAGCTTGTTGAGTCCTCAATTCCAAGGACAATATCTATTTTACTGATGCTATGTTGAGACTTATTTCTTATATTGAATATGTTTTACTACGAGGGTGAGCTCGAGCAGTGTCTTGACCCCCGCTCCATTCTCAAGTGGAGGTGTTGTTAGAAACTATGGTTGTATATGCTTACGAGCTTGACTCTCCTTTTATTTCTATTTTTATGAAAGATCTTTCCCTTAGTCCTATTTCCCCTTTTGAATAATTGACTCTTGTTATTGTTTGACAATCTATCAGGAATGTAACAAATCCTACCCAAGTATAACATCAAAATCAACCATAGATAGCTCTACCAAATTACAAGGAACAACTTTATGCATGATAGGCATGAGATAATCTCTATAGACTGCTTGTGCTACAATGGACTCACCAATGGGAGTACTAACTTTAGAAGGCTCAACAAGTGTTTCGCTACATGCATGAAACCTATTAGCAAGAAATGGTGTCATAAAAGGCAAATTTTCCCCCGAATCTACAAGTGCATAAGCATCAAAATCACAAAATTTCAACATATTTGTAACCACATCCGGGGCTTCTTCCACTTCTTGACGACCATGAAGAGCAAAGAAACTATTAGATTTTGGGGATACTTTTGCTTGTGCACCTTGAACTTGGGGATATGCATTCCCACTCATACAATGCTTTACATGATGGCCAGGCTTAGCTAGCTAGACATTCACCCTTATGAGCTTACCACACGTTGCACAATTTAGAGACTTATGCACCCATATCTCCTTGGGGCTTTGGACTAGTCTCCGTATCATTGTTGAACTTAGAAGAAGGAGTATTGGATGACCCTTAATTTCGTTACCTGTGACTACGTTGGAAGTTACCATGGCTACCACCTTTTTGGTAGGAGAATCCACCACCTTCCATTCTAGCACTCTTAGACTTACTAGACCTTTCCCTCATTTGCACATTATCAATTTGTTTGGCATAGGTCATTAAATGGGAGATATCCATCGTTTTGATGAGAATAGCGATTTTACATTATTTGGAGACCATGTACAAGACATCAAATATGAATTTAGTCATCTTAGCCTTTAATCCAATACTATGAATAGAGCAAACTTGGAGAGCTTTGTGAACTTGAGAGAATACTCCCTCACACGCATGTTCCCTTTATTGGGGTTTATGAACTCTTTCACTTTGGCCTCCCTCAAAGCCAATGGAAAGAATCTATCCAAAAATATTGCTTTGAATTTCTCCCATCCAACTAGGCCAACTTCGTCACTATTTTCTTCAACTCGTTGGTTGTACCAAACTTTTGCCACACCTTTCAATTGATAGCCTACAATCTCGACCATCTTCTCCTATGGAACACCCATGACGGCCACAATTATGTAAGCCTCATCAAGAAACTCAACTGGGTCCTCATTAACTTTTGATCCATGAAACTCTGGCCGGTTCATCCTCACAAAGCCATAAACTTTAGTAGGTAGTGTAGGTTCATGAGAAGGAATGACAACCTCCCTATTAGCTTGATTTGCAAAAGCTTGGGCCAAGGTGGTAAAGGCATTTCTAAGCTCATAACGAGAAACATTTTCCTCTTGTTGCTCAGGAAGAGCTTGCTCTTCGCTGACATTCCTTGGCAAAGGGGCTCTTCTTGGTGGCATTTTCTAGAAATAGAAAAGAGGGTTTTTTAGTTAGAGGAATAATGCAATGAGCTGACCTAGGGCCTAATCAACACAAGGAGAATGAGATACCCTAAAGCACCTCACCCAATCCATATTTAATATCTCAAGCATTTATAGGCATAAAACTTAATCACTTATAGGATAAAAAGCACAAATGATCTATGTGGCAATATATGACAGTGAAGAAACATTATAAAGAAGATCATATGAATTTTTACATAAAAGCATAGCAACTAAACCATGGATGGACGAGACTGATATCAATCACTTTCCATCAAATAGAAAAGAATACATACATAAACAAAATAAAATGTAAAAGTCTCTATAGGCAAACTTATACATCTATGTCAGAAATGGTTAGCAAGGAGGAAAAATAGTACAGACCCTAACTAAGGGATGACCACAAAAGTACTAGTCTCAAATGCCTGAAAACTAGCAATGAGCCTATGGAGATGCACTTGTCCTAACGTAGTTAAGTCATCCTAAAAAAATATGTGTTAGTACTTTTAGAATGTACTAAGTAGGTGAGATTCAAATGCGAATATAAAATTATAAAGCCATCATCCAAAAGTAAAGACTATCAGGAATGGAAAAATAAATGGGACTTTACTATGAGCTTAAACATACACAAGGAATGTCGTATCAAGAGGAGTAAAAGTCATGTCCATAAAGGAACAACTATGATAGAACCATGTCATAGGATCATAAACTTGTGGGAATGGACCATAACCAACATATAAGACTATGTGAGCTACTACATAGAAGCTAGCATAACCCCCTGTGTTGGCAGGGGAGACCACTTACCTGGTTGAACTTTGTCATTTCACATGCATCATTATATAACATAATTGGCCAGCTTCGATCCACTAGCCTATCCTACAAAGGCTTCTATGGTGACATATAGTTACTGAGATAAAAGGTTGCTACTAAGGCTTCCTTACCGAACCCCACCTTAATGTCGCATTCAATGCTAAGTTATCCTATAGAATCTTTAAAATATTATCTTAGCCAATTTATGACAAAATCATAAGTAGCAATCTTAAGAGTAGCTTGAGCTGAAGGAGCCACCAAGTGAGTATTGTCCTTTCATCTTGGAGACCTACATAAACATCTTTAGCAAAATTATCAATATACTTATATCTTTGACAAATCATAACTTTAAGACCTTTCTTTAGTGCCCTAATCTTTATCATAAATCATGAAAAACTTGATAGAATGCCTTTTGATTTAGGAAATTTTATGAATAGTAGAATCAAAGAAAGGAAGAGAGTCTTAGGACTTTAAGGTCTTATTTAGGGCCCTTAGAGTCCCAAAACAACATGGTTTAGGATTAGAATTAGCGAGAATGATGAAATTCAACTTTGCTAAAAATGACGAACTACAACCTATGAAATCTTGATTATGGGTCGTGATTTGATCCATGAACTATACTTCTGGTTGTTGTGTTCTCCATTTGTAATCTTCATAAATTGATTGCCAAACCAAAACCATGAAATACTATTTACGATCCATCCATTGACTTATGAGTCATGACTAGACTCATGGAGTCCTCCCACACTTAGCAAAATTTTACTTCTCTGGGCCCTTTTCTGTGAAGGCGACTTATGGGCCATGGAATGGTCTATGGGCTATCATGTTAATCATGGACCTCCTTCCGAATACTCCAAATTTCCTTCATATTTTAGACCCTCACCAACGAATCTTCCTATGCACCATAAACAGTCCTATGGGATGTCAATTGGCTCATGGGTTACTACATAGAAGGTCATATTCATGAGTTGGACCTACAACTCATGGTTTGATCCACGGACCGCGGACTTGACTTCATAAACAGACTATAGTCACTTTTCATCCCATCTTTTCTACACTTCTAGGATTTTAAATAAAGGGTTGTTACAAGATCTTTCCTTTAGGAACATTAGTCCCTGAATATACTTAAAGATAGGCTATAAAGATTTAATCATCAGCTAACAACCCAGTATAGATGCAAAAATGCAACTTAAACATCATTTAATCAATTTGTTTAAAACTTTATATTTAACATATGTCTCAAAACAGTCCATAAATGTCACGACCCAAGCCTAGCGCCTAGCTGTTACCAGTGAATAGGGAACCTGTAGGAACCCCAAACAAACCTCATAGCATATCATTACATATCCTTGGTCACAAAAGCAATTGAAATGAAAATAAGAGATAAGCATAAACGAGGGGAAGTAGGACTAGGGGTAAATTTCAATATCATAACCACCAAGAAACAAAAGAATCAAGGTTCATAGCATAGATACATAACATGTCCAACAACACGTCTAAACCTTAGATACTTAGCAGAGGTCAAGACAAGCAACCGGGCTCACCCTCATGGTAATGACAATAGGTAATCGAAACATACAAGACATAGTCTAAACATAAGCTTGAGAGAGGATAGATATTAATCCTGCACTTGAGGACTCACCATAAGAAGACTTAATCAATCTATCTAGCCACGAAGAGAATCAATAGGAGCTCCGGTTCCTACATGATGATATCATGTAGTAAATTTGAATGTACTAAGTATGTAGAATACAATGCAACAAGAGATAGGCATCATAGGCAAAATGCATAATCATAAGCAATAAATAGCACTCCAACAATATGACATGTACAAATGATGCTTGAAGTAAAATAATGCTTTTATAGAATATAATACGAGTGTAAGGAGTGACCATTATAGTGCAATCCAAGGTCTACCACCTCCTTGGAGAGGTGTATGAGGTCCAAACGCCTTCATGAGGTTGTGGAGCACAAACCTCCCCAACAAGGTTGATAGAGTACAAACCCCCAACAAGGTTGACGGATACAAACCCCCAACAAGGTTAGCTGGGCCGACGAACCCCCAAGCTAGGCGATCGAGCTACAAACCCCTCAACAAGGTTGCCCAGGCCTACAACCCCCTGAGCTAGGCTTGGTCATCCCCAACACTATAGAGATAATACCAT
>JAABOM020000075.1:15096490-15113313 GCA_011800125.2 Solanum clarkiae
TGGTATCCAAGCATGTATGCAGATTTGAAGGTGACTATGTATGGAAGCATATGAATATGTCAAAGAGTGGAGACACGTTAATAGTTGTGTCGGAGTTGGTAAGTGCCTTTATGTGCCAAGGAAGAATCTAAATTTCATGCCAAGTAATACGAAATCAAGTACCTTACATACCTCGTTGTACGACCTAGCTATTACCTCTAAATAACCTTCCCTTCTTCCAAATATTTATTTACAACATAGTAGCTGATAAAACTCGCACTAGCAACCAATAGATACATCTTGGCAGCCCAATCTCATAAAAGTACAACACACAGGTAGCAAGCGGATAATTATAAACCGAATATATTCTTTTAACCTTTCCATTTCCAATCGTATTTTCTAATACACATTCTCATATAAATATCATGTTGCAGCCCATTTTAGTGCCATAACAGTCTTACAATAGCCCACAAAGTACAACACATAACAATTTTACGCAACCTACAAATAGGCAGCATAACGTTACCTCCCTTCGCTACATTTCAACGTCGACAATTCCAAACCTTTACCAACTTCAACCAAACTGTTCCCACAACATTTATACATACAAATAGTCCTAAAATGGTTCAAAAATAGTCCTCAAAATAGGTGGAGGATGTGAGACTATAGTCCTCAATCAATCAGCCCACAAGTTTTTATTTCGAGCACAATTATGATATCACACAAGAACTTACTTTTGGAGACTATAAAAATGGTGCAGAAGCCTTTATACATCATTATAGAACTAATACTCATTAATAAAAGTAGCCTCCCTTCATAATAAATCCAATCAAATAGAGAAAAACTTCCAAATAAACAAGAAAAATGTATAACAATCTTGGAACACACGCTGTCCAAAATTTTCAGCATATACCTAACCAGCATAGTCTCTTGTTTTTCATAAGAAAATCACACTAGCACATAAGAAAACTTACTTACCACTACCTTCAAGGTGTAGGGCTTCTCCAAGAACCCTAAAAGTCCCCTTGTGGCTGCTTTGACAGGTTAAGAAAGTGTAGAGAGAAAGTTTGTGAAAGCTGAAATTTTCCAAGTCTAAGAATGACTTAAAGGTGCTGTTTGTAAGCCTTTTTAAAGGGGATTTGGCCGACTTTCTTGTGTGGTTTAAGCCTCACACTATCAAGGTGGTGATGTCGCAGCTTGGACCTTTCACTTGGGCCTAATTAGGTTCAAATTGGTTGGACCTTGGCTGCCCATTTTTCCCTCTTTCTCTTAGTTAGTTTTGGGCCCAAATAGTCAATTGGGTTGTGATGTACTTGGGACCTTTTTACATTCTTCTTGGACTGAAAATAAGGCCCATTTATGATGCTAAAACATGGGCTAAAGTTATGACCGTAACACGGACTTTATTCATAATCGTACCTAGACAAATTCGACGTCGGGCCTCCTCTCCGTTTAGCTAGCAATTTTAAGCTAAGCAAGTAGGTGACTCACCTTCTAGCTTCCTAAGTCTTACAAGCACCTCAATTCTCTCACTTTTTTCAGGGTCGTGATCTCCTCAATTTGACTTAAAATGCATTTACACTCGACCCTCTTCAGCGTTAGACATACATATCACCCTTTAATTGGAGATTCAAGCACTTTTAAAAATTAGCACTAATTTGAGAAGCCATATTATGTTTCATTTCCATAGTACTAGTATTGTAAGATGTGGGGTGTTACAATCCACTGATGCCATCATTGCTTGTTGGATCAATTGATCTTGAGAGAACCAAATCTGGTAATTGGGATTTGGGACAGTCAGATTGTTTTGGATAATAGTAAGTGATGGAGCTATTGTGGTTCCATTAAGATGTCCCATCAGTTAATGCCCATTTAGCAGTATCACAAGTTGGGCTTTCTATGTTGAGAAATTGAGGCTACCTTGTAACTTAAGAGGTAACTGAGCAATAGGATTAAATTGCACCACATGAGTGGTGACAAAGACTGTAGAACTGCTGGCTGTAGCAACTGTAACTGTCGCCATAGATGAGGAAGCTTTAAAAGAATGAAATGGATCTAGCTCGACGGAACATATAAAGCTTTGATACCATATAAAGATTCAGATGAGAGGGTGAAAGATGATCTTATTAAATCAGGCAGCAAGCCTTTAAATATAAAGTGTAGGAACTAATTTAACCTAAATTGTAGGAACTAAATGGACCTAAAGTGCAGACAACTATCTACATATTATCTACAACTAACTAAAACTAACTATCCTAAATGTGCTCTAAAAATACAACCAGTAAAAAATAGTAACTAAATATATTCTAGTAACAAGCAGTAACTAAAGATAGTTAATAAAGATTACCCAACATTGGCCTATTTAAATGACTACATATGTGTAACGCCCCGAGCCTACACCGTGAACGTGGCCGGTACTCGGAGACCATTTCTGGTTCCAAGCGAACCACTTGGTCAGGCTACTTACTCAGCGGAAGACTCATAATAGTGGAAAAAGGCTAATTAAAAGTAATAGAAACTTTATATCTGTCTGCATAACTGAATGAAAAGGCTTTTAAGCAATATCTGAATAACTAAAAACTGAAATACTACACATATTCTATGGAACCTCTACAATCACTGTCTAAAAGAACTACTGAGATAGGCCCCAAGTAGTAAGAACTAAAAGTAAATATTGAAATGAAATCACGTGAACACAGGAGCCTCAGACTGAGAAGAGGTCTCACCAATGATTGATAGTCGTCAGGTTCTCAATGGAGCGGCTGCTGAGGAACTCTGTTACCTGTGTCTGCATCATAAATGATACAGGTCCTAAGGACGTCAGTACGTGGAGTGTACGGTATGTAAGATGGTTGAAACATTTAATAGGGATATCATAATGCATCTCAAAAGATATAATCATAATTCATAGGTGAAATAACACTAATCACAAGACTTGTATGCTGAAAATAACATGCTGAAAACTAATAAGTAAAACCTAGGTTCTTAGCTTGGAGAGTTTCTCTAACCGACAACGACCACTATGAGCTTCGTGGTGATATAGCGTCTTGCTCATGCTGCCAGAGCTGTCACGTACTTTGTCGGGGTAAGGGACGAAGAACTAGGTGAGTGGATCCATTCCAAAATTGGGCCATCTCAGTGGCTAAAGAGGAAGGTACTGTAGTATAATCCTATCCTATGTTGGCTACATAGTTTATGAGTTTGAGTAATTTATTCTATTCTCACCCATATCGGTGCTCAATACTACTCCCAAAATACTTTATATAGCTCATACTTAAGTGAACATAAATTCTTGAAATCTGGCTTTCTTAGGGACTTAGCCCAGCTTAATACGTAGCTTTCTCATACAACTTCTTTAACTTAACTGAAAACTAGAATCAACTTAGTGACTCAAAACATGCTAAATTCTTAGCTGATAGGTGATAATATATCTTTAAAATGCACTTCTTGAAGTTAGCTTTACAGGTACTCAACTAACCTTTTCTTTTCTTGAAATAGCATCAAGATTTTCAAGAAAATCAACAATAATGAATATTGATCATAATTGAATATAAACTTGATAACAAGTCTTAAATTGGATGTTATAGAGATCAATAATCATAATATTCATCAAGAATCTATAAAATTTTCCATGAAATTTAACATACTTTACCAAGTTACAGGAATTTAGTATCAATCAATACTTGCAAGTTCATGGATAAAACTAGCTTCTATTTCTAAAGATATTGTCAAAATAATACTTTTTAGGTGGCCTTACATACCTTGGAATGAGTTCTTAGAAGATTGAAAAGATTATCTTGAATGCACTAATTGTTCTTGAATTTCTACGCTTGAAGTTCTGAGAAGAGTTTCTTATTTTTAAGAGAATGGAAGGGTAGAATTACGATTTAGGGACTGTTTAGACTTAAAAATGGACTAATTTAGGATATGGGGTGTGAGAACAAATACCTTTCTTTTTCACTTTATCCTACCCTATGGAAGAACTCATCCATTATGTAATTTTCATACTGATGTTCAAAGGGAGCAGTAGCTTCTAGCCTTGGTCTTTCTGGATCAACAGATTTAGGTGCGGACGTTGACAAAATTTTCCCGCCCTATTAGAAGAACAAAATTTGCTTTGGAAATACACTAGTGCGCGACACGCACTAGTGTTATTTCTCACTTTTTCACAAATTCTCACTTTTTTATAAATTTTCTAAAAATCGCTAAGTCTGGTTCCGCGTTCCCTCTGCATTGTGGAGCGAACACAGAAATCTTACTATTTCTGAATTTTTTTGGAAAAATAAATTTGTGTTTTTTCGAGTTTTTGTCGAGTCGAGACTATTTTCTGACTTGATTTTTTGCACTGATTGTAAATCTGGTCTCGGATTTGCAAATGGAGCAAGGGAAGACACGTTACGTATAAGCTCAATTCTAGAGGTATTTTTATCATTTCACGAGGTGTTACAATATCTCCCTCTTGGGATCACTTGTCCTTGAATGATAAAGATAGGAACAAAGCTAGCTCAAACCATAAGATTTTCTAACTTAATAAACATAAATCTTCAAGGTGAGAATACGAAAGTTTATCTTCAAGATCCTCATTTAGGCCAAGAACAAGTGTGGATACTTGGCCTTCATGTCTTCTTCTACTTCCCATGTGGCTTCCTTCACGAATTGGATTCTCCAGAATACTTTGACCGAAGCTATCTCTTGGGTCCTTAACTTGTGAACCTGCCGGTCTAATATTTGCACCGAAATCTCTTCATAAGACAAGTTGTCCTTAATCCCAACACTTTCAACCGGGACAACTAGAGAGGGATCTCCCAAGCACTTCTTAAGCATGAAAATATAAAACTCCGGATGTATAGCACTTAACTCTGCTGGTAACTCTAACTCGTACGCAACGCTACCCACTCTTCTCAGAATTTGATATGGCCCAATATATCGTGGGCTGAGTTTCCCCTTCTTCCCGAATCTCATAACTTCCTTCATTGGAGATACCTTCAAGTACACCCAATCGCCTACCTCAAACTCAAAGTTTCTCCTTTTAACATTTGTGTATGACTTTTGTCTGCTCTGAGTTGTCTTGAGCCTCTTCTGGATGACCTTCACTTTTTCCATAGTCTGATGGACTAGATCAGGTCTTATAACCCTGCCTTACCAACTTAAATCCACCTTATGGGTGATCCACACCTTCTCCCATAAGGAGCCTCATATAGTCATCTGTATGCTAGCCTGAAAACTATTATTATAAGAGAACTCAATCAAAGGTAAATGATCATCCCAATTACCTTTAAAGTCTACCAACAAGCTCTCAACATATCTTCTAAGGTATGTATAGTTCGTTCTGCTTGCCCGTATGTCTGTGGATGGAAGGCTATGCTAAGATTCACCTTTGTACCAAGCTCTTTTTGAAAGGACTTCCAAAACTGTGCTGTAAAATGGGCTCCTCTATCTGAAATAATGGATATAAGGACCCCGTGCAGCCTAACAATCTCCTTAAGATAGAGTCTGGCATAATCCTCAGCTATATTAGTCGTCTTGACAGGTAAGAAGTGAGATGACTTGGTCATTCTATCTACTATGACCCATGTCAAATCATGTTGTCGACGGGATTGAGGTAATCCTGTCATGAAGTCCATATTAATCATCTCCCATTTCCATTTGGAAATCTCTACACCACAAGGCCTTTGGTGCTCAACCTTAACTTGTTGACAGTTTGGGCATCTAGATACGAACTTTGCAACGTCCTTCTTCATTCCGCCCCACCAATAGACTTCCTGCAAATCTCTATACATCTTTGTTGCACCAGGGTGGATAAAGTATCTGGCATTATGAGCCTTAGCCAAGATCCTATCTCTAAGACCGTCAACATTTGGCACACACAACATATCTTAGTATCTTAGGTCACCATCTCCCCCTTTGGAGAACACTAACACTTCCTGCTTCTGAACATCTTCTTTCAATGGGAGAAGGATGGGATCCCTGTCTTGTTTTTCTTTCACTTTTACCACTAAAGATGATGCTGACCCACTTCTGATAATGGCCCCGCCCTCGTTAGAATCTTCAATCTGCACCCCTAAACGAGCTAGTCTGTGAACCTCTTTAACTAACTCTTTCTTTTCATCCTCAACATGGGTTGTGCTCCCAATGGTCACCCTTCTAAGAGCATCAGCAACCACATTAGTTTTACCTGGATGATAGAGGAAAATCATATCATAGTCTTTCAACAGCTCCAACCATCTCCTCTGTCTCAAATTCAGCTCCTTCTGACCAAACACATACTGCAAACTCTTGTGGTCCATGAATACATCTACGTGCCCACCATAAAGATAGTGTCTCTAGATCTTCAAAGCAAACACCATCGCAACAAGCTCAAGATCATGAGTTGGGTAATTCTTTTCATGAATCTTAAGCTGTCTGGAGGCATATGCTATCACCTTGCCTCTCTGTATTAATACACAGCCCAAGCCCACTCTGGACGCATCACAATAAACCACGAAATCATCAACTCCATCTGGGAGGGATAAGACTGGGGTTGTGGTTAGCCTAGTCTTTAACTCTTGGAAGCTCTTCTCACAAGCTTCTAACCATTCAAACTTGGTCTTCTATTGAGTGAGCTTAGTTAAAGGAGCTGAAATAGAAGAAATTCCCTCTAGAAACCGTCTGTAGTACCCCGCCAAGCCCAAGAAACTCCTTATCTCTGTGGGAGTTATGGGCCTTGGCCAATTCTTTACTGCCTCAATCTTTGGGAATCAACCTGAATATCCTTACCAGACACAATGTGCTCCAGAAATGCCACAGACTCCAACCAAACTCACACTTAGAAAACTTAGCATATAGCTGCTGATCCTTAAGCATATGAAGGATAACTCTAAGATGGTCTGCATGCTCCTCCTTACTACGGGAGTAGATCAAGATGTCATCTATGAATACAATCATGAACATATCTAGGTACGGCATCAACACCCTATTCATAAGTTCCATGAAAGCTACTGGTGCATTTGTTAGCCCAAAGGACATGACTAAAAACTTATAATGACCATATTGGGTTCTGAAAGCTGTCTTGGGGATATCTTTCTCTCTAACTTTGAGTTGCTGATACCCAGATCCAAGGTCTATCTTGGAAAAACAGGTAGCACCCTGAATTTGGTTTAATAGGTCATCAATTCTAAGAAGAGGATACTTATTCTTAATGGTAATCATGTTCAATTGACAATAATCTATGCACATCCAAGAGAACTCTCCTTCTTACGCACAAAAAGAATTGGAGCACCCCAAGGTGAGATGCTAGGTCTAATAAAACCTTTATCTAAAAGATATTTTAGCTGTAACTTTAACTTTTTTAGCTCCGAAGGAGCTATTCGGTATGGAGGAATAGATATAGGCTGAGTATCTGGAAGAGTTTCTATCCCAAAACCTATCTCCCTATCAAGAGGGATTCCGAGAAGATCCTCAGGAAAAACTTCTGGGAATTCACTCACAACAGGAACAAACTGAAGAGATAGTGCTTCGGCACGAGAATTTTGAACTCTGACTAGGTGATATATACACCTTTTGGAAATCAACTTTCTAGCTTTGAGATATGAAAACAAACTGGCCCTTAGGGAAAACTGAGCTACCCCTCCATTCTAAGACTGTTTCATTAGGAAACTGAAACTTAACTACTTTGGTTCTGCATACAGAGGCATACCTAGCATGAAGCCAATCCACACTTAGGATGACATCAAACTCTACCATATCTAACTCCACCAAATCAGCTACAATAGTCTTATGATAAACAGAGACTAGATAGCCCCTATAAATTCTTTGGGTTAAAATAGACTCTCCAGTAGGAGTAGAAACACTGAAAGGCTCAAGAAGACATTTTGGATTAACGTCAAACTTCACAGCTACATATGGGGTTATAAAAGACAATATGGCTCCTAGGTCTAATAATGCATAGACATCACGAATTAAGATTTTGAGCATACCGGTAACCACATCTGGTGAGTTCTCCTGCTCCTCTTTGGTGCCCATGGCACACAAGCGGATTGTGCCCCCGCTTGTCCCTGCTGTAGTACCCCTGTGAGGTGGCTTACCCTGTGGTGCTGACGAGACTGTTTGTGACCTAGTGTCTCTCATATTCTGCTTCCCCATGGGATAATCCTTCAAGAAATGCCCCATCTGATCACTTTTGAAACAACCATTTGTGCCCAGAAGGCACTCTCCGGGATGCGATTTACCATACTTACCATAAGTAGGATAACAGTTTGGTCCTTGAGCTTCACTACCCTGTGATTGACTGGATGGAAACCCGTGGTGCTGTGATCCCTGCTCATTCCTGACCCTCGGTGCAGGTGCATTGGCGGATGAAGGTACTGGTCCAACTGTCTTAGGCTAAGAAGATGAGTGACCTCCACCTCCAGTCCCTCTCTTACCTGACTCCTGGCCTGATGTCTTAGCCCTCTTACTCCTGAAATCCTCCTTATCCTGCATCTTCTCCTCCTCCACTTGCTGCACATACGTCATCAACCGAGCTATATCCATATCTCCAATCAACATCGCGTTCCTACCCTCTCTCTTACTCATTCGAGAGAGCCCGGACATGAAGAGATCCATTCTCATACGCATGTATGCTACCATAGTCGGAGCGTGATGGGACATCTGAGTAAACTTGAGGTTTTACTCCCGTACACTCATATTCTCCTGCTTCAAGTTCAGAACTCTTTTACCTTAGCCTGTCTCATCTCTCTGGGAAAGTACTGTCCCAAAAAGGCCTCCTCAAACACTTCCTAAGTAATTGTTAGCGCCCCTTCTGCCTTACTCCCTTTCCACTAGTCAAACCAGAGTCTAGCTACCCCATTGAGCTGGTAAGCAGCTAACTCCACCCGCTCAGTATTAACTATCTGCATCACCTGAAATACCTTCTGAAACTCCTCAATGAAGTTCTCAGGATCCTCTTTCACATCAGACCCCGTGAACTCTGGTGGGTTCATTCCTCAGAAACTCTCTAACTCTGACGGTATCCGCCCCCTCATTCCTACCATCTCCCTCGCGACCTCCCTGAGTAGTGACCGTCTGAGCCAAAGTCTGGATGGCCTGGCGGAGCTCAGCATTAGAAATGTCTGCCTGATGTGGCTGCTCCACAAGCACAACTGAGCCTCTGGGTTCCTCAAAAATTCTGCCAGGCTAGTTCGCAGTCCTTCTAGCTGGGCATCCTCTGCCCCTGACTGATCTGTTAGCTCTACGGGGAGGCATGATCTAAAAAAACACGGCATAAACGTACGAGTTAGAAAGGGACTTCATAGAGATATACTTTGAAGCACGAGACAAAGAATGCCAAGTAATGATGATACTTCCTAATGCCCCGTAGCCTCCCTATTATAGATGTGGCGCGCTTCACACCCATAATACGGACTCTACTAGACATGGTTCCATAGACTCCCTAGGACTCTTGAACTCTGGATTCTGATACCAAGTTTGTCACGCTCCAAGCCTACAACCTGGACGTGGCTGGCACTCGGAGATCGTTTTTAGTTCCAAGTGAACCACTTAGCCTGGCTACTTACTCAGCGGAAGACATATAATAGTAGAAAAAGACTAATCAAAAGCAATAAGAAACTTCATATCTGTCTGCATAACTGAATAAAAAGGCTTTTAAGAAATGTTTGAATAACTAAAAACTAAAATACTACACATGGTCTATGGAACTTCTACAATCACTGTCTGAAAGGACTACTGAGATAGGCCTCAAGTTGTCAGAACTGAAAGTAAATGCTGAAATGAAATAACATGAACATAAGAGCCTCAGACTAAGAAGAGGCCTCACTAATGACTGATAGTTGTCAGGTTCTCAATGGAGTGGCTGCTGAGGAACTCTGTCACCTGTGTCTGCATCATAAAACGATACAGGTCCTAAGGACGTCAATACATAAAATGTATGGTATGTAAGATGACCAAAACATTTAATAGGGATATCATAATGCATCTCAAAAGACATAATCATAATTCATAGGTGAAATAACACTAATCATAAGACTTGTATGCTGAAAATAACATGCTGAAAATTGATAAGTAAAACTTAGGTTCTTACCTTGGGGAGTTTCTCTAACCGTCAACCACCATTATGAGCTTTGTGGTGAAACGTCTTGCCCACGCTGCCAGAGCCGTCCCATACTTTACCGAGGTAGGGGACGAAGAACTAGGGGAGTGAATCCATCATAAAAC
This sequence comes from Solanum clarkiae, assembly GCA_011800125.2. Taxonomy (NCBI): domain Eukaryota; kingdom Viridiplantae; phylum Streptophyta; class Magnoliopsida; order Solanales; family Solanaceae; genus Solanum; species Solanum clarkiae. The sequence continues at coordinate 15,106,661 of JAABOM020000075.1, forward strand.
TCGGCCATCTCAGTGGCTAAAGAGGAAGGTACTATAGTACAATCCTATCCTATGCTGACTACATAGTTTATGAGTTTGAGTAATTTATTCCATTCTCACCCATATCGGTGCTCAATACTACTCCCAAAATATTTTATATAGCTCATACTTAAGTGATCATAAATTCTTGAAATCTGGCTTTCTTGGGAACTTAGCCGAGCTTACGACATAGCTTTCTCATATAACTTTTTAAACTTAACTGAAAACTAGAATCAACTCAGTGACTCAAAACATGTTAAATTCTTCGCTAATAGGTGATAATATATCTTTAAAATACACTTCTTGAAGTTAGCTTTAAAGGTACTCAACTAACCTTTTCTTTTCTTGAAATAGCATCAAGATTTTCAAGAAAATCAACAATAATGAATCTTGATCATAATTGAATATAAACTTGATAACAATTCTTGAATTGGATGTTATAGAGATCAATAATCATAATATTCATCAAGAATCTATAAAATTTTCCATGAAATTTAACATACTTTACCAAGTTACAGGAATTTAGAAATCAATCATTACTTGCAAGTTTATGGATAAAACTAGCTTCTATTTCTAAAGATATTGTCAAAATAATACTTTTTAGGCCTTACATACCTTGGAATGAGTTCTTGGAAGATTGAAAAGATTATCTTGAATGCCCTAATAGTTCTTGAATTTCTACGCTTGAAGTTCTGAGAAGGGTTTCTTATTTTTGAGAGAATGGAAGGGTAGAAATACGATTTAAGGACTGTTTACGACTTAAAAATGGACTAATTTAGGATATGGGGTGTGTGAAAAGTCGAAATTGTTCCTCCCAATTAAAAGAACAAAATCTGCTTCGGAAATACACTAGTGCGCGACGCGCGCTAGTGTTATTTCTCACTTTTTCACAAATTCTCACTTTTTCATAAATATTTGGAAAACCACTAAGTCTGGTTCCACGTTCTCTCTACCTCGCGGAGCGGACGTGGAAATCTCACTGTTTCTGAATTTTTTTGAAAAATATATTCGCGTTTTTTCGAGTTTTTGTAGAGTCGAGACCATTTTTCAACTCGATTTTTCGCACTGATCGCAAATGCGGTCTCGGATTTGCAAACGAAGCAATGGAAGACACGTTATGCGTAAGATTAATTCTAGGGGTATTTTCGTCGTTTCATGAGGTGTTACAATATAATAGTATGCTCCTTCGGCTTTAGGTACAGGGAGAATGTATATGTACACCTATAATTAAAAATGGAAAAATAAAAAATAAAAACACGCATAGACACATATAGTTGAGTAATGTGTCTGGGTCCGAATTGAAGATAGACAGCTTAATTTCCACCTAAAAGCACTAAGGTGCATATTCTCTTTATTTAAGTGTGTGGGAATAAAGAAATTTCTTAGAGCTAAAGCTCAAAGCACAAATTTGAAGTTTTCTCCCTCTTACAAATCACCATTTATCAACCAGCTTTTATTTGTCTCCCAAGTTCATCAATGGAAAGTGAACGAGGCAACTCTAGCAAAAGCATAAAAGAAAATGAATTGTTCGACGAAGATCCAAAATCCGACTTGTCCTTCCACTACCTATTGGTATCTTTCCAAAAGTATTACCCACCCGATTTTCTCAAAAAGGTACTCCTCTTTTTTTATTCAGTTATCATATTTTTAAAATTAAATTTGACTAATTTTTTAAGTTAAATTAGATTGTATGAATCTGATATTAAAATAAAAATTTAGATATTCAAAAAACTATACAAAAAATACGGTAAATTGCATTTTTCCCCTATTAATACTATTCAAAAAATATATTTTGAAATGTTAATTAAATTTCAAATCATATGACTCTGAAAAAAAATTACTGTGTCAACTAAAGAGTATGAAACTGTTATACATCCATTAATCTACATAATTGACAGAGTTACATTCACCCAAGGGTGATTAAATCAACATCCTTCGTCAAAAAATCGGAAAACCTTTTAGAATATATAGGTTAAATATAGATATTTTGATATATATCAATTGTTGAACATCGTTGATACAAAAATTACTCATTCATATTCTGAAAGTATGAATACCTTTGACGAAAATGTTGGCTCCATTGATCTACGTATATGCATGTGAAATCCCTTAGAGAAGAAGGAAAATCAAATTATTTATATATTGATGATGACAAGAATGAGTAATTTTGCAGGTGATAGCAGAGATAGTTGCGACATATCTATTAGTGTTTGTGACATGTGGTGCAGCAGCTGTTAGTGCGAGCGATGAACACAAAGTGTCGAGACTTGGAGCTTCCATAGCTTGTGGACTCATTGTCACAGTCATGATATATGCTGTTGGACATATTTCTGGTGCGCATATGAACCCTGCTGTCACCATTGCTTTTGCCGCCGTTAGACATTTCCCATGGAGACAGGTCAGCTTTTTATTCATTCAGCCAAAATAATTATTGCTTCTCCAATGATGGAAAAAGAATTTGACGTGTTTTATTGAGATGCCTTTAAATTATCACTTGCTCTGTCCATGGCATTTTTTTTGTCCATCTTAAAAAAAATTATCCTACTCAAATTGAAAATAATTTAATCTTAAAATAATAATTTTACTTTTAATAAAATGATTATCAGTTGTACAAATATATAAAAATAATTTTAGATTACAAGTTTTAAATTATTCTTTAAATATTGTGTCAAGTAAAAGGAATATCACACTGGAGTAATAATTTTAATTATTTTCTCAACTCATTGGCTCATATAATAGCTTTACCCCTCTCCTATTGCCAGCTCATCTTAAGAAATACACTGGCCTGCCATGTAGATTCTTCATCCATGTTCTATTCTTAATTTTTCTTTTTAACATTTTAATTCACTTATTCTCCTTAGAGATTTTTTCTTTTAGTGGCAAATTATTAAAGAAAAATTGATAGAAATCAACTTTAGGCCAAAAAATTATTTTGCTGTATGCAATAAAAATTTTTTAACCTTTTTTTTTGGTTGTTTTTTTGTTTTTAACAGATTTTGTTCAAAAAGAGAAAATATGATGTTGAAACATATAGCCATTAAATTGAAATAAGTAGTAATAAGGATTTATGCAGTTTAAATTTAATTATTCTACTAAAACTTTTAATTTCACAAAAATAGTAATTCAAATAAATAATGATTGCATCTAAGTAAAAAATAAAAAAGAGCACAATTGTAACTCCATTTGTTTGATTGAATCTTTTTGTATGTGACTAAAACTAAGAAAAATTTAGTTCTTTTAACGTGATTTTGGCCTAAAAAGAAAATACAAAATTGAAATAAATAGTCATTGTATCTAAAGAGAAATAAAAAGGTGTTAGTTCATTATTTTTAGCAAAATTAATTTTATTTGGCTAAAATAATGGAGTCCAAGCTGGCAAAATTAGTAGCAACATAAAATAATTTAACTTTGAACTTTGTTCTCATAGTTTTATAACCACAAATTGGTATATTGTTCAAAGCTATAAGCTGAAAAGTTTTTTCCATCAATCTCGGATGGAGTCAAAGATTCACTATTTTTTGGCTTTGGGATATGATGGAATAAAGCAAAATGCCTCTTTAAACTGTCTGCGCTTCTTTCAATTGTGAAGTAGCAGTTAGTCAAATACAACTTTCGACGCTCATCATGGGTCATCCGGAAACAGTCGCGCTATATTTTTAAACATAAGGGTCAGGCTGCGTACATCCGACCCCCCTATTCCGCAATAGGCGGGAGCCTTTGAGGCATTGGGGTAATGTTGTTGTTGTATTAAGTGACCAATCATAGGGGGGAAAGTAGATATGCGCTGCATAAAATTAAATCAATTTGAGACACATACATTTGGGAGTAGCAACACTGGGCTATAGTTTGTCCAGAAGATGACCTGATACCCATGCACCTGGTGATTTAGATAGGCACATGACAATCATGAATGTCACAACTCTTTGTGTGGAGGACCCAATTTCCTTCATCTTTCTCATTCCTTCTGTTAAGGCTTTAGTATAAAAAGTGTTAAAAAAGTACTAGTATCCTCTGTAATTTCTGACTCAACAATTATATCACCCATAATATCATAAATTCTTTCAATTTGGTTGTCGGAAATGTATAATATATATTACACACAAACAAAACTTATATTTTGCCGGAGTTGATTGTCTATTATTAGTCCTCATAATTATTATTAATATTAAAGAATAGAGAGTAACACCCGACTTTCCTTGTGGGATGGTTTTAAAAAGGTTAGTGTCGTCTTTTAGGTATTTCAAGTCTTGAGTTTGAAAGGTGTGAATGACAATTAAAGAATTATGATTTCTATAAAAAGTTATGACCTTTGTTTAAGAGTTGTGACTTTTCTAAAAGATTGTAATTTTTGTAAAAGGTTCTAATATTTTCTAATGGTTGTGACCTTTTTCTATAAAGTGTAAACGGTTCTAATATTTTCTAATGATAGTGACCTTTTCCATAAAGCATAATAAGCACCATTTGTTGTCTATAAATAGTGGATTTTCCTCTCATTCCTAGCAACGAATTTTATGACTTCTTTTTATTCTGCACAATTGAATCTAGAATTTTAATGTACTTTACTGCTCATATACCGATACACCAATGAGTAAGATCGTTTTATATATCTTGGGAAAATATGTTCCATTAACCTCAGGGTACTTAGGGGGGAATAATTTCCTTTAATTATGTATTTGAAAAATTACATAAAAAATTTTATAAATGACAATAATTAATAATTTAAAATACTTTTAAAAAAAAACATGTAAAAAATTTTAATAAAAAAAAAATTAAACTAACTTTCGAAATTTCAATTCCTCCATGTAAATTAAAATGGAGGGAGAACTACTACTTAATAATGGATAGGGATATTCATGCCATATGGCCAAACATAAATACTTGTTTACCACCACCATAGGTGTCATATTCATGTCACAATACCTATGGTTTAGAGATCCAAGGCTGATATTGCATGAAGAAAGGACCCATGAATTGATTTCATTTGCTTCTTTTATCTAACTTCTAAATGATTCTTAAATTATATATATTGATATTATAAATGTTACTTTATTTTACTTGTTGTAATAAGTAGAGAAAAGATATGAAGTGACTATTGAAGTTGTCCCGATTTTTAAAAAAGACATTTAAATTTTGTGAGTGTCCTATTATCCACAGAACAATAATATCTTTTAGGAACACCATTTTAACATATTTTTCCATTTGTGTTTGTGTGCTTGATGCTCACTCACCCTCTTTTAACTAATTAATTAATTAATCCAAAAGGGTCAAATTTTTCTTTTCATTTCTCTCCCATAAGACCCATTTATTTCTTCTTTTTCTTCAATTTAGAAGACCCATTTACTTTTTTCAAAAAAAAATTCTTGTTTTTTGATTCTTTTTGTTCCCTTTTGATTCATTTAATTTTCATTTCTGTCCAGAAGACCCTTGTTTATTTGTTTGGTTTTTTCCTATTTGAAGTTTTCCGCGTTTAGATTTTTTTTTTTTTTTAAAAAAAAGTGTTTTGTGTCTTCATTTGGAAGTTCAAATTGTTCCCTTTAACTTATTCATAAATTTCTGTTGAGTATTATATGAATTTTTTTTTGGAGATTTTCTAAACTCTGGTAAATGGGTGCTTGAAGATATTGACCATAGTTTTATTCGTGTGGGCTCTGTTAATTTCAAACACTCATCAATTAGTAAGTTGATGAAGCTTCATATTTCTCTTCTTAAGAACAAATAAAACTTTGAAGTGATTTCAATAAAGAGAGTATTATTGTTAATTTGTGTTGATTTCATCTACTGTACTGATTTTTCTTTTAAAAAAAATTCTTCAACAACTAATTTGATTTGGGGAAGATGATATAGTATGTGAAAATAAGAATGCAATCTGTCACTTTTTAATTGGTTTTGGAATGGGAAAAGCTTTTTCACGCGTAAAATGTGCGTGTTCACCAACACAGATGAATAAATATGTCAAAATGACATATTTACAAAGTATTAGATACTTCTGTGGGGTACTAGATCGCTGACAAGTTTGAGTATCTTTTTAAAAATTTAGCACAACATCAGTGGTTAATTTATGTTTTTTCTCTAATAAGTAATCTGTCTTACTTCTTAAGATTACTCATTTCATTTTATATGGACAGTTACTTTAATTATCATAAATATTAGTATCATTTAGTTGACGAGGTAGTATAACAATAGTGAATATGTAGAAGTTAAACTCTTTAAAGACAAAAGAGCAGTAAGATTAATACAAATTTCAAAAGAGAAATACATGCTCTGGTAATGACTTACAAATTCTTTTTTGTTTGGTGTATTTTTGCAAAAAAATTTCATATTTATATAAAGGAGATCTGAAAAGATCATTTTCTTTTGTAAGATTTTATCTCATTTCACCTAAGAGATGAGTACAAATTATAGCAAATCTGTAAAAAAAAAATCATATACGTATTGTATGGTAAATTTGGTTGTGTGTGAATCAGGTGCCAGTGTATGCAGCAGCACAATTTACAGGAGCAATATCTGCTGCATTCACACTGCGTGTTTTACTTCATCCAATAATTAAACATGTGGGAACTGTTGGGCAAATCGAATCTGTAATGGAAATTAGAAGAAGAAAGGAGAAGGAAGACGATGAATAGTGTTTCGTTCTA
>JAABOM020000075.1:15116438-15138599 GCA_011800125.2 Solanum clarkiae
ACTTGTTTTAGTATTAGTATTAGTATTTAGTACTTGTTTTAGGATTATTAGGAATTAATTAGTAGCTTAATCTTCTCTTCTTCTTTTTTTGTGTTTTTTTCTTACAGATTATGGAGTTGTTGAATTCAATTCCCATAGGTTATAGATTTTTACAAAATGATGATTAACTCATTGAACATTATTTGATGAAAAAAATCAATGGAGAAACATTACCAACAATTATGAACGCACTCAAACACTACTTTGAAAAATCTCAACATAAGTATCAAAATCACCATGAACTTGTTAACATAAACATGAATGCATGCAAATGACATAAGGGCTGATACATAATACTTGAAATCACATAGGAGACTTGGAAGTAGTACCTCAAGCTTGAGTAGAATGGAAGAGATAGGGATATCACTTTTGCATGTCCGCCTCAACTTCCCATGTGTCACTTTCAACTTGTTGGTTCCTCCAAAGGATCTTAAGGGAAGCTACATCCTTGTTCCTCAAACTCTTCATTTGTCTATCCAAGATCTCTACTGTAACTTCTTCATAAGTCAAGTTGTCCTCAAAAACACCCACAACATCCAATAAGATAATAGCATTCGAGTCACCCGCACATTTCCTCAATATGGATACATGAAAAACTGGATGAACCAAGCCCATTTCACTAGGCAACTCTAACTCATAGGCTACCTTACCAATCCTCCTCAACACCCTATAAGGACCCACATATCTTGGACTCAATTTACCTTTTTTACCAAAACCAACCACACCCTCATGAGGGATACCTTCAAATAGACCCAATTACAAACCTTAAATTAAAGATCCCATCTCCTCACATTGGCATAGGACTTTTGATGACTTTGAGCTATTCTCAACCTTTCCCTAATCAATCTTACCTTCTCCATAGCCTCCAATGCCAGATCCGGACCCAGCAATGTCATTTCCTCTACCTCAAACCATTTAACCGAAGACCTACAATATATACCTTAGAGAGCCTCAAAGGAGCCATACCAATGCTAAAATGATAGCTATTATTATAAGCAAACTCAATCAATGGAAGGTCCTCAAGAGTTTGGATAGTTCTTTCAGCTTGGCCATCTGTTGAAAGGTCGTACTAAGCTTTACCTTAGTACCAAGACCTCTTTGGAAGGACCTCCAAAAGTGTGAAGTGAATTGAGCATCATGATCTGATATGATAGACATGTACCCCGTGCAATCTAACCAACTCATGAATGTTCAATCTAGCATAATCTTCAGCCCCAAAAGTAGTCTTAATCCATATGAAATGAGTCAACTTTGTCATTTTATCAACCACAATCCAAATGGAGTCTAAATACTTTCTAGTCTTAGGCAACCCAACCACAAAATCCATGTTAATTTCCTACCACTTCCAAGTAGGAATCTCTATACCTTGGGCTAGGCACCAGCCTTTGATGTTCGGCATTGACTTGTTGGAAACTATGAGAATCAGATACAAATTTTCCAATGTCTTTCATCATACCTCCCCACCAAAACACACCTCTCAAATCTCTATACATCTTGGTAGAACCAGGATGAATAGAATAGAAAGAATTATGAGCCTCATAAGGAATCCTCCGTCTCAATTCATCCACGCAGGCACACACAACCTACCTTGGTACTTAAGGACACCATCTCTCTCCCTTGGGAGAAAACCTCTACCTTGCCCTCTCTCACCAAGGCCTTCTATTCTAACAAGGAGGGGTCAAGATTTTGCTTCGCTTTTACCTCATCAACAAAAGAACATTTTGAACCATCAACAACCACAATACCACTATTATCAACACGAGCTAGGTTACCCATAGACACCCTAAACCCAACTCTTGCCAACCGATGGACAACTCTAGCCACTTCTTTTCTACCATCATCAACACGAGCTAGGTTACCCATAGACACCCTACTCAAAGCATCGACCACAATGTTAGCCTTACCGAGATGATAATGCACATTCATATCATAATCCTTAAAAATTTCTAACCACCTTCTTTGTATCAAGTTGAGATCTTTTTGAGTGAACACTTGTTGGAGACTCTTATGATCGGTAAACACATCAACATACAATCCATTAAAATAATACGCCAAATTTTCAAAGCAAATACCGCGGCGGCTGATTCTAGATCATGAATAGGATAAGTCTTTTCATGCACCTTGAGTTGTCTAGACGCATAGGCTATCACCTTACCATTTTGCATCAAAACACAACCTAAACTAATTTGGGAGGCATCACAATACACAACAAACCCTTCCAAACCTTTCGATAGAGACAAGATAGGAGCAGAGACATTCTTATCTTTCAAGGTTTGGAAACTATTTTCATACTCATCCGTCTACAGAAATTTGGCCTTCTTTTGAGTCAACTTAGTCATGGGAGAAGAAATAGAAAAGAACCCATTTACAAATCTCCGGTAGTAACCCACTAAGCCCAAGAAGCTTCTAATATCGGACGCGGTCAAAAGTCTAGGCAAATTTCTAATCACCTCTCTTTTCTTAGGATCCACCTTAATAATATCCCCCGACACCACATGACCTAGAAAGGAAACCACTTTCAACCAAAATTCACACTTTGCATACTTGGCATACAACTTCTCTTCCCTCAATCTTTGAAGCACCACCCTCAAATGACTCACATGCTCCTCCTCACTATGAGAGTAGATAAAGATATCATCAATGAAAACCATAACTAACAAAACAAGGTAGGGTTTAAAGAACCTATTCATAAGATCCATGAAGATAGTTGGTGCATTGGTCAACCCAAAAGACCTAACCACAAATTCATAATGCTCATACCTAGTCTGGAAGGCCGTCTTGGGAATGTCACTCTCTCTCATCTTCATTTGATGATACCCGAACTGAAGATTAATCTTAGAGTAGTGACTAGTCCCTTAAAATTGGTCAAATAGATCATCAATCCTTGGTAGATGATACTTATTCTTTATGTTGACCCTATTAAGTTGCCAGTAGTCAATGTACCTTCTAAGAGCCCATCTTTCTTCTTCACAACCAACACCGGTACACCCCAAGGTGATTGGCTAGGCCTAATAAAACACTTCTTCAATAAGTCCCTCAATTGCTCCTTCAACTCCTTTAACTCCGTCAGGGCTATACGGTAAGGGGGAACAGAAACGGGTTGAGTATCGGGAAGGAGGTCTACCAAAGTCGATTTCCTTTATGGAGGAACACGAGGAAGGTCATTAGGGAAGACATCAAGAAACTCATTTACCTCCAAAAATTGACTCTGTAGGAAAGACATTGGACTCAACATCCGTAACCCTCACAAGATGATAGAGACACCCCTTAGAGATCAACTTTTTGGGTTTAATTGCAAGAGATAAACCTACCCTTGACCACCACATCATGACTCTCTCACTCAAGGATAGGTTCATTAGAGAATTGAAATTTGACCCTATGGGTTCTACAATCAATAAAGAGATAATCTGCATGCAACCAATCCATCCCAAGAATGACATCAAAATCCACCATATCAAACTCAACAAAATCACAAGGCAATATTTTATGAAAAATGAAAACGGGATAATTCTATAGACTCTTCTAGCAACAATAGATGATCCAATGGGAGTAGACATCTCATAAGACTTACACAACAATTTCGATTCAACATGAAACTCTTTGGAAACAAAAGGAGTAACAAAAGAAAGAATGGCACCTGAGTCTATCAATGCATACACATCAAAATCAAAGACTTTTAACATATCGGTGATGACATCGGGAACCTAATCTACCCCTTGCCTTCCTTAAAGGGCATAGAATCGTTTGTGCCTCGGGACACCACCTTGTTGAGCTCCTATTCCCAAAGGAACCGCATTTGTACCCCGGCCTTGTGGACGGCCATCTCCCCTTATTTTTATTACAAGGATAATTGATCTTCTTTCGTCTCGCCTCTCCACAACTATAGCAAGCATTAGTGTCCCTTAAACATGGGCCATCGTGGATTCTACCATATCTTGGGTACATAGGTCTAGGTACCACACCACCACCTCCTTAGGGCCTTTGGTAGTAATTAGTGAATCTCCCACTAGGAACATGAGAATACACTTGGCCTTGGTGAAACCGGTCGCCCTTGGGACCTTACAACTTACCATCAAAATGATCCCTCTTGGCCTCACCTCTTCTCTTCTTTATTAACATTCCCCCCTCTAGTTGTTTGGCATAAGTCATGACGGGGGACAAGTCCATGTCACCAATAAATATAGCAGCATGACACTCCTCATTCACTAAATCAGATACACCCATCGCAAACTTATTCATTCTAGACCCTTGCTTGAGGGTCAGCAACCAAGTGAGGAGCATATTTTGAGAGTTTGTTGAACTTGAGGGCATACTCCCTCACACTCATAGACCCTTGCTTCAAATTCATGAACTCCATCATTTTGGCCTCCCTAAGCTCAAGAGGGAAGAACCGATTGAGAAAGGCCGCCTTAAACTCCTCCCAAAGAATCATATTGTCGTTCCCGTTCTCCTCCTTCCATTGAGTATATCATATTTAGGCCACCCCCTTGAGTTGGTAAGCCGCCAACTCCCCCTTCTCTTCCAATCTAACACCCATAATAGCCAACAATTTGTACACCTCATTAACAAATTCTTGAGGGTCCTTAACCACTTTAGACCCATAGAACTTTAGTGGGTTCATCCTCATAAGGTCCCTCACCCTAGATGCCGGAGTAGGAGCATGAGGGGCTTGGGCCCCTTGATTGACTTGATTGGTTATGGCTTCAGCTAGCATGGCAATAACATACCGGAACTCTTCATGAGCAGGTTGCTCTTCGGGAGTGTGGATTGTTCTTCCGATTGGGATAGGCATGATCTAGCATAGCAAAGAAATTTCGTCAAGGGAAAATCTTACCTTCACATCTATAGCATGACATAGATCAAGAAAAAGGAAAACATTTTCTAAAATGCCTCATAGCCTCTTACTCATAGTTGTGGTGCACTTCACAACCATGAAGAACACTCTAATCGACACGGTATGCTGGATGTCAAGGACTATTAAAAACCTAGTGCTCTGATACAAAATTTGTTAGGACCCAAGCCAGGGCCTAGACGTGACACGGCGAATGGGGAATCCGAAGAAATCCTAAGCAAGGCTCTTAACATATCATTACACATCGTTGGGAGCGGAAGCAATTACGCAACAATAGAAAATAGAAAGAAAGGAAAAGGGACTAAGGGAAGTCTTTCAAAGCATTAAAAAATACAAAGGTCACAAGAGTCAAAGCTCATAGCATCATTACATAACTTGTCCAACAATATCTCTACACTTAGAATTGAGCGGGGGCCAAGACAACTTTCCGGGCACATCCTTATAGTCAAAAGCAAACAATAGATGATGAGAGTCTTTATATAACATATGAACAAGAGATATCTTCCTCAAAGTTGTTAGTGAGGAGCTCCAGTTCCTACATGGTAACATAATGTAGGCATAAAGTATGCGTTAGTATGTTTGAATGTACTAAGTATTGAGGATGCAATGCAACAAGAGATAAGCAACATAATCAAAATGCATAATTAAACAATGGATGAGCATATAGCATTATGGTATGCAAAAATGATGCTTGAGTAAAACATGCTTGTATAGAACATATTACATGTGTAGTGAAAGACCATCATGTCCAAGGCCTACCACCCCTTGGGAGAGGCGATTGACGTATCAACCCATCAATTGGTTGATGGTTGTCTCACCCTATCATCCATGGTGATTGAGGTATCAACCCCTCAATTGATCGATGGTTGTCTCACCCTACCATCCATGGTGATTGAGGTATCAACCCCTTAATTTGATTAATGGTTCTCTCACCCTACCATCTATGGTGATTGAGGTATTAACCCCTTAATTTATTGATGGTTGTCTCACACTACCATCTATGGTGATAGAGGCATATCACCCCCTCAACAAGGCTTGGTCAAATTGCAAAACTATAGATACTTTTCATGACAACACATATATACCTTCCTTCAATCATCATAAAGTCATTCAAGTCATAGGACATGCAATGGATCATCAATAGCTCAAGAATCCTAAACTGGATATTTTATCAAGCACTTGGTGGGTGAGCAATGCTAGTGTAAGACCATGCAATTCAAAAGTGAAATCATGGAAGAAAACTTGAAATTAATCAACCCACCAACACTTGGTAATACCCTCATGCAATATATAATGAAACCCTTCATCAAATCTCAAAATAGATACCAGATTCATAGCTCAAAACATACTCAAACAGTCACACTTTTATGAAACCCCAACATAGTTCATAGTCAATCTCATTGTAAGTAAGACCCATAAGTAAATCAACATAGAAACATGAAATTTATTTAAAAGGAAAGCTTGGGCACCACGAGTGAAAAGGACCCATGATCGAAACCCACATACCTTAACTTTGGAGAATTCCTTGATGAAGGTTTGATTGGAAACTTGAAGCTTGAGTGAATTTCTTTACATCTGAAATGAGATTTGGCACTTGAGTTTTGAGTGAAATATTTGTCTAAGTGTTTGAGAGAGTATTGAGAATATCTTATATGATATGATTTTAAAATATGGCTAAGTATAGGTATTTTTATGCTTGGGGAGGCTTAGGCCCAAGATCTAAAGGCCTTGGACCGAACAAGCAAAAACTGGCAAGAAAATGTATAGGTCTGTGCCTTGGATACGTCACGCCAATGGATCGGATCGACTTTGGAAATCATCATTTTTGGAAAATCACATTTTGATACGGTTACTCTAGAATCGGGGTTAGACCAATTCCCCACTCAATTTTCCCCCTATCATGAATATAAAGTCGAATTTTTGATAACACATAGATTTTGAGTTATATGAAAATTACGATTATAAGCATTTCTGAGGCATATATTCGGGCACTTTTGGGGCGTTTCATTCTCGTACCCCATCAAAAGGTGGTGCCAGGTATATGTTAACTTTAATTGATGATTATTCAAGGTAAGTTTAGGTTTATTTCCAAATAAAAGTGATGTTTTCTTAACTTTCATGCAATGGAAAGTTTTGATTGAGAAACAAACAGGAAAACAAGCCAAGTGGCTTAGAACAGATAATGGCTTGGAATTTTATAATGATGAGTTTAATGAATTTTGTAAAAATAAAGGAATTGCTTGACATCGCACTGTAAGGATGACACCTCAACAAAATGGTGTTGCAGAAAGAATGAATATAACTTTTTTAGAAATAGTTCATTGCATGCTTTTAAATACTGGGTTGACAAATGCTTTTTGGGCAGAAGCTATTTCTATAGATTTTTATATTATCAACCGCTCTCCTTTTACACCTTTAAACTTAAGACTCTAAAGGAAATATGGTCAGGTACTCCTAATTATTCTGATTTAAAAATATTTGGGTGTCGTGGATGCATGCATGTGAATGATGGTAAATTAGAGCCAAGGGCTAAAAAGTATATTTTTCTTGGATATGCATCTGGGGTAAAAGGAAAAAGACTCTGGTATTTTGAATCCAAGTCACAAAAATTTATAATTAGGAGAGATGTAACTTTTGATGAATCCTCTATGTTACACCCTAGAAGGAAGTCTTCTATTTCTTGTAATAGAAATAAGGAGCAGGGTATATATGACTAGGTGGAGATTGAATTAGGCAATCCAAACTCATCAACCTCGGAGCAAAATACAGTTAACACTCTTGAAGTTGAAGCTTCAGAAATTGAGCCAGAAGTTGTGACTTCTGAAGTTGAAAGAAATGAGTATTCTATAGCCACACACAAACCAAGAAAATAAATTCAAAAACTAGACAGATATGGAGATTACATTGCATTTTACTTTTTCAATTGCATAGAAAACTGAAGAGATTAGAGAACCATCAAATTATTTAGAAGTAGTTTCTAGAGTTGATTCAATCAAGTGACTTGTTGCAATGAATGAAGAAATTGAATCTCTCCATGAAAATGGTACTTGTTCTTTTATGAAGCAGCCATTAGGTAAGAGAATTGTTTGTTGTAAATGGATCTTCAAGAAAAAAGATGGAATTCCAGGTATAGAAGATACAAGGTATAAGGCACGATTAGTTGCAAAGCTCTATAGTCAGGTACAAGGAGTTGATTTTAGTGATATTTTCTCATCTGTTGTTAAACATAGCTCTATTCATGTCTTGCTTGTCTTAATTGCCATGTACGATTTGGAATTAGAACAACTTAATATTAAGACAACTTTCTTACATGGTGAACTTAAGGAACAAATATACATGCATCAACCTGAAGGATTTAAAATTGAAGTAAAAGAAGATCATGTCTGCTTGTTGAAGAAATTCCTATACGGATTAAAGTAGTCTCCAAGACAATGGTACAAAAGGTTTGATTCTTTTATGTTGGGTCATGGTTATTTGAGGAGCATGTATGATAGTTGTGTTTACTTTCAGAAGTCAAACGATGGCTCTGCTATTTACTTATTGTTATATGTTGATCATATGCTCATTGTTGCTAAGGATTTGACAGAAATTCACACTTTGAAAAGTCTGATGAAAAGTGAATTTGAAATGAAAGATTTGGGAGAAGCTAACAAAATCCTTGGCGTGGAGATGAAAAGAGATTGAGAAGATAATAGGCTATTCCTAACCCAGAAGAAGTACTTGGAGAAGGTTTTGGAGAGGTTTGACATGAAAGATGCTAAACCAGTAAGTACTCCTCTTGCTGGTCATTTTAAGTTATTAGCTACTCAAACACCATAGACAGAGAAAGAAGAGAGGTATATGGCACAAGTACCATATTCTAGTGCAGTTGGAAGACTTATGCATGCAATCGTGTGTATACGTCTAGACATTTCACAAGCTGTAAGTGTAGTAAGTCAGTATATGGCTTATCCTGGTAAAGCACATTGGCAGGCTCTAAAATGGTTTCTCATAGACTTGTGAGGTACTTCAAATGCATGTTTTGGTTGGTTTTGTAGATTCTGATTATGCAGGTGATCTTGCTAAAAGAAAATCATTAACAGGCTATGTTTTCTGCATTGGTGGATGTGCTATCAGCTTGAAAGCTACATTACAACATGTAGTAGCTTTATCTACTATCGAAGCAGAATATATGGCAGAGACCGAGGTGATCAAAGAAGCCTTATGGTTGAAGGGTCTATTTGTTGAACTTAGCTTACAGCAAGGTGGTATTATTATTCTGTCATAGTCAAAATGTCATTCACTTGACTACAGATCAAATGTATCATGATAGCACAAAGCGTATTGATATCAAATATCACTTCATCCGGTAAACCATTACTGAAGATAAAGTCTCTGTTTATAAGATTAACACTAGAGACAATCCTTCTGACATGTTTACAAAGTCTCTTCTTGTCAGCAAGTTCAAGAGTTGGCGTTTATGAAGAACAATTTAGCCCATATGGGCTTCTGCAGAGAGAATGGAGCAAATTTACTATATTCGCGAAACTCAGGCCAAAGTGGAAATTTGTTATGTGGCCTTCATTTTTGGCTTAAGATCTCTTTCTTTTGTCAAAGATTTAATAGCCATAAAATGTCAAATATTTGGAAAATCATAAATGCCAAAGATTTGGTAGCCATAATATTTGATATATTCACATAGAAATGTTGAATTTTTCTATCTTCCAAAGGCATCATCCATAGCATCAACAAGATAATTATTTCTCTATAAATAGGGAAGTTAGTCATTAGTTGAAAGACATCATTTGAAGCATACGAAAATTCTTTTCATTGCTTTCTGCCTTTGTCTTTTCATTTAGACTAATTTTGCAAGAGAGTTAGTGTTGGGAAACCCTTGTGTGAACCCTTTCTTTGGAGTGATTTTTGAGGTTATTTTCTTCGGATCTTTGGGATTATTTAGAGTTTTATCTCTAATTTTGTACACTCTTTTGTACTCTTGTTGATATAGTAAAATTCTCTTTCTGCTTGTCAACTTAGGTCACATTGATCGAACCATGTTAAAGTTGTGTCTTCTTTATTCGCTTTACTTTTGTCATTATCAACTCACTACTATTTTTGTTATTGTCATGATAACATTATTTGGCTAAATTCCTCTTTTTCCCAGTTCGCGATCCTTACAAAAGGTTACGACTAACTAAAGCATTTATGCAAGATATTTTCTATGGATAATTAGGCATGAAAAATTGTTTGTTATCTACACTATTACCAGAAACCACAATGTAGTTCATTACAAATTAAGTTTCACAAACATGCAAATGCCTCAATACCACTGTTAAGTATCTTCCTTTTGAGAAGCTTCCAAGGTTAATAAATGATTTATTACTCAAGAATGATGTAAATTATTATTTCAGGAATAATGTTGACTAGAGGTGGCAAATGGGTGGGTGGGAGGGAGGGGGTTAGGCTAAAATTTAAAAAGTTAAAATGAGCTACATTGAATATCGAATTGGGTTATGACCTGTCCAAAATTATTTTGAGCTAAATTGGCTTGGGTTATATTGGGCTAAAAGTAGGGTTGGGTCATGACCTGCCCAATTAACATACTCATTCAAAATAAAATTTCATACCGATACAAAACAATATTAAGTAGTAATACAACACGATATTAAGTACCAATAATAAGACGATATTAAGTAGCAACACAACATGATATTACGTAACAATAATACTATATTAAGTAGCAATACAACATGATATTAAGTAGCAATAATAACATGTCAGGTTGCATAAAATGGGTTGAAGTGAGGATATTGTTGGGCTCACCTCAAGATTATTTTAAAATAGATTAAGTTGTATTGGGCTGAAAATTAGCACAATTCTAAGTTATACTGAACCCAACCCATAAAATTATGGGAGGGTTGTTTATGTTTGGGCTTATTTTGCCACCTCTAGTATTGACTTTAATAATTTGCATGATTTTCAAGTAACTGAAAGAAGATACACAACAAAACAAACGAATCCTAACAATTTGTCGTGAACAGAAAGCTTTTCCACGGAAACACTGTGGAATGCTAAAGTTTCATAAGAAAATCTTTTTTTCATTTTTGTGTAAGCTCTTTGAAAATAGGAAAGTGGTCTTTTAAATCCTTCAGTCAAAGTGATTTTAAGTAATACTAGTTCTCGAACATGTGCATCGCACGTGTATCTTATAAATATAAATTGATGAATGATTAGCCTATTGTTATCAAATTATGTATGTGAAAATATTTTTTTTATCCTCTTGAGGTGAATTCAGAATTTGAGGAGGAAAACATCAAACCTATAACTGACATTGTTTGTAGGCATGTAATATTTTGTCGCTGAGAGAACTAGGACTTTCAAATTAGCAAGTTTGTACTTTTAAATAGTCTAGGATAAAAAAATCTTGTATTAAGATGACCCAATATACATAGCAAAGGGGTAGTCTTCTTTTGATTTTTTAGTACGATGAGATGCTTAATTGTCCTAATCAGTTGTGGCTTTTCGTTTTCTTCATTTGTTACAACTTTTCATAATGAACGGTCAAACTATCCGAATAATGTTAAGGTTGTATAAATAATTTTTGAATATGGTAGATTTCGATTGAATTGGGAAAAAACTATATAAAGTTTAGACTATTATCTGCAGCATTAACCACTTGTGTAAAACACTGCAAAAAATGATTGGACTTATACACTTCCATTCTGATCGTACAAACACGCAGAACAAAGAAACATATTTCAATAGGAAGTGAAAGTAATACACAATGAAAAGTAATAGACAAAGAAATAAAGAGGAAAGAAAAAGCATACCAAATGCCACCGGTGACATATTTGTAGACAAAGTGAAAGTAATTGGTATTTTTTTCCATTGGAAGAAATGCAATATTAATCAACAATTTTTGCAAAGTTTCTATGGACCAGAAACAGTCAGATGGAAACCTAATACTCAGCAATAAATGTTTGGCCGCATTAAAACTCCTAAAGTTACCATCTACGTTTTTCTAACTTTTGTAAAGAAATTGGTATAAATTGGGTGCAAGCCTCTACGTTTTTTCTAACTTTTGTAAAGAAATTGATATAATTTGGGTGGAAGCCAAAAGAAGAAACGGCCTGTATAAAGCATTAAGCAGTGGCAACACTTCGCTTGTGCCTTTTAGGCGTTAGTATATCCGGGGGGGGCAAATTTTATATACGGGTATTTATGTAATTTAACTCTTAAAATTTATGAAGAGGGTAAAATAGTAATTTGATTTTTAAAGTTTTTGAGTTCATGCTTTTAAAGTAATATAGAATATAGATAGATAAATTAGCGTGTTCAATAGGTATTAGGCCTAATTGAGGTGTCTAAGTGAAAAATGTGGACAAGTTCAAGTGTCTATCGATGACTTTAGCCTAACTAAAATATATTAAAAAAGTAAGGATGGACGGATGTTCTTTTATATGTTCCTTCAATAAATATATTACTTTCTTTGATCACTTTTATTTATCCAAACTTTGAGCACACCCTATAAATATTGATCGATATGAGAACTTTATCATAATACTCATATTAATTGATATTAGTATTATGTCTTGGGAATAATTTCCTTGTCCACTATTAACTTTACACAATTTTTTTTAAGAAACTATAAATAAAAGAGTTATTTTACCATATACTATAATAAATAAAATGTATTTAAAAAATACATTAAAGAAATAACTATAGTTAATACTAAGGGAAAAATGAATGTAAAATGATAAATTAATTATTGATTTTTCAATATGAACAAGTATTGTAGAAAAAAAAAAATAAAGAGAGAGCATACTATGAGAGTTTGCATCACCCCCGTGCCCTATTAAAAATAAAAATGGAGAAAACATAAAAACTGCATGCACGAAGAGAGTATATATGTACATTAGACCATGCAGAGGGTTTATTTATTTCTATATAAGTATAAATATAAATATAAATATAAATATAATTTTCTATACAAGTGAAACAAAAATGGTCAATCTTATACTTGGACCATCCTAGCTTTCTAATCCAAACCATAACCAATATGACAATATATATAATTAAAATCTACCCAAAACCTGGAAATCAACTATACAGAGCTACAATAGATATAAGGACATATCATATACATGTATCAATAATCAAAAAATTATACAAAACTAGGAATGCATCTACAAATATATAACTCTACTGTACAAGGACAATGTCGGAAAGCAAAAGACGACCATCACAAGGAAGGAGATTGTGATAAAGCAAGAGCTGTTGGTGCTCACCCAAAAGAAGTCTTCTGTGTACTCTCGAATCCCCAACTCAGCAATCACGACCCATACCTGGAACTGCATCACGGGAAGATGCAGATGTGGGGGTTGAGTACCAGAAAAAGGCATACAGTAGGCATCATCGGCTAATCGAGTGAAATAGTAAACATATATAAAGCCCAAATATAAAGAGAATTGCAGTAGTGTAGCAAAACGAACTCAGATAAAGGAATAGGCATGTTTGGAAACCCTCAAACAACAACTGAGCCAACCAAGGAGATTAATAATGATAACTAAACCAACCCAAGTGATGGACAATGATAACCTGAACGAACCCAAGTAATGAACATCGATACAAACTGACAAAATTGTGTAGGCTCATACCATAATTGCCCCCAACTGAGGCATGGTGTCGTACGCGGGTGCAAGGACCTAGTACCTACGCTTCTATGCCAACTGAGCCCTCATAAGCTCAGAAGGTATACCCGTGCACAATACTGAACAATTGAATACCAATAGAACCCAAATCCCAATATTACATGATAACAGGTCGGCTATACATAGGTGTAAGGCCCTAGTGTCTAAGCCTGAACGTCCACTAAGCCCCTATAAGCCCAAGTGGTACACCCACACACAATTAGGGTGTTAATAGCTGTGTAGATCCATGAGTAATCAATCACAGGGCCTCGCCCCAACAATCACATGTCAACCGGATCCTCAACCCTGTGTCGATACGTGGCACGCAATCTAAATATACATGCGTAACGGTGGGACATATCCCAGGGGGAGAAAGAATCCCCCGCGCATAACAAGTGTGTCTCATCTCAGAATGTCAATCGCAAGGCCTTGCCCTTAAAAGGAAATCAGTGGGGTCCTCGACCCAAAGTGCCATACATCAATCGGGTCCTTGACCCAAATCTTAACTGGTGCTCGATCCTTAAAATCTGCATTCGTTGATTGGTAGCTCAATCACGGCCATCGGGACGCGGACTGTAGGGAGTGTCACCCAGGACTCAAACTCTCATACATGAACACTGGTGCTCAACGGCAATGATGAGCGTCATCTGGGATGAGATGTCAAACAGTCACTCACTCAACTAGTATATCTGGATACGAAACTCCAAAGTTATATCGTGCCTAGAGTGAACATAGGCGACGACCTCACTACCCAAGTATCTCGTAATTTCAATCTAACCCACACAACAGTAACTACCACCTCTCTTAGGTACAATAGCTACCCCAAAATCAGATGGAGAGGACCAATGCACAACAACCATCACCAGTACATTGGGGTGTTTATATATACATATTGAAAATCACCATAAAATAATGCTCAACAAAGGCCAAGTATACTATAACCTCACCAATTCCCAGTGCCTAGAGAAAATATGGACAATAATGATACATCATAAGTATCCAAGATGACCAAACCACCCCTCCCCCCAGAGTCATATCTATACCAAAAATCAGGCTGCAGTATGACATATAGTCAATACACAATCTATTGGTCAGCATTTCTATAGCAACAGGCTATACACACTCATACAGGTACAAGTCGAGTAAACACACATGCTTGTCCTAGGCACTAGCTCATATTCAACACTTATCAGACCCTTTTCTGTGTAAAACAACTCATAGGACAGCGTCGGTGTAATCTAAGCTAAAGCCCAAGAGGCTAGATAGTCAGAAAGATGCCACCTACCCTGAATCATACCACAGCCTAAGGCTACCATGTGCCATCCCACTGAAAATGTACCCTTCTTAAACTGGATGACAATCTCCAGGACTAACACATGTAACTAGTGTCTCATTGCAGATAGCCCAGAAAGCCCATAGGATATAACATACACCTTGCCAATAGGGTGACACTCCCATCTCTAACCCTCTAGTGACTCAGTGTCAACACATCTTGTATTACAGGTCACAAAGCTCCTTTAGGGGTACAATTATGATCGTCCCCAGAACATGGTGTATTAACTAGTGGCATAAATACATAATAGATAATAGCAGTATATTCATATAAACCACAGGGAACATAGAATCATGTTTAATCATAAAATTCTACCACAAATACTTAGAAAACATGTAGATTGTCATAGCTACGTCATGGATATACACACCAACCAAATACAGATACTAGATTCAGCGCACAAGGTAGTATGTAATCACAAGCTCGGCATAATAGCTAGTATATTTCGATTGCCTTAGATGAAAAATACATACAAGTAAGAGTCGAGCTCAATGCCTATAGCTGGCACATGTTCTTAGCCTATCCAGGCCCTTTCAGGCCCTTCGCGTAGCCACATAGTATAAAAGTTCAACTAGTAAATAGCTACAGTTAATAGAAACCTCAATACAATTGTAGTCCAATATCATCATATATAACACACACAGATTCACAACCAGCTATATACAACATAAATACCACAACTCAACCTATTCACAACACGTCTGTACACATTCAGTCTAAGGTTTAGTGAAAGCCTAGCCTACTTGACATCCGATGTCTTTTGCTATGAGTTAATCTAGACAAGCTTTTTCCATCTGAATCACTTCCTGCTGTTGCTAAACTATTAAAATAATGTCACGACCCAAGCTTAGGGCCTAGATGTGACCAACGAATGGGGGATCCGAAGGGACCTCAAACAAGCCCCACAATATATCATTACACATCCTTGTTCGCTAAAGCAATAAATAACAACAAAACATTAGAAGCAAGGGTAAAGGGACTAAGGGAAGCTTACATATTGAAAACAAGTGTCAATAGAGTCAAGGCTCACACCATAGATATATAACATGCCCAACAACTCCTTTACTACATAAAGATAAGAGTGGGGGCCAAGACAAGCAACCGAACTCACCCTCATAATAATTACAATAGGTAATCTAAACATAAAAGACATAGTCTAAACATAAGCTTGAGAGAGTATAGATATTGTCCCCGGACTTGAGGACTCACTATAAGATATCTTGAATAATCTGCCTAGCCACGAGGAGAACCAAAGGAGCTTCGGTTCTTACATGGTGATATCATGTAAGCATAGAGTATGCGTTAATACTTTTGAATGTACTAAGTATATGAGATGTAATGCAATGAGAGATAGGCATCATAGGCAAAATGCATAATCATAAGCAACAGATAGCATAATAACAATATGGCATGTATGAATGATACTTGAAATAAAAACATGCTTTTATAGAACATAAGACATGTGTAGGGAGTGACCATTATTAGTGCAAACCACGACCTACCACCTCCTTGGAGAGACGTATGAGGTACAAATCCCTTCAGGAGGTTGATAAAGTACAAACCCCCCTAATGGGTTGATGGGTACAAACCCTCAACATGGTTGATGGAGTACAAACCCCTCAACAAGGTTTATGGAATGCAAAGTTCCCAACAAGGTTGATGGGTACCAACCCACAACAAGGTTACCCAGGCCTACCACCCCTGACCTACGCGATCGAGGTACCAACCCCTCAATAGGTTATCCGGGCCTACAATCCTGAGCTAGGTTTGGTCATCTCCAATACTATAGAGATAGCATCATATATATATATATATATATATATATATATAAGTAGTTTTGTCCCATCTGGTAGAGCTTGAAGAATTCCTAAAGGTCCGGCATATTTAGGTCTGATACGTTGTTGTATTCCTGCAGATATTTGTCTTTCTAACCAAACAATGTTGGGTCTGCGACGAATAGGTTCAAGAGATAAGAGAATTAAGGATACCCACAAGAAAGACTAATCCAATCCATAACTTGAGAATTTTAAATTAAAATAGGTTGGGGGCCATTGCGACACCCATCAAAAGAGTAGCTCCCCACCCTATATATATATATAGAGAGAGAGACACATACATTCCTACCATTATCATATAGTAATTTTAGTCATACATTCCTCTCATCATCATACCATCATCATATTCACACATTTCTTTCATCATCATATAGTCATCATATACATACATCAATTTCATCATCATTCCATAATCATATAGTCATTCAACTCATAAGACATGTATTGGATCTTCCATTCCTCAAGAACGCACAACCAGATATTTTATCTAACACTTAGAGGGTGTGTAGTGCTAGTGTAAAACCATGCAATTCAAGAGTGTAATCATTCTAGAAAATTCAATGTAAACCTTCAGTAGATACTTGGTAACAGCCTCAAGCAATATACATCAAAATCCTTCATAAAATCTTACAATATATATTAGATTCATAGCCCAAAACACAGTAAAACAGTCACAATTTCATAAACCCCAACATAGTGTGCAGTGATTTTCATAAACAATAAGACTCATTTGTAAATCAACCTTGAATCATGGAATTTTTAAGAAAAGAAAGCTTAGGCATCATGGGTGAAAGGAACCCATGAAAGAAATCCACATACCTTAGCTTTTGGAGAACCCTTGAAGAAGATTGGAGATGCAGATTTGAAGCTTGATTGAATTCCTTAAGTTCCGGAGAGGGTTTTGGCACTTGAATCTTGAGAGAAATATAACATTAAGTGTTTGAGTGAATATATTGGGGAATGTTTTGAATGATATGAGGGTGAAAAATGACTAAGTATAGGTATTTTCTCATGAGGGAAGGCTTCACTAGGGCGCGTCGTGCCCTAGACGCTCTAACCTCACTATTTTCGTGCTCACTCGAAAAGTCGGTATTTGCTATGGTTGCTGTAAAATTTGGGTTAAACCCATTTCCCACTCAATTTGACCCTCTGAATAAGAATGTGAATTTGGATTTCTAAAATAACATAGGGATTTTGAGATATATGAGAATTATGATTTCGGGCACTTCCGAGGCACATTTTCAGGCACTTTTTGGGGTCGTTTCAATATCTCCCCCTTCAGAACATTCGTCCTCAAATGTCAAAGAAACGTGTATGATAGACATAAGCATGACCATTTCAGCCCATGTAGAGATGCAACAGTGTACTTAAACATCATTTCAAAAATCTCATCATAAGTGTGAAATCATTATGGAATTTTTCGATATAATAATGAATGCATGCAATGATATACGAGCTAACACATAAGGCTTGGAATTATGAAAGGACTTGACATGTTATCATAAGCTTGAGTAGAATGAAAGAGATAAGGGTACTGTTTTTCCATGCCCTCTCTCTGAGAGAGACTTTCGACTAGACGAACCTTCCAAATAGCCTTAATGAACACCATATCCTTATCAACCAATCTTCACTTATTTTCACACAACTTCTCCACCGGACCTTCTCATAAGTCAACTCATCATCACAAACCCACAACTTCAAGGAGCTCTATAGTACTAGAGTCACCAAAACATCCCTTTAACCTAGACACATGAAAAACCGGATGAACCATAACCATATCCAAAGGAAATTCTCATTCGTATGCAATCTCACTAATCTTCCTCAACACTCTAAGACTCATAAACCACAAACTCAATCAACAGAAGATGATCATCCTAACTACTCATGAACTCCATTACACAAGTCCTAAGCATATCATCAAGTAATCTCACCAACTCATGAATGTACAATTTAGCATACTCTTCAGCATCATAAGTAGTCTTAACTGGTAAAATTGAACCAATTTCGTCACCCTATCAACCACACCCCAAATAGAATCAAAATTCTTTCTAGTCTCGAGCAATCCAACCCCAAAATCCATGTTACATTCCTCCTACTTCCAATAAGGGATCTCTATGTCTTGGGTTAGGCCACCTGGTCTTTGATGCTCGGCTTTAACTTGTTGACAACTATGACAATCGGAAACAAATTTGACAATGCCTTTGCTCATACCCCTCCCCCCCACACCAATACACCTCTCAGATCTATATATATTTAGTAGAACCGTGGTGAATAAAGTTAGAGAATTATGGGCCTCATCAAGGATCTTTTCCACCAAGCCACCAACACAAGGTATACACAACCTACCTTGGTACCTAAGGGAACTATCTCCCCCTTGGAAGAAAACCTCCACCTTGCCCTCTTTCACCGAGGACTTCCTACCAAGGTATACACAACCTACCTTGGTACCTAAGGGATCAAGATCTTCCTCTGCTCTTACCTCATCAATCAATGAAGATCTAGAACCATCAACCACAATAACACCACCATTAAAAACCTCTTTCAATCTAACCCCCAATCTAGCCTACCGGTGAACCTACATGGTCACCTTCATGCTACCACCATCAACATAAACAAGGCTAACCATAGACACCCTACTCAAAGCATATGCCACAACATTAGTCTTACCGAAATGATAATGCACATTCATATCATAATCCTTAAGAAGTTCTAACTACCTCCTTTGTCTCAAGCTAAGATCCCTTTGGCTGAACACATATTAGAAACTCTTGTGAACGGTAACCACACCAACATGCACCCCGTACAACCAATGATATCAAATTTTCAAAGCACAAGCCTCGGCGACCAACTCAAGGTCATAGATAAGATAATCCTTCTCATGCATCTCAAATTATCTAAAAGCATAAACTTCCACCTAACCATCGTGTATCAACACACAACCCAAACTAGTCCGGGCAACATACACTACACAACAAATCATTTTAACCCTTCCGATAGAGACAATATAGGAGCGGATACAAACTTAGCCTTCTTTTGGATCAACTTAGTTAAGGGAGAAGCAATGGAAGAGAACCCATTCACAAACCATCAGTGTTAACCTGCTAAATCCAAGAAACTTCTAATATTCAAGGGAGTCAAAGGTCTAGGCCAATTTCTATTCACATACATCTCCTTAAGATCAATCTTAATACCATCCTCCTTAGCCAAATGACTTAGGGAGGTAACCTCCTTTAACCATATTTCACACTTCACATACTTAGCATACAACTCCGCTTACCCAAAGATTTCCAGCAACCCCCAAATAGTTCAGAAGCTCCAAATAAATCCATTCTCGATCACTAGAGACCACCACAAGCATAACAAGGTAGGGACTAAAGACCCTATTCATGAAACCTATAAACATAGCCGGTGCATAAGCCAACCAACAACTCCAACATACTTGAAAGGCTTACTCCTAATTCAAAAAGACACTTTGGGATATCACCTATCCTCATCATCACTTATGAACAAAACCCAAACCAAAGGTCCAGCTTTGAGAAGTGACTAACCCACTGTAGTTGACCAAATAGATCGACCATTCTTAACCACTATGTTACAATCTTACGGGTTCTACAATCAAAGGAGACACAATACGCAAGAAGTCGAACCACCTCAATACTTCCAATCCAACAACTAAGTTCAACTAAAAATCATAAGACAAGACCCTATGCAATAAGAACATGGAGCAACCCTTAGAGATCAATTATACCTTAAGACAAAAAAATGGACTTACCCTTTGCATCCACCATACAAGACCCCACCCAAGGACAGATTCAATAGAGAATCAAAATTTAACTCTACGGGCTTTACATTAAGAGAGACACAACATGCGTGCAACTAATCCACCCCAAGCATAACATCAAGATCCACCACAAAAAAATCTAACAAGTCACAAGGCAAGACCTAAGGCAAGATGAACATGGAACAACACCTACGAACATTCTTAGCAACAATACACTCAACAAAGAGGTAGACACCAAAGGTTCACATAACAACTCGGGGCACACAAAAAGCCCATTAGCAATCAAAGAATAATGAAAGAAATAGTGGCACATTGGCCCATCAGTGCAAAAACATCAAAGACAAAGGAAATTTCAACGTACTAGTAGCATCATCGGGCACCTTATCCCCTTCTTGAGTCACCTGATCAACATGACCACCTTGATCTGAGGGTCGGCCACCTTTACACTTCCTTTGAACATATGGACAATTCATTAGCTTGTTACCCACTTTACTACACCCATAATAAGCATTGGTCTCCCTCAAGCATGGGTCACCATGGTACTTTCTACACCTTTAACACTTGGGATTAGTAATTCCACCAATCTCCACAACCATAACAAGCATTGGTACTTCTCAAGCATGGGCTATCATGACACCTACCACATATTGTGCACCTAACATAAGGCACCACACCACTACCATCTCTACATTTGGAAATTTGGAACTTACCCCTAACACGGGACCTCTTGCCTCACCACCCCTCCTCTTACTACTAGAAGTCTCGGGGGTACTCACTTGTTGATCGAGGTGAGTTGCCAACTTTGTCGCCGCTTTGGCCAATACCCATAGAGCATTGCGAACCTCCGCATTCGTCAAATCGCCGTCCTGAGTAACTTGAGACATATCTTGTAATATAGTGGTTAGGGATTAGCAATAAGCCCAAGGGGACCTAACTCCATCGCAAGACATAGATCACGAAAAAATGAAACATTTCCTAGAACGCCTCATAGCCTCCTATTCATAGTTGTGGCACGCTTCACAACCATGAATAAGACTCAAATTGAAGCGGTATATTGGATGCAGATGATCTAATAACCTAGTTCTCTAATATTAAGTTTATCACGACCCAAGCCTAGGGCCTAGATATGACCGGCGAATGGGGGACTCGAAGGGACCCCAAACAAGCCTCATAGCATATCACTAGACATCCTTGGTCGTAGAAGCAATAAAATGACAATAAAACATTAGAAGCAAGGGCAAAGGGACTAAGGGAAGCTTTGGATATTGTAAACAACAAGAGTCAATAGGGTCAAGGCTCATAGTATAGATATATAACTTGTCCAACAACACCTCTACTACATAAAGATATGAGCGGGGGCCAAGATAAGCAATCAGGCTTACGCTCATAATAATGACAATAGGTAATCCAAACATAGAAGATATAGTCTAAAAATAAGCTTGAGAGAAGATAGATATTGTCCCCGGACTTGAGGAGATATCTTGAATAATCCACCTAGCCAAGAGGAGAATCAATAGGAGCTTCGGTTCTTACATGGTGATACTATGTAGGCATAGAGTATACATTAGTACATTTAACAACAACATTACCCCAATGCCTCAAAGGCTCCCGCCAATTGCGGGGTAAGGGGGGGTCGGATGTACGCAGCCTGA
>JAABOM020000075.1:15142030-15165991 GCA_011800125.2 Solanum clarkiae
CTCTATTTCATATTAAGTGAACTTTTGAAGTCTTTTTATTGTTCAATATAATTGAATTGTTCAAACTTGAAGATAAAATGCGTAAATAGTGGAGAATGAAGAACAGGAACAATGCGTAAATATGTTCAGAAAAAATAAAGTTGCACAAAACTGCATGAACCTGACTTATATCCCACCTCAGATTATCGATAGCCATACCACAATCCAACTGGAGGAGGAAGAGGTGAAATCGAAAGAGGAAAAATGGAAATGCGCACTGATGACATATGTTGTTAGTGAATGCCCAGGATATATACTATGAACAGATATATCAATCTTAACTGAACAATAGTAGCTAAGCCTGAAATGTTCCTACGTGATGAAGGCTATTTTATTGTGAATTTCAACTTCTTAGCGATATGCAAGAGATCCTATATACGGGATCATACACCATCAATAACAGACCAATGATCCTAAAATAGTAGACCTCTGATTTTAATTTTGGAAATGAATTTTTGACTGAAATTCCCCTATGGGTAATATTTCCTAAGTTGTCACTCAACTGTTGGGGAATGGATTCACTAAGTAGGATAGTTAGTGTAACTGGAGTACCATTGTTAGTTGATGAGTGTACAACAAAGCAAATTAGGATCTCATATGCTAGAATGCTCATTGAAGTTAACGTCACAAAGCCACTACCACAAGAAGTAAATGTCATGAATCCTAGTGGAAAAATTGTAACACAACCAGTGCAGTTTAAATGGAAGCCAAAATATTGTGACAAATGCCAAAAAATTGATCATCAATGTCAAGAGACAAAATCAAAGGAAGACCAACTAGTGAAGAAGAGAATAGGAAAGAAGGTGACTCAACAATGACAATATAAAAGCAAAATTCAGCTACCAGATCAGGTCACAACAATCAGACAAGAAGGTAATGAAAGAGGCACAAACGAGAAACAAGAAGTGATACTTGAACAAGGAAAGCAGACCCCAAAAGCTGCACGGAGTACACAACAATAACATGCAGAAAGGTCAGGTATTACTCACAATCTAGCAAATTTTCCTATGCGGCAACTATCCCTAAAAAGAATAGTTTTGAATATTTGAGAAATAGCAAACTAGCTGCACTTTCTGTGGATAAGGGTGGAGCTTCAAATACTTGCTAATGAAATGAATTGTCTAGAATGTGAGGAATGTAAATAAGAGGTATAAGCAAAAATAGCTTCAAAAGTGCTTATATACAAATAAAATAAGTCTTGTTGGCTTAGTAAAAACAAAGTGAAAGAACAAAACATGAATGAAATAGTGAAAGCCATAGCATCAGGTTGGGGGATTCTATACAATTATGAAGCTGTTGTTAATAGTAGAATTTAATTGATTTGGGATCAGAGCAGCTATGAAGTGATGTTCTCACTGATAATTAATAAAATCCTTATTTATCAAAAGAAAAATAATAACAACAACAACAATAATAGCACCAGCAGCAACAATAACAACAACAACAAACAAGAAGAAGAAGAAGAAGAACAACAACAACAACAACAATAGCAGCAACAACAACAATAGCAATAGCAACAGCAACAGCAACAACTACAACAACAAACATCATCAACAACAACAACAGCAACAACAACAACAACAACAAACAGCAATAACAACACCAACAAACAACAACAGCAACAACAACAACAACAAAAACAAAAACAACAGCAATAACAACAATAGCAGCAACACCACCACCACCACCAATAACAACAATAACATCAACAACAAGAACAACAACAAAAATAGCAAAACCAACAGCAATAACAGCAGAAACAACAACAACAACAAACATCAACACTAACAGCAACAACAACAACAAGCAACAATAACAGCACCACCAATAACAAATAACAACAACAACAACAACAATAACAGTAATAACAACAACAATACCACCACCAATAACAACAACAACAACAATAACAACATCAACAACAACAACAACAACAACAACAACAACAACAACAACAGAAATAGCAACTCCAACAGCAACAACAATAACAACAATAACAACAATCGCAACAATAAAATCAGCTGCAAAAACAATACCAATAGCAACAACAACAATAGCAGTAGAAACAACAATAACAACAACCACAACACCAACAATAACAACCACAACACCACTAACAACAACCACAACACCAACAATAACAACCACAACACCACCAACAACAATAACAACAGTAACAACATTAACAACAACAACAACAACAACAACAATAACAACAACAATAACAATAACAACAATAATATTTTTATAAATTATGAATGACAAACAAAAACAATATAAACTTATGCGTATAACAAAAAAATATAATTTTTTAAATAAAAAAAGCTTATTTAATCAAATAATCGAATAACATACAAAAAAGGTTAACGTGGATCAAAATTGGATGTCAACAAGGATAATAGTGAATAATAAAATTTGAATTGTGTCATTTAATATTCTTTTTAAATGAATGTGCATTATCTCAAAAATTCACTTGATATGGAATGAAATGAGAAAAAATGCAGATTTATTCTATCAAAGTCAATGTTGCCAACCTGCTATGAACTTCTTCGGAAAGGAAGATAGTCAAGGTTATTTCAAAATTAAAATGATGTGCAAGCTACATTCAGAAGAAATGTAAATTTACACACAAAAAGGAGAAATTAAAATATGTTATTTTTCCGGGTACTTAAGCCTCATCTCATTTTAATAAATTCACATTTTTATTAGTATTGAAGTTGGGGGCATGATCTATAAACATATAAATTTCTATTAGATTGAATTCATAATGATTTTGATAAATTCATATTTATTTGGGTAGAGTGATTAATTTGGACTTCATAATTAATCAAATTTATTTTATTAAATTCAATATCAAAGTCCATTTCATCTTGAGATACAAACTTATATCATGAGACAAGATGTAAGGACCCATAATTTTCAAACTTATGTATGTCGTTTAAGGCCGTCATGGGCCCCCTACGTCAAGCCATGTACAAAAGGATTTCTGTTGGCTAAGTTCAACACAAGTACCAATACAAGGATAAATTTTAAAGGAGCATAACTTTTAGCACACATGGAACAGGGTGGCCCACCACATGTCAAATGAAATTCCTTTGAGTTAGCTTTCCAATTCATTTGGTTTCACTTCATTCCGAGGTCGGATGAAGGAGTTATGATAGTTTACGTGAGACCCTCTTGTGTAGTGATGTCACACAGACAATTTGACGGGCAGTGTGATATTAGACGAATCGTTTGGGTGGCTTGGGTCTGGAAAAGGACATTTTTGGCCTAAGGAATAGGAAGCCCTTTGAGTTAACTTGACAATGCACTTGGTTTCACTTTATTCTGATGTGGGATGAAGGAGTTATGATCATTCTCATGAGACCCTCCTGTGCAGTGATGTCACACGGATAGCTTGACGACCAGTGAGGTGTGTGACGGGCCGTTTGGATGGATTGGGGTTCGAAAAGGCCATTTTTGGCCTAATGAAGGTGACAAAGACAGTGACACAGGCTGTGTCGCTTGCCACTGACCGTGTGGAGGGTCGTGGGGGTGATTCAAGGGAGGCTTGACGAGAATGGAAAGAATTTTGACTAAGTGTGGTGCCATGAGCCCTTTGACGGGCCATGTGGCGTCTGATGGCTCGTGCCACTGGGCGTGGGGTGGCTTAGCAACATTTTCTTCTCCCAGTGTGGTGCAACAGACCACTACACGGACCGCAAAGCACCACATGGCCCGTAAAGTGGTCCGTCAAAGTAACAACGACACTAACTTTCTCCCGAGTGTTCCAATTCAAATTTTGAGGCTAAGTCTTGTTCCACGGGAACTCCACACGACCCGTGGAGTGCCACACGGCTAGTCAAGTCTCTAGTGAGATGACACTTTGTCAAATTTTTCATCCGTTCACTAATGATATTTTCATAAATTTTACTTACTCCAATGACCTTTTTAGACTTCCAATGCCATCTTAACCTCACCAAAAGACCTAAACCCTATTCTAAAGGATCAAAACCCATTACTCTCATCTCAAGTACACTTTCAATTCTCTCAAGAGCCTCCATCAAAACCCCAATATAAATTCAAGGAAACTCAAGAACAAGTTTAGATTTCAAGACCCACTTCCAAGCTTCCATTCTTTCTCGACTCGATTTCAAGGAACTTAAAGTCTAAGGTATGTGGGTTGATCCTTGATTCCTTCTAATCAAGGAGACCTAAAATTATTTTCAAGAAAACATACATGGATTTTGCTTACATTAATTTGGAGTTTTGAATATTATGATTCTTAAAATTCTATTGATGCATGGGTAGTGTTTATTTGAGGATTTAATGTGATTTAAAACATTATATGAGGATTTACTATGGGGTTTATGAAATTTTAAGTATGCATGTCCCTTTTAAGAATTATTTATGCATGGGTGATTGCCCTATAAATTTAAATATGGATTTAATTATGATTTTACTTCACTTCACTTTTATATTATAAATGTTGATTTTAGATTTAGTCTTAATTACCCATGTCATTCTCTCATTGTTCATAGAATATGCATTCATGTACATAGATTATTTTGAGAAATTATGTTATAGGTTAAGCCCAATTTTATTTAATGGTATGATTTTGATAAAATGTTGATTATGACAATATTATGATCACTTATATATCTTTGATTTTGTCTCTTTGAGCATTTTGGGTGCTTGCACTATCTTCTATATGAACGGGCTACTCCTATGCATGAGTATATAGACTATGAAATTATGTTTTGGCCTTTAAGCCTAAGAATGTATTGAAATTGTTTCGGAAATGATTTATGTCGTTTGAAAGTATGTATATATACGTATATGTATTCTTGTGGGATGACGACTTAGCACCGACGTATGGAGGGTTTGCTCCTTTTCCTTGAAATATGTGCCTAGCATAGGCCTCCTTTACGAAATTGGGAGTTGTCCCTTAAGGAAAGACGCCTCCGAAATAGGAGTTGTCCCATAAGGAGAAGAAATACTTTGATTTGATTTGTAATTTGTTAAAATACTATTCGAAATGGGAGTTGTACCTTAAAGAAGGTTACTTCATGCGCAATGGGAGTTGTCCTGTAAGGTGAAGTTTGATCTACCCTTGGCAAGTAGACCACCTCTTTACTGATGAGGAGATTTCATCGAGATTCGAAGTATTAGCTCTCTTGGTCTTACTCATGTCGGTTAAGGTCATATCATATTATGTTTGAGCATCATTTGCATTTCATGCATCATGAACTTCATAGAATCTTATTATATTACTTTCCTTCATATTAATTCTTTCTATATTATGCGCCCTTGTCATCTAACCTTGATATGCAGGTTTTGGTAAGTTACATGCATTGCACCCCACATACTTAGTTCATTTAGACGTACTAATGCATACTCTTGCCTATACGATTTTACCATGTATGGACCGAGGACCTTGATCATCCACCATTCGATACTTAGCTTGGATTCTGATTTTGCTTATAGTGGTGAGTCCTATCTTTCAAGGACGAACCATTATCCACTATCTATGCTACCTCTTTCATCTTTTTATACTTGAGGGTGAGCCCGGGGTATATCTTGGCCCCCGACCCATCTATGTAGAGGCATTATTGGACACTTTGTAAACCTCTTTACGATATTTGCTATGAGTTATGATTAAGTCCATGCTATGTATTTGGTTATCTTGGAGTATTGATATGTGATTTGACCTTATGTTGATGGAAAGATCCTAAGTCCCGAATTGCCCCGTAGTGTGAGTCCTACGTACCCTCCCCTTAGTATTTACATGTTATGTGTTGTATGAACTCATGTTAACCCTTCCCCATGATGCTTCTATAGCATGAGTCCTACTTTCCCATCTCTTAGAACTATATGTTGATTGTTGATTATGCTTCTGAACCGATGATGAGAGTTTTGGTATCTTGAGGCTTGTTTGGGGACTCTCGGGTTCCCATATGCTGTGTCACATCTAGGCCCTAGGTCTGGGTCATGACAAAGATGGTATCAGAGCCCTAGGTTTGTTATGATCCTCGGAATCCAATATGCTGCGTCAAGTATAATCTCAATCATGGGTGTGAAGTGCACCACGCCTATGAGTGGGAGGCTACGATGACGTTCTGGAATTGTCTCACTTCTTCATGTCTTATGTCGTGCTGTGAATAGTTAGTTTAGCTTCTTTATCTTGATGGTACCTTTACTCTATTATAAAAGATGCCTCGTGGTAGACCCGCCAGAGCAGCCCCGACTTATGAGGGTCAAGCCCCACAAGGGCAGATAGATGAGATTATCTCTAATGGTGAATGCTGTACAACCGTGCTTCATCGGAGTATGGATATGCCGAACAAATCGAAGGGGAGAAACTCAAGGAGAAGAGAGTTCATGATACTAAGAGGGCCCGTTTTGATGGTAGGTTCTCTGACTCTCAGGGTGGTGATTTTGTTTGCTTTCAATAGGGCCAAGATTCGGGTGCTCGGGTTGCTAATGATAACATGTCTCCTCCTAAGGAACCAGTTGGTGGTGGACCAGGGTATTCACTGTGTCCTAAGTGTAAGAAGCATCACATGGGTAATTGTCAGAAGAGTCTGGGCGCCTACTATGGATGTGGTGACAACGGTTATAAGATTGTCGATTGTCCTAGAGCTTCTCAAGAGTGGCAGGGTTAGGTGGCTCGGAGTGCTCCAGGCTAACCAAGAGCTTCTCAAGGAGGTGCTATGAGGAACAACAGGTTCTATGCTCTTCGGGAGGTGGAGCAGACCCCAGATGTTACTACGGGTACGTTGAAAGTCTTTAAATTTGATACCTATGTCTTGCTTGGCCGGGTGCGAATTTGTCTTTTGTGATTCCTCGGTTGGCTGTTATATTCGGTTTGAGTCCCGAGATCTTGAGGGACCCCCTTCTCAGTTATTGCTCCCATGGGTGAATCTGTTGTTGCACATAGAGTTATTGTAGTTGTCCCGTTTTTGGTGTTGCACAAAGTCTTCCCGTGTGACCTTGTGGAACTTGAGATTTTTGACCTTGATGTGAATCTTGGGGCAGATTGGTTGCCTAGGAGAATATAGGGGTTTTTCCCTAAGGGAGAGATGGTGTGCTTTGGTATTAAGGTCGGCTATATGTTCCAGATGTGGGGTAGTTTAAGTGACATGAAATGACGCTTATAGGCTCGGATTTAGTGTTAGGGACTACGGAAAGAGTGAAATTGATCAAGAAAGGTTGGAGGTGGTTCGAGGTTCTCAAAAGGTTTATCTGGAGGATAGAAGGAGAGCAAGTTAAGTTCTCGCTATGTAGGTCCTTGTGAGATTGTTAAGCGATTTGGGAATATGGCTAATAGATTGGATTTGCTTTCGGATTTGAGTTCTATTCATTCAGTTTCCTATGTGTCTAAGTTGAAGGAGTTGGTTGGTGATACTAGTGCTATGGCTCCTTAGGAAGGTGTTGAGCTTAGGGAGAACTTGACTTATGAGGAAATTTCGGAGGAAATCTTGGATAGATAAGTGAGGCGGCTTTGCAACAAGGATGCAGATTTGGTTAGGTGCGTTGGAGGAATCAACTTATGGAGAGTGCTACGTGGGAAGTGGGATCAAGTATGATGCAACAACATCTCTATCCTTTCCAATCTACTCAAGCCTATGATATTGTGCTATTCCCATTCTCAATGGTCCTAATTCTTTCGCTCTTGAGTCTCATGACATGACATGCATACATATGCACGAAAATAATTTATTTTATGATGTTTTAAAAGATTTGAATATGTTTTGATTTGGGATTTAATGACTTTATGATTTTCAAATGATGAATTATGCATTGTACCTTGTGTTTGGAAGTTTCATGTTCTAATTCAAGCCTTTCAAGCCTTGTTCTCGCACATTCGGGGATGAATATTCCCAAGGGGGAGATAATGTAAGAACCTGAAATTTCCAAGATTATGTATATCGTTTAAGGCCATCATGGGCCCCCTATGTCAAACCATGTTCAAAAGGATTTCTGTTGGCTAAGTTCTACACAAGTACTGGTAGAAGGGTCAACTTTAAAGGAGCATAACTTTTAGCAAACTTAGAATTGGGTAGATCATATATGTCAAATGAAATCCCTTTGAGTTAGCTTTCGAACGCACTTGGTTTCACCCCATTCCGAGGTCGGATGAAAGAGTTATGACCGTTTTCGTAAGACCCTCCTGTGCAGTGATGTCACACGGACAGTTTGGCGGGTAGTGTGACATTGGACTAATGTTTGGGTGGCTTGGGGCTGGAAAAGGACATTTTTCGCCTAAGGAATGGGAAGCCCTTTGAGTTAGCTTTGCAACATACTTGGTTTTACCTCATACTGATGTCAGATGAAGGAGTTATGATCGTTTTTCGTGAGACCCTCCTGTGCAGTGATGTCACACGGACAACTTGATGACCAGTGAGGTGTGTGATGGCCGTTTGGATGGCTTGGGGTTGGAAAAGGCCATTTTTGGCCTAAGGAAGGTGACACAGTCAGTGGCACGGGCTGTGTGGCTTGCCACTGACCCTGTGGAGGGTCATAAGGTTGTATTCAAGGGAGGCTTAATATGCATGGGGAGAATTTTGGCTAAGTGTGGTGCCACAAGCCCTTTGACGGACCATATGGGGTCTGACGGCTCGTGCCACTGGGCATGGGGTGGCCTGGCAACATTTTCTTGTCCAAGTGTGGTGGAACGAACCACTACATGAACCGTGAAGCACAACACGACCCGTGAAGTAGTCCATCAAAGTGACAACGACGCTAACTTTCTTCCGAGTGTTCCAATTCGAATTTTGAGGCTAAGTCTTGTTCCACGGGCATTGGACAAGACCTGTGGAGTGCCACATGGCCATTCAAGTCTCCAGTGAGATGATACTTTGTCAAATTTTTCATCCGTTCATTAATGACATTTTCATAAATTTTAATTACTCCAATGACCTTTTTAGACTTCCAATCCCATCTTAACCACCCTATTTCAAAGGATCAAAACTCATTACCCTCATCTCAAATGCACTTTCTATTCTCTCAAGAGCCTCCATCAAGACCCCAATACAAATTCAAGTAAACTCAAGAACAAGTTTAGATTCCAAGACCCACTTTCAAGCTTCCATTCTTTCTCAACTCGATTTCAAGGAACTTAAAGTATAAGGTATGTGGGTTGATCCTTGATTCCTTCCAATCAAGGAGACAGAAAATTATTTTCGAGAAAACTTACATGGCTTTTGCTTACATTAATTTGGAGTTTTGAATACTATGATTCCTTAAATTCTATTGATGCATGGGTAGTGTCTATTTGAGGATTTTAATGTGATTTAAATCATTACATGAAGATTTACTTTGGGGTTTATGAAATTGTAAGTATGCATGTCCCCTTTATGAATTATTAATGCATGGGTGATTACCCTATAAATTTAAATATGAATTTAATTATGATTTCACTTCAATTTCATATCATAAATTGATTTCAGATTTAGTCTTAGTTACCCATGTCATTCTCTCATTGTTCATAGAATATGCATTCATATACATAAATTATTTTGAGAAATTATGTTACGAGTTAAGCCCAATTTTATTTTATGGTATGATTTTGATAAAATGTTGGTTTTGACAATATTGTGATCACTTATATTTCTTTGATTTTGGTTCTTTAAGCATTTTGGGTACTTGCACCATTTTGTATATGAATGGGCTATTCATATGCACGATTATATGGACTATGAAATTATGTTTTGGCCTTTAAACCTACGAATGCATTGAAATGGTTTTAGAAATTATTTATGTAGTTTGAAAGTATTTATATATGTATGTATGTATGTATGTATGTATGTATGTATGTATGTATGTATGTATGTATATATGTATGTATGTACGTATGTATTTATATATGTATACATATATGTATTCTTGTGAGATGATGACTTAGCACCTACGGATGAAGGGTTTGCTCTCTTTCCTTGAACTATGTGCCTAGCATAGGTTTTCTTTCCGAAATGGGAGTTGTCCCGTAAGAAGAGATGCCTCTAAAATGGGAGTTGTCCAGTAAGGAGAAGAAATACTTTGATTTGATTTGTGATTTGTGAAAATCCTATTCAAAATGGGAGTTGTCCCGTAAGGAAGATTACTTCATGAGAAATGGGAGTTGTCCCATAAGGTGAAGTATGGTCTACCCTTGGCAGGTAGACCACCTCTTTATCGATGAGGGGATTTCATCGGGATTCCAAGTAATAGCTCACTTGGTCTTACTCATGTCGGTTAAGATCACATCCATATTATATATGAGCATTATTTGCATTTCATGCATCATGAACTTCATAGCATCTTGTTATATTACTTTCCTTGATATTAATTCTTTCTATATTATGCGCCCTTGTCATCTAACCTTAATATGCAGGTATGGTAAGTTACATACATTGCATCCCGCATACTTGGTGCATTCAAACATACTAACACATACTCTTGCCTACATGATTTTACCATGTAGGGACCGAGGACCCTGATCATCCACCATTCGACGCTTAGCTTGGATTCTGATTTTTCTTATAGTGGTGAGTCCTATCTTTTAAGGACGAACCATTATCCATCTATCTATGCTACCACTTTCATCTTTTTGTACTTGAGGGTGAGCTCGGGTTATGTCTTGGCCCCCAACCCATCTATGTTGAGGTATAGTTGGACACCTTGTAAACCTCTTTACGGTATATGCTATGAGTTATGATTAAGTTCATGCTATGTATTTGGTAATCTTTGAATATTGATATGTGACTTGACCTTATGTTGATGGAAAGATCCTAAGTCCTGAATTGCTCCATAGTGTGAGTCCTATATACCCGCCCCTTAATATGTCTTATGTGAAGTCATGTTAACCCTTCCCCATGATGCCCCATATCGTGAGTCCTACTTTTCCATCCCTTAGAACTATGTGTTG
This sequence comes from Solanum clarkiae, assembly GCA_011800125.2. NCBI lineage: Eukaryota > Viridiplantae > Streptophyta > Magnoliopsida > Solanales > Solanaceae > Solanum > Solanum clarkiae. The sequence goes on from JAABOM020000075.1 coordinate 15,152,958, forward strand.
ATTGTTGATTATGGTTTCGAATCGATTGGGCGAGTTTTGGTATCTTGAGGCTTGTTTGGGGACTCTCGAGTTCCCATACGTCGTGTTACGTCTAGGCCCTAGGTCTGGGTCATGACACAAGATGATTTGGGATCCTATTTAAATTCAATACCAATAGGATGATGTTATGTGTTCAAGTGATACACTACAAAAAAAGGCTTAAATTGTGGGGATTTAATAATTGGAGTTAGCTACAACCCCCAAAATTACATTAAATAAAGGGGGTTTGGTAGCTGCCAGAAAATAAAACTCAATAGTGGGGGTTTACAATCTCCGTCATCTGAGAAGAAAAAAATCTAAGAAATAGCGAGGGTTTAAAACTCCCGCCTTCTGAAAATATAAGTTATTATTTTAAAATATAAGATACAACTTTATAATTTTATATTGTATTTTTATACTGCCTCTGTATTAAACACTATACATCAAAATTTTAATTAAATTTTGTACGTTAATTTTTAAATTAGTTAATTACCGTAATTAAATACAACACTTTAATTCGCTAAATACTGCACTTAGTTAATTTCCCCTGCACAATTAAATACTCTAATAGAGTTGAATTCAAAAAGATCATAATATTTGTCTAGAGATTCACTTCTTATAATATACATTGCTTATTCACTGCTTTAATATTAAAAAAAAAATTATAATACACTAAAAACACTTTGGTAATTGGACGAGAGTGCTATTTCCAAAAACTTCACTTCTTTCCAGAAACTTCACTCCTTTCCACTCTCTCCTTTGTTCTCCTTCGTACCACCATTTTTTCATGGCTTCTTCATCATTTCTTCATCACTGGAGCAGATTTTCAAATCACAATTATGTAAGTTTCAACTATCTAATCAGATTCGGAGTTGGAATAGACATTTGAGGTAAATTTTTCACTTTCCTCACCTTTTGGGATTTCTTCATCTCAACCTTTCAGATCGAAAAGTTTTGTACAAATTACTAGTTGTATTCATTAGGTAAGTTCATCTTTTTGCTATCTGTATAAATGATAGAGGTAGAATTAGGTAAACTTGATTGTACATTTTGTGAATGAAAATTTTTCAAATTGTCAAATTTGAACATGTATTTTGTGTAGAATTAAGTTTATTTTATTCTACTTTTTTGTGGTTTAGCCATTAATTTTGGATTACTAACATTCAATCTAGAAAGGGGACTGCTCAGCTTATAATCCACTTCAGATACTTATTACCAGTAATAATTCATTCAATTTTTATACCTAGTATTATGCCTATCTTTAATTTAGTATTAAGTCTATACATGTAATTCACTTCATAACATGTAAAATTTAAGCCTATACAAGAGGGGAGTATTATATATTTGTTTGACCTTGTGCAATTAGAGTGGAGAAAGAACAATTGAAAAATAGTTTGTTGTCGCATCTTTGAGACTGATCAATAAGAAGTTTTTCTTTCGACTCAATGTCCTGTTTCATTCCTTCAAATACAAGTTGAAGTAATTCAAAATATTTAGTTTTCTTAGTGTATCATATTTAATTAAAAGGGATATTTTTCAATGGAGTCAACGACAAGGATATTAAAACGGGATTACTAGCATATCTCTATGTTAAAACTTAACTATTGCCTTATATAATTTGATTATGCCTGATGTACATCAAAATTGAAGTGCATCCAATTTATTATGTATGCTAAACTTTCATCTATATTTTGCGACTTACAACAGATAACTAATTCATTTCAAGAATTTAATTAAGGGTGTATATTCTTTCCCAAAACCATAGCATCAGTACATGACTATAAGACAATTCAAGTGATAATAATAAACTCATAGATTACTTAACATTCCGCAATGCAGTTAAAGTATCGGTATGCAATATGTGTTTAAAGACAAGAAAAAGTAAAGAGTCAAAGCAACTTAGGTTAAAAGTCCTCATGTACATTACTGGAATGATCTAAGGTCATAGTTCAAACTGTAAACAAGTGGCTATATTCTGTATTCTGTAACTGGCAGGAAGATAGACTGAACAGAAATGAAATATGTGAATATTACAGAGATATTGAATGAAATTCTTGAATTAAAAACATACCTTACAAAATTTTCTTTTTGTCTTCTAATAAGCTGTGACTTTTAATTACCGAACATTGTATAAAATCTTTTGCATAGAGTGTGGAGGAGTTCATCTAAATATCAGGCATATGCCCACATCAAATGCTTATGTTTTGACTGCACTTCAATTTTGATTCAAAAATTATATAAGGTGTTTTAACAAAATATATCTCCATGTTAGAATTATGTGATTGAGTATGTCTAGTCTTCATAATAATTGATCATATATGTAAATAAGCTTAATTTAATAAGACATTAGTTGTGACAGTAGAATCTACTTCTTGCAAAGGAAGAGAAAATAAAATTTCGACTAATAAGAGAAGTATTGATCAACTTTGAGCTGAGTAGACCGGTCATTATTTACAATAAAATGGACATTTTACTCTATTTATATTTATTTTATAGTTTCAAGGTGCATCAGCTTTAATTCTGTCGGTGTTAATTTCTCTTTAGGCAGTACTAATTAGTTTTTTATTTTTTTATTATCTTATAAATTGTTAAATATGTCTGCTAATCTTATTTTTCAATGAATAAATCTTGGATTAGAATGCTAAGTACCACAAAAGAATATTTGATTGGGTTGAACCAATTTTTAGAATTTGCATTCAAAAAGGGAGCTATAGGAGAGAGAATAAAATATCCATGTCCTCAATGGCAGACTAGAGATGTTGTATTTGATCATTTGATTTGGAAGCCATTTCCTCAAAATTATGTCAGGGAAGACAAATGTGTTGCAAAATTCTAAAAGCACAGAGGTTATTCAGGATACAATACCTTCAGAAAATCCTGTAGAATTGTTTATTAATGAAGCATTTCAAGGCTCAAGGCAAGAGGACATTGATGTATGCTCATCGTAAGTAGTGGGAGAAGAAGAAATGTTAAATGATATACCCACTTCATGTGACAAAGCCTTTTATTTTGAGTTGCTTAACGATGGAAGGCAAAAATTGTATGAAGAGTCCAAATACTCCAAATTAGAATTTTTGTTAAAATTGTATCACATAAAGTGTTTGTCTGGGCTAAGTGACAAAGAAATGACTATGATATTAGATCTACTCAGGGATGCCTTTAAATTTGCAAAGATTCCTGATTCTTTTTATGAGTCTATTGAAAACTATCAACAAATTGTATCTTGATTATGTCAAGATTGATGCTTGTCCAAGTGACTGCTGCTTGTACTGGTGAGATGATGTGATGAGGAAACATGCAAGTATTGCCACACTTCTAGATGGAAGCTTGATAAAAAGAGCACAAATAGTAAAGTGATTGCTATGGGTAAGAAGAAAAAGAAGAAACCTGCAAAAGTTTTGCGTTAATTCTCATTAAAATCAAGATTATAAAGATTATTCATATGTTCTAAGACGACGTAACATATGAGATGGTACACGGACGGTGGTAACAAAGATGAAATCATAAGGCATCATAGAGATGGTGAGGCATGGAAGAGATTTGATACAACTCATCCTGAATTTGCTTTCGATGCTCGAAATGTTTGATTAGACCTAGCTAGTGATGGTTTCAATCCCTTTAGAGTGATGAGTACTAATTATAGCATTTGGCCTGTGGTTTTAATTTCGTACAACCTTCCGTCTTGATTATGTATAAAACAATCAAATTTTATCCTATAAATTATCATTCTAGGTCCACGTATGGTGGAAAATAATATAGATGTATACCTACACCTCTTATTAAGGAGTTAAATGAGTTATGGAGTGAAGGTGTAGAAACTTTTGATTCATCAAAAATGAAATGTTCATAATGAGAGCAACTCTTATGTGGACAATTAGTGATTTTTCAAGATTTTTTATGTTATCTGATTGGAACACATATACCGATTTTGCGTATCCATCTTGTAATTTTGACATGAAACCTTGTCGACTTCATCACAGTAAACACTACGAGAAAAGGGTCAATTTCTGGGGGTTATTTTGTTAAGTTATGGCAGTTTAGAGATTCCACAAATTGAATTGTGACGATTCTTTAAAATGCTACAATTAGCCTTGCCACGAGCATATAATGGCGGTTTTAATAAGCCTTCGCGACAACCTCCACAAATTGACTTTTAAATTTGTGGAGGTTATTTAGTATCAATTTGTGATATTTTAGAACCTACACAATATGATCTCAAAATTCTAAAAATTAAATTTGTGTTGATTTAAAATGTCGTTAAATGAGATCAAATTTTACATGATTAATTTGATATGTGAATTCTACAAAATTATTACGTTCTTAAAATACGCGTAAAAATCTAATCTAAATCAAGTCTTCAAAATAATATGGATAAATAATTTTACTAACACACATTTAATGCAAATCAAGTTTCACTAAAGAAATTCATATTAATAAACTTGAAGAGTTCAAATTCATGTTCGATCAAAGTAATACAAACTTTTATATAATAACATGAGCATTACAAATTCAAATCCTTCAAAATACATATCAAATAATTATATAAAAGAATCTATAGCATTTGTTTGGTGATTTGAGTTGTAATTTAATCTTTTATTCAAGGTGAAACTACTTCAATTCTCATATCAACCTGAAATAATAATAATCTTATACATAATTAAACTGTGAATCATTAAACTCATATAATAGAGAATTGTCTTTATATTTAAAAAAGTAAACATTCACCTCATTTTGTATAACCTGCAAAAGAAAAAATTAACTAGCAAAAGTCACATACACAAAATTGAACTAGAAAATGGAGTTAAGAAGGGAGAATGAAAAGGGTAGGGTGATGGAAAAAATGGATTAAGGAATTAGAAATATGAAATTGGGGTGTGTGTGTTACGTGGGAAGCAATGGACTCAGGGGAACAAGATATAGAGTTGAGTGGTTATTTAATTGGTTTGAAGTTTTAAGAGGGAAATTTTATCTTTCGCATTTTTTAATATATTGGAGGGAAGGTATTAAATTTTGGTCCCCCAACCAATTTATTATTAAATGGTAATCACGAATTAAAATATTTTATTTTAAAATTAATTAGTATTATAAGAGATTAAATAAAGTTTAAAAGTATAAAAATAAAAATAAAAATAAAAATAAAAATGAATATGACTATTGATTTGGCATCTAAGTTTTATTTTAAGGCATATATACACACAACACACATATGTATATATACGTAATGTATTTAATAAATTTTTGGGGGTTGATAATTACCACAAACTATACTAAATTGTGGCGATTTTTTGTTCTCCATAATAAACCACCACAAAGAGATTTATATTGTGGGGGTTAAAATAAACGTCACAAAATGAACTAATGATGGAATTTTTTAAAACTTCCATAATTTAACCGTCACAAATTGAGCATTTTTTTGTAGTGAAAAAATGATGCTACGTGGGTCATCGTCGATATTTGACAAAACATCACAAATTCAGATTAATGAGACATCAGTTTGATGGAACTGTAGAAGAAAGACCACCCCAGAAAAATTATCTGAGTCACATATTTTGCAACAAGTGAGCAATATTAAAGTTACATTTGGAAAACAAGCAAAGTTGAGCGATCAAAGAAAAAGAAGTGGACAAAGTAATGCTGGTGAAGGTTCAACTTAACAGTGGAGGAAAAAAATATATTTCGATCTTTCTTATTGGGAATTCAATTTGTTGCGCCATAACCTAGATGTTATGCATATTGAAAAAAATGTATTTGACAATATCATATACATTTTATCAACTGATAGAGAAAAATCAAAGGATCACATTAAGGCTCGAAGAGATCTACGAGAGATGGGTATAAGGCAAGACCTTTGGTCAGATGAGAATGATGATTTTTGGCTTGGTGTATTTACAATTTCAAAGAATAAGAGAGTAGCCTTCCTTATAACTCTAAAGAATATCTCAATGCCGGATGATTATTCGAGTAATATATCTCGTGGTATACATCTAGAATCAAAAAAGATCTTTGGATTAAAAAGTCATGATTATCACATCATTATGGAACAATTATATTTCCGATAGCAATTCACAATGTGCTTTCAGATCAAGATGTTGAAGTTATGGTAGAGTTCTATTCATTTTTAGATTCTTCTCATCAATGATAAATACAACTCATTACATTCTCTCTTCCTCCTCCCCAATCAATGTTCTCTTCCTATTTTATTTTTATTTCTTGGTATATGAATATACTTTCGAATGGTTCACTAACCGTGGAAAAATGTAAGTATTTGAACGTTCATTCAAATGTATTTAGCATCTCATCCCTCTTTTGAATTTGGATGTAGTCACTTATTGTATTTGTTTTTTTTTGCAGCCAAGTGATACTAGTGGCAACAATTATAGTGACAATCGCAGAAGTCCATGAATCATTGCAGGTCTTTTTATTAGTTTTGGATGCTAGTGAATTCTTTTCTTTGGCATCAAAGTGATGCTAGTGACAATATTCATAATGACAATCACTGAAGTTTTATTAATCGTTACAAGTGTTGTAGTGACAATAATCATAGTGATAATATAATTTCATGGTGGATTGAATGTTAGAATGGTTATAGTGAATGACAATATTTGTGTTTCAACTTAGTTTGTAAAACTAATGATGCTATATTATGGTTATAGTAAATGATAATATTTTGTGTTTCAATATGTTATTTCTTAATACTAATATGCATTTTGGGTTTGATGATGATGTACACATTAATTAGTCATTAATATTCGATTTGAATATTTCAAGCAGAATGCACTAAAAAAAGAATATATTTTCACAAATTGTAGGGGTTAAACCTCCTTTTATTTTTTTTTTAAATCACAAATTATGGGAGTTTTGACTCCCACAGTTCACAAACTGTGAATGTTGTGATTCACAGAATTAGAACAACGTTTTAATCAATATCAATTTGTGGGTGGTCGAACCCCCCGCTAATCAACTCCCACGACTAGTACCAAGGGTTGATAAAAAACTCCCGTAACTTAATTATGATGGATCATACTGCAGGAATTTTTACAACTGCCATAACAATAATTTGCTGGGGTTATTGACTATCACAATATATAAAAATAACCCCTGTAATTTAGGAACTTTTTTGTAGTGATATGACAATTCCGATCATGAAATTGAAGAATCAATCAAAAGGAGTCTTATCACATAATATTTGTTATAAATTTGATGACTTAGTTAAACTAATCAAAATGAGGAAAGAGAGTTCATTCTGTATTTGAATTATCTATCTCCTACAACAATATATACGACGTTATATAATTTTCCGAGGAGGATTCAACAAGCATGGGATAAAAACATTAGTTGCTTGAAAAAAGTGGTCAAATGAGTTCTATTGGATGATCAACACAAGACTACAAAGTTTTTCCCAAAATACATGTCTAGGAGGTTCAAATGATCATCATCCTGTAACTCAAGAAAATCCAATTTGTTATTAAAGGCCCTTGAAGCTTGAAATCCAATTTGGTTGATATTGAGCATCCCAAATATTTACATCAAGAGATGTCCACATCTAAAAGGTAAATTAAAAGTGGAAACATGTAGTAGTAGTTAACCTGAAACTTCAAAAAAAGATTTTAAGGTATAAGGCGCAGTGACATCCGGATGGCCATGCCATAAGAGTTTAGCAGATTGTTCGTAGGTCGATTGTGAAGGATGAGTAGAGTCGAAAAATACATAATCCTTGGGATTTTTGCAGAGTTGGTAATCCTTGACTTGCCGCTTTCCTCCACAACTGTTAATTCCTCGGAAGGGTCCAGTACCACAACACGCCATTGTTGATACTACAAAACCTACACACACACACCAAAATTAGACATGATAATAAAGTTTAAAATCCATGAGTGTTACAAATTACCAAATTTTGAAGGGTGATTGATCCTTTGATCAATTACTTGGTAGAGATCAAACAATGTATACTTAAATCCTGTTAATTCCTCTTGTAATTGGTTCATCCATTTCGGAAGTGCCAAACTGTGCATTTTCAACAGCTCATTGAGTTCGTTCATGCAGTCACCACTCTTGTTTTGTTGAAGGGTAAAAGCCCTAGCACCTGGAAAACAACCTAACGGAATCAAAGTAAATATGGCAAATTTTCTCCCTCCTTTCTTGTAAATTTCCTGTTAACGTAAAATACATAATATTAGTCAATTAAGTTCAAAGGAATGGAGTTTGGAGATGGTAGAGTATAAATGTATATATATACCCTCAAAACGGATGTGAAATTAGACAATACCATGTCTACAAATTGTTGCTTAGGATATGGAAAGTGAAGCGGGCTACTACGGAAAACTTCACCATAATCAACTGTTCCAGTACTAAACATGTATACAGCGTTCGAGATGAGTTTTTTGGACTGCGTCCCTCCAACTTCATTCTTTAACAATTTGACCACCTTCTTGAAATATTTCAACTGTGTAAAAAGATCTATTACCTGCAAAATTGGGACCTATTTTTTTAAACTTTGCCTGCTACATTTATATATTTCACAAATATTCAACTATGTTATATAAGTACTACTATTAATTAATTTCACAAAGCCTCATGGTATTATTATTGGACTATTATGAACTTAAATAATGTTACATGGATGTTAACTTATGAGGCTCCTATCCTCACCATTTTCCCAAGTTACTACTCGGATAGAAGCCACATGTCATAATTAAAAATTAATACCCAAATCAAGATCTAAAATTCCTAGCTATGATCAAAATAACAAATAACTCCTTTACGTACAATTAAAAAAAAATATCAATCCTACAATTCTAACAAAAAATTATATATGTTATCTCATTAACAAACATAAATTGTCATTACATCTATATAAGATTTACAATATATATAATAAAAATTATACTGTTGAAAACTTTATCATTCTACTAAACTTTTTATTCACAAAAAAATAAATAAAACGGAGCTCTAACCAGATATTTTTTTGAATAAAGGTTTTGCTCAAAAATAGAACAAAGTAATAACTGAAATAAATAGTTTGCTCCACAAATTTATAAAAATAAATAAATAGTTTGCATCTAAAAAAACTAAGAAAGAACTACACAATTTAAATTGCATTATTTTGGTTAAACATTTTTTATTTTTCTAAAATAATGAATTTCTACAAAATATTAATTGATTTTGGCCTAAAAAATATACATTTAAATAAATGGTGGTTGTATCTAAAAAATAAAATAAGCAATTAATACTTTATTATTTTTGATAAAATCAGTTTTATTTTGGTTTAGATGATGGAGATCGGCCAATTTTCTTTTTTTCAATTTGGCCTGAAAAAAAAATACACAGTTAAATTAAATCGTAATTGTATTTAAAGAACAAATTTTAAAAATGCAAACTTGGAGTAAACTTTTTATTATATATTACTCCCAAGTTGAAACAAGAAGAAATTCACAATTGAAAAAAAAAATCATTGTATTGCATCAATTTTTAGGGACGTAAATAATAGTATCAAATAATCATGTTCAAGAGTGTAACGAAGACCAGTAATTATTTAAAGAGATGTAAATAAAATGCACCAAGTTTTAATTAATGATCTTTTGGTATTCTGAGTTGATGTAAAAAAAAAAAAAAAACGACCAATAGTGTATGAGGAAATAAAAAGATATCCAATACAACAGTATAGTCCTATTAATCTAAAACGTATCATTTTTGGAAACACGAAAAGCTGTATTATCCTCTAACATAGGCATTTTTGGAAACATGAAAATCTGTATTATCCTCTATATATTTGTTTTTATTTATCTTGTAGGGTGTTGAAATAATTTGTACGTATACATAGAGTAATGAAGATGCTTTGTAAAACGACAAAAGATGTTAGCTTCTCTCCAGCAAGCCGTTTTTTGTGTCACTAATATCTCCGTAAATGGTGGCAGGAAGCTTCCTCTTTCATCATCTCTATATAAACAACTAGAGTACTACTTTTTATTGAAAATGATCATTCCTGATGCAAAATATATATCTCCAAATGATCATTTAACTAAGTATGCAAAGAATCAATGCCATCCTCAAAGAGAAAGAGTGTAAGGGTTCCTCCAGTTAGGGGAAGAATCAAGAGGCGAATTTTTGCTATTGTTTTTCATCAAGTCAAACGATATTCTATTTATCAAGCAAGACAAGATTTTTAGCAACAAATTCACGTTATGTGTTATTTTCATGCAAATTAAAGGAGGTTAGAACTCGTACTCTATTGCTACACGCTCCTCCACCTCTTTCCTACCACCAGTCCCAATGCAGTAAATAATTTATATGTCTGGATTCTGACCAAATTGAAAAATATATATGTTTGGATATAAGTATTGTAATAAAATGTAGTTTGTGTTTGATTCTAAAAATAAAAAATGGTAAAAAATTAAATGTCACGAAAGCTATGTGCTATTTTTTTATTTCTGCTTGTGATGCCGCCTTATTCCCCTTGACTGCTTCTTATTCATTTTTTAATGAAAATATGAGATCCATTTAAAGTTTTTAAGTTTAGAAACTTACTTTGCTTGAGATCATTCATAAGATGGGCCTATAAAAGTATTTTACGATCGAGCTTTTTTAGGAAGTACGACATGGATTATTTCAACATCGTCGTGTCTGATATTTAAACATTAGCTTAAAATATTTTTTACTTCTTTATCTGAAAAAAAAAACAGGGATATCATAAATTAATAAATATTATTTTTCGACTAATCTAGCCTCTTCCATTCCTTAAGACTTACACGGGATAGTACTGGAATATTTCATTTCTTGTCCAATGACCACGCCTTTCAGTTTGTTGCTTTATTTATATCTTGTATTTACTCTATTTATTTATTCACATTAAATTTTATATATCTTTTAAATTAATGATTAATACATGCATTTTATTACGATTTCTATAGTGATTGATGCATAATCTTTTGAAAAATAATTTAAGAAATAAGTAATTAATATTGAGTATAAAATATTAAAAATATTTTTTGATATGCTTAAAATGAAAAGTAAAAGTCAAAAAATATTTAATAATTTTCTGCTGCTATTCAAAGGTCCAATGAACTTTTGTTGTATAATTTAAACTAAGCTACTTGTTCATTTTTTTGGACATGAAAGAGATTTTTTTTAAAAAAAAAATGATTTTGCGGTTCCTCACTAAAAATTGTTATTCACATTTTTAGAATAAATAAATATTATTTTATTTAAAAATTAGTGTTTAACCGTAAAAATTTAAAATTTAAAATTTAATTTAAATTATGTTTTAAAATTTGAAAAATAACTTGTAGGTTGTTTCTAATTCACTTTCAAAATAATACTACATTTACATATAAATATTATTCGAGATATTTTAAAAATATAATGAATTGTTATAAAAATTAATATATTAAAGCCATGCACAGCAAGAACTATTATAACTAGTGTGTGTATATATATATATAAGTATCAATACACTAAAAACTATTATAACTGAGTATCAACACACTAAAAAAAGGATAGAATAATGGAAAAAGAAGTTTAAGTTTTGTTTTGCCAAGAAAATTTTAAAAATTACTATAACATAGTAAATATTTTAGTGAAACCACAACGTGCTTGTAACATAAAACTTCATGTTTAATCTGGGACACCAACTTATGATTTCGAATTGTAAGCACTTTTAATTTTTTTTTTTCAAAAAAAGGCCACATAAATGTTTCAGGGTTGAGGGAAAAAAGAAAATACTTAAATTAGTTAAGCAAACCTATATTGCTTACCTAAACACAATCATCTTTCACATACAAAAACACCAAATCCAAGTAGCAACAAAATATTTTGGTCAGTTGTTATAAGGAATATGTGACTTACATGACCACGGTTGGTTTCGACCAAACAACCAGATAAGCTTGAAGCAAAATTCACTCCATGAATAAATCCTTCCCTCTCAATTTGGAAATAAGATGGAATGAATGGCAAATTGGCGTATTCCGCTGCAAACAACAATACACAATGAGTTACAACTAAATATTAACCTCAACGATATACTTGTCAATTTTATTGAATTATTGTCTAATGTTTAATTTGCAATAAATTACAAAAAATTATAAAGCATCAACAAACTTTTTATCATGAAATTTTCAGGACGCTCATATGAATTTTGAAACCATAAATTGCAAGAGAGATAAGAAGAGAGTCAGTTACTGAATAGAGATCAACAGAGGAAGAAGAAGACAACTTGAGATAATATATTTCCGATATTTAATTATTGTGTTGACTTTGAAGTGGACATGTTTTTAATGTATAATATAAAACATAAAATTGTTTGGATGGTAAAGAAAAAACATTTAACCGGGAAGGAATGGTGCCTCAGAGAAAAAGCTTAGTCAATCCATGCTTAGAAAATAGAAACACTCAAAGAGAATGGTGTGAGGCATACATCTAACAAGGTAATTAAGTCAGCACCAGCTCGAATAGTTCGAGTCTGATTAGAGTACTATATCTTAAAAGAAGTAAAATTCCAGCATCAACAAAGGTTGAACAATCTTCCTCCATTTGAACTAGCTAGTTTTTGAGATGTACCGATCAATTTTTACAGTATGCTAGTACTATTTAGTTGGTGATGTTACGCGTACCTATAAAATCAGAGATGAGACGGCCATCAGAAGGTCTACCAGTTGGATATTTGAAGAATGATTCACCATAAGGCCACCAATTCGATTGATAATCAGTACTAGTGTTGATGTAGTTATTATTCCCATTATCGAGTATCGAATCACCAAACACAAAGAGAGATGCATGAGGTAGTTTTAAACTGCACTCAACACACCCAATTAATGCTATTCCAACAAAAATGCAGATGAAGCCATGAAACAAGCTTGAGTTGAAAGCCATTTACTTTAAGGACTTGTTCACCACTATTTATTTTCAATATATATTAGAGTACTTTTCTTCCATCAATCTCGGATGGAGCCAAAGATTCACTATTTTTTGGCTTTGGGGTATTATGGAATAAAGCAAAATGACTCTTTAAACTGTCTGCGCTT
>JAABOM020000075.1:15166091-15188018 GCA_011800125.2 Solanum clarkiae
ATTGTTGTTGTTGTTGTTGTTGTTGTTGTTGTTGTTGTTGTTGTTGTTGTTGTTGTTGTTGTTGTTGTTGTTGTTATATTTGAGTCGTTGGACTTACCGTACATTTCACGTACTGACACCTTTGGCACTGTATCATTTCATGATGCAGATACTTGAGATAAAGGACTTCAGCCCGCGCACCGCTGAGATCCGAATCGTGCACTTAAGAGTTGGTGAGCTCCTTATATTCCAGAGAAGCCTTTTTTACCTTCTGTCTTTTATTGAGTACTATTTTCATTTGAGGTGTCTATGGCCTATCATGGCATTGTCTCGATTGTTAATTAGAGGCTTCATAGATGTTGAGGGAGTGATTTCTTAAAAATTATTGTATAATTTCAAACCTTGTTTGTTTGAAACTGTAAGCGAGTTTTCATTAATAACATTGTATCTATTTGAGTTATTTCTTCCGTTGTTGAGCATGATGTGACGATGAAGCCAACTAGTTCGCTTGGAGGTTGGCAATAGTCTTCGCGTGCCAGTCACACCAAGGGTACCCTCACGGGGTGTGACAATACTACTCCCAAAAAGACTTGGATATAGCTCATAACTTAAGAATAAGACTTCGCCACATAAACCTTGGTCTTCTGGGAATTTAGCTCAACTTAGCTTTTCTGGAACTTTACTCTTTGACATACTGAAAGTAGTACCATTACACTTCTCTCAAAATAAAGATAGTTTGAAAATTTCAACTGTGAACATTTAGCTTTTCAAGACAATACGGATAAAGTTTTTAGGAATGTCTCATAATCATATTTCTTGTTTCAATAACTTGACTTAGTAACCATATCAATAATGAACATGATTTTTCTTTTTTACCAGGAAAATCTTCATGAACAGGAAGTTTGAAGCACTTAAGTAGTTAGGGTAAATAATAAAGCTCAGCTCAAACGCATTAAACTCAGTTCAAGATTTGTAGTTAAAATATAATAAACTTACGTAGGGTAAGTTTTGAATAGCCTTACATACCTGGGAATTCAAATTCTTGGAAGAATTTAAGAGATTCTTGAAGCCCTAGCTGGGTTCTCGATTCTACGCTTGGGTTTTCTTGAAATTATTCTAACGTTAATGAAGAAGTAATGCGTTTTATGAATTAATCCGGTGAAAACCGACTAATTAAGGTTTAAGGAGAATGAAAAAAGTTGAAACTACCCCTCCTTAAACAAAGAAAAAGTTTTCTACCAGATACAACATGTTTGCGTCATGCCAAGGGTGTGGACATGTTTACTTCGCCTTTTTTCACAAATTCCAGCTTCCCATCGAAATCTAAAGAAAATTCTAAGTGCTTCTCCGCATCCTAGGTGCGTCGTGCCATGGGCGCGGACCCTCACTGCCCGAAATGAATTAGCAAAAATTTTATTTTGACTCGGTTGCTCTAAAATCGAGTCAAGACCATTTTCCCACTCAACTTTTTTGCTCTAATCACAAAACTGGTCTTGAATTTACGAATGGAGCATGAGAAGATGCGTTACATGCATGATTCCTTTCTAGAGATATTTTGGTAGTTATGCTGAGTGTTACAATATCTCCTCCTTGGGGTCATTCGTCCTCGAATGATAACGATATGAAAAATTTTAGCTCAAGACAATAAAATTACTGAACTTAAACAAACACAAGTCTCCAAGATCAATCATGAAAATTTACTTTCAAAGTCCTCATTTAGGCCAACGAACAAGTGTGGGTACTTGGCCTTCATATCTTCCTCTGCTTCCCATATGGCTTCTTCTATGAATTGGTTTCTCCACAATACTTTTACTGAAGCAATCTCCTTGTTCCTCAATTTGCAGACTTATCAATCTAGTATTTGCACCAGAACTTCTTCATAAGACAAATTATCTTTAATCCCACCACTTTCAACAGGTACAACTAGAGAGGGATCTCCCAAGCATTTCTTAAGCATGAAAATATGGAATACAGGATGTATAGTACTCAACTCCGCTGTTAACTTTAACTGGTAGGCAACACTACCAACTCTTCTCAGAATCTGGTAAGGACCAATATATTATAGACTGAGTTTCCCCTTCTTCCCAACTCTCATAACCTCTTTCATCGCTGATACCTTTAGGCACACCAATCACCTATCTTAAATTCCAAATCTCTCCTCCTATCATCAGCATAAGATTTTTGCTAACTTTGGGCAGTCTTTAGCCTTTCTTGGATAACCTTCATCTTCTCTATAGCCAAGTGGACTAGATCAAGTCCTATCAATCTTGCCTTACCAACTTCAAACCACCCAATGGGTGATCTACACCTTCTCCCATAAAGGGCCTCACACGGTGCTATCTATATGCTAGCCTGCAAATTGTTATTATACGTAAACTCAATCATAGGTAAGTGATCATCCCAGTTACCTTTAAAGTCTATCACGCATATCCTCAACATATTCTCAAGGGTCTATTTGGTTCACTCCGCTTGCTTCTCTGTCTGCGGATGGAAAGTTGTACTAAGATTCACCTTTGTACCAAGCCCTTTTCTAAAAGGACTTCTAAAACTATGTTGTGAACTGAACTCCTCTATATGAAATGATGGATATAGGGACCCCATGCAATCTAACAATCTCTTTAAGATAAAGTTCAACATACTCCTCAGTTGTGTCAATCATCTTGACAGGTAAAAAGTGAGCTAACTTGATCATTCTGTCTACTATAACCCATATTGAATCGTGTTGTCTACGAGATCGAGGTAAGCCTGTTATGAAATCTATGTTAATCATCTCCCACTTTTACTCTGGAATTTCAATATTCTGAGCCACACCACAAGGCCTTTGGTGCTCTACCTTAACTTACTGGCAATTCGGGCTTCTAGACACGAACTCCATAATGTCCCTCTTCGTTCCACCCCATTAATAGACTTCTTGTAAATCTCTATACATTTTTGTCTCACCTGGGTGAATAGAGTATCTAACATTATGAGCCTTAGCTTGGATCTTGCCTCTAAGGCCATCAACACTTGGCACACACAATCTGTATTGGTATCTCAGGACCCCATCTCTCCCTTTTGCAAACACTAACACTTTCTGTTTCTGAACATCTTCTTTCAACTGAAGGAAGATAGGATCCCTCTCTTGTTTTTCTTTCACCTCCACCACCAATAATGACTCTATCCCATTTTTTATAATGGCACCACCCTCGTCAAAATCTTCAATTTGCACCCCCAAACAGGCTAATTTGTGCACCTCTTTAGCCAATTCTTTCTTATCGTCTTCTATGTGAGCAGTGCTCCCCATGGTCAACTTGCTAAGAGCATCAACAACTACTTAGCTTTACCTGGGTGGTAGAGGATGCTCATGTCATAATCTTTCAACAGCTCCAACTATCTCCTCTGCCTCAAATTCAGCTCTTTCTGGCCGAATACTATAAGCTCTTGTGGTCCATAAATACATCTACATCACCACCATAAAGATAGTGTCTCCAGATTTGTAAAGCAAACACTACAGCAGCAAGCTGAAGACCATGAATTGGGTAGTTCTTCTCATGACTCTTAAGTTGTCTGGAGGCATATGTTATCACCTTGCCTTTTTAAATCAATATGCATCCCAACCCAACTCTGGAAGCATCATAATATACCAGAAAGTCATCAAATCCTTCGAGTAGGGATAAGACTGGAGATGTCGTCAGCCAGTTTTTAACTTTTGGAAACTCTTCTCATAAGCTTCTGACCATTTGAACTTCACTTTATTCTGGGTGAGTTTATTCAAACGAGCTGAGATAGAAGAAAATCCCTCTATGTACCGTCTGTAATACCCCGCCAAGCCCAAGAAACTCCTTATCTCTGTTGGAGTTGTGGGTCTTGGAAAACTCTTTACTACCTCAATATTTTTGAAATTAACTTGAATACCTTCACCAGACACAATATGCCCCAAAAACGCCACGGATGCCAACCAAAACTCAAATTTGGAAAATTTTGCATAAAGTTGCTGATTCTTAAGGGTCTGAAGGATAATTCTGAGACGGTCAGCATGCTCTTCCTTGTTAAGAGAATAGATCAAGATGTCATCTATGAACACAACGACGAACATATCTAGGTACGGCCTCAACATCCTATTAATAAGATCCATGAATGCTTCTGGTGCATTTGTCAGTCCAAATAACATGACCAAAAACTCATAATAACCATAGTGGGTTCTGAAAGCTGTCTTAGGAATATCTCTTCCTCTAACTTTGAGATGATGATACCCAAATCTGATGTCTATTTTATAGAAACAAGTCGCACCCTGGAGTTGGTCGAATAGGTCATCAATTCTGGGAAGGGGATATTTATTCTTGATAGTGACCTTATTCAACTAACGATAATCGATGCACATTCGAAGAGACCCGTCCATTTTGCACACGAAGAGAACTGGAGCACCCCAAGGTGATATATTCTGTCTAATTAAACTATAATCTAAGAGATCTTTCAACTGCAACTTTAACTCTGGGGAGATCCTTATAAAAGACTTCTAGGAACTCATTCACAATTGGGACAGACTGAAGAGATGGTGCCTCGGCACGAGAATCATGAACTCTGACTAGGTGGTATATACTCCCTTTGGAAATTAACTTTCTGGCTTTGAGATATAATACAAACTGACCCTTAGGAAAAACTGAGCTACCCCTCCACTCTAAAACTGGTTCGTTAGGAAACTAAAATTTGACTATCCTGGTTCTGCAATCTATAGAAGCTTAACCGACATGAAAATAATTCATGCCTAGGATGACATCGGAATCTACCATGACTGACTCAACCAAATCAACTACGATATTCTTATGATAAAATGATACTAGGCATCCCCTATAAATTCTTTGGGCTAAGATGAACTCCCCAAAAAGAGTGGAAACACTAAAAGGCTCAAGAAGACATTCTAGACTGACCCCCAAACTTCATAGCTATATAAGGAGTCACAAATGACAATGTGGCACCTAGGTCTAACAATGCATAGACATCATAAGTAAAACTTTTAAGCATACCGGTAACCACATCTGGTGAGTTCTTCTGCTCTTGTCCGGTGGCAATGGCATATAAGCGGTTTTTGCCCCCGTTGGCTCCTGATGTAGTGCCCTTCTGAATTGGCTTACCCTGCGGTGCTGAAGAAACTGATTGTGATCTATTATCTTTCATGTTCTACCTCCCCACAGGACAATCCTTCAAGAGATGCCCCACCTGACCACATTTGAAACAACCGTTTGTGCCCATAAGGCACAGTCTTAGATAAGATCAACCACACATACCACAAACAGGATAATGGTTTGATCCTTGAGCTATGCTACCCTGTGACTGGCTGCCTGGGAACCTGTGGTTTTGCGATTCCTGCTCATTCTTGACCCTTAGTGCAGGTGCACTAGCAGATGAAGGTGTTGGTCCGTACATCTTAGGCTGAAATGACGAGTGATTTCCACCTCCATCCCCCCTCTTACCTCTCTCCTGGCCTGATGTCTTCACCCTCTTACTCCTGAACTTTTCCCTATCATGCATTTTCTCCTCCTCTACCTGCTGCACATAAGTCATCAAATGAGCTATGTCCATATCCCTTATCAGCATAGTATTCATGTCCTCTCTCTTAGTCATCCGAGAGAGTCCTGACACGAACAAGTTCACCCTAGTATGCATGTCTGCCACCATAGTTGGAGCATAACAAGACAGCTGAGTAAACTTGAGGATGTACTCCAGCACACTCATGTTCTTTTGCTTCAGGTTCAGAAATTCCCTCACTTTAGCCTGTCTCATCTCCCTAGGAAAGTACTGTCCTAGAAAGGCCTCCTCAATCACTGCCCAACTCAAAGTTGGTGCCCCTTTTGCCCTGCCTCCTTTCCAGTGGTCAAACCAGAGTCTAGCTACTCGCTTGGATTGTAGGAAGCTAACTCCACCTACTCAGTGCCACATATGTGCATGACATGAAACACTTTCTGGAGCTCCTCAATAAAGTTCTTAGGATCCTCCTTCAGGCTAGACCCCGTGAATTCAGGTGTGTTCATCCTCAAAAACTCATGAACCTGACTGTGTCCGACCCATCATTCCCAGCATCTCTCTGCCAACCTCCCTGAGTAGTGACCGCTTGTGCGAAAGTCTAGATGACCTGGCGGAGCTCAACATTGGAGATGTTTGCTTGTTATGGCTGCTTGACAAGCACAACTGTACCTCTAGGTCCCTCAGGAATTAAGCCAGGCTGATTTGCATTTCTTTTGGCTGGGAGCCCTCTGCCCCTTACTACTTCGTCGACTCTGCGTGGAGGCATGACCTGAAAAACAAGGTGCGGATGCACGAGTTAGAAGGGAACTAATAGGGGTACTCTCTGAAGCATGAGAGGGGAATAACAAATGATAGTGACTCTTCTTAATGCCCTTTAGCCTCCCTATTATAGATGTGGTGCGCTTCACATCCATAATACGGACTCTACTTGTCACGACCCAAAAATTAGGCGTGATGGCACTTGCTCAATCCCACCGGAACAAGTCAGCCTTAACTCAAAGGGATAATTAACATAACGCGTGGAAGTAATTTAACTAGAGTAGATAACAAAAACTAAGAAATTTCCATCAACTTAAATACCACCCAAGCATTAGTTGTCACGCGTACAAGCCACTAACAATACAAAAAATCAAAGAAATACAAGTCCACACTGTCCTTCTTCTCGAATAGAACAAGTACAGAAGAAATAGGAACAAGAGTGTCAGCCAGATGGCAATAGCTACCTCTCTATGTCTCCTGGGAATCCTCGGAAGATCAAGGAAATATTATTCATTGCACGAGTTCACAACCTACACAAGTGTAGAAGCAAGGGGTGAGTACCAAATACCACGCGGTACCTAGCAAGTCAACTAACAAAACAAAGGAAGTCTAATAGAGTAGACAAACTCCTTTCGTCCCAGTTGATCTCCACGACTACAACCTGCACAGAAAGTTATTCCGACTCAGCAATACATAATACATAATAAAGATGGCATTTCACCATATCACAATTTTCCAAAGAACAAGCTAACAGTGATAGCACAATTAATCATAAGGATAACACCATGTTATGCAATAGTATGCAAGGGTAAAATGCAATGCATTATGAAATAATTACCGAAAAAGACCTCGGCATTATAACATCACTGAAAATATCTCAACATCATATCATCGCCGGCAAAGACCTCGACGTCACAATATAATCATAAATTCATCGGCATGTTACCTCGGCATCACAATATCATTATAAATTCACCGGCATGTTACCTTGGCATCATAATATTTTCATAAATTCACCGGCAAAAACCTCGGCATCATATCTTGACCGGTAAAGACCTCGGTCCCATTATTTTCATCTCACTTATATCAATATCTGGAATCAATACAATTATGTATGTCATGGAATGAATGAACATGATATGAATTCCACAAGCAAATCCACTCATAATTTTCAACTACAACAATATATATTTCAAAAATATAGAATTCTCATCACTTCACCACTTTTATCAATTCAAGTACCATAATAACGTGCCAACTCGCATTCACATTTTTAATCATTTCATTTCTTATAATATTAAAATATTTCATGTATCACACGTAGAAGAAAGGAAAATTTGAGAATTCTACGAAAATTACAAAGTTTTAAAAGTCCACTTGCCTTAGTCAAATCACGGTCAATCTAACACTTTGGCCTTTCCTTTTTGAATGGAATCCGTAACACCATAATCTAGTCAAATAAATTATCACCATAAGATTTTCAAATTAAAAATAACAACCTAATGGTATCTTATATAATAGATTAAAAATGAATATTATATTCGTAATTTCTACTTACTATATTTCTATGCCAACTATTTAATTCTTGCCATCATTTTTTACCAATGGAAAGATAAAGTCTTCTTCACTAATTTATAAATAAATACTTCTTAGATCTTGAAACTACTCTAGTATATAAAAATTAATGTTCACTTACACACCACTGCACGCTTATGTTTCCCATCATTTTATATTATTTACACTATATTTCCTCAAGAAGCAAAAGACATAAATTTACTAAATATTTTGTCCATTTAATTTCTTTACTTTAAAGCCTACCCACGTGTAAACATTAAGTTAACTATCCCTTTTAAACACATTCAGGCCTCCACTTGTTAAATGTTTATTTATTTATTAAATGTCTATATATTTCTTATATGCTATTGTTCAGTAACTGCCCAACACCAGCTTATTATTAATCATTATTATCTAATTAAAATAACATAATTTTTTCTACTAAATTTGAAATCCAACAAATATGATAATACTAATTATGTTTTGACATTAAAGATAACACTAGCTAAAAGATGTTGAAAGTTTATATTTTGTGACCAATTTGTTACAGAACATTAATGTATAATAGCATACTATTCACCAATACATCACTCTATCATCTTTTCCTAATGATTCCTTAAGAATAAAGATGAATCACTACTGTTCTAATATGAAACATTTAAACAAATCAAGATTTCCTTGTGATGAAAATAATTATTTAATCATATTATATCTTCTCCCAAATCCTCAGGACATGCACCATCATTTCTTTGGACACATTAACATTCTTTTAAATCTCTAACTCAAGTAAATAAAGTGATATATAGGGTCTTTTGATTTAACTTTGATTCATCAAGATAAATTCATCTATCATCATAAATAATATTCTCGTAATAAAGTATTTAAAATTACACGAAAATAGACTCATTTATATAAAATATCTTATTATAGAAGATTTAGAAAAATAGGAGCAACTTACAAAAATTGCCGAAACTCTACTCAACAAATATCTCCCTTTAGCTAATTAAATTTCTCACAATATTTATTAATCACTATATTTTCTTCTCACAATTTTTTTTAATCTTTTTCTTTATCATATGCTCTCTATATTAACTTGCCTCTGTGTGCATATAAAAAGAGAAAGATGTTCCTCCTTATATAGAAGGAACAAACAGCTTCTCAAAGACACAATAGTACTCCACCAATGAGTATTAAAAATAAAGGAGTGGAAGACACCATAATTCTCCACCAATATGTATTAAAATAAAGGAGTGGAAGACACCATAATTCTGCACCAATATGTACTAAAGTAAAGGAGTGGAAGAAGCAATGAAAATGGATAAAGTTTTTAAAAAAGATGTATCCAACAATCAGAGTCCTTACACTACTAGACACGGTTCCATAGACTTCCTAGGACTTTTGAACTCTGTGCTCTGATACCAAGTTTGTTACACCCAGAATTCACACCCTAGGCATGGTCGGCACCCAGAATCATTTCTGGTCCCAAGCGAACCACTTGTCCTGGCTACTCTACTCAGCAGAAGACTTAAATAATGGAAAAGCTTCAATATAGTAGCTGAAAGTACTGAACGTACATGAATAACTGAAATGAAGAATGTCTTATCAACAACTGAAATGAAAGCAATCTGTAATACTTGACACATAGTCTATGGAACCTCTAGCTAGAATAATCTGAACGACAACCGGGACAGGCCCCAAAGTAGCCATAACTGAATAAAATGCTAAAAGGGAGAAACATAAATAAACTCTAAGCCTCTGACTGAGAAGAGGCCTCACCGATAGCTGAATAGGCATCTGATCCTCATTGGAGCGGCTGTTGAGGGACTCTGTCACCTGCGCCTGCATCATAAACCTAAGGATAGGACGTCAGTATGTAAAATGGCCAAAACAGAAACTCAAAGTAATGCAATATTTCTCAAAGTACACAAATCATATCTCCGAATAAAATAACATAAGTAATAAGTATTATGTATGCTGAAAATCTGTATGTAAAAATTAACTTGCTTTAACTTGAGAGTTTCTCTAACCGACAACCACCACTGTGAGATTCGTGGTGATACAGCGTCTTGCCCACACTGCCAGTGTTGTCCCGTACTTTGCCGAGGTAGGGGATGAAAAAGTAGGGGAGTAGATCCATCCCAAAATTGGGCCATCTGAGTGGCAAGCGAGGAGTTATACCTTGTACAATCCTATCCTATGCTAGCTATGTAATTTATGAGTTCAAGTATTAATTCTACTCTTACTCATATCGGTGCTCAATACTATTCTCAAAAAAACTTGTATATAGCTCATAACTTAAGATTAAGACTTCTCAACCTAAACCTTGGACTTTTGGGAACTTAGCCCAACTTAGCTTTTCTGAAACTTTACTCTCTGCCTTACTGTAAAAAGTACCATTACACTTCTCTCAACATAAAGACAGTTTGGAAATTTCAACTGTGAACATTTAGCTTTTCAAGACAATACGGATAAAGTTTTCAGGAATGTCTCATAATCATAGTTCTTGTTTCAGCAACTTGACGTAGTAACCATATCAATAATGAAAATGATTTGTTTTTACCAGGAAAATCTTCATGAACAGGAAGTTTGAAGCACCTAACTAGTTAGGGTAAATAATAAACCTCAACTCAAAAGCATGAAACTCGGGTCAAGATTTGTAGTTAAAATATAATAAACTTATGCAGGGTAACTTTTGGATAGCCTTACATACCTGGGAATTCAAATTCTTGGAAGAATTGAAGAGATTCTTGAAGCCCAAGCTGGGTTCTTGATTCTATGCTTGGGTTTTCTTGAAATTGTTCTAACGTTAATGAAGAAGTAATGTGTTTTTATGAATTAATCGGGCGAAAACCGACTAATTAAGGTTTAAGGAGGGTGAAAAAAGTCGAAACTACCCCTCCTTAAACAAAGAAAAAGTTTTCTGCTGGATACAACATGTTCGCGTTGCGCCAGGGGCGCGGACATGTGTATTTCGCCTAACACAACATGTCCTCGTCGTGCCAGGGGCACAGACATGTGTACTTCGCCTTTTTTCGTGAATTCCGTCAAAAACTAAAAAAAAATGCTAAACATCGCTACGCGTCCCAGGCGTGGACCCTCACTGCTTGAAAATTAATTAGCGAAAATTTTATTTTGACTTGGTTGCTCTATAATCGAGTTGAGACCATTTTTCTATTCAATTTTTCACGCTGATCGCAAATCCATTCTTGAATTTTCGAATGGAGTATGGGAAGATGCGTTACGCGCATGATTCCTTTCTAGGGGTATTTTGGTAATTTCGTTGGGTGTTACACTTAACTAGAGTTTGGTGATGGGTATAGAATTGCCTTAAAAACTCTTTTCACAAATGTTAGACTTTATGGGTGGACTCGGATTTTGTAGGACTATAGGTATTGGATGGAAAAATGATTTTATATCTCTTTTTACAGATATTTTTTAGTTAGTTTTTTATTTTTATATATAAGAGATATATATTTTTTATGTATAAGAGATCTGAAAAGATCTTCTCTTTTCAAATTGTAGAGATCTAATTTCCTTGATATTTGGATACCAAGTTGAAAACTACAAAAAGGGAAGGTTTTTTGTAGTGTTAAATTCAAGATTAGAAACCTTGGGTTGGGCTTAAAGTATAGGTTATAAAAGTAAGGATCGAGTTGCAAGGTTTTAGTTCTTTAATATTGCTGAATTTGTTTTGAATGTTTGACAGTATATACCAAAGAAAATGAACAAAGATCTTCCTTTTGCTGGAGCCCCTGTGGTCCTCACTTTTGGTAAATAGAAGTGAGATTTATTTTATGGTGGAGTCGAATCTACTAACAAATTTAGTGCTGGGTAGAGAAAATTTGCGAATGATAACAATATGAAGAAGGGAGATGGACTTGTGTTTGAACTGTCACAGTGTACAATTAGCGAAATTGAATTTAGAGTTCAGATTCTTAAAAGTGATTTTCATGCTGAATTGACTCCTGAAGATGTGAAGGGCACAAAGAGTGAAAACCCAATAATAATTGATTAAATTCCAGTTTTCAAAAATAAATGTTATCAATTCTAGTATTTTCATGTATTAAGTATGACTCATTTTATCAGTACTGCTTTTTTCTTTTTGTGAACTATATTGTGGCTTATAATTAATCTATCTCTATGAAACTGGTGATAATGTTCCCAGCCAAGTTATCTAGTTTATTTGGAAATCTTGTTGCTCAATTTCAATATAATAAGATTCTTATATTGACGAGCTAATGAACTCTCCTTCTTCCATTTCAATTTATATTTTATACTTTTCTTTTTATTTAGCTTCAAAAAAAAATGTCTCATTTTTTTTAGAAACTCTTTTAATTCTAATTTTTCTTTTCTTTACTTTCTTAAAATTTATATCGAGTCAAAATAGGACAAATAAATTAAAAATAAGGGAGTATACTTATCATGTTCTTTCTTTTATTTTCATTTTTGTTATTATTCCTAAATATGTGCAAAAATTATTTTTTTTCTTTGAAATTAAAGATCTATCCAACATGTAATAAATCTTGAAGTTTTGATATCTCTTTACTTCAGAGAGATGATAAGATAAAACAACATATATATGACTCTTAAGGTAAAGCTACTTCATGTTGATGCATAGGTCATTTTCCAAAATTATATATTACTCAATACATGAGCACTATTGGTTCCTCTCATATTTGCATCGCACAAGGATTTAATGTGATTTTATATAAATGAAAAAATATATAAAAGAAATTAATTATAGAAATAGAACAGAAAAACATAATTGTGGACTTAGAAACAATGACACATTTCATGGACTATGAAAACTAATTATTTTCTCTTTGCATTTTTTTGATACTAGTGTTGGGCACGTGCGTTGCACGTGTGTCATGTGTTAAGTAGTTTTTGTTGTTTTAATGTCATATATAGATGCTTAATAAGTAGAATGATTAATATTTGACATATATTTCTTTTTTTTCACTTTTGTTTTTAATCATGTACATAATTTGTGACAAAAAAACTTAAACGGAATTTTCATTTTACCTGCTGGTTATCAAACTTAAGGAAAATACACCCATCGTATTAATAAAATTTATGTCTTACAAATAATTTATGTAATAACTGTACAAATCAACATGACAATTTGAAGAACGGTGTTGAGGTGGTTGATTTGTTGATTCTCCCTTGTAGGTGAGTGAATGTTATCCTAACCTGTAAATGTAAAGCATCTTATTTTGTTAGTATTGTACAATGCATAAGGAGATCATTGTTTGTATTATTATAGAGAAAAATGTTATATGTGGGTCACATAAGTAAAACTTCTTTATAGACGATATTCTTAGTGTATGTACCACTTTGATGTTTTGGTTGCTCTATTAGAACCAAAACTTTGGTTGCTCTGTTAGAACCAAAACTTTGATTGTGGACATCGATATCCCTCCCGATAGTGCAATGTATAATTGACCATATAAGAAAATATTTTGGGGCAAATACAAGCCAACAGTGGGAATTATTTGTCCCTGTGCTTTATTTACGGTCATTACGAAGCAAAGGAGCATTGGAAACTTCTTCCGAATAAATTTGAATAGATATCCTTCACTTTCAGGTGGTGACAATTGAATTCGTGGAAGAAAGGCATGCTTAGTTGCATAATGTCCACTCGTAATTTCAGCATGGATGACATTCTTGTTAAAGCCTTTACATATCATTCTTATGTCATTACATAAGCCATTTGAAGGATCTAAATTCCTTAGCAGCATGATGGGTGCATTCTCCTTTAATACTAACCCACTATTTAAAAACAATGTGTTTAAGTGTAGTTGTATTGTTATTTGTAAGTATATTTTTTCAATAGCAATGCATATTGTATTCTTGTAATACCTGTGTGGTGGGAGTCCGTTTGGCGTTAGAGTATTGAGATATTCTTCTTGGTAGTAGTTATTGGTATCATCTTTTGCCGAGTCAAAACTTATAAATGTCTTGCTTCCACCTAGAAAGATGGTTATTAGTTTGTCATTCAACTTATCCACATGCTCATTTCTACTTGCTAGAATCGCCCGTTCTGTTACATATTTTGCATTCCCAGCATTTTCGTATAGGTTCAGAAATATCTGTTTTATTAAGTATTCTTCAGGTATTTCATCGCTACAATGCTTAACAATCAACTGTTCCGGAAGAAGAATTAAATTATCTCTTATTGTTGATTCTTCTCCATTACCCACACTAAGTAAAAAGTCACTAAATATTGGATCAGCTCTTGTTCTCATATTTCTTGTTAATTGGATCTTGTCCATGAAGTGCCAAAGATATGATTTCACCAAGCTGGCATTAACAGTTTCTGATCTTGTTCATTTAGGAACAACTGATAACACCTGTCGGAAATCTCCTCCAAACACCATGAGTTTTCCCCTAAATGGTTTATCGACATCCATTATATCTTTGAAGCTCCTGTCGATTGTTTCTATTGTTTATCGCTTGGCCATCGATGCTTCATCCCAGATAATGAGTTTTACTTTTTTTAATCAATTTGGCAGCACCACTTTATTTTGACATGTTTGTCATAGTTGAGTCATTTATTTGCAAGGGGATCTCAAACCTCGAGTGAGCTGTATGGCCTCCAAGTAAAATTGAAGTTGCGAAACCACTTGTAGTTGTTGCCAAGGCTATCATACCTCTTGATCTGATATTGGTCAACAACGCACGATATAGGTATGTTTTTTTCCAGTTCCACCAGGTCCATCAACAAAGAATGTCCCTTTTCTATCACAATCGATTGTTTGCAATATATTTTCAAAAGCCTGCTCTTGTTTCGGATTTAATTTTATCTGGGCGTCAAAATCTTCAATAGGTACTTGCACAGACCTTTCTTCATTTATTTCTCTACATTCTGATGGCCCAACTTCGTAGAAGGAGTTATCGAGGTGAGGAAGGTCATATATGTTTATGTTTTTTACCATACTTTTCAAAAAATAATTAACACTCTTCAGTGTACATTGGAATATGACATTGGGTGAGTTTCTATGCATTCTGCTAAAGTCATCAGACAAATCCTCAAAATAAGTATCCCAAAGTTTTCTAACATCAATTAGATTACAGTGGACTAGAATTGTTACAAACAAACCTCGAAGAGCTGATGGCATTTTGAAATGGACAGCCTCAGCTAAACATTCTGATATGCTGTTGTCTAACTCTAGTAATCCTCTTTCTTTGGCAGCTTTTTTAAAGGTCTCGCATTGCCTTCCATTAAAGTGAGCAAGTCCTCAAATGACATTGATCCTCTTACATGATTTAGTAAGAGCCATTCACAATACCTTTCCCTTTCTCTAGGATTAGCTATAAAATTTAAGAGTTGGTAATTTTTTACTTTAAATGTTGAAGTTGTGTATAAAGGTTGAGCTTAGTAAATATGCCTTATCGGTTGCAATGCGACCAACTACAGTTCTGATTTTTCTTTTTGTCCAAGTCTTTCCCTGTGAATTCCAAACATAATGCTCAAGAAATTCTCTCTATATATATATATGCATGTGCTTCAGTATCGTTGGCGCACATTGTAAAATACTCAGTCAACATTGTTTGCCTGACACTATCCCAAACGATGACATTTTGCAAGTTTTGCTTCTTCCAATAAAATACTATAAATTGTTATAGAGTTAGTATGCATATTGTTTTGAGTTTTATAATATTTTCGAAATAAATTTTGTTTTTATTCCATAGATATATGTGTACATGACTGATTTCCAGGGAGATGTAATTGAAGGTTCATGACCGGAGGTTGCATTTCGCTCATATTGAATTCATAAATTATTCATAGTGCTTCAGGAGGTGATACCCACCGCGCATCTTGAAAAATTTGTATCTCATCAATAATTTTTCTACTATCATCAGACTCGATATAAATAGCATACCTATCATGGCCCTTATATATGCACTTACAGAGATACTTTATTGCTTTCACTCCAGAACAAACCTCGACATTGATGTGGCAATGTATCTTGTAAGCAAATAAGGGTTGTAAGGTACCACCCATTGGTTATCCATATTCATTCCACGAACACTCTTTGTCCTTCCATCCCTTTTCCTTTTGTAAATGGGATATCCATCCTTTGTTTGAACCGATTTGTTGCTGTAAGGTCGGGGATAATGATATTTGCACTGGTCATTTTATATGCACTGATTTGTTGGCTCTTATTTCCACATGGACCATGCATCATATGCTTGACTACTAATTCATACAACAAGGGATATTTTGATTTGTCAGGAATCTCTGCAGAAATAAACTTATCATACTGATCTGCTGATTTAATCTTGTGAGTCTCCTTTAGTATGAGCAAAAGATGTATGTGTGGTAGTCCTTGTTTTTGGAATTCTACCACAAATACATGAGTAGCCACAATTCTAAATATTTCTTTCTTCAATACTTGATCTTTAAGATCTTGTAACTTTGCTCGGAATACTTTTGTGACCAAGTCAGGTCTGTCTTGAGTAGTTTGGTCGACGCTTAGTTCTTGTTGGATCTCAACCCAATCAGGATTGCACGTCATTGTTATAAAAAGATTGGGTCTTCTAAAATGTTGAACCAAAGTCATTGCATCCATATATTATTTTCTCATATCTTACGGGCCCCCGATAAAAGATGATGGAAGTAGGATTCTTTGACCAACTCGGTCTCCCCTATATTCTTATGCCATGACACTATCAACGATACCTTGATAAACCTCTCTTCTAAAGTTGGATTATTCTTTTCTGAAATATTCCAGCCTTATTGTTTCCAATTTTATGTACATATTAACCACAAATTGTTGCAGTAACCTTCCGCATAGCAGCAATACCTGCTTCTCATATTTTCATCTTACAACAGTAGTTCTCTCTGTAAGAAACAATTTCTTTTGACTCGCGATGGATATCTGTAAGTTTTAGATATCATATTATATATTTTAAATATGTCGTATAGTCTATAAATTTGATAAAGTATGTCTCATTTTCTGTTGTTCATTTTTTTACTATGGTGTATATAGGATTTATGTATTAGTATTGACTTTTCTCTAAATTGGTGTTTGATATAAAAGATTAATCATTGTTGGTTATGAATAAAATGTTTCAAAAGTGCTAAAGTATTAAGATTATTGGTAGTCATATTTGGATACAAAGTAATAAAATGCTAAATCATTAATCTAACTTAAAAAAATTAATATAGGAACTAACCAATGACACATTTTCGTAATTAGCAATCAAGGTTATAGTACAATGGAAATATTAACCCTACCAAAATATCATGTTGACATTTTATTAGCTAAAGCTTAACGTGTTTAATAAGTGTTAAGTAGTATCTAGTAACAAACAATTCAAAGTCATTCAATAGGATATAATAAGGGTGACAGGTTTAGGTGTTGATAATTATTATAGTACATGTTACCTCGGTCCTCGTTGGCAAATATTACATCCTCTGATGTAAATATTGAGATACTATTGGTGCTACTTGTGATCTGGCTGCTTCATGTGTAACAGTATCTTTTATTTTGTTTTGTTATTCCTTGATACCATTGACCTTCCCCTCTTGGAAACATCAAAGGATATTGTAGGTGGTCATAACAACCATAGTAATGTTTGACTCGATGCTTATATCTCGAATGTTCATGAATAATAATCTCTTGCTCAAAAGGGGTATTAGGATTATTTCTAGCTATCCAAATTGCTGCCACTTGATCTACCGACGGGGTGTTGTACACTCATTGATCCAATGATGCATTTGCAGCAATTCGAAGTTAGAAATTGTGGGAATTGAAATGATCTTTCAGTTGGTGAAAGATTTGTGTATATAGATTTTACTCCATTATTTATTTGATGTTCCTTGCAATTTTGTCTCACAAAAGTCCTTCTTTCACTTTTGATATCCTGTTGGCTAACTCATTATCTATATTAAAGAAATATAGTTGGAACTAGCATGAATTGTTATCACGTGGTACCAATGAAGGTAGATCGTAATATATTTGTACTTGTGCCCTGAATGTGTATACTCCTTTTCTTCCGGATGCTATTTCCTTATCAAGATTTACACTGAAAGATGTAAAAGCAAAGATGTTATTATATGCTCAAATATTTTTGCTGAACTCTATTTCATCATCTGTATCAACTACAAACATTTGATGTAGTTCTTTTGGAGTCTCAACATTTGCCAATTTGATATATCCATTTGCACAGCAAAATGCTGGAGGTTCATGCTTAAATCTTTTGGCATCATAATAAATACAGTGAGAGACTATTTTTAACTCATGCAGATATGATACTGTTAAGTTGTAAGAAATAATCCTATATATATATATATATATACACACACACACACACGGCGGGAGGCATGTTAAATCTCTAACATCTAATAAGTAATGAATGTAAAAGTTATGTAGCATGTAAATAGTTTCTCCGTTAGTTTACCTTTATCTTCTGACTCTTCGGATAAAGCTCTAAAAAGCCAGTTTATTTTAGGTTGCTTCTTCAAACGTGATTGTTCACCTTGTAAATCTGGAATAGTTTGGGTTGCTGCTATATATTTATTGACCCTTTGCAATGCGTTACGCAATTTAATTTCCTCTACAATAGAAATAAAAATTTATATATTTAGATAAACTATATAATACTTAGATATGCATGTCAATATGTTGACCATGCAATAATCAGGTATGTGAATTTAATTTATATCAATATTTCAGTTCTTACATGTATAGATTACATCATGTCTTGGATGGATGTCATGGTGGTCATCTTTACCAGTAGAAACAATTTTGTGTACAACTGTTAGATATTGTTATGATGAATAATAAGTTGTCAATATATGTGATATACCTTTATATTGGTTGTTCATCATTTGTTGAACTGTGGAGTCAAATTAAGATAGTTGACTTGGCTTCTCTAGCCCCAACGTGTATAGCCAATTTTCTATGATCTAGAACATACTGAAATGATGAACATCAATTTTGACTTTCTTTAATGTTATTTTTTTCATATACAAGTAATGAATACATACGGTAATATAGTTTTAATGTTTGCATATAGAATTAACAAATACCTAAAGTGTAGGATGCATTGCTATATTCTTCAATTGTATGAAGTCAATATATCCACAAAAGAGTATAGTTGGTCTGTGTATAAAAATAATGTGAACATGGTGATTTCGTATGAAATTACTAAATCAAATTCATTAACACATGAGTAAGAAAGTTTATAATAAAAGTACTATTAGTTGAAGTTGCTAAATAAGAATAGTAAACAACTTATTAATATTATATTAGGAAGATAGTACACGTAGTTGACTATAGTGAATAGTTCAAGCAACTTTCTATTAGTCTTTTTCCACTTTGATCTTTTTGGAAATCATCATTGGTTGCTCTACACTCTTGGGTTTGACCTTCCTAGTCCTTCTGCTTCGTAGCTTAATCATAGGGATCTCATTGTCACTATCATCTGAGGCTTTTTGGTTTGCAATATCATGTGTCTCTACAGCTTTCTGACTTGTTTTATCAAGAATCAGAGGTTCCTTTGTAATGCCATCTTTTTTTGCCCTCTTTGTTGTCTGTGCTATTCTTGGAGTTTGAATATCAATTTCAATGATGTTGATAATTTTTCCTGCAGCTATCACTTTCACGTCTTCAAAGTCATGTTGCTTCTCGCTTTTTGCTTTTACATTCTTTTTTCTCTAGGTTCTTTGCTTTTTAATGGGGATTGCAATCTCACTTTTATCAGTTGCATCTTTTTTTTCAACCTCATGTATTTCCACAGCTATCAAACTCATATTTGAATCTGCCTTTGGAAAATTACGATCAATCTTCACAAGGATACTGAATTATTTGTCCTTACTCAATACCATCTTGCGGTAGTACACAAATTCTTCTTTCTGTGGGATAACCAATATATATTAGTATAAATGTTCACTAAGAATGGGATTAAATTCTTTAGATTGGTTGTTCTTTAATGTACTAATGGATTTACCTTTTTACATATCGATTGAACATACTCTTTTACATCACAACCAAAAAGTATTCTGCCGCATCAAATATTGTAATACTTAGATATTGTTCCTCAGTAGTGACATCAATATTTAGCCTATACCTGAAATACATTTGAAAAAGTAATCATCAACTCATCATTTGTCTGTTGTGCTAAGTAAACTTCTTGTTAATTCTTTATGTATTTCACCTCTCCTCATAATCAATATCTTCAGTCCTGCAATAGCTACAACTTGCACTACTCTTTACAATATTCACTCGCCTATAGCATTTCTTGCAAGCATGATACCACGGCTCATGATTAATGTCAACACTGGATACAGTAGTGTTAAACTTATAGTACATGTCTATACATAAATTAGCACAATTAATTTGTTGCATGTTAAACATATAAATTTACTACTTATTGATATATTAGGAAGGGAAGATACCTTCACATTGGCAAGCGAACTATTTAAAATATCTCCAATTCTCACTTCCCGAGTTGTTCGCATTACTTTACTTGGCATTAAACTTATGTCAATATTTGCAGCCTTCATCTCATCATGCTTGTAATTCAAATGGGAAAAATAAAATTAAGTACAAATAAATTGCATATGTGAAGGCTATTATTAAGTTGAAGGTAATAAGATGTTGTATTTGTACCATAGTTGGAGATCATTAGCCTTTTCAAATGATGGACTGATTAGCAAACTACTGATCGAAGTCGTGGGAAAAACGAAATCCCCTATTTGGAAAAGAATAATAATTTAGTGATGTCTTTACATAGTGCAAAACAATATTCAAATATATAATATTAGGGATTCATATCTTGATAAATAGAGCATTTAACGTCGCAGAAGGCGAGCACTGGTTTGACATTGTCAAGGTTCTCTAGTAATTGACCATCTATCTCAGCAAAATCTCCCCATAAAGTCATAACTTTTCTATCTTATCTATGTATGCAAAATTAAGTATTTTTTTAGATATAATTTTTTTTCATGTGAAATGGTGTATAGCACAGATGCAAAGTAAGTATGAGCTTACATTTCGTTTGAAACTATTACTTTTCGCCTTTTGCTTCGCCCTTCTCCATTAAGTGATTTTACTTTTATTAAAATACACACCACATCTGTAGAAAATTCATATTAGTACATATAGGTAAATCTTTTGTGCAGAATATCAGATAAATATTTACAAATATTTACCAAAGAAAGTCTCATAGGTGATCCTCTCGGCTTCATCAAAAGAAATAAAACCATTTGAGAATTGTTGAGTATTAAATTGGCTTTCACATTGTACGACCTCGGTGAGGTTGTTGAATGCTACTTCATAGTCCTTATGCAAAGACAGAAAATTTGGATTAGCACCATTTAACTTTTCATTTATAATGTAATAGCTATGATTGAGTTCAAAAGATTGGCTCCATGTGTAAACATCTTTGTTGAAAAGAGTTCCTTGTATTTTGTTCCTTGCGCCAAGAAGAATAAATATTAAAGTCATTAAAATAGATTACAAAATAATTAATAAATATAATACAATGATAAAATAAAGGTACCTCTTCATCAACGAATATTAGTTGCCAACGAATACCCTCACCGTTGACATTTTTGTACTCTTTCATTAATCCACGACCGATGACTAACACTTTAATCACACATGCTCTTGAGGCTCTCGTCAACTTGCTAATAGGTACGCATTAATTTTCTAGCTCTTCTACACGTGTCATTGTATTCCTATAGCGGCTACAATATACTAACACAATATATATATTTGTGATGTACAAATGACTTATCTCTATCTGATTAGTACCTTCCAAGAAATATTTGATACTAATTTTCAAAAATTTAATATGCACCAAATTATACTAATATTTTAGATTTGCTTTTAAAAGTAAGCAACTCTAACTAATAGTAGTATAAGTATATCACTAATTTAAAGAATAATGTAAGTATGAATTTAGAAAGTATTACCAATTTTGGGATGGAAAAAACAACAAATAAAATACGTGATCAAAGTGAGTGTTACGCTGGAAAATGACCGACCTTTAAAGAAAAATAAAAATCAGTTTAAAACTCAATTATTTTGAGAAAAACCATTTTTTTAAATTTTAAAGGAAAACAGAGTCGCCACCTAATTTTATGGATAATTAGGAAACCAATAAAATATTTTAAAA
>JAABOM020000075.1:15200495-15218527 GCA_011800125.2 Solanum clarkiae
GAGAACTCTTACCTGATGAACGAAGCCTTCGAGATTTGCAAGTTTTCCCAATGCAACAGCCATATGATGCATGCCATATATTTTTCATTCACCAATCAAACATGAGAAAATGAATTAGAAATCAACTCATTTTATTGAAAAATATTTTTCAGGAAAATATTTTCCATCCAAAATATTTTCCTCTATACCAAACACACCCATTATCTCTATTTATAGAGAATATCTTTGTAAATAATTTTTTTTTTTACAAAAAATATATTTTATTTCTAATATATCAAATCAAACAGTACATAAGAATATTTTTAATAATTAATGCAAGTATAACTAATACATACATTATTAGTACTCTCAATTTCACATTGTTCTTATACGTCGTACCAAATGACCGGAGAGTACTATATTATTGCCAAAAATACAAATTTCTTTTCATAACTACTATTGAAAACTTTAGAACTTCAAAAAAAAAAAAAAAGTAAAATACACAATTACATAATTTTTTTTTTTAAAATACACAATTACATAAGGTGTAGTATTTCTGCCATGGATGTGTATGTACCGGTAACTAAGACTATGATCCCCATTAGCATTACAAAACCTATTATGAGGAACTCAAATTCAATGTTCCTGTAAGTGCCTGAAATCTTCAAATAGCACAAACATGGCACCAAAATTGAAGTTGTGACACTAAGAAATGCTCCAACTAGTGACATTAGATACCCAAAAAAGGGTATAGTCAAGGCCACAATGACACTGCTTATTACTAATATAGTCCTGCTCACATAGCTAAATGAATTTTTGGCACAATATGACTGCAAATGTTCCTCGAATCTGTTGATAATTGGTGTCATCATTAATGCATACTTTGCTATTGGATTGATCAAGGCAGTGTATATTGTCAATTTTGAGCTAAATTTCTCTGTTTGAAGGTTCAACGTAATTTGTGATTGGAGATCCGACCCGAACATTAAGTACCCCATAATTGCTATTGATGCATAGGTTATGGTAGAGAACACAAAACACACCAACATTACCTGCAATAATGAACTACCCAAGTCAGCGATATAACTCTAATTTTTACTAAGGGATGTGGAGAAAATATAATTACGTCGCTGGCCAGGATCGAACAAGCGACCTTAAGATCGCATTACAACAGTTTGTGTCAAGATGCGTCAACATATATATATATATATATATATATATATATATATATATAGACTTTTAGCTCCGTCCATGAGATCCATTAAAGTTGCATACTTCTTCGTATTCCCTTCATCTTGATTTATGTGGTATTTTTAGCATTTTGAAATTCAAACAAATCTATTTTTGACAGTAAATTTTTCGTTCATCTTTTAAATATTTTGAATTGTTAATTATGTGACTTAGTGCTTTTACATAGTTTACAAATGCTATATGTTAAATTTCATTTCAAAATATTTGAAGACTTTCATGACTTTAACTGATTGACTCTGAAAAATGAAAAGTGTCATATAAGTTGAGACAGAGGGAATGATAATGAAAAATACATAGTTTTGTTGATGGTGTAGTTTACCTTAGAGAATTGCTTTTGGTTCCTCATTGAAGTGTAAAGAGTTGGAAAAACAGGATGAGCACAGTAACAGAAGGCATATAAGCTAAATGATGTAGGGATTCCACCCCAATTCACCACTACTCCACTTTTATGAAATCCAATACCATCAAACATTGCTGCCCAGAAAATAGAACCAATAATTACGAGAGACGCTAATACTGCAGAGGCTGATACATATGCAAGAATGCTCATGTTCTTTAACAAGACGCTTGGCAATATGACCAGAGCAACAATTAATAGGAAACTTTGTTTCCCACCTAATTGGAGTCCCCAGAACTCATAGTTCATATTTGGGAACAGATTATGCAAGTTGTCCCCTGAAAGAATAAGAAAACCAGTTGCAACCATGTAAAGCTCTAGATTCATAAAAACTGAGACCAATATTCTTCCTGTTGTTCCAAATGCACGATCTCCAATGTCTGGATAACTTGTTATAGTTGGATCAAAATCCATGCATCTTTTTATTAACATGGATGTGTAAAAAGTTGCAGATGCAATAATAAGGAGAAGAACCATGCTTAACCATCCTCCTGATGATAACGCATATGGAGTCGACAGAATCCCAACTCCTGAGGGAAAAAAATTAGTTAAGGTTGATGTCTCCAGAAAAATTCATCAAGTAGTATAACAAAATTATATGTTTCTACTCCATTTTTTTTATGGAGATGTACCACATCAGGATCGGTAGTTCAAAGAATCCCGCGAACCTTATTGAAGTTCTTAGATCGCGTAAAATAATACTAGTGCGGGGGGGCTTAGGATGGTGGGGGGAAGTACTCTCATTTCAAAAATATTATAAATTTTATGCAATTAGCTTGATTTTCATATTCCAATTCAAGTCAAACAAACTGGAACAGTATATTTCCAGGAGAATCATGACATTATATATATACATAAGTTCTTCAATTTTTAACTTTTGTTTTATCTTCTCAATGATATGGTTTTGTAATAAAGGCATGTGATATTTCCTCCCTTTCAATATAGTGAGCTAGTTACATAGTTCCCTTCTTCGTGATCTAAGTTAACCTACTTTTAGATAGACATGTTGATTGCAGAGAAAATAAGGCATCTGAAGAACATATTCATGACTGGGAAAAAGCTTAACCAAATAGCCAAATTTATAATTTACAGTACAGAACTGGTAACAGTTCAAAATTTTCTAAAGTGTTTTTTGTGCTCAAATAGCAAAAACAAATTCCCTTCTTGACGAGGCACAAAAAAGACTAAAAATAATCGCTACACAATATTGGTCATAAATTTTCAGCCCAAAAGAGTAGTAATGTAAACAATATTTTGGACCTGATACTCACAAAACATGGATGAGCAAATCTCACAGGTATTTTCTGATCTGGAATTTGTGCTTTTGTATTATTTGTATATGATTATTTACATCGAAATCCTACCCAATATTGACAGCAAAGAAAATCCAACTGGTTGGAATCCCCCTGGTAATAAAGGACACGTGATAGTTTCTCCTTTGCATGTAACGTGTTTAACCCACAAGATAACGCACATTTTGGTACATTTGACATATTTTAATTAAAGATCACTATATTCAAAAATTTAAATTTTTCTTAAATTCTGTATATATCAGGTGAATTGAACATAGGAAGTACTCCTTTTATGTTTAAAACCACAATTAGTCAAAGGGTTCCTTTGGAAAGTAGCAAAATTCTTTCTTTTTTTTCGTTTGGTATCAATAAAGATATTGCCATATGTATAAATAAAAAATAAAAGTAGTAAAAGAGAAGTGAATGGAAAAAAGGAGAAATTAGAAAGAACCTGATAGAGCATTGAGTCCATGAAAAGTTGTTTTGAGAAAGGACGTTTCGCCAGTGTTAATGACTCCAATTCCCTTCTCATCAGCCAGCATGGGTAAGGAAAGAAAGTTGTCATTTTCTGATTTTGCGTCCATTTAATTTCTAAGAATGAAAGATGAAAAAGGAGATGCTGGTACCCGTGAGTCGTGACGACCCCATATATATACTTGTTATCTGCGTGGCAACAATAACCACTTGTAGTTTCAGTTTTGACATGTGAAAAATATTGTAATTGAGTAAACTTATAAAAATCTATTCATATTTTGCCTTATTTGATTTTCGACGTTAACTGATGCTGTTTTCTCGCTTTTCAATATACTAGTCACGGCTAGCACAGGTCCAACACATATTTTTTTTATTTTTAGTTTTTGTAATGCCAATAAATTTTTTGTATGCATTTCAAAATTTTTTAGTTATTAATTATTAGACTTAGAAGCAACAAAGAAATATAATCAAGTTATTTTGAAAAAATTAAATTAAGAAACCCGTAAGTTATTTTTGCGGGTCCCATATAATAGCGGCAAAGAAACAAACAACTCAAGCAGATATGCTGGCAGAGGGCTGCCTGCTTATTAGCAAAATAATTTATAAGGCTTATATTATAAAATCATAATTAAAGCAACTGAAGAAATATAATCAAGTTGCTTTGGAAATATTAAATTAAGAAACTTACAAAAATATTTATTAGGGCTAATATTGTGAAATCATAATTGAAGCTCTCAAAGAAATACAATCAAGCTGCTTTGAAAATATTAAATTAATGAACTCGCAAATTTTTTTGCGGGTCTCATATAATAGTGGCGAAAAAGCAGACAGTTCAAACAAACATGTTGACGAGGAGCTGCTTATTCGCATTTCTTAATAAGAAATACACATTTTTTAGTCGTTACATTACATTGGAGAGTTAATTGAATAACTTTCTAAGATTAATTAGATTATATTAATTTGCTATTTTAAAATAGTAAGTTGAATATTCAAAAATTATAATAAAATTGTTAGTCACAATTTATATTATTTGATTCTCAAAAAAAGAATTGCTATTAATATAAAAGAAGTGAGAACTTGTGGAGAACACGTATTAAGATGAAGTTGGTTAGTTTACTGAGCATTGTCTCACTCATTCCGCTTTACTATTAGTTGTAGTGTTACTAGTATTATTATTCTTGTAATTTTTTTGTTTTTTAAGTTTGCTTATTATTTGTGATACTTTTTTATACCTATATTATTATGTAGCTTATTATGACTATTGTTTAGGATAATTTCTCAAATCATTTAACACGTTAACTAATTACAAATAACACCACAAAAGTTAGCAAACTAAACAAATTGATACACGTATGGCTTTAATTTCTGTATTTTTTTCTAGAAGAAAAAACAAACACACACATATTAGTCAAAGCCAAAAAAATATTCAGCATCCTATTTTTGAACCATATCAACATTATTCCATAATTTAGCTCTAATATTTAATTTGTAAGTGTATTTAATTATCCTATTTTTATATTTTAAATATATGTTCAAGATCGTTAGGCAAGTGAATAAGAATATCTCACTAATTGTGTGTACTAAAGGTGGTTTCTTATCCTACACCAGTGTATAGTTTCATTTGAGTTGTTATTTCATGTACAGCCTGCCTTACATATTCTGTACATTATCCTGTACTGACGTCCCTTACGGGGACCTGCATTTCATGCTGCAGGTGCAGGTGCTAGTAGATCTCCCCAGTAGGAGTACAGGATATCCAGCTGCTGACACCAAGCTCCAGGTTGTTTCGGAGCTTTGCATGTCTAGAGTTTATATGTTTGTATTGTACAGTTAGTCGAGGCGGGGTTTGTCCCGACCTTTATCAGTTACTTTTCCTAATCTAGAGGCTTTGTAGACTATGTAAATTAAAGTGTGGTCATGCCTCGTACTTTAGACACTATGACCCCAACGGCCTAGTCATATGTATTTCCTTTTGTCTTGTTATCACTGTTTATTTTTTTAAAGGCATGTCAAACGTAGAAATCCCTTATAATACGTATAGAAAGAGCATAGACACAGGTTGGTTCTCCCGGGCCTTATCGACAACGGTGTCAGTCCGCCCTAATGGATCTTGCCTTTCATTTATGTTATCTTTTTTATTCTACTTTGAATTGTATTTTTTTTTAAAATCAATGATCTACTCAAAATAATCTCTACCTTTAAAATAAGGATAAAATCTTCATATATTCTACTTTTCCTAAATTCATACTTTGCGGGAAACAGTTTGTTATCGTATGCATGCCTTTAATTAACCAACATAGACGAAAG
This sequence comes from Solanum clarkiae, assembly GCA_011800125.2. Classification (NCBI taxonomy): domain Eukaryota; kingdom Viridiplantae; phylum Streptophyta; class Magnoliopsida; order Solanales; family Solanaceae; genus Solanum; species Solanum clarkiae. The sequence continues at coordinate 15,206,196 of JAABOM020000075.1, forward strand.
TGGATATTGGATGCTTGAAATGTCCCACTAGTTGGTCAGTTTTTTGTTCTTTGTTTGGATTTATTTGGGGTAAGTTATTCACTTTTTCCTATATATAAGTATGTATGTAAGTGTATATATGTCAAATTGAAAATCTTTTCGATTATCCATCAAACCCAAAATTATAATGCCACATAGGAGTTAGCGAAGCATAAAAATTCAAACATATTATTTTATTAATAGGTTAAAAAAGTTAAATAATATTTTTAAATTATGTAAAATTGAAAAAAAAATGTCTTTTATTAATAATTTGATCTGAAAATACTGATATTGTTACTTAATTGGGTCAAAATGTGTTTTTCTAATAGATATACCTCTTTTTTAATACATATTTTTTCTAATAAAAATATTATTTTTTTAAAAAAAATCTTATTTCTTTTCTTTTAAAATTCCTTTAAGTAATAAAAAAGTGGAAAGTAATTTTCTTCTTAATTTCATGTTATTAATAATAATAGAATAGCTCATGTATACTTTTTAATTTATTAAATTGGTCATATATATAAGATCATAATAATTCTATCATTACATTTCATTTAGATAAACAATAAAATTCTCTTTCTTAAAAGAATAGAAATTTTTATTTTTTTAATCTTTTTCAATTTGAAGTAGAATAAGCATTTGTTAGTATAGTTCTTGATTTCAAAATGAAAAAGAGAAGGTCGACAATATTGACATTTAAATCTATTTTGTATTTGAATCAAAATGATAATTTTTCCTATTTTAAGATATTATGATTGTTGTATCTTACTTTAAAACTAAAGACTACGTTAGCAAATGTTAATCCTACTTTTAATTCAAAAAAGATTCAATGACAACAATACCTAGTGTTATCCCACAAAAGTAAGGTCTAGGTGGGGGTGGGGTGCAAGGCCCCGTAAGTTAGAAAGTCAGAAACCAAGACCTAAAAGGTGAAATTTTTGAAAAATCAGAGCAGGTTCCCATTGGCCATTGGGCCTACCATAGGCCGTGTGGCCGCCACGAGCTGTGAAGGCCTCATGTGTTGGAATTCTTGGAGGCTGCCATGGAGAGGGGCTAACCACAGTTGCCCACCATAGGCCATGGTCCCCATCACAAGCTGTGGTGGTTTCCGTGGATGACACCCTCCTCAGAACAAATCCACCCTCCTCACCATGACCCACACCTTGGTCATGACACCCACCACGTGTTATGGTGAGCCTCTCGTGAAAGGGTCCATTCAGGTAAAATTTTAGGTTTAAGTAGGGGTATTTGAGTCTTTTTCCTAATTCGTAGTTTTATTTTTTTGATGATTTTTAGACCAAATTACACTTCATTTACTATCCTAGCCTGTCTAAAGTCACTCACTCTTATTCAAACCCTCAAATAACAAATTCACTCTCCAAAAATATTCCCAAGGATCTCTTTCTCTCCAAGCAAAGAATTCTTTGATGGTTAAGGAAATTCAAGATAAATTCATCATCAAAGTATGTGAATCTTAATCCATGGTTATCTTTCATCGATGGAGTCCAACTTATCCTCCTATTTTCGTCAAGTTCAAAGTAAGTATTTTATGCATTTTCATGATTTTAGTTTCAATTACTTAAATTATGATATAGACTGCATTTATATACTCAAGTATACATGAATGATTGCAAATTGCATGAATTACGTGATCTACATGAAATTTCTCAAACATGCTACTTACGGTTATGAAGACTAATTACGTCCCTTCAATTTTAAGTCAATTGATGTTAAACTATATGATTATGCATGAAACTATCTAATTGCATGATTTTGAAACTGTTGATTGTGAACCTATGCCTTGTACTAATTTACAACTCATGACATGATTATGAAATATTCATGTATTTGAACAAGTTTATGAAAAATAGGATTTAGGATCTTTGAGGATGACCTAAGATCATTAAGGGAGATTTAGGATCCTAAAAAATGACCTAGGATCCTAATGTACACAAGTTGATTATGGAAATGAGCTACACTATGAGCATGATTCAATGAAATATGATTTATGTCAAGCTTATGAATTATGACAAGTATGATTTTCTGCATATGATATGTATTTCATATGATTTGACTTAGCACCAAATAATGTTTTGAGGTGGGGACTTGACTAAGGGTCCTTAGTAGCAATCTCCTCGTTTGGTAAATATGTTTCTACTATAGGATTTATGTTGCCTATATTTTTTTATCGTGGATCTATATAGCTTATGATACCCACTTATTGGGATAAAATTCTACCTTAGCAAGTTGACTCTTTTTTTTTCAATGTAGGGGCAACTCTGAAATTTTATGTTATAGATCGCATGGTCTTACTGTCGGTTATGGTGACTTTCCACATATGTATGTCTTATTATGTTTCTTGTGTGACTGCACTTATGACATATTGATATATTGATATCTCTTTTCTTACTCTTGCACTACTCATTTACTGGCTTATGTACTTAGTCTTTTTCATTACATGATTATCTTTGCACTGAATGCCTACATACTTGGTAAATTCATCTGTACTAACATATATTTTATGTCTACATTATCTCAAAATGTAGGAACAAGTGACTATCCTTCTCTCCCTCTTTGTGGCTAGATTTGGTTGGCTATTTGGAAGACTTTGGTGAGTCATCATACTTTGGGGACAACAACCTAACCTTATCTTTCTTGCTGTTAGATCTTGAGGCTTTGAGGCTATTCTTGATTTAATTTTCTTGAGGGTGAGCTATCCTCCGCCTAGTCTAGTATTAAGAGGCATTTTTTGACATGATATATGATATTATGTTGACTAGTACTCTTTCTGTTGTCTTATGTTATAGATCCTTGGTTCTTTATGGTAACTTCCATTTTATAATTATTGTTTATTACGTACGGATGCTTATGATATGCTAAGAGGCATGTTAAACATTTATTCAAGAATCTCATTTGTCGTGTCACACCTAGGCCATAGTTTGGATTATGACAAATTTGGTATTAGAGCACAAGGTTACTGAAGTATCTTAGGGAGTCTAACGTACCGTGTCAAGTAGAGACTTGTTTATCGGTGTGAATTGTGACGCATCTATCAATACGAGGCTATGAAGCATTTTAGAAAATCGTCACTTCTTTCATGACCTATGTCGTGTAGTTTGTCTTAAGACTTGCCTCTCTAACTAATATCCATGTGATTTGCAGAAAGATGCCTCCAAATGGAGTCCCAGTCCAATGAGAAACCAACAATAATGAAGGATAATGTAATGGCCCTTCAAGTTATATCTGCTTTTCTGAGTATTTTACATGACGATTAGAGCTTATCTATAATGACCCCAAGTCATTTCTAACTTGACAGTTCGATCACCTAGTCGCTCATTTGAAAGATGTGTAATTTTTCAAATCATAGACTTATTTGATGTTGGAAAATGAGTTTAGTAGTAAAGTCAGGATAAACAACCTCACAACGGAATTCAATAGTTCCATCAGCTCCAGAATGGTCAAACGAGGCTAGAAGCATGTTCAATTCAACTACTAAGATTTTCGATGTTAGTTTATACCAAGTGTTGCGATATAGCCTTTAGAATAGACCAATAGTTGACTTTAGTTAACATTCTCGATAAACATGCCCAAAATGGAAATTTTGACAATACAGTTAGCTTTGGAACATCGAGTTTGGTCCAAGATGACCTTTCATTTAGTTTCTGAGGCTTTCGGATGTTCTTTGGGCCCTTCAGCGGATATTAAGGAAAAGGAAATAAGGAAGTGGGACCCTTATTCAATCAAAATGACCTGCATGGGAATTCAAACTGTGACATAGGATATGAAATGTCAATTTTGATATTGTTTCACAGTTAGTTTGAGGAAATCAGGCTTCGAACAAGTTCTAGACACCCCATCGGAGAAATTTGAGATAGCTAATATCTGGTGTTGGTCCAACACTCTGCGTCCACGGAGGTAGGCCCGTACTCGTGGTATGCTAGCTAATTGTGCTATGCATTTGCAAAGCTTTGCACAACGGTGCTCCCCATTTTTGTAGCCTTTGCTTCTCGCTAACTTGCAAACTTACATAAGTCTCAACCAAAACCACTGCCATCCATTCCAATGGTCCCAATATACCGTAATAGGTCCGAGGTCACCATATAGAAGCTTAAACCAATAGGAAAGTCGCAGAAATATAAAAATGACCCAGAGGGTCATTACACAATTATACTAAAATAAATATACAAATAATGATTTTACACCATAAAAATATATTCCATTGAGTTCTTTTTCGTAGTCTTGACCGCACCTGTCATAATTAGTGCTTACATCGTAAATGACTTTTTTAATCTTGAAATTCACATATTTTCCTGTGATGTATTTCAACAAAAAATTAAGAACATAAAAAATTCAAGTTTTCACAATCAAAGTTGAAATAGATGGTTAAACCTTTTTATGTTACAAAAAATAATTATATACAAAATACTGTACATTACAGTTAAATAATGACATCTAGTACAACATGATTGATGTGTCGCAAAAATACGACACTTTTAATACATTAAACTTAGAATTTTGTGTGCTCTCAAAGCGATGTTAGTAGGTTTGACATGTTTTTATGCTGATATTTTTTAGGATTTTAGGAATCGAGATGTTTTTGGGCTAAGTTATATAGATTAAAGAATTTTGAGGTGTTACGAGATCTTTTACGGGCCGTGGTTCATTCCACGAGCCATAGATGGGTTTCGTGGGTTAGATCTAGTTAAAGACTGATTTTCAGAAGTTGAATATACGTGTTACCGTACGGGTCGTAGACCATTTGACAACCCGTATACCTATTCGTGTTTTAAAGATTAGAAATATGCATAAGTGCCAAACTATTACCAGAAGAAGGTTCCCACGGGTCGTAAGTTAAGTAATAGGTTGTACACTAGTTCGTGCCTTGAGGATCAAATATTTTGAAGAAATGCTGAAGAGATACCAGACGAAACCTCTTAAGAAACCTAAGTTAAAATACGGTCTATAGGAGGGGTTCGTATGTTGAGAAAAATTTTTAAGTAGTGTAGTCTACGAAGGCTAATCACGAGCCGTGATTTCATCGATGGCCCATCACTCTGTTAGTCTGAGTTTCCAATTCTAGTTTTCCTCTTTCATTTAGGATTTGGTTTCTACTTATATAAATAATTATTAAGTTTTTTTTTAGACAGAGAGAGCAGTTAGAATGTCCAAAAGTTGTTACTTGAGATTAATACTTTGTTTGTTGGAGATTTTTATGAACTACTTTTGACATTATCTTTGTATTATAATTGATTTTTGTGAAGAATTTGAATTTTGTGTTCGCCAATTCATCATTGTAAGTTTTTAATTATGCAAGTCAGTAACATGAATTTTCTCTTCTACCACAAACATGAGTAGCTAAATCCACAACTAGGGTTGTGGAAACCATGAAGAACTAATGAAGTAAAAACCTGAATTCTTAATCCTTGGAAAGTTTGCATGCATGCATGCATGTTTTATCTATCTCTTTATTTTGAATATTTTTAATGGTTGGAAATGTTTGAACTTGCCTAATTCTTACTTACTGGATCAAGGGGATAATTAATAGGAAACAAGGTAAAATAACAAAACTTGATGTGATTAGACTCGTCTAGTCAACCTGAACAGATCAAGGGATGGTTGTACTAGGAAAAGGGAAGGTTTAGTAATGCAACAACTCGGGGGTGGAGCAAATCACCTGGTGAAATTTTCCTAGTTCCTGGATCAAAGGGCTAGGTGAACCTAACTTACCAGTTCTACATGCTATACGCTAGAAAAGGTTATGATTATTTGATTACACTGAGTTTGGAATTCATAGGGAACATAATACCCTAGCTACTTTTGCCACTGAATTACAACACTTGCACTTGACTGCTTGATTCTAGTTTAGGTTTATTTATTGCATTTTATCTTAAAAAAACCTTTGGGGAAATAAGTAGATCAATTCATCTTACTTGCTTCTAGTTACTCTGAGTTTAGACCTTATTTTTCGTGGGAATGACCCTAACCATTGTAAGGTTCTATATTTGAACAATAACCACTTATACCTTGACTTGGAGGTATAGTTTGGCATGATCAAATTTTGACACTGTTGTTGAGGAATACGATTTTTAGATTGGTTTAATTAGAGTGATTTGTGAGTTAATTCTTATTTTCTTTATTTTACATTTTTGTTGGTTTTGTTTTGTTTCAGCATACATGTGTAGTGTATGCCCAATACTCATAGTTGAGGCACCCCTTTGACTCCATTTGATCCAAATATCTATAAAACTTCGCGAATAATGTGCCAGTACAATGCAAATAATGTTGCAAGCCTTGCATGCAATCTAAATAATGATAACCCTCCACTACTTCAGGATGTGAATCCACCAAAGGCTCAACCAACGACAAAAAATGGGTGGAATGCTTACGGACTTGATCCAATGATAGTGGATGTTACAAGAGCAATCATGTTACCTCTTCTACCGAAAGATACCAAGTTTTCGGGCCTACCAATAGAGGATCTGCATAGCCATCTACAGAATATTATCTTCATTTGTAAGAGAATAAAGGGACATTAGAATTTGTCCATAAATACCATTGGGCTCCGTGTCTTCCCATTATCTCTTACAAGTAAAGCGAAAATATGATTCCATAGAGTTGAATCACTACTTAGGAGAAAACGCAAAAAGCCTTTTTGTAGATGTATTTCCCCAAATAAAGAAAATTAAAATTGAAGGATCTGATTAACAACTTCAAGCAGTTGCCTGGTAATTTTATAAGTGCTACTTGTGAGAGGTTCACTAAATGATTAAGAAGTGTGCCAGACCATAAGATTGTTGATGATTCCTTAGTGGAGATCTTTTATTGGGCCTTAGATGACAATTGCAAAGTTGTGGCTAACACCATAACTAGAGGCTCATTCTTAGCTGGCCCTTCTACTATTGTAGTTAAGCGACTGGAGAAAGTGGCAAAGACTTATCGTACATAGGGAACAAGGGACAAATCTATGATGAAGAGTTCCTTTTCAGTCAGTAACTCTGGAGTTGGCTAAGATTAATGAAGATGTGATATAAGAGTTAATGCAAATTAGTACTAATATGGGGTTGCTGATGAAGCAGAGTCAAGAACGAGTGAATAAAGTTAGTCATTAGCCGCCACGAGCACCCATATATGAGGAGCCATATTATGAGAAGGACATGTGCTTTGAGACTATTAAGATAGGGGCTTTCAGGATCAATACCCAAAGGTCCAATAGGGGACTATTGGTGCCAAGGTCAAGGAAATAAAGTCGAAACTATAATAGAGAAAATGCATATAGGGACAACAATCGAGGAGGTTATTATGACAGAAATAAAGGACCAGACAAAGATAGTGATTGGGGTCACAGAGATGGGTGTAGAAATGGTGGGTATGTGCCACCACATAATCATGATTCTGGGATTGATAGTTCGAGGATTGAGGAGATGTTTGAAAAGTTATTGAAAATGGTTGATGCCCAAGATGATACCTTTAAGGAGATGAAAGCTGACATGTCGAGTATTGATTAAAAAATTGAGTCTCATTCTACTGGCTATCAAGTAGTTAGAGCAACAATTTAATTAAATGACTGCACAGCTGAATCAGTGTCAGAAGGGTACATTCTCGAGTAACCCAGTGTAGAATCCAAAGAATGATGGCCAGTACATGGAAGTGACTACATAAGGTGGTAAACGGATGATCGACCCACCAATGCCAATGGTTGATGGTGAGGTTCATGTGGAAACTATGGAAAGAAGAAATGTTGAAGTTAGGGATAATAAGGCCAAGGATGGGGTGAGCGATGAAGCAGTGACACCAAGAAAGTTGAAACCCATACCTAGGCCTCCACCACCTTTCCCTCTGAGACTCAAGAAGAAGGAAGAGCAGGGGAAGTTTCAGAACTTTATCTCCATGTTGAAGTAGGTATCTATTAATCTCCCTCTTATTGATGCATTGGAGCAAATACCTGAGTATGACAAGTTCATGAAGGATCTTGTGACCAAAAAAAGGACCATGAGCCAAGATCTTGCTCATAATCTTCACCATTATGGAGCTATTGCTATAAGGTCCTTAGTGCAGAAAAAGGAGGCTACCAGAGCATTCACAATACCTTGTACCATCAGAGTCTTCAACTTTGTGAAGGTGTTATGCAATTTAGGAGCCAACATCAACTTAATGGCTTTTCTAGTATTCAAGCAGTTGGCTTTGGGAGCCCCCACTTTGACTACAATGCAGTTATTGATGGCAGACAGGACTATGAAGAAGTCTGTGGGGATACTCTATGACATGTTAGCCCAAGCTGAGAATTTCATATTCCCCATAGACTTTATGATACTTGATTTTGAAGTTGACTTTAACGTCCCAATCATCTTAGGAAGACCCTTCATAGCTATTGTACTAGCACTGGTGGATATGGAGTTAGGTCAACTCAAGTTTAGATTGGATAACAGAGAGGTTGTATTTAATGGATTCTAATCCATGCAGAGACAAGTGTCTTTGTTATCAAGAGCACTGATGAGGTGCAACCATAGGTACCAATTAAGGAAAGACTGGGTGTTGAAAGTCTTAAGGTCATATTGATGAACTTTGAGAGTGATGGCATTCTAGACTATGATGAGATGGTTAAGGCACTTGGAGCACATGGTTATCATAGTCACCAACTCAAGCTTGAGTTGGACTTGGAAAATCGAGAGTCACCACCTACTCAACCATCCATTGAGGAGCCACTGGTGTTGGAATTGAAGGCTCTTCCAGCCCATCTGAGGAATGTGTTTTTGGGTACTAACAATACTTTGCCAATTATTGTTGTTGGAGATCTTAATAATAAACAAGTGGAAGCATTAGTTTCAGTATTCAAGTGGTTCAAAAAGGCTATTAGCTAGATGACTGCAAACATCATTGGCATCCTACCTAGCATATACACTCATAAGATTCATCTGGTCAAGGATTATGAGTTGAGTATTGAACACCAAAAATGTCTTAACCCACTGATGCAAGAGGTTGTGCATAAAAAAATCATTAAGTGGTTGGACATAGGTGTGACATATCTGATGGCTGCTAGTGAATGGGTAAGTCTGGTCTAATGTGTTCCAAAGAAGACAGGTATTACTGTGGTCCCAAATTCTAGAAATGAGTTTATTCTCATGAGGCTAGTCACAAGTTGGAGGATTTATATGGAGTATTGCAAACTCAATGCATCGATAGGGAAAGATCACTTCCCTAAGTTGTTCAAGGACCAGATACTAGATCACTTGATGGGTAAAGGCTAGTACTGTTTTCTTGATGGTTATTCAGGATACAATAAAATTTCTATTGCTCCAGAGGACCAAGAGAAGATGACCTTTACATGCCTTTATGGCACCTTCACATTCAGGAGGATGTCATTTGGATTATGTAATGTACCAGCTATATTCTAGAGATGCATGATATCTATCTTCTCAGATATGGTGGAGGACACTATTAAGGTGTTTATAGATGACTTTAGTGTGGTTGGAGATTCATTCGAAGAATGCTTGACATATTTACATGATGTGCTTCGGAGATGTGAAGAATGTCATCTTGTGCTGAATTGGGAAAGTGTCACTTCATGGCAAAAGAAGGCACTGTGTTGGGACACCAAATCTCTATCAAAGTTATAGAGGTTGATACAAAGTTGAGGTTAGTGAAAAGCTTCCTCCACCTATATCTGTTAAAGGAATGAGAAGTTTCTGGGGTATACAGGCTTCTACAGATGGTTCATAAAAGATTTCTCAAAGATTGCACATCTCTTATGCAAGATAATTGAGAAGAATATTAAGTTCATGTTTGATGATGCATGTCTGCAATCATTTGAGAGGTTGAAGTAGAGGTTGATATTGGTACCTATCATAATTGCTCAAGATTGGACTCATCTCTCTTCAAGATTATGTGTGATGCAAGTGGGGTAGAACTTGGTATTGTGTTAGGATAGCATAGAGAGAAGATTCTACATCTAATTTACTATGCTAGTAAAGCCTTAAATGAAGAACAAAAAACTATATCATCACTGAGCAGGAGTTACTCATAGTGGTCTTTGCATTCGAGAAGTTCAGATCATATCTTTGGGGAGCAAAGTCATTGTACATATTGACCACTCAACATTGAGGTATTTGAGGGAAAAAAATGATGCAAAACCAATATTGATTGGATGGGTACTTCTTCTTCAAGTTGCAGACCACCTATTAAGACTTGAGGATGAGGCAATGGCAAAGTTCAATGATGGGGTGGAGATTGATAATTTGATCCCTGATAAGATGGTATTGGTAGCATCCCATGATTTGATAACATGGTTTGTGGATTATGCAAACTACTTATTAGTGATGTTGTGCCACTGAACTTAAGTTCTCACCAGTGCCGTAAGTTTATGTCTGATGTGAGAAAGTTGTTTTGTGATGATCCATATTTGTTTTGTGTATGTGCAAATGGGAATATTCATCATTATGTTGTTGAGATGGAGATGATGAGAATTTTGGAAGTTTGTCATTTATCCTTGGTCAGTGAGCATTATAGTTGTCATGACCCGGCCTAGGGCCTAGGATTAACATGGTGAATAGGGATTCGAGAGTTCCCAAACAAGCCTCATAGCATCCATATACACATCATCAGTTCGAAAGCACGTGATTAAACAATAAACATATAGTTCTAAGAGACGGAAAAGTATGACTCACACTATGGAGATGTCATAGGGATAGGAATCTACATGGATTCAGATAGGACATAGTACATAGCACATAAGAACTAAGAGGCAAATAAGTATGACTCATGTTATGAGGATAGAAGGGACTTAGGACTTTCCACATTTCCACATCTAATCATCAACACATCATCAAATCATTAACATCAAGAGGTATCCGTAATTATAGTCTTCATAAGCAAATAGCATAATACATTACAAGCCCATACATAGAGTTCACATGATGTCCAATAATGCCTCTAAGTCATGGAATAGGATGAGAGCGAAGACATGTCCCAGGCTCACCCTCAAAGTAAAGACATAAGTGGAAAATAGCATAATAAGTAGACAGAAGGTGGCTTGTCCTTGGATGATCGGACTCACCACAAGCATCTATCACAATTCAAGCTAACCGAGGTGGATGAAGATAGTCTCCAGTCCCTACATGGTTAGATCCTGTAGGCAAAGAGTATGCATTAGTATGTTTGAATATACTAAGTATGCGGGTATGCAATGCATATGAACACATTAAACCTGCATTCAATGTTAGATGACAAGGGCACATACATAGAAAGAAGTATATAAAAATAAATAATATTATATTAGTATGCCATGAAATCTATAATGCATGAAATGGAAAATATACTTTGTACATGATGAGGATGTGACCTCAACTGACATAATACCAGGTTAGCTTTAACTCGAAACTCTGTCATCTTCCCCACAATGGATAAAGAGGTGACCTACTTGCCAAAGGTAAATCCATTAACATTTATCATCCCTTAAAGGGGCATAAACATGAACCTATGTTATGCACGTAGTTATGAGAAAGGAGTAAGAACCCTTGGGGATACCACTCCCTTCCTCCAATCTCATTCAGTGCTTATCATTACCCCACGGGATTACATATACATATATGTTCTTATTAAAGAGGAATTAATCTTTCTAATTATTTGCATGCATACTTAGGCTTAAAGGCCAAATCATATTTGATAATCATGCATACTTAGGCTTAAAAGCCAAACAAAAATACTTCATAATCATGCATACTTGCGCTAAAAAGCAAAATCACATTTCATGTCTTACTTTCATGCTAAGTTCGTTAGATTTGGACAAGTTCTCACCTTAAGGACTATGTTCTGTCAAAGTCGGACAGGTTCTTATCCTATGGATTAAGTTTCGTTAGAGTCAAACAGGTCATCACCTTATTATCCTGAAACAATAATACTTAATATGTTAATTATCCGGATCCTTTGTGGATCCTAAGAGTTCCTTACCTGGCAAGTATAAAACAACTGTGGCATCATCAGTGGGGTTGTTGTACAATCAATGACTCATACATGATTATTGTCAGATAAGAGAAACTCCCAAAAGTTCCCACTTTCAGTACTTTGAATCGAGTTGAGTTGTGTTAAGTTAAGTTCCAATGAGTTGAGTTGAACTGAGTTGATTGATGAGGTTTGATTTGTTGATGGGTCACTTATCTACTCTTTATTCTTGCTTTAGATAGACATTGGACATTCTAATTGGGTATTATTTTGAGTTGATGTTGTTTCTATACTATTCTACCTATTTCTGCTTCATTCAACTATTTTAGATACCAGTACATTCCACATAGTGATGTCCCCTTTTGGATTCCATCATTTTA
>JAABOM020000075.1:15230640-15271808 GCA_011800125.2 Solanum clarkiae
ATTTAAAATATTCAAGATAAATCTAGTAGGAAATCAAGAGCACTAATTCTCAAAATGACCTAACGAGTCGTTACATTCTATCATTAGATTGTATTTGTTTTCATTAAGTTTAATATGTTTGAATCTGAATATGTATCTGAATCATCAACAATACAAGTTGTGTTTGAATTAGAATATTGAATCATTAAGATGATTTGTTTTCAACTAGTAAATATGCATAATTTATTTATTTGTAAACATAAAAAATATACAATTCAAATAACAAAGTAACCACATATTAATTAGGAAAAAAATAAAATTATTATTTGAAGATGGTTTGTAAGTAGTGGTGGTAATATATAATTGGTGTTACTTGTTAGTGGCTAATAATGATGGTGGTGATAGTTATGATGCTGGAGATTTGGTATTGTAGTGAATGATGAGATGATGACGGTTGGTAACAGTGGTAGTGAAGTTGGTTGATGTTACTAGTTGATGATTTTGATGGTGGTGGCTGAAGAATTAATATGCGATGATTGACGATACACTGATAATAGTTGATACTGATGCTAGTTATGACGGCGGCGGAGATGATTACTTTTAGAGATTGACGACAATATTGATAGTAATTGAAAGTGGTGGTAAATGTATTTATGATAATAATAAAGAAAAAATTCGCAAATAAGTAAACATATACTATTTAATTAGTTAACTTAGCTATACTTTAGCTAATTTTCAATTTGCTGCTAACATTTAGTGCGAATTATGGTTTGAGTTTCTGTAACTCGCACATTTATGTATAATTCAACTTTTGTATACGTAATTTTTTATAATATAATTTATATAACTATTTAAAGTTCAGATGTGTATGTTTGGATAAATTCGTTATTTCTAGTTTATACAAAAAATAGTTGAATTATACAAATATACCTTCAAATATATAAATTCACTCGCAAATTATGCAAACACACGAATTATATAAAGAATTGTTATAGCTATAATTACGAAATATAATTACTTAAACGGTAATTTATTCGGCCTATTAAATTTTAAGTTTAAACTATTTATGAAAATTTCACAATAATAATGATAGTAAATACGATTGTAATAATAAAGATGATGGCCGCAAATAATAATTAATTTTGATGGAAACCACCCTTGTGGTTATTTGATTTCCAGCTGAGCACGTTGTTTCCTGGAACTGCCTCAATCCTCTTGGAGTCACCTTTTCTCAATTTAATTTGATTTTGCATGCATCACTTTGAATGTCTACTGCATCTAGAAGATTCTTAACTCCCGACAACTGCAGCCACTCATGAAACTAAATCCTTAAATGAGTAATGCGTTTTGTGAACCTCTAAAAATACATCTAGGTTTACTTGTATATTAGTGGAAAGATGATTCTTTCGATCAGATTTTGTTTTAGTTAAAATGAGGTACTATTTACATTTTGAATGTCAGGTTCCAGACTTTAATCGAGTTTTCCTTTTCAAAATGTTATCTCGGTCTATTGTAGAGGTGTGCATTGATCGGTTCGGTTCGATTTTATACATTATTGGTTTGATTTAGCAGTTTTTGATTTTTAAATACGCTAAACGAATAAAATAATTATTATCGGTTTATCGATTTTAAGTCCTTAACGGTTCGATTTCGATTTACCTAATAAGAATGATAATGAGAATTTGTATTAATAAAAAGTAGATAGAGTACGAAAATTACGTTTACAAACTTGCAAAAACTATAATTAATTAATTACAAACTAAAATACTAAAACGGATAACTAATAACTTAAGTATTGTAAAGATTAAAATATGTAAAGTATTGTTATAGTGTCCTATTATTATTGAATTACTAATATTTAATATTTAATATTTATAAAGGGGTAAAATAGTAAATTATTATTGTCTTATTGAGTTATTGATTTACCGAATAACCCAATAGTAAAAACCGATCGAATCAATAACCTAATAATTTTTTTAAAATCATTAAAAATCTGATAACCTAATAATTCAATAACAATAAACCAATAATATTTTCATCAGTTCAATTTATGGATCAATTTGATTTTTGGGCACCCCTAATCGGTTGTGACTTCTGACTAGACATGAATTCCTAAAGAATAATTTAGCTTGCAAAAATAATTTGGACTTTAACAGCTTTGTGTTATGAAACTGTATAAAACAATACAAGAATAAAGTAGGGGAGAACAGAGAGAAGATTTTATTGCTATTGAATAACATTCTGATGTCTATTACAACGAAGGAAACCCTTAAATTTATAGCGAAAAAATTGACTTCGTCTCCGAGTAGGATTCCTAACTGTTAAAGGAATCTACATAAATAAACATTCACCATAAATAGAATATGTTTATAACACTCCCCTTTGAATGTCTAGTTGTTAGATTATGTACCTCGTTAAAATCTTACTAGATAAAATCATTTGGGAAAAAAATTCTAGTGAAGGAAAAAGAGTACACATATCTAATAATACGCATTTTGGATGCCTCATTAAAAACCTTACAAGGAAAATCCAATGGGACAAAACCTTGTGAGCAAAAAAGAGTACATCGCATATTAACTCCCCCTAATCAGAACATCAATCCAAAGACTTAAATCTTCGTATTCTAATCTTGTGTATCATCTTCTTGAAGGTTGTAGTTGGTAGAGACCTGGTGAACAAATCAGCCACATTGTCACTCGAACAAATCTGTTGCACATTTATATCACAATTCTTTTGGAGCTCATGTGTGTAGAAAAGTTTTGACAAAATGTGCTTTGTTCTATCTCTTTTATGAATCCTCCCTTTAGGATCAAAGAGTTTCGCAAGTTCCTTACTTCAACTTTTTTAAGCAAACAATATATTGCCTTTTAAAAACTTTTCAAGAGTTTCAATTCAAGTTATAAACTTGTATAACAATATGAAAGATGTTTGATTTATTTAATCAATATGAGGATTATAAATAAGTTTTTAAAGAACTTGTATATACTTCATGCATTTTAAATCTTTCAAATACTTTCAATCTTTCATATCAATTTTGTCCAGTGACAATGTTCAATATTAAATGCATGGTGTTTTCTAGTGTCTAGATTCCAAGTCAGATAAGCTTTGCGCTTACCAAGATGCATCATTTCACTTGATAATTTGAGCATACTTTAATATACTATAGAGCTTAAATCCTCATAATCTTTTATAATATTATGATATATTGTATAAAAAATGTCATAGACAAAATATTCTTTTTGTCAGTTTATAATGTGACATAAGTTGTTGAGATCTCATCATTTTATTATTTTCAGATAGCTACTCCTCTTATGAGGTTTCATGAAGTGTTATGTCATAAGCTATTCAAGAGCACATTGACTCTTAATTATGATCATTTGCTCCTTTCAAGAATTGGGATCAATTGCATGTTTCATGCATGTCATAGACTCTGTCCTTCAGGGACATTCAATTAGAGTATTTCAACTCTTAGTTTATTGATATCTCCCCCTTATATTAGACAAACTAACATATATTCCAATCTATCTTAGAGAATCCATCTTTTATGCATCACAGTATATTTATTAATTATACACCACATATCAAAATTATTAGATGAAAATTATATGGTCCATGACCATAAATCAATTCGAGGAGAAATTGATCATAATATATTGGATTGATGCATATCTTTGTCTATAATTTGTCATAATTCAGACTATGAAACTTTGTTCTCATAAGCATCGATTGACCATTTATTTAAGGCATTTAGTGTCAATCAACTTGAATATTTATCAATATTACCAAGATGAATTGTCTTGATTACATATTCTGAAAGTTCTGCTCTTAACTCGATTATCTTGCACAAACAATTTTACGAATGTCAAACTTCAGGTTGACAATAAATACACTATGGTTATCTTATTGATGCATCCATTTATAATATAACATGTGATTATCTTATTGATGCATCCATTTATAATATCACATGATGGTGAATGGGCCCATGTTCACCTTTCATACTTTCAGAATTTAGGGAATTCAATCCCAACATTAGTTGATCTAATCAACTTATCATGAGAACAAGCAATGTTGAACAATATTTTATTTCTTCAATATATATCTAATAAGTAAACTTCAAGTTTACTTGGACATGTACCTTTTGCTATAGCAAATTTCTGATTTATTATTACATGAACAAATTTCAAATTTCTTACTCGGGGAGTAAATTTCAACTTTGTTTTTCTCAACTACTCTACTTCTCGAGGTGAGCCATGATCCTCTTTAAATCTGTAAATGCATCTGGCATCCGATTTGCAGTTATTGCATGTGAATAATTTTTTGTACTTCTTGCTCATAAATAGAAACATATGAGTCAAATGAGATAATGATGAATTTTTCCACAAAATTTTTCTTTTGATATCATCATCTTCTCCCCCTAATTTTGGAAAACTTGTCTCATCAAATCGACAATCTGCAAATCGAGCGGTGAACATATCTCTAGTTAATGGTTCAAGATATCGAATAATTGGGGATGATTCAAACCCAACATATATTTCTAATCTTCTTTGAAATCTCATTTGTGCGATGTGATGGTGTCATAGGTACATATACATCACATTAAAAAAATTCTTAGATGGGATATATTAGATTCTTCAACCAAAATCAGTTGCAATGGAGAATATTTATGATAATTTATCGATTTAAGACGAATAAGTATTGCAGCATGCAAAATTGTATGTTCCCATAAAGAAGTGGGCAATCTAGTTTTCATAAGCAATGGTCTTACTATCAGTTGCAAGTATTTAGTTAATGACCCAGCAAGACCATTTTGAGTATGAAGATGAGCAACATGATGTTCAACTCTTATCCCAATGGATAAACAATAGTCATTAAATGCTTTGGATGAAAACTCTGCAGCATTATCAATGCGAATGGACTTAATTTGATTATCAGGAAATTGTGCACATATTCGTATTATTTGTGCCAATAATTTCGCAAATGCCAAATTACTAGATGACAACGGGTACACATGAGACCATCTAGATGGAACATCTATTAAGACCATAAAATATTTAAACATTCCATTAGGTGGGTGAATAGGTCTATAAATATCCCCATGTATACGTTTCAAAAATACAGGGACTTAATCCCAACTTTAATTAGTGATGATCTCACAATCAATTTACCTTGATTACAAGCGGTACAAGAAAATTCACCATTTAAAAGAATCTTTAGATTCTTTAATGGATGTCCATTTTGAATTTTCTTTAATTCAAATCATTATTAAAAGTTCTCATTCTTCATGAATGGAACACAATCACCTTATCATATCAATTTATGATAGCTTTGTACCTTATTCCATATTCATGTGTATTATTCAATCACTTGTCTTGTTTAAGACATTATGCAGTGCTACCATATTCACTTTAGTGAATGGAGCATTTTAATGGAATAGATTTTATGAATTTTCACCAAAAGCACATTATTTTGCTTTTGTTATCATTATATAATTCATATGGTGCATTGAGGCTTGAATCCAACGTCTTATCCATATAAAGACATCTTACGCCATAAATTAATGGGGCTTGAACCCAACATCTTTAACTGTGAGATATTTATATTTTCAAATTCATCAAGATGATGACACATAAATATCGTAGTTTTAACACAGTTTTAGTTTGATGCTTTATTTTCATTCTTTAATGATGTCTCCAAGACATCTAGCATCCAACACCCATGAAGGGTAGTTTTTTCCCAAACTATGAAGGACAACAAATTCAAGTTTTTCGAGGTTAGCCATATCAATAAAGAGAAAATAAATAATTACATAAATCAATAATACCTTAACCTTGAAACTTAACCTTTATTCTTTAAGACGGTAGAGTCTCGTGCTGATAACGTGTTATGAAACTGTATAAGACAATACATGAATAAGTAGGGGAGAACAGAGAGAAGATTTTGTTGCTATTGAATAATATTCAGATGTCTATTACAATGAAGGAAACCCTTATATTTATAGGGGAAAAACTGACTTGGTCTCCAAGTAAGAAACTGAATTGGTCTTCAAGCAGGATTCCTAACTGTTAAAGGAATCTACATAAATAGACATTCACCATAAATAGAATATGTTTATAACACTTTGATTAATTTCTTGTGGATTCAACCACTAACTACAATTTAGTTTTCAAAACCTCAACTCCAACCAAACCAGATCCAAAACAAATTAAATGCCCATTATAAAAAGGAACAACTAAGCTTCTAGTCCTTTAAATTAATTATTTATATTCATATACCTCTTTATATTTTGTACTCTCATACTATTAAAATTTTGCCCCTGTTATAAAATATAAATCTAGAATTAACTAGAATAAATTTATGAAAATAAATTGTAAGATAAAACAGAGGAAGAGAATGGAAATACATTGTTAAGTGTTCTTTCGTATCTGTATATTTTCTCCATTAGTGTACAATGACTATATATAGCCAAGTGAAGAACACAACATCAAAAATGTGTGGGACCACCTCAAGGTAACTTTTGGATAACTACCACTTTTTTACTATTTATCTACCATGCCTCTAACATCTTTCTTTTACTTTATTCAATTAACATATTTCTAACACTCCCCCTTAATTGTTCATGTAAAAGAAAAGTTCTAATTCGTTAAAAACCTTGTCAGAAAAAATCTAGTGGGAAAAAAATCTTGGTTAAGGAAAAAAGAGTACAACTTGCATTTTTTCCTCTGATGAAAGCTTCATTTGATACTTTGGAGACGGCGCATTCCAATCTTACATCTCAACTTCTCGAATGTTGACGTTGGTAATGACTTAGTGAATAAATCGGCAAGATTAATACTTGAACGAATCTGTTGTATATCAATTTGACCTTTCTTCTAAAGATCATGTGTGAAAAATAATTTTGGTAAAATGTGTTTCGTTCTGTCTCCTTTAGTGAAGCCACCTTTTAATTGAGCTATACACGCAACATTGTCGTCAAATATGACCGTGGGTAACTTGAATCATTTTTCAGTCCACACTTCTCTTGGATGGAATATATCATCAATCTCAACCACACACATTCTCTACTTACTTCATGAAATGCTATTATTTCAGCATGATTTGAAAAAATAGCAATGAAGGACTGCTTTGTAGATCGTCATGATATAGCAATTCTTCCGTACGTAAACAGATAACTTGTTTGAGATCGACCTTTATGTGGATCTGATAAATAACCTGCATCTGCATAACTAACAAGGTCTGCACAACCTTCATTAATATAAAATAAACCCATATCAATTGTACCTTTCAGGTATCGCAATATGCTTGATATCGTTCCAAGGCCTTCGTGTTGGGGAAGAACTATATCTTGCTAGAAAATTAACAGAAAATATTATATCAGGTCGAGTAGAGTTAGCAAGATACATAAGTACTCCAATAGCACTGAGATATCGTACTTTAGGACCAAGGAGTTCTTCATCCTCTTCTGGAGGATGAAATGGATCTTTATTCGCTTCAAGCGATCTAACAACCATTGGAGTACTTACCAGATATGCTTTGTCCATATAGAATCTTTTTAAGATTTTCTCAATATAGGCAGATTGATGAATAAAAATTTCTTTTGCTAAATGTTCAATTTGCAGACCAAGACAAAGTTTTATCTTTTCGAGATCTTTCATTTTAAATTCCTTCCTTAAATATTCAATTGCCTGTTGGACCTCTTCAGGAGTTCCAATGAGATTTATATCATCAACATAAACAGCGAGTATTACAAACTCTGATATTGTTTTCTTAATGAAGACACATGGACAAATGACATCATTTAAATATCCTTCATTTATCAAGTATTCACTAAGGCGATTGTACCACATACACCTTGATTGTTTCAGACCATATAATGATCTTTGCAATTTGACTGAGAATATTTCTCGAGACTTATTATATTTAAATCCTTTTGGGATTTTCATGTAAATTTTGTTGTCAAGTGAACCATATAGATAAGATGTAACTACATCCATTAGATGTATTTCAAGATTTTCATGTACGGCTAAACTGATGAGATATCGAAAAGTTATTCCATCCATAACAGGTGAATATGCTTTATCATAATTGGCACCGAGTCTTTAAGAGAAAGCGTGCTTTATATCTTACAATTTTATTTCTCTCATTTCACTTTCGCACAAAAATCAATTTATAGTTGACTGGTTTTACACCATCGAGGGTTTGGACTACAGGTCCAAATACCTCATGCTTAGAGAGTGAATTCAACCAGATTGAATTAATTCTTTCCATTTAGGCCAATCATCTCTACATTGACATTCTTTGAAGGATTTAGACTCAATATCCTTACTCTCTTGCATGAGACTAAGTGCAACATTATATGTGAAAATATTATCCACAGTAACTTTCGATCGATCTAAATTTATCTCACCAGGAGAACTTATAGAAAGTTCTTCATTCACTTGAGACTCGAGTTCACCGATTTCTTCACGAGTATCAGGATTTCTCAAGTCTTGACCTTTTTTAGGAGGTTCTTTTATAGTATCATCTTTATTATTCTTTCCACTTCTTGTTCTAGGATTTTTATCCTTTGAATCCAATGGTCTACCACGCTTCAGGCGTGTTTGGGATTCAGAAGCAGATGGTCCCTTTGGTACATCAATCCGATAGACATATTACTACAGGGATATGTGATTTAGTTATCCGTTTCAAATTAGTAAATACATCTGGCATTTAATCTGCTATTGTTTGCAAGTGGATGATCTTCTGGACCTCCTGTTCACAGATGCGTGTTCGTTGATCAAAATGAGATAGTGATGAGACTTTCCACGTAATTTCTTTAATTTTTTTGGGTTCCTTTTTCTCTCCCCCTAATTGCGAAAAAATTATTTCATCAAACCGACAATCTGCAAATTTGGTAGTAAATAAATCTCCTATCAACGGTACAAGGTATCGAATTATAGAGGGTGAGTCAAACCCAACATATATACCTAACCTTCGTTGAGAACCCATCTTAGTACATTGCGGTGGTGCTACAGATACGTATACCGCACAACCAAAAATTCATAGATGGGCTATATTTGGTTCATGACCAAATACTAATTGTGACGGAGAATATTTATTATAACTGGTTGGTCTCATACGTACAAGTGTTGCTGTATGCAAGATAGCATGACCCTACACGGTAGCGGGTAATTTAGATTTCATAAGCAGTGTCTTGCTATCAATTATAGGCGCTTAATAAATGACTCTGCAAGGCCATTTTGAGTATGAACATGAACTATCGGATGTTCAATTTTTATCCCAATTGATATGCAGTAATTATCAAAAGCTTGAGATGTAAATTCACCAGCATTATCTAGACGAAAAGATTTAATTGGATAATCTGAGAATTGCCCTCTTAATCTTATTATTTGTGTCAGTAGTAGCACAAATGCTATATTGCGGGATGATAAAAGGCACACATGAGACCATCTTGATGATGCATCTATTAGGATCATAAAATATCTAAACACTCCACTATATGGGTGAATAGTCCACATATGTCCCCATGTATACATTCCAAAAATCTTGGGGATTCGATGGTGACCTTCAGGGTCGATGGTCTGGCAATTAATTTGCCTTGATAGCAAGCAACACATGAAAATTTTATCATTTGCAAGAATCTTCAAGTTCTTTAGCGAATGACCATTGGAATTTTGAATAATTCATCTCATTATTATTGATCCAGGATGACCTACTCGGTCATGCCATAACACAAATATTTTTGGATCAGTAAACTTCTGATTTATGATCGAATGTGCTTCACCGGCATAGATTTCTGCATAATATAGGCCAGACGATAAAGTTGGCAATTTTTCCATAATAATTTTTTATCCCGAGACACTCTTGATTATACCAAGGTATTTAACATTCATTTCATTTAATGTCTCAACATGATATCCATTTTTGCAGATATCTTTAAAATTTAGAAGATTCCTCGGGGATTTAGAAGAGAACAATGCATTTTCTATAATAATTTTTGTCCCCTTAGGCAAAAATATAACAGCTCTTCTGGAGCGTTCAATTATTTTTGCATTACCAGATATTGTAGAAATATTTGCCTTTCTTCTAAGTAAAGTAGTAAAATATTTCTCATCTTTAAAAATTGCATGAGTTGTTCCACTATCAATTACGTAAATATCTTCATGGTTGATTATTGATCCAAATAAAATTTAAGGCATATCCATTCCTTTTAAAGAGAAAAGTAATTAAGTGAATATTTATTTTAGACCTCATGCGTATTAATGAAAAATCTTGCATAAATATAACAATAAGAAAGACGTGATTTTATTCATTTTACATGAGTTATAAAAATACGAATTCATACATAAAATAAAAGTGAAACAATCAGATAAAATTATTTTAAATATTATCAGGTTTATTAATATCCATATTTCTGTCATTATTAAAAAAAATTTGGGTAAATTTAAGTAGTCCGTTACATCCAGATGCATAGGTTCATTTTCACACATAAAGTTTATCTCTAAATTTTTGGCTCTTTTTAATGATGCCCGATATAGCTAAACAAGGCATTTAAATGATAGGCATGTCTTTCAGCAATAAGAAGGTGAGTAAGTAATTCAGAATGTTTAGTAAATCCCATATCTAAGTAATTCAGAATGTTTAGTAAATCCCATATCACGATATTGCTGCTTCAGGAGCATATTTGCAGAGGAAATGTGGAGTATTTTTTTTAACTTATCTTATTCAGTGATTTCTTCTCTGCATAAAATCAGCTGTGATATAATCTTGAATATTGCTGAATTATATTCAGTTTTATATTTGAAATCTAACAATCTTATATTTAACCAATCATGACGTGCTTGTGGAAGGACGACCAACTTCAGATGGTCGAATATTTCTGTTAGATTTTTCCACAATTTTAACGTATTTATGGAAGGACGATCAACTTTAGGTGGCCGTATCATTCTTTCATATTCTTCCACAATTTTATCGTATTTGTGGAAGGACGACCAACTTCAGGTGGTCGTATCATTTTTTAAGATTCTTCCACAATTTTAGTGGATCTTTTATGATAAGGTATTGTAATTTTAACCCCACGTCAAGATGGCAGCGGAGAAATATCAAAGTTTTGACACGATTTTGGCTAGATGCTTTATTGTCATCTTTAATGATGTCTGCGAGACCCATTGATATAGTTCAATATCTAGTTCCCATAATAAATAATTTGTTCCAGAAATATTAAGAACAATAAATTTAACTTTTGAAATATTAAATATTTAATAAAATGAAATTCTTACCTCTGTTACGTGTTTAAAACAATATGAAATGAAAAGAACTTCGTGCTGATAACGTGTTATAAAATATAAATCTAGAATTAACTAGAATAAATTTATGGAAATAAATTATAAGCTAAAATAGAGGAAGAGAATGGAAATATATTGTTAAGTGTTCTTTCATATCTGTATATTTTCTCTATCAGTGTACAATGACTATATATAGCCAACGTGTGGGACCACCTCAAGGTAACTTTTAACTAAATATCATCTTTTTATTATTTATCTACCACGCTTCTAACATCTTTCTTTTACTTTACTCAATTAACATACTTCTAGCAGCTCTCCTAATATTAAAATTCGCCCGCTGACATCATGCTTTCGTCAGCACTACTTTCGTCAGCACTGCTTGTATAATATACCAATAGGGTAATACATATACCAATAGGGTATCACACATGATTACACTCAATTCTATATGATACCGATATGGTATAAATATACTGACAGAGAATATAACGAATATATTTTCTACTAATTTAGAGTTTATTTTTTATTTATTGTTTAAAAAAAATTCTATATATCAATTGGGTATCAATATACCGTTAAAGTATCACAAAGGATTGAGCTCATTCTATTTGATACCGCTATGATATATATATACCGTCAGCGTATATTTCATAGTATTTATGCTGACGTCAACACACGAAATAAAAAGGATAAGAGAGTAGAAATGTAAATAATTTGAATAATGGGTCTATTAATGATAAATAATTTAGATTAAGTCTACTGAGGATAAATATTTCAAATTAGGTCTATTTTGTGTACTTTTTCCTTATAAAAAAGTACTAGTAGTATTTAATAGCTAAAGTAATATATATATATATATATATAAACTTATTTTAAAGAACGTGCTACATTTAAATAATACAAAAATATATTTACCATATATATAATTAAATAAGTTTGTTTTTTCCATTTGAATTGTCAATGTATATCAGGTTCACATGATGAAAAGAAGTGAGAAATTAAAGGAAGAAAAAGATTATTCAACACAAATAAAACCTATTTTCTCATGCCGCAGACCACGTGGCACTCACGTGCCAATAGTACCCCAGCTAAGGGGGGCGGCCACTAACTATTGTGGCATTATGTATTAGTCATTTATTTTGACCAACCAAAATTATGTACTACTCTTATATGCTATAAATTCAAAGGATCACCCTATCTTTTTATTTCTTCTTCTTTACATAAGCTTTTAAAAAGAAAAAAATTCTCATTTCTTTTCTACTTAATAGTAGTAATAATTATTTTTATGGGCATGAGTAGAACCATGCCAAATAACCCTACCAATTGGATGCAATTCTATCAACCTCAAAGATCTTCACAAACCACTATGTTCTCCGATGCCACGGTGGTCACCACCATGGCCACTTCCGTAGTTGGTACTCCAGATCACCACCACCAATACGGTATTGGACCATCTGATGGCCGTGTTTCCAAGCCTATCAGACGGCGATCAAGGGCTTCCAGGCGAACACCAACAACTGTGTTGAACGCAGACACAACTAATTTTCGTGCCATGGTGCAACAGTTCACTGGTGGACCATCGCAAGGACCTTACATGGGTTTTGGGCCCAATAATCACCAAATTGTGAACCCGAATGCCTACAATATACAATTTCAAGCGCAACAAAACCAATTGCCTTACATGTTCAGTTCATTGGGAAGTAACACTACTCGACCTCCTCCTCCTCCTCCTGCTTCTGGTCTTGGTCGGGTGGATAATTTTCTCCATAGATTTGATGATAGTACGTCTTCTCCTTCTAATGAGAACAAGTCTGAAAATAACTTCACCTTCTGATTAGTTAAGAGAAATTGACATAAATAGTCATTCTATTTTATGCGACTTGGTGATTCTGTTGCTTTCACTACATTAATAATTTCATGAAAGCTGAGATTTTTGACTTGCTGGTTTTTCTCAGTACTCATATGTACCTGTGTACATAACCCCTCACCAACAACAAAATCCTTCCTCTTTATTTCCTTTTTATATTCTATACACTCTAGCTTAAATTTTGTTGTATTAATGATATGTAATTTTCTTGATTTATTTATTTCTTTCCTTTTGACAAAATACTTTTATTTGGAGGTTTTATTTATATATAGACAATTCAAAGGGATTTTCCTTTTTTTTTTCTATGCGTATGTATTAAATTCAGCAAGTTATAACTGTCCAATTATAATCAGTGAAGCCTACTGAGATGTTCATATACTTCATTTGTTTTCATTTCTGTGATACTAATTTGAAATGATGCATTTGTAAGTTTCACATAGTTAACTTTGTATTTTTTATTTTATTCTTAATGAAAAATTTTAACCACCGACCACCTCACAAACTAGTTTTTCATAATAACACAAAACATATGTGACATATTATTTTAGATAAATATAGTGTTTTTCTTATTTAACTTCATATAATTCACACTATGCCATATAAAATTCAGATGAAGAAATATATATATACTTAACATTTCCTTGTCTTTACTCGATTCTTTTACATCTTTTTACATTTTTTAATTTCAACCAAACAAGATGAACAAAAATGAAACGGACAGTCGGTTCATTTTCACTTTTCAATTCAAAAGATTCTATAAAAGCACAGAATTAGTATAAAAAACAACTAAATTAGATTCTTTTTAAAAAGCCGAAAATTTCTCTAGATAATGTTAATAACTTTTTGCCAAGTTTATTTCGGCTAACATAAAGCAAAGAGTATATTTTGTTACTTGATCCTAAAGGAAT
This sequence comes from Solanum clarkiae, assembly GCA_011800125.2. Lineage (NCBI taxonomy): Eukaryota > Viridiplantae > Streptophyta > Magnoliopsida > Solanales > Solanaceae > Solanum > Solanum clarkiae. Next base: position 15,244,680 of record JAABOM020000075.1, read on the forward strand.
ATAAAACATGAGTCCACTTCATAAAAAGTGAAAAGAATTTGATATATCCTTATCGCTTTATTATTTAAAATTGATATATCTCCTGTTTTAAACATAATTTACATATATTTTTATATAAAACAAAATGAAAAAAAGGAGAGAGAATAAAAGGGAATGTTCAACAAAGTGAAGCGAGCAGAGCGCACGCTTTCTTTTATTTGTGGAATATTTAACTTGGAAAAGTACTGGGATGAGTAGAAAGGAAGACCAGAGGGGTTGTATGGAAGGTTAGTAGGTCCCCACTCGACGTGTAAAGCAGAAAAATCAAAGTCAATTTTCCACACTCCCTAGTCTTGTTTTATTAATCTAATCCTACTAATACTATGCCTAATATGTTTCATTAGATTCCCTTTTGGCACCAAGAAGAGTCCATTTGGTCTTTGGTATTAAAATTGGTAACATGCACTTGTTGGAAAATATCTCATAATGAAAGCGAAGCTGTTCATATGGATTATAGATAATAAAAATTAATATTTCAGAAGATCATACAATAAAAACAATCAATTTAAATTTTTAATACTAAATTCATTATTTAAAATATTCTAACGTTACAAGATAAAATTATTTTTTATGTGGTGTATATGAATCTCACAAATAAATAAAACTAAAGAAACAATGAGTTTTTATGAACAAAGTTTGTCACAATTCAACCAATCAAGCTGTGCACCCACTTTAACACTTAAGCAGGAGAACTCTGTAACACTCGGAAAAATTATCAAAATTCTCCTAGAGGAGAGATGTATGCATAATGCATCTTCCCATGATCTAAAGACAAATCCGAAGTTGGATTTTCGAATAGCAAGAAAAATTGAGTGGGAAAATGATCTCGATTGATTTTTAGAGCAACCAGATCAAAAAATAATTTTTCGATGCGAAAACGAATTCCAGTGAGGGTGCGCGATAGGTGTGCGACATGCACCTGCCGCGGACCAACACTTAACTGTTGCCCAAAAATTTTCTATGGGATCAGAAAACTCGTTTGGAGAATTTTCAGCGAAAAACACCAAAAATGGGCCATGTCAGTGTCGCGGAGCCCATGTCCCGAGGCAAACTTTTTTTTTCTGTTATTTCGTGAGGGGTATTCCAGACCTTTCCCAACCCCTCCCAAACTCAAAATATGATTGAAACGGGTAGTTTTTGGTCAAACAAGAGTTTCTAAATCCATTATAAGGTTTTTTACGCTAATCGTAAGTTAGAGTTCTTGAGAGAAGAAGAGAAAGAAGCTAGGGTTCTAGAGGTTGGAGTCAAATCCTTGAGAAGATTGGCATGTAAGGCTAACCTAAAGCATGAAATTGTTCTTCCATGTGCCCCTTGATTGAGGTAGATTGATAGATGAATACATTGAGTCTTTATGCATGTATTTTCTTGTAATAAATTATACCTATCATATGTATTTTCCCATGTTGATGATCATCATAAACTTGACTTACTGAATAAATGCTTTTACATGAGTTATTTCATAAAAACTTATATGTTATTTTACTAAAAGTTGCAAGAATGAACTTAGAAGATGAGTCGAGAGCATTATTAGTACGAATGTGCATGTGACTGACTCTGATCCTTATATGAGAGTATTGATAATGATGTTGATGAAATTGACGTCCCTAGAGTCTTACAGAGTATAAAATTAATTCTAAGATAATGATCCTAATCCAAGAGTTGATGGTTGATGTAATGAATTGAGTTAACAATGTCCAATGAGACTAGTTAAAAGAGTAATCCTGATGATTGATGTTTTATGAGCATATTGAGCCTTGGGAAGAGTATTGAACATCGAATTGAGTGAGAGTAGATAACCACTCAAACTCAATAATTACGTGGCCAGTGTAGAAGAGGATTGAACCGAAAAAATTGGATGTTTTCTTAGTTTCAAAAGAGGACTTGATGTTCTTTATTTTGGATCCATCAATGTGATGTCCTTTACCCTGACAAGGTACTGGATGGATGTGGCAACGATATCGCTTCATTGTATCATCACTAGCTCATAAGTGATGGTTGTCGGTTAGAGAAACTCCCAGATAGGTCGCACACTAAGTACTCTGAGTTGAACAATTGTATGAGTTTAGATTGATGTTAATGAGTCATTTTTCTACTCTTTATTCTTATGTTAAATGGACATTTGACATCCTGATTGAGTATCTTATGAGTTGATGTTATTTCATATTATTCTGCCTATACTTGTTTCATTCGGCCATCTTATATGCTCGTACATTCCACATACTGATGTCCACTTGAGCTTACATCTATTCATGATGCAGAGACAGGTACTCGAGATTCTCAACAAGCGCTCTGTTGAAGGTCTATTTTCCTTGTAGCTGATTGGTGAGCCCTCTTCAGTATTCGGAGGATACCACGTCATATTTCTTATTTATTCAGTTAGTTTCATTTGAGTTGGGGTAGCCATGCCCTGTTATGATACGTTTCTAGACTGTAGAGGTGGAGACTTTATAGACTAGAAGATGATAACTTGATGTTGAGATCTTTCTTTTTATTCTTTCTTGAATTGAGTTTTCTTTTAGAATTGCTATTATGCCATAGATGTTGAAACTGATTCTTGTTGGCCCATGACCTTTATTCATTGAGTTAGAAGTAAACTAAGCTGCCCACTATCATTTTAACGCCCTGAGAGGGTATCCGAGATGTAACTGGCACTCTGAGACTATTGCTAACCCCAAAGCGAACCATCCAGTTCCATCACACTAGTCCAGTCAATAATTTAGCGGAAGATATGAAAGATTTAAAGGGCTATCAGTGGGCTACAGACTATTATAAGATCTATCATTCTATTTATCACATGGGATAAAATAGAGGAGTAGACTCAATATAAATAAGAAACAGAGAAAACGACTCCAACATCAACTACCAGCTGTCTCTGTCTATAAAGCCTCTATAGCTAGTGTCTAGAAAGGTACCATGACAAGCCATGGTTACCACAATCAAGATAGATAACTCAAAATAGATAAAATAGAGTAAATGTGCCCTATGAAAGTAGGGGAGGACTCACCAAGTCTGGATCACGGAACTCTGAACCTCAATGATTCGCCTTCTGAAGTCCTCTGTTTACTGAATCTGCATCATAAAATGATGCAGTGCCAAAAGAGCATTAGTACATGGAATGTATTATATGTAAAATGGGCTAAAGCAAACAATATGAGCTATACAATAAACAATGACATCAGCTCGTCAATTACTCAGCCTCAACTCAGAGTAAGGAACAGGAATCTATCCCATCATTATCCATCAAGACATCACACTATCACATCAACCTCAGAGTACTATCAACATGAAACCTATTTGAGAGTTTCTATAACCGAAATCCCCACCTATGAGCCGATGATGATATAACAAAAGGAATGTTGTTGCCACATTCCGTCCAGTACCTTGTCGGGGTAAAGGACGAGTCTATTGGGGATCCCATAAGAAGTCTATCAAGTCCTCTGCAGGGCAAAGGAAACATCCACTTTCACGGTCTAATCCTCTCCTACGTTGACCACGTAGTTAATGAGTGCGACTGAGACTCACTCTCAACCATTTCGGTGCTAATACTCCTCCCATGACTCGACTTGCTCATAAACCTGTCAATCAATTAAGAACTTCCATCACCTAGCCTCTACGGGCAGGAACACTCACCTCATCTTATCATCTATCAACTCAAAGAGTAGGATTGTTCTTTCAAGCTACAGTTCAACCTCATTTAGCCTCTAAGGCCACTCCCCACCATCAGTTTCAGTCAACAATACATTCGTCTTAAGAGACGGACCATAAAAATCATGCATACATACATAACCCAGGCTCTAGACTCCAATCCCTAGGTTCATTCAATTAATCTTTAACTATCAAACATATACAAGTGATAAAATAGCTCAATTGAATAGGTAAACAAATAACTAAAATTGTGATGATCATCAACTAAAAAAAATATATGAGGAATAATAGTTTTTTCAAGAAATCATTCAAGAATTCACAACAAAACCCATTACATTCTACTATTTACCCTGACTCAATCATGGGGGCACATGGAAAAACAATCTCATGTTTTGAGTAGCCTTTACATACGTGGGATGAAGAATTACCAACTCTTCTTCAAGAACTTGGATCCAAACTTTCAATCCTCAGGCTCTTTCTTGCTTGATGTCTAAAAAATTATGCTTAGAACTTAGAAGAATATGGGTTTTTGAACCCCTTTCGTATGAATTTAGGCTATAAATACATTTTGGGATATTAAAATAAGTTGAAAATATCCAAAATACTCTTCTCCAATTTATTTATTTTTTAAAACTTGTATACTGGCCCACAACGTGCCAGGGGTGTGGACCAGTGTATTTCGCGAAATTTTTCTGAAATTCAATTCCCGTCAAAATTTAAAAACAAATTTAAGTGTGTCTCCGAGTTCCTTCCGCGTCACACTAGGATGCAGATCAACACTGTTTCGGGGGAAATTAGTGAAATTCATTTTTCGACCCAATTTCTCTTAAATCGGGTCGATACCATTTTCCCATTCGATTTTCTGCACTGATCATAAAATCCAGTCTCGAATTTCCCATCAAAGCTTTGGAAGACGTGTTGTGCGCATGATACATTTTAAGGGCATTTTGATAATTTTATGGGGTGTTACATCATCTTCCCAATGGGATCATTCGTCCTCGAATAAAGATTAAAGATAGAATAAAAGCACGAGTAACCTCAAAACTCATCTCATTCCTCACTCGGGAACTCTCAAACGCTCAACTATCCATCATCTATCTATCTCTGTCTTAGACTCGGGAATAGAATCGAATTAATACATCAACTCAAATAAAGGTGACATTCAATAGCGTTAAGGATAGGGACAGTACCTTCAACATCATCATCATTTAGCACAAATAGGTGCGGGTATATGAGTTTCATTGCTTCTTGAGCTTCCCACGCAGCTTCTTCAACAAATTGATTCCTCCATAGAACCTTGACAAATGCTATCTCTTTGTTCGTCAGTTTACGAACTTGTCGATCAAGGATGTGGAGAGGAATTTCTTCGTAGGATAGGCTATCCTTCACTCCCGTACTCTCAATAGGAATTGCCAAGGCAGGATCTCTCAACCACTTCTTTAGCATTGAAACATGAAACTCCGGGTGAACTCCATCTAACTCGGGAAGGCAAGTCCAACTCATAAGCGACCTTCCCAATCCTCCTCATAATCTGGTATGGTCCGGTATAACATGGACTCAACTTCCCACCAGACCTGATGACACCCTTTATGGGTGACACCTTCAAGTACATCCAATCATCCACCTCAAGTTCCAAGTCTCTTCTTCTCACATCCGTAGAAGACTTTTGACGACTCTATGTTGTCTTCAACCTTTATCTGATGACTTTCACCTTCTCCATAGACTGGTGGACAAGATTAGGTCTGATTAATTTAGCTTCACCAATCTCAAACTAGCCAATCAGTGATCTATATCTCCTCCCATATAATGCCTCATAAGGGGCCATCTGAATACTGGCATGGTAGCTATTGTTGTACGCAAACTCAATCAATGGTAGGTGGTCATCCCAATTACCCTTGAAGTCGATGACACAAGCTCTCAACATATCCTCCAAGGTTTGAATGGTGCGCTCTGCCTGTCCATCTATCTGCGGGTGAAAAGCTGTGCTCAGATGTACTTTCGTACCCAATCCCTTCTGAAAAGATCTACAAAATTGAGAGGTGAATTGAGCTCCTCTGTTCGAGATGATGGAGAAGGGAATCCCATGCAACCTCGTAATCTCTTGAATTTATAGTCGGGCATACTGCTCAGCCGTATTAGTTGTCTTGATTTCCAAAAAGCGAGCTGATTTAGTCATTCTATCAACAATCGCCCATATCGGATCATGCTACTTTCGAGATCTTAGAAAGCCGGTAATAAAATTCATGTTGATCATCTCCCACTTCCATTATAAAATTTCAAAATTCTGGGACAATCCACATAGTCTCTCATGTTCAACCTTGACCTATTGACAATTGGGACACTTAGAGACAAGTTTTGCTATGTCCCTCTTTATTCCATTCTACTAATAGACTTCCCTCAAGTCGTGGTACATCTTGGTGGAACTAGGATAGATAGAATATCTAGAGCTATGAGCTTCGGACATGATCCTCTCTCAAACCCCATCCATATCAGGCACACATAATCTACCTTGGTATCTCAACACCCCATCTCCCCCTTTGGAGAAAACCACCACCTTTTGCTTGTGTACTGGTTCTTTCAATTGCAATAAGCTTGGTCTTGCGTTTCCTTCACTTCTGACACTAAGAATGAAGTAGACCTATTCTGAACATTAACCCCGCCTTCATTGTTCTTCTTAACTTGCACTCCCAGTCGAGTCAATCTATGAACTTCCTTGGCCAGTTCTCTCTTCCCTTCCTCTACATAGGCAGTGCTATCCATAGGCAACCTGCTAAGAGCATCAACAACAATATTAGCCTTACCTGGGTGGTAAAGGATGCTTATATCATAGTCCTTGAGCAACTCCAAGCATCTCCTCTGTCGCAGGTTGAGCTCCTTATGACTGAACACGTATTGCAAACTCTTATGGTCAGTGAACACGTCCACATGCACTCCATACAAGTAGTGACGCTAGATTTTGAGTGCGAACACCACCGCTGCCAACTCGAGATCATGAGTCGGATAGTTCTTCTCATAGATCTTAAGTTGTCTGGAAGCGTAATCTATCACCCTCCCCTTCTGCATCAACACACAAACCCAGTCCAACTCTGGATGCATCACAGTAGATCATGAAGTCTCCCATCCCGTTTGGCAACGTAAAAACTGGTGTTGTAGTTAGTCTAGTCTTCAACTCTTAGAAACTCTTTTTACATTACTCAAACCACTGAAATTTGGTTTTCTTCTGAGTTAGCTTAGTTAATGGTGCTGACAACGAAGAGAAGCCCTCAACAAATCTATAATAGTATCCTGCCAAACCCAAGAAGCTTCTTATTCCCGTCGGAGAAGTTGGTCTAGGCCAGTTCTTAACTGCTTCAATTTTCCTAGTATCTATCTGAATACCATCTCCCAAAACAACATGGCCTAAGAAAGCCACAGACTTGAGCCAAAACTAACACTTTGAGAATTTCGCATACAACTCATGATCTTTGAGTGTTTGGAAAACCACTCTAAGGTGATTAGCATACTCTTTTTCATCCTTTGAATACACCAGAACATCATCAATAAACACGATCACAAACATATCAAGATACGGTCTGAATGCCCTATTCATCAAATCCATGAAAGCTGCAGGTGCATTTGTCAACTCGAAGGATATGACTAAGAACTCAAAGTGGCCATGCCGTGTCTTAAAAGCTGTCTTCGGATTGTCACTTTACCTCACCTTCAACTGATGGTAACCGATCTGAGGTCTATCTTGGAGAAACAAATAGCACCCTAAAGTTGGTCAAATAGATCATATATCCCGAGGAGAAGATACTTATTCTTTATGGTGACCTTGTTCAGTTTCCGGTAGTCTATGCACATTCTAAGAGACCCATATTTCTTACGCATGAATAGGACAGGAGCACCTTAAGGAGAGACACTAGGCCTTACGAAGCCTTTCTCTAATAAGTCTTTCAATTCTTTCAACTCTACGGGGCCATTCTATAGGATGGAATTGAAGTGGGTTGGGTCTCGAGAAGAATATCAATTCCAAAGTTAATCTCCCTATCAGGAGGGAATCCAGGTAGATCATCAGGAAACCCATTCACAATAGGAACTAACTCAAGAGTAGAAGATTCAACATCATCAGACTTAACTCGCACGAGGTGATAAATACAACCTTTGGAGATCAACTTTCTCGCTCTAAGATAAGAGATAAACTTGCATGTAGGTGCAACAGAACTCCCTTTCCACTCTAGAATAGGCTCATTAGGAAATTGGAACTTAACAATTCGGGTTTTATAGTCAACAGAAGCATAACAGGTGTGAAGCTAATCCATGCCAAAGTATCATATCAAAGTCAACCATCTCCAATTCTACCAAGTCAGCTAAGGTGTCTTTATGATAAATGGACACTACACACTCCTTGTAAACTCTCTGAGCTAAGATAGACTCATCAGTAAGAGTAGAAATAGAAAAAGGTTCAGCAAACACTCTGGAATAATCCCAAACTTTCTAGCTACATAAGGAGTCACAAAAGATAAAGTGGCACCCGGGTAAAGCAATGCATAACAATCAAAGGTAAAGACTCAAACATACTCTTAATGCATCTGGTGCAACCTCCTGATCAGTCGATTACCCATAGCATAAAGACGGTTCGTCCCACCTCCTGTATGTGTAGTAGTACCCCTTTGATGGTTGCCCACTTGGGGTGCTGTAGAGAATTGTGTCTGTTGTTCCTTTCACCCCATCTCCTCTTCGGACACTTAAAATGGAAGTGACCAGCTTATCCACATGAATAGCAAAGATCTCTATCCACACGATGCTAACCCAGATGAATCTTACCATACTTGTCACAAGGTTGCTTTCCCCTTGTACCTTGGGTCACACTAGCGTTAGATTGTGTACCTTGAGCCCTGTAGTTCTGGTAACCATGAGATTTCTTTCATACCTGTTTGGCTGAATGGGCGCACTCACTGCAAAAGGTGCATGATGAGATGATCTCTTCTGAAAGTATGACTTGTCACCCTTATTCTGCCTCTGCTGCTAGACATACATCATGATTCTGGAGATGTCAATGTCCGTGATCAACAAACCTGCCTTATACTCTTTCTGCGTATGTCTGCCCAAACCAGACACAAACTTTCTCATCCTTGCCCTCATGTCTTGCACTATCTCCGGAGCATATCTAGACAACGTAATGAATTTAAGGTTGTACTCTTTAACTATCCTTCCTCCTTGCTTCAAGTTCACGAACTCATCAAACTTCGCTTCCCTCAACTCTTGAGGAAAGAAATTGTCAAGGAAAGCAGCTTTAAACTCTTCCCATTTTGCAGGCTCTGTATCCTCACCTTTACTATCCTCCTATTGGTTATACCAAACATTAGCAACATCATTCAACTATGCATAACTTTCAGGACCTTATACATTTCATAAATGAAACTCTACGGGTCCTCCTCCACCTTCGACCTCGTATACACAGGCGGGTTCATCCTCAAGAAATCTCTAAGTCGGGCTAAAGTTGAGGGCTCCTATGAGCTAGAATTAAGAGCTTGTGGACCCCGACTATTACCCTGGGAGGCCACCAACTAAGTCAGTATGGTGATGGCTCCCCTAAACTCTGCCTCGCTGCTGCGAGCTGGCTAGGGCTAAGCAGGGGGAGCCTGTGGGACCTCAGCAGTTCTAGCAGGCTGTCCCCATCTCCTTGTCTCTGTCTGGACCAAGACTTCAGGTTTGGTGTTCTCAGAAGCTGGGGTTGCGGCATCTTTTTGAGCAGTTTTTCTCTTTGGTAGCATTTTTTGGGATACATACAACATATGAATTAAAAGAAGATTCTTCATACAGTATAACTCTATCACACGAATTTAGATCATAAAAGAAGGGTAACACTTCCTAATGTCCTATAGCCTCCTGTTTGTGAAGTATGGTGCACAACATACCCATAAACAAGACTCTACTAGACACGGATTCATAAACTCCCTGCGACACCGAACTCAGTGCTCTGATGCCAAGTTTATCACGCCTCAGGAGGGTACCCTAGGCATAACTAGCACTCGGAGAGTATTGCTAGCCCCAAGCGAACCACTCAGTCCTATCACAATAGTCCAATCAATAATTTAGCGGAAGATATGCAAGAATTAAAAGGGATATAAATGGGCTATAGACTATCACAAGATCTATCATCCTATCACACGGAAAAAAATAGAGGAACAGTCTCAATATAATTAAGAAACACAAAAAATGACTCCAACATCAACTATCAACTGTCTATGTCTATAAAGCCTCTATAGCTAGTGTCTAGGAGGGTACCATGATAGGCCATGACTACCATAATCAGGATAGATAACTTAAAATAGATAAAGAGAGTAAATGTGTCCTCCGAAAGAAGGGGAGGACTCACCAAGTCTAGAATCACGAAACTCTGAACCTCAATAATTTGCCTACTGAAGTCCTCTGTCTACTAAATCTACATTATAAAATGATGCAGCGTCAAAGGAGCATTAACATGTGGAATGTACTGTATGTAAAATAGGCTAAAGTAAACAATATAGGCTATACAATAAACAATGACATCAGCTCGTCAATCACTCAGTCTCAACTCAGAGTAAGGAACATGACTCTATCACATCACTATCCATCAAGACATTGCACTATCACATCAACCTTAAAGTACTATCAACATGAAATCTATCTGGGAGTTTCTATAACCGACAACCACCACCTATGAGCCGATGATGATACAATGAAGAGAATATCATTGCCACATCCGTCCAATACCTTGCCAGGGTAAAGGATGAGTCTAACGGGGATCCAAAAATAAGTCTATCAAGTTCTCTGCAGGATAAAGAAAACATCCATTTTTACGATCCAATCCTATTCTACGCTGTCCACATAGTTAATGAGTGCGGGCGAGACTCACGCTTACCCATTTCAATGCTAATACTCCTTTCATGACTCAACTTTCTCATAAAACTGTTAATTAATCAAGAATTTTCATCACCTAGTCTCTACGGGCAGGAACACTCACCTCATCTTATTATCTATCAGCTCAAAGTGTAGGATTGTTCTTTCAAGCTACAATTAACCTTATTTAGCCTCTAAGGCCACTCCCCACCATCAGTTTCAGTCAGCAATACGTTTATCTCAAGACCCCGACCATAATGATCATGCATACATACATAACCTAGGCTCTGGACTTCAATCCCTAGGTTCATTCAATTAATCTTTAACTATCAAACATATACAGGTGATAAAATAGCTCAATTAATCAGGTAAACAAATAATTAAAATTGTGATGATCATCAACTTACAAAAATATATGAGGAATAATAGTTGTCTTCAAGAAATCATTAAATAATTCACAACAAAACCCATTACATTTTACTATTTACCCTAACTTAATCATAGGGGCACATGGGAGAACAATCTCATATTCTGAATAGCCTTTACATATTTGAAATGAAGAATTACCAACTCTTCTTCAAGAACTTAGGCCCAAACTTTCAATCTTCAAGCTCTTTCTTGCTTGCTCTCTCAAAACTTATGCTTAGAACTTAGATGAATGTGGGTTTTTGAAACCCTTTTGTACGAATTTAGGCTTAAAAATATATTTTAGGGTATTAAAAAATATTGGGAATACCCAAAATAACCTTCCCAAATTTAAAAGAAAAAGTTTCAAAATTTGTATACTGGTCCACGATGCGCCAGAGGCGTGGACCAGTATGTTTCGCGAATTTTTTCCAAAATTCAATTTCCAACGAAATTTGAAAAAAAAAACTTAAGTGTGTCTCTACGTCCCTTCCGCGTCGCTCCAAGGATGCCGATCGACACTGTTTGAGAAAAATTATTAAAATTTATTTTTCAACCTGATTGCTCTTAAATCGGGTAGAGACCATTTCCCACTTGATTTTTCACGCTGATCGCAAATTTGGTCTCGAATTTTCCATCGAAGCTTTGAAAGGTGCATTGTGTGCACGATACATTTTAGGGGCATTTTGGTAATTTTATAGGGTATTACAATCATGTTTTCCTTATTCCAATGTCTTCCGCTGTATTTGATGATTGAATACTGTCATGAGATCGAGTGATTCACTTATGGACTAGCAATAGTCTCTGAGTGCCGACCACGTCTAAGGTACCCTCTCGGGGCATGATAAACTTGGCATCAAAGCATAGAGTTCAAGTGTCCTAGGGAGTCTATAAAGCCATGCCTTTTAGAGTCTTGTTGATGGGTGTGTTGTGCAGCACACTTCATAAGCAGGAACCTATAGGACAATAGGAATGGTTATACTTCTTTTGTATTCTGAGTTCGTACGATAGAATTTAAACTCTATATAAAATATCCATCTGATTCGTGCGTTATGAGTTTATAGGTCATGCCTCCTAAACGTACTACTGCCCATCGAGATGCCTCAGCCTCTAACACTTATAATCCCTTACCAGAGGTCCCTACTCAGACAGGCACGAAAGGACGAGGTCGACCTACCAGGACTGCTGGGGTTCCACAAATACCTCTGCTCAGCTAGCCCCTACCTCAGAGGCAGGCTTCAGGGGATCCATTACTATGCTCACCCAGCTATTGGCTTCCCAGAATAGTAGCCGAGGTCCACAAGCTCCTAGATCTATCTCCCAAGAGCCCGCGATTGCAACCTAGCTCAGAGATTTCTTGAGGATGAACCCTCCAATCTACACAGGGTCAAAGGTTGAGGAGGACCCACAGAACTTCATCGATGAGATGTGCAAGGTCCTAAAGGTTATGCATGCGATTTAGATTGAAGGAGTTGAACTTGCTTCCTATCAGCTTAAGGATGTGGTGAATGTCTGGTATAACCAATGGGAAGATAGTCTAGGTGAGGATGCTGAGCCTGCTGAGTGAGATGAGTTTGAAAGTGCTCTTTCCTCTACCACTTCTTTCCCCAAGAGTTGCGGGAGGCAAAGGTTGAAGAGTTCATGAACCTGAATCAAGAGAGGTTTACTATCAAAGAGTACATATTCAAGTTCATTCAGCTGTCCAAGTATGCCCAGAGATGGTCCAGGATATGAGAGCGAGGATGAGAAAATTCATGTCTGGATTGCAGAGGCATATGAAGAAGGAGTGCAAGGCAGAATTGCTGATCCCATGCATGGATATCTCCAGAATCATGGTTTATGCCCAGCAAAGTAAGAAGGATAATAAGAAAGATAGAGAAGAGCATTTGAGTAAGAAAGCTAAATCAGCAAGGCATGAGCCTAGTTAGCATAAGCAGAATAAGGAAGATAAGTCCTATTTCCAGAAGAGGTCTTCTAGTTATGCACCATCATTAATGAGTGCGACCGTCCAACATAACAGGTATGATCAGAAATCTTATGATCACCAGAATTTCAAGGCTCATGGTTCTCAATCCCAAGCTGGTGTTACTCAAGTTTCAAGGGGAAAGACACCTTATGACAAGTATGGCAAACTTTACCTAGGTGAGTGCCGTGAGGGCACAAATGCTTGTTATAAATGTGGATAGTTTGGTCACTTCCAGAATGAGTGTCCTATGAGAAGATAGGGTGATGAAAGTAACAAAGCACAGTCCTCCGCAGCACCCCCAACCGACAATTATCAGAGAGGTACCACTGCGGGTACAAGAGGCAGAACAAATCTTCTTTATGCAATGGGTAATTGACAGGATTAGGACGTTGCAACAAATGTTGTCACAGGTATGCTTCGAGTCTTTACTTTTGATTGTTATACATTACTCGATCAGGGTGCCACTCTATCTTTTGTGACCCCCTATGTGGCTAATAAATTTGGAATTCTGTCCGAGTGTTTACTTGAACCTCTTAGTGTTTCATTCCTATTGGTGAGTCTATCCTAGCTGAAAGTGTATATAGGGATTGTGTAGTATCCGTCTATCATAGGGATACCTTGATTGACTTAGTAGAGTTAGAGATGGTTGACTTTGACGTGATCATTGGCATGAATTAGCTTCATGCCTTTTATGCCTTTATCGATTTTAGGACCCGAATTATTAAGTTCCAATTTTCAAATGAACCGGTCCTAGAATGGAAGGGGAACTCTGTTGCACCCAAGGGCAAGTTTATTTCCTAACTTAGATTCGGAAAGCTAATCTCTAAAGGTTATATCTGCTATCTCGTGCGAGTTAAGTCTGATGATGTTGAGCCTCCCACTCTAAAGTTAGTCTGATTTAAATGAGTTCCCTGAAGTGTTTTATGAGGGTCGGCCTGGGGTCCCTCTTGACAAAGAGATCAACTTTGGGATTGATGTTCTTCCCGATATCCAACCTATCTCAATTCCTTCTTATAGGATGGCCCCCGCTGAATTGAAAGAGTTGAAACATCAATTGGAGGATTTGTTAGAGAAGGGCTTTAGAAGGCCAAATGTTTCTCCTTAGGGTGCTCATATCCTATTCGTGCAAAAGAAAGATGGATTTATCAGAATGTGCATTGATTAAGGGCAACTAAACAAGGTCATGATACAGAATAAATATCCTCTCCCTAGGATAAATGATCTGTTTGACCAACTTCAGGGGTGCCTCTTGCTTCTCAAAGATATACCTGGATTTAGCTACGATCAGTTGAAAGTGAGGGATTGTGATGTTCCAAAGACAACCTTTAGGACTAGATATGGCCATTTTGAGTTCTTGGTCTTGTCTTTTGGGTTGACTAATGCACCTACAGTCTTTATAGACTTGATGAACAAAATATTCAGACAGTATATTGATATATTTGTGATTGTATTTATCAACGATATCCTGGTGTATTATAAGGATGAAGAGGAGCATGCCAATCACCTGAGAATAGTTTAGCAGACTCTCAAAGTCCATGAGTTGTATGCAAAGTTCTCAAAGTGTGAATTTTGGCTTAAATCAGTGGCTTTCCTAGGCCATATTGTTTTGGGTGATGGTATTTGAGTAGATGCCCAAAAGATTGAAGCATTTAAGAACTAGCCTAGATCAACCTCTCCAACTGCATAAGAGGTTTCTTGGGGTTGGCAGGCTATTACCACAGATTTTTTGATAGGTTTTCTTCCCTATCCGCACCGTTGACCAAATTGACTCAGAAAAAGATCAAATTTTAGTGGTCTGATGAATGTGAGAAGAATTTCCAAGAGTTAAGACTAGGCTGACTATTGCACTAGTTTTAACTTTGCCTGATGGGATGAAAGACTTTGTGATTTATTGTGATGCGTCAAGGGTTGGATTGGGTTGTGTGTTGATTCATAGAGGGAAAGTGATAGCCTATGCTTCTAGGCAACTTAAGATTCATGAGAGGAACTATCCGACCCATGATCTTAAATTGGCAGCAATGGTGTTTCCACTTAAAATATGGCTCCACTACTTGTATGGAGTGCATGTGGATGTGTTCACTAACCACAAAAAGTTGCAGTATGTCTTCAGTCAGAAAGAGCTCAACCTGCGAAGGAAGAGATAGTTGGAGTTGCTCAAGGATTATGACATGAGCATTCTCTACCACCCAGGTAAGGCTAACATTATTTTTTATGATCTTAGCAGGTTATCTATGCGTAGCATTGCCCATGTGGAGGAAGGAACGAAAGAGTTGGCTAAGGAAGTGCATAGATTGGCCCGATTAGAGTACAGCTTGAAGAGAATGATGAAGGCAAAATTAATGTTCAGAATGGGTCTGCTTTATTTTTAGTGATAGAGGTGAAGAAAATAAAGACCAAGATCCTGTCCTACTTCAATTGAAAGATGTTGTCCATAAACAAAAGGTGATGGTCTTCTCTAAAGGGGGAGATAGAGGTTGTGGTACTAGAGTATGTTGTGTGTTCCAGATGTTGATGAAGTATGAGATAGAATCATTGCATAAGCCTATTGCTCTAGATATTCCATTCATCCTGGCTCTACCAAGATGTACCATGACTTGAGAGAAGTCTATTGGTGGAATGGGATGAAGGGGGATATTGCTGAGTTTGTTTCTAAGTATCCAAATTGTCAACAGGTGAAGGTTGAGCATCCAAGACCATGTAGATTGACTCAGAACTTTGAAATTCCCAAGTGGAAGTGGGAGATGATCAACATGGACTTCATTATCGATCTGCTGAGGTCCCGAAAGTAGCATGATTCAATATGGGTAATTGTGGATAGGATGACCAAATTAGCTCACTTCTTAGCGTTAAGACAAGTAACACTTTAAAGGAATATGCCAAGTTGTGCATCCTTGAGATTGTGAGGTTGCATGGAGTTCCTTTGTCTATCATCTCGGACAGAGGAGCTCAATTCACCTCCCAATTTTGGAGACCTTTTCAGAAAGGATTGGGTACTAAAGTAAATCTTAGTACAAGCTTTCACCCTCAGGCAGATGGTCAAGCAGAGTGTACTATTCAGACTTTGGAGGATATGTTAAGGGCTTGTGTCCTCGACATCAAGGTAAATTGGGACTACCACTTACCATTGATCAAACTTGCATATAACAATAGTTATCATGCAAGCATCCCGATGGCTCCCTATGAGGCTTTGTATGGGAGAAGATATAGATCACTAATTGGGTGGTTTGAAGTTGCCAAAGCTGAATTAATTTGGCATAACCTTGTTCACTAGTCTATAGAGAAGGTGAAGGTTATTAGAGAGACATTGAAGATTGCACAAAGCCATTAGAATTCCTACACCGATTTGAGGAGAAGAAATCTAGAGTTTGAGGAGAACGACTGGGTGTACTTGAAAGTATCACCGATGAAGGGTGTCATGAGGTTTGGGAAGAAGGGGAAATTGAGTCCTCGTTATATTAGTCCCTATCGAAGAGGATTGAGAAGGTTGCTTATGAGTTAGAGTTGCCTTCCGACTTAGATGCAATTCATCTTGTATTCCATGTTTCGATGTTGAAGAAATGCTTGGGAGATCTTGCCTTGGTCATCCCTATTGAGAGTATTGGAGTAAAGAATAATTTTTCCTATGAGGAGATTCTGGTCCAAATCCTTGATCGTTAAGTTCTCACATTAAGGACTAAAGAGACAGCCTCCGTCAAAGTCCTTTGGAGGAATCAATTTGTTGAGGAAGATATGAAAGTTAAATATCCGCATCTATTCATGCCCGATGATTAGAATATTGAAGGTAATGTTATTACCTTAACTTAAATTAGTTTATCTATTCTCGAGTTGATATGTCTAGTCATGAGTCTAAGTAGAGTTTGTTGAGGGTGATGAGGAGCTGATAGTTTGAGTTATTGAGATGAGTCTTAAGTATATTTGTGCCTTGATGTCCACTATTACTGATCATTCGAGGACGAATGATTCCAAGAGGGAGAAGATGTAATACCAGATAAAATTATCAAAATACTCCAAGATGAGAGATGTGCTCATAACGTGCCTTCCCATGCTCTGATGGCAGGTCTAAGGCCGGATTTGCGATCAGTATGAAAAATTGAGTGGAGAAGTGGTCTCAATTGATTTTTAGACAAACTAGATCAAGAGATAATTTTTTGATGCAAAAATGAATTTCAGTGAGGGTATGTAACCGGTGTGCAACACATACCTGCTGTGGACCAACACTTAAACTTTTTCTCAAAAATTTTCTACGGGATTAGAAAACTCGTTTGGAGAATTTTTGGCGAAAAACACCAAAAATAGGCCATGTTTGCATCGCGGACCCCATGTCCTGAGGCAAACTTTTTTTCTAGTTAGTTCATGAGGGGAATTTCAGACCTTTCTCAACTCCTCCCAAACTCAAAATACGATTAAAATAGGTCATTTTTGTCAAAAAAGGGTTTCTAAACCCATTCTAAGGCTTTTTACGCTAATTGTAAGTTAGAGTTCTTGAGAGAATAAGAGAAAGAAGCTAGGGTTCTAGAGGTTGGAGTCAAATCCTTGAGAAGATTGGTGTCATTCTTCATTCTAGGTATGTAAGGCGAAGTTAATGTATGAGATTGTTCTTCCATGTGCCCTTTGATTGAAGTAGATTGATAGATGAATGCATTGAGTTTTTATGCATGTATTTTCTTGTAAATTATACCTGTCATATGTATTTTCCCATGTTGATGACCATCATAAACTTGACTTATTGATAAATGCTTTTACATGAGTTATTTCATAAAATCCTATATGTTATTTTACTAAAGGTTGCAAGAATGAACTTAGAAGATGAGTCTAGAGCCTTGTTAGTTTGAATGTGCATATGACTGTGATCCTAATATGAGAGTATTGATGATGATGTTGATGAAATTGACGTCCCTAGAGTCTTAAAGAGTATGAAATTAATCCTATGATAATGATCCTAACCCAAGAGTTGATGGTTGATATGATAAATTGAGTTAACAATGTTCAATGAGACTAGTTAAAAAAAATCTTAATGATTGATATTTTATGAACATGTTGAGTCCTCGGAGGAGTATTGAGCACCGAATTGAGTGAAAGTATATAACAACTCAAACTTAATAACTACGTGGATAGTATAGGAGAGGATTGAACCATAAAACTAGATGTTTCCTTAGTCCTATAAGAGGACTTGATGTTCTTTATTTTGGATCCACCGATATGATGTCCTTTACCCCGACAAGGTACTAGATAGATGTGGCAACGACATCACTTCGTTGTATCATCACCGAATCATAGGTGATGGTTGTCGGTTAGAGAAACTCTCAGATAGGTCCTGCACTGATAGTACTCTGAGTTGAGTCGATTGTATGAGTTTAGATTGATGTTGATGAGTCATTTGCCTACTCTTTGTTCTTGCTTTAGATAAACATTTGACATACTGATAAAGTATCTTATGAGTTGATCTTATTTCATATTATTTTGCCTGTACTTGTTTCATTCAGCCATCTTACATGCTCGTACATTTCACGTACTGATGTCCATTTAGGCCTACATCTTTTCGTGATGCAGAGACATGTACTCGAGATCCTTAACAAGTTCTTCGTTGAAGGTCTATTTTCCTTGTAACTGATTGGTGAGCCCTCCTCTGTATTCGGAGGATACCACATAAAATTTCTTATTTATTGAGTTAGCTTTCATTTTAGTTGGGATAGCCATTGACCTTTCATGGTACCTTTCTAGATTGTAGAAGTGGAGGCTTCATAGACTAGAAGATGATGACTTGATGTTGAGGTCTTTCTTTATTTTTTCTTTCTTGAATTGAGTTTCTTTAGAACTGCTATTATGCTATAGATGTTGAGAATAATTCTTGTTGGTCCATGACCCTTATTCATTGAGTTAGAAGTAAACTGAGCTGCCCACTATCATGTTTTCCCTATTCTAGTATCTTTTGCTGCATTCGATAATTGAATGACTGTATGAGATCGAGTAGTTCACTTGAAGACTAGAAGTAGTCTCTGAGTGCTGGCCACGTCTAGGGTACCCTCTTGGGGCGTGACAAACTTTTAGTTCCCAATAAGTAGAATCATGTGGAAAAATTTAAAAATCATAATATAATAGGGAAGAGAAATTATAATTACAAAATACCGAGTTAAAAGTCCAAATTTAGGGCTATAGAAAATCTCTGACACCCTCACCCCACAAGAAATCTAGTCTAACAAGTACAAAAGTTTTTAAAAATACAGGGTATTATTTAGAAAACAAAATAATAATATAGCTCCCACCCCAAGGAAGGAAGAGTAGAAGTTGTTGGAGATCGTCTTCGTCTTCACATATGGAACATCACTGACTTTGCAACCAGACTATACCAAGAGGCATGGCAAGAACAGTATCAGGAAAACAATATGCATTAGTAGATCTCATCGATCAAACCAATACCCACCACACAATATAAAAAAATCAACTAGAAGGAGATATGTTATAACAAGTACTCACAACCAACCATATATGTGCACTCTGATCACCCAACTTGATTCAAATTTTATATAACCAGATAACACTACTAAATAAACAGTGAATATCAACATCAAAAATATTGATCTCTGATGAAAGTCGGTAATTTTTGACTTTTGAAGGTCTGTTTCGTTAAAAACAATTTAAAAATAAAAAACCTAAGAACATCGACCTCAGAAAGTCGATTTTTAATGGAACAAATGTGGGAAAACAACATATCTACCTCCAGAAGTTGAAAATTTTTGCGAAAAAAATTAAATACGGAGAAATTGGCTTCTTGTAGTCGGTATTGAATTTAATAAATAAATAATAATATTTTATTTAATCTCAATTCAATATAAATAAATAAATAAAAACTATTTTTTATTAAACTGTCCTCCAGAGGACGGTTATGCAAAAAATAATTGAAAAATATATTAAAATACTGACATTCAGATGTCGGTATGTTTAAATTTTATATAATTAAATTAATATTCATTAAAATGTGTAGATTGTGACTACCAGAAGTCGATATCTTTCTTTATATTTAATTATTTTTTGGTAATATTGACATTTAATGGTCGATAATATATTAGCAAATGAAGAATAATATTTCGTTTTATGTAAATTAAAAATATAAAAATTTAATAAAATAATATTTTTTACCAAATTTAATAAACCTTCCTCTAAAAGTTGGTTTTATATAAAATAAAAAATAAATTAATATCAAATACCGACCTCCAAATGTCGGTATTAACATGATCAATTTTATTTTATTTTTTTATTAAATATGATACCGACTTCTGGTTGTCAGTATATGTCATATTATCTAATTATTTTTAATAAAGTTGACAAACATAGGTCAATTTTCAAAAATTTATTCTATTAATCATTATTTTTCTACTTTGTGTAGCATTAAATTTTACCCTTACAATTAATTCTTGTAAAAGTGCACAATCGTCTTGGAGTTGGATTTTTGAAATGCTTACAGAAAATGAGTATAATTCTGTGTTGTTCTTTATTGTGAAGGTTAATGGAAGATGCAAAATCTTTATGTTAAATCTTTTTGAGCCTTTAAAAAAATGGAGATATCATCTTCGTTTTCTTGTATGGTGTTAGATGAAGTGCATTCATTATTACAGTCATGATTTCCTGACCCTATTCCCTAAATGACTTTGTTTCTGCACTTGTAAAGGATATGAGCCTGGAAAGGCAGAATATATGCCCATACATATCAATTGGGAATATATTTTAGCCATGTAAGTACTTTTAAATTAAGTCCAACACTTTCTAGCTGTCTCTTACATGACGGCCTCCCACTTATTCTTAAAAATAAGGAAAGAATCTAGAGTCAAAGGGAAAAATTAGAGTCTTGGAGAGATTTTCGAAAGACTCTAGAACATTGTGGACAAAACTTGAAGCTCCTAGAAGACTCTAGAATATTGTAGGAGAATCTTGAGAACTCTTAGAGAAATATAGAAGAATGTAGTCATGGAAGATTCTAGAATTGTATAGAAATATCTTGTAGTCTTTAGTTCTTTCTATAGTAGTATGGAAGATTCTAGATAGGAGACTAAAGTGTAAATATGTGAGGGACTTATAAGTAATTATTAATTACACTTTGGCCCCTAGTTAGTAGTATAAATTGGAGGGTCATTCATTTGTAGCAACCATCCAAGAAAGTTGTAGCAATCTTCCAAGTGTTCTAAAGAGTCTTTTTTTCTAAAGCTCTCTTGTGCCACACGGAAGTCTTAGCATGAGTTCTAAGCCCGTGACACTTAGCTCTGGTAGAGATTTTTATGAGAGATAAATTTAGAGAACTTTTAGTGCTCTTTAGTTTTATTTTATATAATGCTAGTTTGAGATAAATTTAATTGGATAAATATGGTGAAGGAGGATTCATATAACCAACCCAATTTATTAATTGGATAAATATGCTCCATGAACTCAAAATATATGCAGAAATTGTTTGAAATTTTTTTTTCTTTTTGAAACTGGGAAATTGATTGAACTCGTGTAAGGCAAGATCATGTTTTAAAAAAGAGACAATTATCCCATTATCACTTCAAACAAGTTTACTAGAATCTGAATACCAAGTGTCTTACTGGTCTCATAATGTAGAAGAGAACTAGCTCTGCACAAGTCCTAACATTTTCAACACAAGGCATTTACCTCTCAATTACATTACACACACTGTCAGATATTCTTTTTCATCCAAGTTACTAAGTCTTAAGTAACATTCACTAAATCATAAATAGTACTTTACCTTCTCAGTAGCTAGGGCAAAAACAACTTTAACTGCTTCAAATACTCGCCAACAGGCTTTGCAGCATCAATCTAAAGGCAAAAAAGATGTCAACTTCAAATACTCATGATAGCTTCCCCATTTCTGTCTTGGTTTATAGTTAGGTTCTTTATTTTGTTCTTTTTAGGATTTTCACCATGTACTTTTGTTCATAGTGATCCTAGTAGCAGTACTGAAGTTTATGCCTCAAAATGTTCTATGAATTTAGGTGATTGGAAGATCACATTTCCATATTCTCTAATATCTTGCATACTTTCTCTGCATCTTTTTCTAATTGTAGAGTTTACCAACACTTTAAGTCTAATACTTAATTCAGGTCCAACTTTTATTGTTACTTTAACATTCTCTTATTTCTTTTGCACTTTTTGATGCAAAATTTTAACATAAACTTGCTGAAATTTCATCTGCAAAGAACACATTGTAAGTGGAGGGATACATTTCAATTAAAAGTTTCAATATTCGACGTCGTTGAGCTCACTATCACCAACCCTTTCATCCTTAGCCAAACTTGTAAAACAAAAGTAAAGAGGTATTATTTTCGCAAAATCCTTAATCATAGTATAATAGATTATCTTTTTAATTCAATACACTTGCATTTTTCTTAGGGTTGGTTTGATTTTTTAGAGTCTACTTTAATAGTAATGTGTTTGTTTGGTATAAGCATTGATACCAATTGATCCTATTGATAATAAAATTAAACTTTTACAGTATTGATTTGTGTCCACCTATTGTTAACACTAGCTGATCCTATTGATAATAAAATTGATTTTCTTGCAAGTTCGATTTGTGTCCACTTAATATTAATATTAGTCGATCCTATTGATGAAAAAATTAATTTATTTGCAAGATTGATTTGTGTCCACCTAGTGTTAGCACTATGCGTTAATTTGGTGATATTTGTTCTTCACAAGTGACAACACTTAGCTTTTGTTTAGTGATACTGTTTTTGCTTTGCATAAGCGACAACACTTATTTTTATTTGATGATAATGTGTTTGTTTTGCATATATGACAATACTTAGTCTTAATTTGACGATAATGTGTTTGTGTAACATAAGTGACAACACTTAGCTTTTATTTTATGATAATGTGTTTGGAACTAGTTTGAAATTAATTTTAAGCTAATTTAGAATTAATGTGGTTTAGTTGTTGGAACTAGTAAAATCAAGTTCATACTTAATTAATTTAATTTAAAGCTTAAAATTATCACTATTGTTTGTGTAGATGGAACCTGATCATAGTTGGATGTCAACAGAAATAAACCTGGTGAGCCGATATGGTTCTATCATTTGCAGAAGGTGTCGCTCATTTTGTAAATCATGCACAGACACTTGAGCCTTTTTGTCAACTTCAAGATTGATTAGATGTCCTTGTGTTAACTGCGAAAATGTGAGATATCAAACAACAGAAAATATTTCTATGCATCTTATGATGAATGGGTTTAAACCAGGATATACAGTTTGGATTAGTCATGGAGAAGTTGATAGTGACAATAAGTTTAACAACTTTATTGTTGGTGAAAGTAGTAAATCTATGGAACATAATGTATAAGTTTCTATAATATCGGATATGTCTCATGATGCTTTGGGAATGCATTCTAATTTTGAATTTGGAGAAATTGTAGAAGAAGCTCCAAATGAAGAAGTAAAAATCTTTTATGAACAATTGCATGATGCTAGTCGTCCTTTGTTCAATGGGATTCCGCACTCTAAATTATCTATTGCAATTAGATTGTTAAGTATCAAATCTGATTGGAATATTGCTCAAAGAGCAGTGGAATCTATGATACATCTCATGAAAGAATTAGTTGACCCTGATTTAGATATTCCTGATTCTTATTATAAGGCGGAGAGATTGGTGTCTAAGTTAGGACTCTCCTCGATCAGAATTGATTGTTGTGAAAATGGTTGCATGTTATACTTTAAGAAGGATGTCGATATAGAGTTTTGTAAGTTTTGTAGTCACCCTCATTATAAGGATGGTTCTTCGGAAAAGAAACTTGCTATTAAGGCGATGCACTATTTTCCTCTTACATCAAGATTGAAGAGGTTGTATGCACCAAATAGCTCTGTTCCTCATATGACATAGCATCATGAAAATAGAAGACCACCTAGTATCATGAGTCATCCATCAGATGGAGAGGAATAGGAACATTTTGATAGAAATTATCCAGATTTTGCTGCTGAACCAAGGAATGTTAGGTTGGGTTTGTGTGCGGATGATTTTAGCTCTTTTTCAGTTAGTGCTGCACCATATACTTGTTGGCCTGTATTTATCACACCGTATAATCTTTCACCTGAGATGTGCATGGAAAGTCCATATGACAAGTCCTTACGAAGCTTTGTATGGGAGGGAAAGGTCACCAATTGGGTGTTTTGAGGTTAGAGAAGCGGAGTTTATTGAGCCTGATCTTGTCACCAATTGATGGAGAAGGTTAAGGTCATTAAAGAGAGATTGGAGACTGCACAAAGTCTCTAGAAATCCTATGCTGATGTGAGGAGGAGATACTTGGAGTTTGAGGTAAGTGACTGGGTATACTTGAAAGTGTCACCTAAGAAGGGTGTCATGCAATTTGGGAAGAAAGATAAATTGAGTCCTTGTTGTATTGGACCTTATCAGATTGTAAAGAAGATTGGGAAGGTTGCTTATGAGTTAGAGTTTCCTTCCGAGTTAGATGATATTCATCCAGTGTTTTATGTGACAATGTTGAAGAAGTGCTTGGGAAATCCTGCCTTGATGATCCCCGTTGAAGGTATTGGAGTGAAGGATAGCTTGTCTTATGAAGAGATTCCGGTCAAAATCTTTGATTATCAGATTCACAAGCTGAGAACTAAAGAGATAGCCTCAGTCAAAGTCCTGTGGAGAAATCGATTCATTGAGAAAGCCATATGAGAAGCTGAGGAAGAGATAAGAGAAATATATCCACACCTATTTATGCCTAATGATGAGAATGTAGAAAGTAATTTCCTTACCCTTGACTTAAATTGATTGATTTATTCTTGAGTTGATTGTCTATTCTTGAGTTCAAAGAAAGTTGATTGATAATTAAGGAAGAGTCAAAGTTGATTGACAGATGTGAATGTTAAGATGAGTTTTGAGTCTATTCGTGCCTTGATATCCACCTTTACTCATCATTCTAGGACGAATAATCCCAAGGGGGAGATGATGTAACACTCGAAAAAATTATCAAAATATCCCTAGAGAAGAGATATGCGTGTAATGCATCTTTCCATGTTCTGTTTGCAAATCTGAGACCAGATATACTATCAACATGAAAAATTGAGCATAAAAAGGTCTCGACCAATTTTCAGAGCGACCAGATCAAAAAATAATTTTCAATTCGAACACGAAAAACAACATTGGTATGCGATAGAGGCGCATCGTGCCTCTGTAGTGGAGTTAAACTTTTTTTTTCAAATTTTTTTTACAGGATTGGAAAACTAGTTCAAAAACATTTTGAAAAATATACACATGTGCGCGGTCGCGGACTGGGGTTTCTCGAGTTGAAAGTTTTTCTAAAATTCATGAGGGACATTCCAGAGAATTTTCAACCCCTCCCAAACTCAAAATACAATCAAACTTGGTCATTTTGGGCGTAAAAAGGGTCTAAAACCCTATTCTTAAGCCATTCTAAGTTCTTGAAACATATTAGGGCTTGAGAGAAGAGAAGATAGAAGCGTAGATTGGAGAATTCGAAGGCAAATTCTTAAAGTTGTGTTGATAGATTCACCCCAGGTATGTAAGGCTAAACCAAAAACATGAGACTATTCTCTCATGTGCCCCATAAATAGTCATAGAATAGTTGAAAGTCTAATGAGTCTAATACATGATTCTTGATGAGTTTTCTTAAAAATTATGTTAACTATGTGTATTTTCTTATGTTGATGATCGTCCTAAACTTGTTTTATTGAATTAAATACTTTTTTATGAGATAATGTATAACCTACATATTATTTTTGAAAGCATGCATGAATAAACTTAGGGATTGAGTCTAGTGCCTTGATTTGAGAATGTCGATTAGATTGTGATGTGAGGAGGATGATGAATTGATAGAACTTGATGGTCCTATGAGTCTCTATAAATGAACTTTAATGATTTGTCTATTCGATTGTTTCCTAATGATTGTCCTAAGCCATGAGCTATTGATTAAGATGTTGATTGATGAGATGATGAGAGTCTCTATGAGACTGGTCGAATGGTGAGTGCCTCCATGAGGTTGATTGAGATAGTTTGATCGGGAAGGATTGTCTTATGAGCATTGAGTCTTGGGAAGAGTATCGAGCACCGAAAGAGTAAGAGTTAATCCAACTCATACTCGTCAAACTACTTAGCCAAGCGTAGGTGAGGATTAGGACCATCATATTACATTATGTTGAGGTTCCCTCTGATTAGAAGTCCCAGAAATAATAGAGGACTTGTAGATTATCATCTTCACTTTGGACTTGTCCATTATGGTTTCGGTCCGTCCTCTACCTGCAAAGTATGGAACGGTTGTGACAACAACGGCGGCTTGTTGTACAATCACTGACTCATAAATAATTATTGTTAGATAAGAGAAACTCCCAAAAAGTTTCCATCTTGAGTGCTCCGAGTCGAAATGAGATGAGATTAGTTGATTTAAGTCTTATTAAGTTGAGACTTATTTGATTGATGAGGTTTGATTAGTTGATGGGTCACTTGTCTACTCTTTATTCGTGCTTTAGATATGCATTTGACAGGTTGATTGGTTACTATTCTGAGTTGATGATTGTGCCATATTATTGTACCTATTTCTGCTTTAATCAACTATTTTACATACAGTACATTCCACGTACTGACGCCACTTGGTGTTGTATCATTTTATGATGCAAATACAGTAATTGGAGATTGTCAACAGGTGAATTGTTGAGGATCTAAGCAGCTAGCTGATTGGTGAACATCCCTTACTTCGGAGGATTCATTATATTTACTTCATGATGCTTTAGAGTTAGATTTAATGTTATGACCCAAAAATAGGCGTGATGGCACTCGTCTTATCCCACCAAGACAAGTCATCCTACAACCCAACTATAACCTTAAAAATGCGGAATTATAATAAAAATAAAAGTTCAAATTGATGAAAATCCCGCAAGACCTGGTTGTCACGTGCACAAGCTTCTAATGTATTATAATGGAATTGAAAGGAAATACACTATCAAATGATATTGTCTCTAGAATAGAACAAAATCATAAATAGGAGTAAGAAGTCAGCTGGGATGGCAAACAGATACCTCTCACAATCTCCACAGGAAGCCTTGGACAAGGAAGATAGAGAGTATCACGGTGATCCGGTCTCGCAACCTACAAAATTGTTGTAGTAAGGGGGGGTGAGTACCAAACACACGGTACTCAGCAAGTGAACTAATAAACACAAGGTTAAGTAGTATAGAATACCAGTACCCCCAACACTCCCACCA
>JAABOM020000075.1:15280662-15299595 GCA_011800125.2 Solanum clarkiae
ATTCGCACTAGCTCTCTGCTTTTGTTAATGGTTCCAGTTCATTACATAATGTAATATTTTATGTTTTCTGTGGATTCTCCACCTCCTTCTCTAATAAGAAGGAAAGTAATATAGATCTTTGGGTAAAATTTGAGTTTTTTTTCATTAATTCTTCACTTTTATTTCTTTGCATGGACAATGTTGCGAGTAATTTTGGATTCCCCCACATTGCATTTCCTTGGGCCACTGAGGCCCAAATTTTCTCTACCTTGAGTCGGCCTTATTCCCAGGAAAAGAAGCTGAAATACAGGTTTCGGAGGCATAAAATCAGCCTATATACCTTGATATACATCAACGGGCAGCTGATATGCACTTCGTCTATATCACATGATATGAGCCACAAACCCATTTAGCAGGAATAGCAGATAAGGAAATTTTGACAGGCCTGGCAGGCCCGAAACTTAGAAATTAGGACAGGTTGATGAGTTGGGCCTGCCTAACCCAATTTTCATTCTTTGTTTTATTATTTTTATGGTATTTATTATTATTTGATGCTAACTTTAACATTGTTTGTATTTATTTGTTAATCTAATTAAATTCTCCAGCATGTCAAATTGTTTATGTTATTTTATTTTTAATTTTTATCACAAAAAGGGTTTTTGCAATGAAATAAGAATAATTAAAATATATATATATAAAAAAATGTGATTTTATTATGTTAGTTTAAATTCTTAAATTTAGTCAATTCTTTCAAGTGGAGTCTAGTTAAATCTTTTTTTTAGTCTAATCAAATCCTTTCAAGTTTAGTCAAAATATTTCAAAATTAATCCATTTCAAAATTAGTCAACCTTTTCAAATCAAAATTAAAGAGTTAGTCAAACTTTCTTAATCACCGGATAACCGCATTTAGCGGCCATTTCGAGTGCGTAAAACCTTCTCGAAGTGGAAATATGAACCCGAACCTGCTCTTTGGATTTTAAAAGATTTTTCTGTTAGGTCTTTTAAAATAATTTAAAGGTTTCCTAATTATCCGTAAAATTAGGTGGCGACTCTATTTTCTTTCAAAATATCAAAAGTCGGTTCTCATTTAAATTAGTTGAGTTTTAAATCGATTTTTAAATTTTTCTTTTATCATAAGGCCATTTTTCGGCATAATAATTTTTAACAATAAAAAAATTCCCAAAAATTTAATTAATATGAACTAGATGAAGTATTTAAATATAAGAAATAGTTTAATATTATCTCAAATAATAGGAATTTACCTGCATAGTTGAAGTTTTAGTAAGAAAAAATATAGTAATAAACAATGAAAGTAGAATATGAAAGCCATATAGACTCTAAATTAGTTTATGTAATGATATGAGCAAAATAGAGTTACTAAGACATATTATTGATAAAAATTTTAAATGATAAAAGGATTCCCAACAATTTGATGGAAGTTTAAAAGTAAATGAAAATTTCACCTTAAAATTTTTTATTTTGTAGATAAAAATACTAAAAAATCGAGTAACAATTTTATGAAAATTTTAATTTATTCAAAATGAAAAAGATAGCAAAATATTCATAAAAAACATATAGTAAATCAAATAAATAGAAGATGATCCATCCTTTTTATCTCTCAGATTTTTTTGCACTAAAAATAATTTATCTTTGTGTTATATATAAATATAATTATGATTTTTTTAAAAAAAATTGGTCACTAGGATTCTTTTTTTTTTCTTTTATGCATTGTTATTTTATGTCATTTTATTTGCAGGATTGATATCGGGAGGAGTGTACCAAAAATTTTGCAATATACTTTGCAAACTATATTTGAATTTAGTTTAAAGTAGAGTTATTGTTTTTAATACTAGGTTCAAATTTGCTCTATGAAATTAAAATTTAATTAATTAGAAAAAAATTAATTCAGCATACACCACATATATTATTAATCTTTATTCCATTGGAAAAAAAAGCTAGTTGTTAGAATAGTATTAATATTTTTAAAGAACATATCCTTATTGTATATAAATTAGGACAAAATTTAATTAGCTTTAAGGGTTAACAAAAACTAAAAAAAAAATATATTTACATTACACATGTACTTTTAATACTCAATAATAATTCATATTAGTTATTTTAAACTTAAAAAATTAATGTATTTGTAATATTTGCGTAACACGCGGGTATATATACTAGTAAATTGAAACAGAAAGGAGTAGAATTTTTACTCTTCCTTCATTCTAAAATAGTTTTCTTATTCCTGACTTTGATTCTCGAGAGTTGATCTAACTAATTTAAAGTTAAATTTGAATAAATTAATTTAATATTCTAAAGTTAAATTTCAAAATTTTAAAAATCATGCCTTTTTTTTTAAATAAAATAAAAAAATAAATCAAACTTTTGAGTTATAAAATTACTAAAAAGATGATTTTTATAGTTTAAACACTTAAAAATTTGTATTGAAAAAATTAACTCGATTTTAAATAGTGCAAATAAAAAATATAGTAAAAATTATAATGACAAAAAGGGTTCACAAAATATTAATAAAGCTAATAATAGTTGAATATTTAAATTCACAAATAAAAGCTTAATAAAATTAAAATAATATAACGAAAATTAATAAGTTCACATGTCCTACATATATTTAAAGACAATTGGTAATAAAATAAAATAAGACTACATCTATTAGTTATGGTCCAACTTTTTATAACCATGATTGTCCGTGGGAAAATTATATTTTCTTTCAAAGCCTTTCTCCTCTTTTTCAAACCCTAACTTGAACTGCAGACTCCTCGGATGACAGAACAATTGTTATTATCCATGGTGAACTTCAAATTTGGAATTAAAGATGAAAAAGTGGAGCAAACAATTTGATTACCTGAAATGACTATAATAGCCCTTGAGAGCAAGGTGGCGGGACAACCCAAGTGGCTTCTATATATTAGTTTTAGTTATAAAATAAAATAAAGTAATTTCATAGAGAGGTTTGTTTTATCTCCAGCCGTCACTTTCTTCTCCGCGAGACAATTGAAATTTCGAGAGGAATTCTGAAATGGTGCTATTCTGCTGTGTGGTGTTGTAACGTCTGACGTATACCAACATCTTAGGGTTTTCCAATTTGATATTTTTCTCAAATTTCGCAGGATGAAGAACTGGAGCCGCTTTTTGATTACAGACGTGTTCAGCCCTTTAATGTTGTCTGCCTTGACGGTCAGTTCCCTATTTGAGTCTGATATTTTCTGTTGAATGTGCATATTTTGGCGTCATCTTTCTTTCTTTTTTTTGGTGGTGGATAAGTTGTCTCTCAATGTCCTGATTTAACATAGTCGGTTGACAGCATTATTAATCTATGTATCTGCTTTATATTGTTCATTCTTGATTTATTCCATATTTCCTTTGAAACTCACAGATGATAGTCCAGACTCGTCTCCAGTTATCTCAAAGAAACGGAAAGTGATTGATTCTAATGTAAACTTCTTTTCTTTAATGCTCAAATATGTATATTTACACTCAATTTCTTAGTTTAATCTTTGGATTGGATGTGGAGATAGGTCGAAAAGAAAGAAGACAAAAATGAGGCAGTTCAAATAATTGACTGCGATGAAAAAGAAGAGGATTGGCTGCCTCCTTCTCCAAAGATTTCTGCTCATACTAGTAATCTTGTTGAAGATTCAACTATAAAGGAAATTAGGTACATTCATAGTTCCATTGGAAATTAGGTACATTCATAGTTCCATTTCTATATTCTTTTGTTTCCAATGATTTGAGATTTGCATTACATCTTTCCTGACAAAAGCTTAATGGCAGTAGGTTCGCAATTGAATTAATTTAATTTGGTGTCTGATTAGAGTGTGGTGATTTTCCTGCTCCTTTATTTTGAATGAACTATAAGTTTTGTGATTGTATGAATTTTCCTGCACCTTTATTTTGAATGACATATGAGTTT
This sequence comes from Solanum clarkiae, assembly GCA_011800125.2. Taxonomy (NCBI): domain Eukaryota; kingdom Viridiplantae; phylum Streptophyta; class Magnoliopsida; order Solanales; family Solanaceae; genus Solanum; species Solanum clarkiae. Next base: position 15,284,570 of record JAABOM020000075.1, read on the forward strand.
TGTGATCTTATGGATTTCACTTTTCGAAGATGTATTCTCCAAGTATCATTTAATAAAGTTGATGTAAATATTAACACCCTTTTGGTGAATCTAACTTGACGTCTGTTTTCTTTATGTGACAACTGCTTAGATTATTCTATTTGCTTCGGTATAGCCAGTCTTTAATGAGTTAAGTTCCTAAATGAGATAATTGAATTCAAATAACTAGATTATGTCAAATAGCGGAAGTTCTGGTCTATCGGAAATAATCTCTACACCTCGCAAAGTGGGGGTGTAGACCAGAGGTAAGTTCTACGTACTCCGAACCCTCCTTAGACCCCACTTGTGGGACTATATACTTGGTATGACGTTGTTGTAGATTGTGTCAAGTAGAAAAAGCTTAGAATTGACCATCATACTTGTTATTAGATTTAATTAGCATTGAAATTATTATTCATCAATTAAATTTGTTCTGGTTCCATGACAGCTTACCACCAACCTATGCTTGATTTCTTCTGTTTAGGGTTTAGTGAATAGGAAGGGTCTCCTTTTTTTTCCATTTTATTTTTTAAAACATGAGGCTTTTGTAGTCTTTGACAAGATTTGTAGTACTAATTAGGTTGCACTTGCACTTGCTCTTGTTCTTCTCTTTTTCTCTTTATTATTATGGGTGGTTGTTTGTAGATTAAAAAAGAAAGAGCTGGCATACTTTGCCCAATCAGCTAAGGATGGGCTGCGAGATGTTGAAGAATCTGTAAAAAGAGATCTTAGTGTTTCACTCCATTCACTTCAAGATAGTGTTGCTGAGATGCCGTCAAAACCCTCAACTGAAAGAGCTAAAATGGTCATTTCTATACAAGACAAGAGTGGCACGAAGCAATTTCGCATTTACGCGGTATTCCTTGGGTGGTTGCAGTTCATCTATTTACATATGTAGAAGTTTGCATATTTGTTGTTTAGTTATGCCATCTGCACTATAATGTTCTAAACAGGTGTTCTATAATCTTTCCTTCATTCTTAATACACTCATGATGTGTTTTTTGACGTAGAATAGAGTATATACTTGTATATTATCCCTTATCAAAAAAAAAAATAAAAAATACTTGTATATTATCCTAAACAATGGATATTACACAAACACAAGGATGTTACCTGAACAATAAATGCATAGTGCTCCTGATAACAATAGGGGTGAATATAAAATACTTGTTTTTTTTTTTAATTGATTTCGAGGTATTAATAAGTTCGTTTATATAGGAGAAACTAAATAACTTTTTGTTTCAATAAGTGCATAAGTAGCTTACAATTATCATCCATATTCTGTTACACATATATAGCTCAAGTGCTTAATGATGCTTATAATATACGACTTCTTGAAGTTGACTTGTCTCGACTTTAATCTTTTTCCCCCACTTATATTACAAATAAACTGAGTCTAAGTGAGGCAAAGTTTTAATATGTGCTTCTCTTCTTAAAAAAAGGGTTATAAAATGTACTGTCTGCAAAGTGTTGTGTGTGCAGTGATGTTGTAGGCTCATTTGATTTTTCCTTTGGAAGCCTCGATCATAGGAGGCTTTAATTCTGCAACTGTATAGAATGTTCTTTGAAGTATTTCTCTTGTCATCTTTAAATGCAATATACATCAAACTCTAAGTTACTTTGAACTTCATTTGTGTTAAGGCACTTTCAAACAAATATGACTGCAGTGTAAGTGAACTAGCAAAAAAACACTAAAAGATTGAGATACATGTGCAAGTGTAGATGCATTTATTGGTACAAGTTTTTGAGTTCATGTAACATATGCAGAAATAAATGAGTTGAATTAGCATAGGATGAGGTACTTACTTCTATAATGGATATAAGTTTACTTTGAGCATGCAGGGAAAGAAATTAGTTTGGACGGTTTCATCATTTCTTATGGAACTCCAAAGGCTTGAGAGCTTGAGAGCTGGTGGTACCATATATTTTAAATTATGTAATAAACATTTGAAAAGGCGCATCAGAAAATCACTAAATTGTAAAGTGTCCTATTTAAAAAAGCAGATGCCACTTTAGGATCTAATCAACTTTGTTGTAGTTCGCTTTCATGATGGAACAAATCTGTACCAAAAGCTGCAGGATTTAGCTCCCTACCTTTTCTCCATCACAATTGAATTGGTTATTTTTGTAGATGAAGTTAATAGAGAGACCTTTTTTTCTTTAATAATAAGAACTGCTTTAATTACCATTCGGAAAATCGAACATCATATATATAACTTATTTGACAATTAAGCATTATGGAGTTACCTGGTCTCAGGTTCAACTCCCAGATAAAAAACTAGGTGATTTCTTCACATCTATTGTAGCCTTGGTGACTAATATCCCGTGAAATTAGTCGAGGTGCACGCAACCACAATTATCGAAAAAACAATGAAGATGAGAGTCATCCAGGATCATCAAACATTTACCAGTCATGCCTTGAAGTGATCAGCACTTATTAACATAAATAATATGCCATTAATCTTCAAGATATTGCTTAGTTTTTCTTTCATTTTGGCCTTGAACTATTTCACTCCAAAGCTGTTTCTACATCCTGTTAAACTCGTATGGTTCATATTTCTGTATGCTGTTTGTTTGTTAATTTGCTCTCTTGTTGTTTTTCTAGTTCATGAAAGATATGCTTAAGTCATACTTCATAGACAGGAATGAAATGTTGTTATGACTGGCATTCTTATTCTATATTCACGTAGGATGATAAATTTGAGAGGCTGTTCAAATTGTTTGCTGATAAAGTCAAGCTTGAGCTGCAAAATTTGGTTTTCTGCTTTGACGGGGATAAAATTAATCCAAATGCAACTCCCAGTAGTCTCGGAATGGAGGATGATGACATCATTGAAGTGCATGAAAAACCAATTTGTTGAGGTAAAGTTACCTTTTAAAGTATTGGTATTTTCTTCTGCTTCAGCTTCCTCTTCTCCCCTCCTGGGAAGTTTTTCCTTGGTTTGGATATATTTCCTTTTTTTATTCTCTACATTTTAGAGGCTATGCATAAAAGAATCGAGAGCTGCACTTTCCCATGAATGAATAATGTTTTAGAATCTGACCTCTTTATTGTATGACATCTGAGTTGTATTTTTGTTATTTTACTTGCTTCAGTTGATGGACTCCTTCAAATGATTAGAATTAAGTACAAACGGACATTATCCAGACGCACATCTTCCTTTTGCTTGTTTCTCTCTTCCATAATACATGAATCTTGTACACCTGCGGAAAATTTTGATATCCCTTGGAAGGTGGTGAAGGATAGGTAGGATTGATTAGTTCTTGATCCCTTTTTCTTGATATTTGATCATTTTCCATCTCTACTCTCTTAATGTAAGTCATTAAATTTTTAATGCAGGTTTTGATAATGACATTTATTTTGAGTAAGCCCTACAACAATAGCATGTCTAGTGAAATCCCACAAGTGGGACTTGAGGAGGCTAGAGTGTACACAAATCTTACCCCTACCTCAAGGAGGTAGAGAGTCTATCTCCAAAGGACCATCCACTCAAGTACAATAAATCAAAGTACGTATGAAGAGGAAAAATGATAATGAAGAAAACATAACTACTAATAAGGAAATAGTAGCAACAACACATAATGAAGAAAACATAACTACTAATAAGGAAATAGTAGCAACAACACAATAAAACGATAATCAAAAGATAATAAACAACAAACTGTTACCGATATCAAAAGCAAGAAATGCAAGAATAAGGCTAATACTATGGTGGACACCTTCAAGCCTAAACCTTTTCGAAAGCAAGGCAACACTCCACTATTTACCAACTTTGTATCGTAATTTGCGATCTTCACACCATAATGTCTAAGGTCATGTCCTCGGTAAGCTGAAGCTACGTCATGTCCTGTCTAATTACTTTTCTTCAATGCTTTTTCGGCCTACCTCTACCTCCTCGTACTTTATCCAACCTCTCGCCTCTTCCCACTATGATATCTACGCTTCTTCTCTGCACATGCCCAAATCATCTGAACTTTGTTTCCCTCGTCTTATCCAGTACGAAGGCCACAACCACCTTGTCTCGTATATCCTTATTTCTAATCTTATCCCTCCTAGTATGCTCACACATCCATTTCACCATCCTCATTTTTGCAACTTGCATCTTTTGAACATGAAAGTTCTTGACTAGTAATCACTCCATCCTATACAACAAAGCCAGTCTAACTACCACTCTGTAGAACTTACCTTTAAGTTTAAGTGGTACCTTTTTTTCACATAAGACTCCGGAGGCAAGCTTCCACTTAATCCACGCTTCACTCCTTTGGATTAAAGACTTAAGATACTTGAAATTATCCTTCTTGAGGACGGTTCTGTATCTAGCTTCACTTCCATGTATGCCTCATGCATTGCATCAATGAATTTGCACTCCAAAGATTCAGTTTTAGTCTTGCTCAACCTGAATTAGACTCTAGAGTTTATCTCCACATCTCCAACCTTGCATTAACTCTGCTGGATGTCTATCATTATTATATCATTTGCAAATAACATGCACAAACACTCTCATCTTGAATAAATGGTATAAATTCATCCATCACGAAGGCATGTAGGAACAAGCTAAGTGTCAATCCTTGGTGCAATCGCATCTTAACTAGGGTTGTTTAAAGCGAGTGCTTCGTCGCTTAAAGCGAGAAGCAAACCGTACTTGTATCACTTTTCTTCATTGAAGTGAGGTGATAGTGAAAAAGTGAGTTCTTCAGGCCTAGAAGCGAGACAGTATTAGAAGCGGGAAAAAGCGCGCTTTACTGGGGTTGACATTAAGGAAGTTCTTTAAAATTTTTTTTTGTAAGAACACTTGTTTGACTTCTTTCCAAACAATTCCCTTTGTTTCACTTCTCTTGTTGTGATCAAGTCTTTGCTGTGATTGTTTTTTTTTTCTTATGAGAATTGGTAACTTGTATTATCAACAAAGGAATACTCCAGGGAGTATTCCAGTAATACTTACAAAAGCTTACAGGAATGTAAATCTATCCTCCTATAATCTCATAAATAATAGGAAAGATAGATCTTCTTCTTGAGGATATACATGCTTCCACCAAAAATAAAACAGAACCATGCAATTCATCTTCATCTTCTCAAAAGAGTTGCTCTTGTTTTCAAAACACCTTTGGTTCCTTTCTAGCCAAACAGTCCACCAAATGCAGGCTGGGACAACCTTCCATCTCTCTTTATGCCCTGACTGGTTCCCATCTTTGTTCCAGCAAGCTAAAGCCTCCTTTATGTTCCTGGGCGTAGTCCAGTTTATACCCCTAATACTGATGAAATCTGCCACAACTTCATTGTCTCTATACACTGTAAAAAAAGATGGTTTATTGTCTCTGCTTCACATTCACAAAATGAGCATCTGGAACACAATTGGATGCCTCTTTTTCATTAGATTATCTTGAGTTAGTGCAGCCTGCTTAGCCAGCAGCCATGAGAAGCAGGCTATCTTGAATGGGACCTTGACTTTCCATATCATTTTCCATGGCCAGCCTCCTTGATGTGAGTCAGATCTCTGAAACTTCCTGTAGGCAGATCTTACTGAAAATCTCCCTTGTTTGTCTGGAATCTAGTCTAGTTTATCCACATTAGCATTAAAATTCTTGAATTGTTCCCAGGTGTTTAGGAATTCAGCTATTCTATTCATCTCCCAGTCATTCAAAGGTCTTCTGAATCTAAAATTCCACCCCTGGTTGTCTCTCATTTCTTTAACAGTAAACTTTTCCTGAAGGCTTAGAAGGAAAAGATCAGGGAATCTGTTTTTTAGATTTCCTTGACCCACCTAGCTTTCCTCCCAAAACAAAGTCTTCCTTCCATCCCCCACCTTGATTTTACAGTTGTTCATCAGTTTAGGCCACAAATTCCTTACACAAACCAGTGCCATATGGTTGATTGGCAGCTTTGTTGGTCCACCAATTTTTCATGCCATATCTTGCCTTGATAGCCTCCTTCCAGAGAGATTGATCTTGGGAAGCAAACCTCCACAACCATTTCATTAACAGGCTGCTGTTCTGATCTTCAAATTTCTTATTCCCAATCCCCCTTCTTTCTTGCTGATTATGACTTCATCCCATTTGACCAAGTGACACTTGTGTTTATCTGGACCACAATTGCCTTGCCATAGAAAGTAACTTCTAATGGTGTCTAGTCTGTCCCGTACACTAGCTGGCGTAGGGAATAATGACATCATGTAAGTAGGTAAAGCATTCAGGATACTGTTGATGAGAGTAACTCTGCCACCCAGAGACAAATACCGACTTTTCCAATTGACAAGTTTCTTCTCACTTTTCTCCAACACCTTGTTCCATATTCCTTTTGATTTGCTCTTATCCCCCTATGGCATACCCAGATAAACAAATGGTAATTCTCCAATTTTCCCTCCTAGTATGTCTACCAGGCTGGTGATCCTAGGTACCTCATTAACTGGGTAAATAAAGTTTTTTCCCCAGTTAATGTGAAGACCTGAGGTTGCTTCAAACAGAACCAAGATGACTCTTAAATATTTCAGTTCGTTGTTGTCAGCATCACAAAAAATTAGTGTGTCATCTGCATATTGGAGGTGAGTAATTGCCAATTCTTGCATATCTGTCAAACTTGCTTTGAAGCCCTTGATCCAGCTGTTTGTTTGAGCTGTCCTTAACATATCATTAAGTCCCTCCATTGCCAGAATGAGCAAGAAGGGGGATAAAGGGTCCCCTTGTCTCAAACCCCTCTCTGAATTTAAAAAAATCAGTAGGTGATCCATTGATCAACACTGAGAACTTCACCGTAGTAGTGCAGAATTTGATCTAACTTATCCACTTCTCGCCAAAACCCGTATTCTCCAAAGTTTTCCAGAGAAAACCCCAATGTAGATGATCATATGCTTTCTCAATGTCCAACTTTCAAAGAGTGCCTGGGATCTTGCTGATCTGTCTCACATCTACACATTCATTGGCTATCAAGATGGCATCCATGATCTGCCTGCCTTTGATAAATGCCAGTTGATGGGAACCCACCAATTTTGATACCACTTTTTTTAATCTCTCAGTCAGCACCTTTGAGATGATCTTGTAGACACTGCCTATTAAACTAATAGGTCTAAAATCTTTCAGCTCTTTAGCCCCTGACTTCTTTGGTATCAAAGCAATGAAAGTAGCATTCAGACTCTTCTCAAACATTTCCTGTTCATGAAAATTTTGTATTGTTGCAATCACTTCTCTGCTTACTATATCCCAGCAGGAGATGACAAAAGCCATGGTGAAGCCATCGGGCCCTGGTGCTTTGTCGGCAGCACATGCCATGACACAATCTTTTATCTCATTTTCACTGAATTGGCTCTGTAGGAGTAAGTTGTCCTCTTCATTAATTGTTATCCCTGCTCTGGGGTTAAACTGAGGCCTCCATATCTCTGTTTCTCTGTAAAGACTTTGGTAGAACTTAACAATCTCCTCTTTTATCACTGTTGGTTCTTTTGTGTATTCACCATCTATGTCCAGCATGTTAATGTTGTTGTATCTTCTAGGTATATTAACGTATGTGTGAAAAGCCTATAGGTTTAACTCTACGAAAGTCTATATACAAAAAACATACAAATCCAAGACCAAGCATTTTCAAAGACCATAACATACACTTTGGGATATTAATGGTTTCTCTAGTGTCCATAAAAAAGCTTTACTTTTAACTTTAAATCAATACACCACTAGTAAATCAAATGCAAGACAAAGGCTTTATATATACTAAAGTTATACTTAAAATCTATACCCCTAGTAAATCAAATACAAGACATAGGCTTTATATATACAAAAGTTATACTTCAAATCTATACCACTAGTAAATCAAATGCTATACTAAAATTATACTAATCCTTTTGTTTTACGGATAATGTATTGTTGCAATCAGGAAGGCGATGCAAAAGACTTGCTGTGTATATATACTTTAGCTGTTTTGTATATATACTTTAGCATTACATTATCAGTAAAAGAATTATTATAATTTTAGTATAGCTAAAGTATATATACAACACAGCTAAAGTATATATGCACAACAAGTCTTTTCGAGTATATATACAACACAGCTAAAGTATATATGCACAACAAGTCTTTTCGATCGCCTTCTTGATTGCAACAATACATTATCAGTGAAACAAAAGGATTAGTATAATTTTAGTATATATACACAACAAGTCTTTTCGATCGCCTTCTTGATTGCAGCAATACATTATCAGTAAAACAAAAGGATTAGTATAATTTTAGTATAACATTTGATTTACTAGTGGTATAGATTTTAAGTATAACTTTTCTATATATAAAGCCTATGTCTTGCATTTGATTTACTAGGGGTATAGATTTAAAGTATAACTTTAGTATATATAAAGCCTTTGTCTTGCATTTGATTTACTAGTGGTGTATTGATTTAAAGTTAAAAGTAAAGCCTTTTATGGACACTAAAGAAACCATTAATATCCCAAAGTATATGTTATGGTCTTTGTAAATGCTTGGTCTTGGATTTGTATGTTTTTTGTATATAGACTTTTGTAGAGTTAAACCTATAGGCTTTTCACATGTATGTACTGGTTTTGTCTTGCGTTTGTACATGGACTTTCATAGGGGTAAATTGTTTTATGTACTCCAAAAGAAACCGTTAATATACCAATCTTCTAGGGGGCAACTTGGTATTTTTGTCTCCTTTCAACCACAAAGCCCTCGACCTTTGCCTCCATGCCACCTCCTCCCTTTTGGCATTTTCTTCAAATTCTACTGTAAGGACAACTCTAAGATATGCCTCATCATTTGACAGTTGTCTCTGATCTTGAATTTTCTCAAGCTCAGCTAGCTGACTTAGGATGCTCTGTTTCTGAAGCCCCAGGTTGCCTTGGTTAGTATTGCTCCATTCTTTCAGTTTTCCCTACAAATACTCTAGCTTTTCTGCTAAAATAAAGTCAGGTCTGCCTCAGACAAGACAAGAGCTGCACCAAGCTTTTATTTTCTCTTTGAAATTTTCTATCTGAATCCACCAATTCTCGAATTTGAAATATGAGTTGGATCTTTCCCAATTTCCACATTCGAGTATCAAAGGACAGTGGTCTGAAACAACCCGATGCAAAGCAGATTGTTTGACATACTTGAAAGATGTTTCCCATGACTCTCTTTTTCAAGGTAGTTTTTTAGTTCTTCTCTTTTTTTCTTCTTCTTTTCTTCTTTTCTCTATTTCTTAGTTGCAAGTTTGCTAGTTTTTTTTTCCAGACTTGCAGTCTGCAGTTTTTGGAATTCTTTTTCTATTTTCCTCTTTCTTTTTGTTTTATAATATAATCTTCTCTACGACTATGCTGCAATATAATCTTCTATGTTTTTTCTCCTTTCTATTTTGTTATTTTTTCTTTACTTGATATTTCTTTCTCAATTTCTCTATTATGCTCTGTTTTTTGTCTATATGTTCTGCAATTTTTCCTCTATTTTGTACTCCTTCTATCCTTTATGTAGTTTAACTTGGCATGGAGTTTAAGGAAGAAAGAAAGACTTTTGAAACCTGCGGCCTAATTTAGTCATAGATGTTTCTGTGGCTATAATCTTTCATTTGGAGTAATATGAACATTTTAGAGTTAAATTGTTACTAAATATAGAAATCTGCCATTCTTTTCAGACTGACTAAACAAAAAAGCGAGCCATATAAATTGGGACAAAGAGAGTTATGTTTTTTGTCGTTCTATCTCCTTTGCATCTGTATAATAATATGTTATGACGTGGAGGATTATTGACTATTTAGCTATATTAGCTATTATTTTACTTATTAATTAAGAAATGAAAGATTTACTTAATATGTTATTTTTTGTTGAGTTCTTGGTTATTTGTCTATACGTATTTAATATTTGATGCGATTATACTTGCACTAATGCACCGGATCCCATCAGAACTCCGAAGTTAAGCGTGCTTGGACGAGAGTAGTATTAGGATGGGTGACCCCCTTGGAAGTTCTCGTGTTTCATTCCTCTCTTTGAAGGGGACCCTTGGAATAACTTGTAAAGTTGTTACCATGTGACCAGGAGGTCACAGGTTCAAGCGTTGGAAACAACCTCGGGTAGAAATGCAAGGTAAGGCTGTGTACAATAGACCCTTGTGGTTGGACCCTTCCTCGGACCCTACGATAGTGGGAGATATAGTGCATCAGGCTTGCCTTTTTTAATACTCAAATATATATTTTTTAATTTATGTATTAAATTGCGCCTTAGTTGAAAAAAGCGAGCCTTTGTAACTTTTTTCGCTTTTTGCTCGTATCCGTGTCGCCCCAGCACGATGTGTAATATCATTATCGATTTCCTTACTCCCTTGGATTTTGATTCAAATACTTGAAACTATCTCTCTTGGGGATAGCCTACATGTCAAGCTTCACTTCCACATATACCTCATGCATTTCATCACTGAATTTACACGCCAAATATTATGTTTTGGTCTTGCTCAATTAGAACCCATTAAGACTCTAAAGTTTGTCTCCCACCTCCAACCTAGCATCGACTCTGTTACATTTTTCATTAATTAGTACTATGTCATCTGCAAATAACATACATCATGATGCCTCACCTTGAATAAACCGCGTCCATTCATCCTTCATCAGCATATAGGAATGAGCTAAGTGTCTTGCCCTGGTGCAACATCATCTCAATTGGAAAGTACTCTGAGCTCCATCGTACTTGTCGCTTATCGCCCTAGTGTAGGCCATCAGTTCATTTTCAGTCTCCAGGCGTCTCTAGAGGACTTGCCGCTAGACTTTGTCATAGGCCTTTTCAAGGTCAATGTATACCTTATGTAAATCCCTCTTCCTTTCCTTGTATTTCTTCACTCATCTCCTCACAAAATGAATAGCTTTTGTACCCTGACATGAATTTGAATTGGTTTTCGCAAATGGATACACCACAACTCACCCTTATCTCTACGACCCTATCCCAAACTTCCATGGTATGGCTTAGCAATTTGATACCCCTATAATTATTGCAGTTTTGGATATTGCCCTTTTATACAATGGAATCATTGTACTTCACCTCTGCCTCCACCTCCATCTCCATTCTTTGGTCATTTTTGTCATTTTTGGGTATGGACCTGCCCTGTTTGTGCTCTTTCAAGACTCCACTAGAATCTCATCAGGTCTTATCACTCTTCTCCTGCACATGCAACTAATAGCACCCTTAAACCTCCTTAAACTTAATACACATACAAAACCCAAAATCTTGCTCATAGTGCTCAAAACACCCGACACGATGTCGCTGACCCTTTCTTTGTTCAAGAGTTTATGGAAGTATGCCTGTTATCTTCGTCTAATGAGTATCTCTTCCACGAATACCTTGCCTGCCTTCTCTTCGATGTACTTCGCTTGATCCAAGTCTTGATCCTTCCTCTTTCTCGCCTTAGTGAGCTTGTACCACTTCGTATTTCCACCTTTGTCTCCTTATTCAACATTCAAGCGTTCAAAAATTGTCGTCTTTGCCATGGTAGCTGCCAACTTAGCCTCTTTTTTTGTTGCCTTATACTTTTCCTTATTTGTCTGCTTCTCCTTGGTGTCTTTGCAATCCACCGACTTTGCAGACAACCTTCTTTGCTTCTACTTTGCCTTGGACTTCTTCATTCCACCACTAATCTCCTCGATGACCACCATAGTTACCCCTTGAAACCCGACACCTGTGTTGTTGTTTCCCTAATGCAACTAGCTATAATATCCCACGTCTTGTTCACATCCGCACTACTCCAATCCTCCATCGGCATAAGCTTCTCCCCCATCTCCCAAGATAAGGTAGAGGCAAGCCACCCCATTTAATCGGGATAAGCTTCTCCCCCATCTCCCAAGATAAGGTAGAGGCAAGCCACCCCATTTAATCCTCGGCCGGGCATAGTCTTCTTCTCCCTCTCTCAATCTCCAAGTCCATCACCAAGAGATTCTGTTTGGTAGTAAGATTCTCACCCAGGATAACCTCCAGTCCTTTATCTATCACCCTTCATAAAGAGTAAGTAATCTATTTGAGTTTGGCCAATTGCTCTACGAAAGGTAACCAAGTTGTCCTTTTTTGGTTAAAATTGAATTCAACTTATAATCCTAGGTTTATGTGACTGACGTTCATGTGTTCTCTATTTCATATGACATTAACTCATGCTCATATGCCTCATATCATCCATTATAAATGTATGCATCTCCGTTTTATTTTACTGGATTCAGCATGAAATCCAAGGATAAAATTGGGTTTTCATGCGAACACCAAAAGAAAATTATAACAAAATATTATTTGCAACTTTTCAATATCTTTTCACACCTTCAAATACTGTCTTATATCTTTTTTTCCAATAAATCCACATAACTGCTATTGGGCCAACGTTCCATGCCCTAGGACTTCTCTTCTCCTGTAAGCCCAGCTATAGAATGCCGCCTTCACTGAGATTGACATCAATCACTGTACAAAACCAATTAAGAATCATTTTCCAGAGTCAGTTAACCAACTGACAATGCAATAAGAGATGATCCACATCTTCACCTAAGCTCTTGCACATGAAGCATCAACTAACATAGAGTGATCTTCTACTTTAACCAGTTTTCTTCTGTCAATATCACACCTCTTGTTGTCAACCACGCAAAGAAACACACCTTTCAACCCTAGGTATGCATAGCACAATGAGGGCAAATACATTCATCTCTCAATAATCCCTCGTAATAAGATTTAAGGTGAATAAGTCAACTCTGCTCTCTCGCCATCTCTGTACATCCAATCTATTGATTAGAATATCATGTCCATACGACAACTCGACCAAACTAAGAAATGCTTCCAAGTCCTTATCTTGTAGATTCCTCCCGAACCTCAGACTCCGATGAACTTCCTCACAAGATCTACAAATTTGTTGGATGGTATCTTTCTTTGGCAAGACAGTCTATACATGTTAGGGAAGACTTCCCCAGTTCATTCTCCCCTCACCACTTATGCGCCCAAGAACTAACTTTACTACCATCCCCAACCCTGAAAGAAATGTTTCTACTGGAGTGTTCGCACGCCTTCATAATACTCCATATGCCATGTCCAGATTGTGTTGTGATGTTTTAGTCCTCCACCACCTTCCATTATGCCATATTTTTTTCGCTACCACATCCTTCACAATACATTCTCCTCTACTCCAAACCTCCATAACCACTTCCTTAAGTTGTTATTTGTTGAAGCCCAAAGATCTTTCATCAAGTCCTCCCCATTCATTCGGAGATGTGACAATTCTCCAATTCACTAAGTGAAACTTGCTAATTCCTTCTGTTGTATCCCGTAGAATTTTTTCTTGAAGTCTTTTCAATCTTTCTGTCAGTTAACCAGGTATGCAAAAGCGGCATGAAACATATGGGGATGCTTAGACAAAGTCCTTTTGATCAATACTTCTCTCTCCTTTCAACAAGTATCTCTTTGTTATGCACCAATAACCCTCGCGGATTTTTCGGTTATCAAAAAAAAACAAACAAACAGAAGATACTCAAAGTTCACTTAGTTCGACTGCTTGCTAAGCAGGGGCGGACCTAGGGTACGGGTGAACACCCTCGACGAAAAATTTCACTTGTATATACAAGGTAATTTTTTACAATTACGTATATTTATTAAATTTGAACACCCTGAACAATAAGTATAGGCTAGTTTAGTGGTAAGTTTCCTTAAAAATGAACCTGTGCCACCTAGGTTCGAATCCCACATAATGCACTTCGTTTATTTTTTTATATTTCGGACCCCCCGAGCGAAAATCCTAGATCCGCCACTGTCGCTAAGCAGAAAGTGGCAGACATGTTGGGAAATAATAATATCTTAAACAAAAATTATAAACAATTTAAAAATAATAAGAAACTCTCGGCTGCTGAATAGTTTTTTCCCCTTGAGAAATGAAACAAAGATAAAAGAAGCTTCTTAAGATGATACTTGTACAGTAAACACCAAGTGACTGTTTTTTCCTATTTATTTAGTAGATCTAGGTTGGGAATGGCACGGTAACTTCTCAAAACCGTAGTGTCTCAATCTGCTAGGTTTTGCAGTAGGCTTAGTTGCTCGGACTCTCCAAAAATGTTGCCGCACCCGTTTCAGATCCTTCAAAAATACACTATTTTCGGAGGATCCGACACACACCCTTCGACATTTTTGAAGAGTCGGAGCAACATAGGCTGTAGGTTACTTGTTGAAATTTTATGATATAAAGGGCAATGTGAATATGCCCTTTATATATACTCTGTCCTAAGCTCTTCCTTTGCACTTTAAGCTTGCTATATATCCCTCCCTTTATTTGTTGTGTGGCTGGAAAGAACATTTTCTTATTTTACCACCTTTTCTCTTTGTATTTTGTTAGCCTCCTTATTTTTGTTGATCTGTTTCAGGTTGAGTTCATCGTGCAGCTGAAGGTGCCTTTTCCTGTTTTGCTATGCTTTTGGTCCATTTAGTCAGACTTCCCTGTACAGTAGTAGGAGAGTGTCAGAGAAGCTTTTTTTTTTGGATATTGGAAGACAAGATTTTGGAGTTCGGTTTTCATCTGGTGCTTTTGCCCTCTAATTGCATTTTCTTTTTGTTTGAGGGGCGAAATCAGAAATGAGCCATCACCTCGTTGTGTATGTCAGAGGCTCAACTGGTTTCGTTATGACGATAATAACAAAAAGCATAATTGTTGTTTTAACGTTTGAAGTCTGAATTTAAATTAGTAACCTTCATTCCAATGGATGCACATGCACGTACATGTGTCTGAACACAATCACCTTGTGTTTTTCCAGCATAACTGATTCCATGCTATGGTTTTAGTGTTTATCCTTTTCGCCTTTTTGTTGCGACTAGCCATCCATGGCTACTAGGTCGTATGGTCATTTGAGACAAATTAGGAGTTCGCGGGATCGCAGGTTGCGCCTGTTTATCATGCGAGGCGAGATTTGGCCTATGGATTCCCTAAAAAAGACCAAATGCATGTCCCCTAAATTTTACATCAAGGGTTGTTCGGTAAGTGTATAAATATAATACTGCATAGAATATATTACTACTACTTGTATTAGTTATGCTTGTATTAATTAT
>JAABOM020000075.1:15299695-15337197 GCA_011800125.2 Solanum clarkiae
AGAGTCTTTTGTGGATATTTAGTCAGTGCCATATGAGTGTGAGCTAAATTGATAAATTCGTATGTTGTGTGCTAATTCAGAACTTTTTCTGTTACTCTAAGTGAGACAGTAGATTAATTGGATTAGGAAAAGATCTTTGGGCTTTGTTCTTAAACACAAAGCCCACTTAGCTAAAATGACCAACCAAAAATGCATTATATCCCTTGTTACTAATGTTTAAGCCTAATTTGTTCCTATTCTTTGCAAACACCTGATTAACCTAGCCTTTTTAGTTGTAAAATCCTAAAATTAGCCCGGGTCTTCCTTGACCATTGTGCACCTTGACTGAGGCAAAAAGCCTAAATTGAGAGTGGCTACCAAAAGTGGCCCTGAATCTGAGGATGGATATTATGCACCTCAACTCAGGTTAAAAGCCTAAGTTGAGGGTGGTTGGTGTAAGAGTGAAACACAAAAATAAGCGGGAAGTTAGTGATACAGAGAAAAGGAGAGAAACCATGTACTGGAAGGAAAAATAAGTGATGCCTTAGTTGTGAGTTAAAAAGAAAAATGAAGTGTAAAAGCAAGGCAAAAAAGCTGAAAAATGAAAAGAAAGCACCCAGAAAAGCTTGAAATAGGAGAAAGCGAGAATGAGATAGAAAATAACATAGTTGGTAGGGCAAAAATGTAGGAAAACATAGTGTCAAGGAGGGGCATTAGTCACTATGTTCCCAGAATACCATACCAAAGCCCCTTGAGCCTACGTTACAAGCCTAGAAAGTTCTAAAGTAATCCTATTCCAAGTAGTTGAATGTCTTAGTCATGATAATAGGGGAAAGCCGGTGGTATTAGTCATGATGCATGGATATCTTTTGTGAGATTGAGCAATTTTGCATAGTCTCAAAGTTATACATGAAAAGATCATTGAGAGTCAGACATGGGACTTCTTTCTGTGAGAGAACTTGCATTGTATTGTTAGCACTAAACTTATTTATTGAATATGGATAGTACCTCGCTTGTCATAGTTGTGTTGTCACATGCATTATTCTTTATTGGTTTGCTAGATGGCTATCTAATTCTGTATTGAAAAGGTGGTGTGGTTCTGTGAGTTTGAGAGTGATATGATGTATGCCACTGGGTTGAGATCTATATGTTACTGTATTACTTATATAGACTTAGTCTACCGCTTGAGGTCAAGCAACAATTTTAAGTTGAGTGTATTGATGTACTGTCAAAATACAACACTTTTGATGCTTAAAACTTGGAATTTTGTGTGTTCTCAATGCGATGTTAGTTGGTTTTATATGTTTTTGTGCTATATTTGCCGAATTCCAGGGTTTGCCTTGATTTTGGGAAGAAAGTACAGAAGTTGCTAATTTTGATGTAGTACGAGACCCTTTACAGGCCATAGTTCACTCTGTGAGTCGTGAAGTGGATTTCATGGACAATTCCAGTGAGGGGTTGATTTTCTGAAGTTGATTCTACGAACATTAGGGGTGGAAAAATTAAGGCCAACTCGACCAACCCCCAACCCGACCCAACCCATTGAAGTTTGGACGGGTTAACAACCCATCCAATTATTAGCTTAACTCATCTCAACCCAACCCATTTCAACCTATATGAAATTGGGTTGATATGCAACTTGAATTAATTCGAGAGAGATCTTGTTAAAATATTTTCAAATTACTTTTTTTCAATTTGATATATTCTATATTACCATAATAAAGAAAAATATAATTAATTTAATTAAGTGCTAAAATATAGAAGAAGAACAAATAGAATAAGTAAAACTTAGTAAAAATTGGGTCAGGTTGGGTCTTGACCTAGTCTATAACTCGTTACTCAACCTGTTTTGACCCAACCCATTTTGACCCAAGTAAATTTGGGTTGGGTTGGGTCTTGACCCATTTGATATCTTGACCAATTATAACCCACTCAAATTTGATCTAACCTGCCCAATTGCCACCCCTGATGAACATGCAGACGAGTCCTAGAACAGGGTTTGTGCCCTGGGATCAAAGATTAGGGGCTTTCTGAAGATTCATCCTACGAAACCCCCATACGGGTGGTAAACCACTTTTTAAGTCGTAGAGGGGTATCATAGACTTGAAGTCTAGACTTCTAGCAGCATTGTACGAGACTCCGATTATGAGCCGTGGAATGCAATACGACTTGTAAACCTTTTCGTGAGGTGTGTCAACCCAACCATCCTATTGTGTTTATGACATGTGTTTTAAATATTATAATTAGGTTTTTAGGTTATTTTTCATGAAGTTAACACGTAGTACACAGAGAACTCAACAATTTGAGAGGCAAAATAATAAGATAACATTGGAGAGTTTTGAGAAACACTTGTACTTTGATTTCATCTTTAATCTTGTAATCTCTTTGAAGTTGGATTTGCTTGTTCTTGATTCAATTGTGTAAGTTCTCCATTATGTTACTCCAATTCATAAGTCTGGCATCTACACAAATCATGAGAAGCTTAATCCACAACTAGGGTTGTGGGAACAATGAAGAACTAACAAGGTAAAATCGGATAATTCATAATTCTTAGAAAGCATGCATGCATGTATTAATTAACTCTCTTCATTTTGCATTTTTCTTGTGATGGCCAACATTAGAACTCGCACAGTGTTACTGACTAAACCAAGGTAGTAATCAATAGGGAAAGAGATTAATTAACAGGATTCAATTGATGTGTTCTCATCTAATCAACTGAACTGGGCTAAGGAAAGGTTGTACTGGGACTAATAGGTAAGGGTTAGTAATGCACACTGTGGAGATTGGTCAAGTCACATAGTGAAATTCATCTCTTGCCTAGACCAAAGGGTTTGGTGAACTTAACATACCATCCTGCATGCAACACATTAGAAAAGAACTAGGTTATCTACTGATACTAAGTTAGGGAATCATGGGGAACACAATACCCTAGTTTCTCTCCATATTAACTTCACTCTTGTGTTAGGTAGGTTTACTTTTCTACTGATTATTGCAAACCCCCCTCTTTTTGGGGAAGTAAATCAGTTAATTCACTTAGGTCTACGTGTTTCCTTTGGCTCGACCTAATCTTGGTTAGGTTATATTTCTTGAGAATGACAACTTTATCCTTAAAAAGGA
Source organism: Solanum clarkiae (assembly GCA_011800125.2). NCBI lineage: Eukaryota > Viridiplantae > Streptophyta > Magnoliopsida > Solanales > Solanaceae > Solanum > Solanum clarkiae. The sequence goes on from JAABOM020000075.1 coordinate 15,302,792, forward strand.
GGTGTAACTTGGGTGACATCAATGGGATGCCCCTGTTTAATTTGTGAAGAAAAAGGACGTCTCTATGAGAATGTGTATTGCTTATAGATAGTTGAGCAAAGTGACAATCAAGAACAAATACCCTCTCCCTAGGATTAATAATCTATTCGACCAGCTTTAAGGTGTAGCCATGTTTTCCAAGATTGATTTGACATTCGGATATCATCACAGATTCTTAGGTGAGTTATAGGCATTATGAGTTCCTTGTGATGTCCTTTGGGCTGACTATTGCCCCAGCCACATTTATCGAATTATGAATGGTCTATTTTGACCATATTTGGATTCCTTTGTGATTGTCTTCAACTATGATATATTGGTCTACTCCAATAGCACAGAGGATCATGAGAAACACTGGAGGATTGTACTTCAATGGCTTAGAGAGGAGATGTTACATGCCAACTTCTCCAAGTGTGAGTTTTAGTCGAGTTCGGTAGCATTCGTGGGTCATACTGTGTCTAGAGAGGGTATTCAAGTTGATCCAGCAAAGATTGAGGAGGTTCAGGAGTGGACTAGACCTACTTTAACCACTGAGATTCGTAGTTTTTTAGGCTTAGCTTGTAATTGCAGTTTGTCATAGCAGCCCCATTGACCAGGATCACTTAGAAGAATGCTCCATTCTTGCGGTCGGATGAGTGTGAAGAGATCTTCCAAAAGCTCAAATGTTTGTTGATTATGGCTCCTATTTTGACATTACCGTGGAGGGTGTTGATTTCACAGTCTATAGTGATGCATCCCGGGTTGGTTTAGGTAGAGTCTTGATGCAAAAGGGAAAGGTGATAGCTTATTCTTCTAGGCAGTTGAAAGCTCATGAGAAGGACTATCCCACCGATGACTTAGAGTTGGCAGTGTTTGTGTTTGTATTGAAGCTATGGAGACACTATCTTTATGGTGTTCATTGTGACATCTTCACTGATCATCGTAGCCTATAGTACATATTCAGTCAGAAGGACTTGAATTTGAGACAGAGAACACGGATTGAGCTTCTGTAGGATGATGATATGACTATTTTATATCATCCTCGGAAGGCCAATGTGGTGGCGGATGCTTTAAGTAGAAAGGCTTCTAGTATGGAGAGTCTTGCAGCTATTCAGGTTGAGGACTAACCCTTGGCTATCGATGTTCAGAAATTGGTTAGTTAAATTGGTGAGATTACATATTTATGATCAAGGTGGGGTGCTTATTATTTATTGAGGCTCACTCATCCTTGATGGATCAAATTTGCATGAGGCAGTTTGAGGATGAGAAGCTATGTCAAATTCGCGATAACGTGAACAGAGGGGAGGCTAAGGAAGCTAACCTTGATTCTGAGGGTGTTTTGAGGATTGGGAGTCATATTTGTGTGCCCAAGGTCGGTGATTTGGTCAGACTGATACTTGAGGAGGTCATTGTGCTCCATATTCTATTCATTCTAGGGAGCGAAGATATATCATGATCTGAGTCAGCATTATTGGTTGTATGGCATGAAGAGAGACATATCAAAGTTTATAACCAGGTGCTTGACATGCCAGCAAGTCAAGTATGAGCACTTGAGGCCAGGTGGAGAGCTCTGAGGATGCCCATTCCTGAGTAGATGTGGGAGCACGTTGCCATGGACTTTGTTATTCGCTTACCTCCTCCTGTTGGGGGTTTTAACTTTATTTGGGTAGTGGTGGATTGGTTGACCATGTTTGCCCACTTCATTCTAATCAAAGTGAAGTATATAACTGAGAGATTGGCCTATCTCTACATTAGCCAGGTTTTGGGCTTCACAAGGTCCTAATTTCTATCGTGTTAGATCGTGATTCATCGTTTACTTCACACTTTACTTCACACTTTTGGAGGGGCTTACATCATGGGTTGGGTGCATATTTGGATTTGAGTACAATATTTCATCCCCCTGACTGATGGCCAGTATGAGAGGATCATTCAAGTAGTAGAGGATATGTTTCGAGCCTGTGTTATTGATTTTGGTGCTAGATGGGACTAATACTTGGCCTTGGCGGAGTTTGCATACAACAACATTTATCATTCGAGCATTCAACTGGCTCCTTTTGAGGCTTTATATGGATGGCGGCGTAGATCACCCATCTATTGGGTTGATACGATAGCACTGGATAGCATGGGTGTTGATACAACGGGTGTAGTTGATTTAGAGTAGAATGGTGATAGCCTAGAGTTGCCAAAAGAACTATGCAGATAGGCAGATTTGACCATTGGAGTACATGGTTGGTGACAGTTTGGTTGAATGTCTCACCCTTCAAGGGTGTTATGAGATTCGGGAAGAAGGACAAGCTCAGTCCTAGGTTCATTGGTCCTTTTGAGATTCTAGATAGAGTGGGAGAGGTGGCTTATGGACTTGCTTTACCACCCAATCTATCTTCAATCCATCCTATGTTTCATGTTTCTGCAACATTATATTTCGGACGAATCTTGTGTGATTTTCGTGGATTCAGGGTAGTTCAGCCCAGATTTGACTTTTGAGGAGCATCTGGTGGCCATTTTGGATAGGTAGGTGCGAAGTTGAGGACTAAGGAGATCGCCTTAATAAAGGTCCATTGGAGCCATAGGCTAGAAAGTGAGGCTATTTGGGAGATACTATCAGATATGTGTGTCAAGTGTCCTTAGTTATTTGAGCCTTCAGGTATGTCCCTTATCTGTTATCTCATGTTTGAGGATAAACATTATTTTTAGTAGTGGATGAAGTAATGACCTCAAAGGTCATTTTTGGCTTTTTTGACCAAATTACCATTTTATCCTTCCCTAAAGTTACCTTGACTCATTTTTGGTCATGTCTAAAAGTTAGATTTTGAGAACCTTGTAAAAAATTGGAGTTTTGCTAAAGAAAGAGTTTTTAAAGATTGAAATTAGAAATTTTGGATTTTGGGGTCATTTTAGATTTCAAGTGTCGGATTATGATTTTGCCAATTCCATTAGCTCCGAAATGCCAAATCTAGTGTAGGAGGACTTGCAGAACTAAATTTGGAGTTAAAAAAGAGATTTTAGGCCCAAAATTGCATTTTTAGTTCATTTTGGATAATAAGTTTGACTTTGACCAACAGTCGGAGTTTGGAGGCTCGGATCAATATTTCGTCATTTTAAATGGTTTCGGATGGTGAAATTAACACTACAAATGGATTCGTTGTAATCTTTAGAGCTTCCAAGAATATTTTGAGTTTTTTAGTTCGAAACAAGTTTAAACGATCTCTCATGGGTTTGGGGCCAAGGAGGTTCTGAATTTAAATTATGACGGTTCCATTGAGTCGGGAACATTATTTCTGGTAGGGTTTCATATTTGGTTTTTGCTCACGGTGTTCTTAACGAATCTCAAGGGTCCGTTTCTTTATTTTCTAGGCTGGGTAGTTACTGGTTTTTCACAGTTTTTAGTGCTGGCAAGTTTATTCTTCACAATCTAGGAGGAGAGAGGCGTGTTCGTGGAGCACGTGCACGCCTATCCCTCCACATTGGCAAAAGGTTCTCCGTATTTGTAGAGCACTGCAACCTAAGGTTTCCTCGTTTGCAGAGCACAATTAGTGGCCTGAACTGTGATCTCCTTTAAAGACATGTTTTATTTAATTTCCACTATTTTTAATATCCTGAACTTCATATTTAAGAGATTCTTCAAGGTTTTTCAAGGCCAATCGATTGGGTAATTATTTTGTAACCTATTTCATTAATTTCCATTGATTACTTTGTGTTTTTAACTAATAATTTTGGAATTTTAATGGTGGAATTTAGGGGGTTTTTGGACTTTGATTCCTAATACTAATTTGATGATTGCTACCTCATTTTAACTCCATTTTTTAAAGATTGTCGTCACTGAACTCCTTGTTACTTGGGGAGTATTTTCATGTATAAATTTTTAGATTTTGGCTACTTCTTTTGGTATGAAACTTTTGACCAATTTACCCTTTTACTATGAATTGATTGATTTTAGAGTCATTAGATTCATTATGTGATTGTGACGTTGTATTTAAATGGATTTTGGTGATTCAGAGTATCATAAAAATGAGAAAGCTTTGAATTTGACTTGATTCAAGACTTTATCTAAGGTAAGTGGACTTCTAACCTTCTGTTAAGTATGATTGAACCTTGTATGCTCCTATGTGTACAAAATTGAGTACTTTGGGATAGAATTGTATTTACAGGCTTTGATTTTGAGGTTTTCAAATTGAGTAGTTGCTCTTATATTGAAATATTGACTTGTGAAATAAATTGTGAAGCCGTTGGACTTATGATCTTGTGAATGATTTGATATTGATACTGAGATAATGCTTATATTGAGATGAGCATTATATATATTGAGACATTGATGATATTGATCTATTGATGATATTGAGTCACTGATGATATTGATCTATTGATGATATTAAGGAACCGATGAAACGATATATTGATGATATCGAGTCATTGATGACATTGATACTATGATAATATTGAAATTATTATGATATTGATACGGTGATATAATTATGATCATGTACATTGCATCTATTATTACTTGTGCATTGATGCATGTGATGGCTATGGCCGAGAGATGAATAAGGTAACATGTTGGTTGGTTGCCGAGGTCTCTTCTGGTTGATGTTAGTTGAGGTTTCTGCCGGTGAGCCGAGGTAATATGTGACGTCGCCCAAGCTACACCTCCTTTTCGAGGCTAAAGAGGTCATTGTCAAGATATATAACCTAACCGACGTTAGAGTCGATCCCACAATGAATATAGTAGACTTAGATAAATTCAAGCAATTCGGGTTGACTAACCTGCTTATCTACCTAAAGGGGGGGGAGGGGGGGAGAGGTTTTGTAACAACTATGAAAGGTAGCTCTAAACCAAGACAAGTGTCAAAAAAAGTATGAAGAATAACTAGAGTATTGTGTTCCCCATGATTCCCAAACTCAGTACTACCAAATAATCAAATTCTTTTCTAATATGTGGCATGCAGAACAGTAAGTTAAGTTTACCAAACACTTTGGCCTAGGTGAGAGGAGAATTTCACTATGTGATTTGGTTCATACCCGCAGTATGAAATTACTAACCATTACCTATTGTTCCAGTACAACCTCCCCTTGGCCTAGTTCGGTTGATTAGATGAGAAACATCAATCGAATCCTATTAATTGATCTCTTTTCCTATTTATTAATGCCTTGATCTAGTCAGTAACACTAGGCGAGTTCTAACATTGGCCATCGTCAAAAAGCATTCAAACAGAAGAGAATTAATTAATACATGCATGCACACTTTTCAAGTATTATGAATTATCTGGTTTTACCTTGTCATTTCTTCATGGTTCCCACAACCCTAATCGTGAATTTAGCTACTCATGATAAGTATAGATGCAAGATATATGAAGTTGAATAACATAATTAGGCACTTATACAAGAGAATTAAGCACAAGGAATCCAAACTCTTCACCAAGAATCACAAGATTGAAATTAAAAGACAAAATAAAGTTTTACAAGTGTTTCTCTCAAGCTCTATGTTGTTCTCTACTGTTCTGTTACATTCCTTTATGAAAAATAACCTAAAAAATCTATTTAGTCTTTAAAATAAAAGACCAAAATGGATTAGGAGAATTCGGTTGGTAGACTCTAAGGGAGTTTCTACGGGTCGTATAATGTTGTATGGTATAGTTGGGCTTTCATGAATTGCTTTTTCAAATTTGGGGCTGACTTCTACGACACCTTCTGTGACGCTTATAAAATTTTACTGCCCATAGAAGGCTTTGTCCAATGGCCTTTCAGCAACTCCCCACTTTCTGATCCTCAAGGCATGACACCAAGTCTAAGGCTCGTAAAATATTCTACATCGCGTCTGCATGTTCGTAAAGTTAACTTCAGAAAATCACCCTTCATTGGAATTGTAAACGAAACCATATCAACGGCCCATAAAAGGTCTTGTGGAGCCTCTGCTTCAGCAAATTTTGCACACTTAGCCCTAAAACTGTGCCAACCCTATAATTCTGCAAAACAAAAATAAAAACACATCAAATCTACTAACATCAAATTGAGAACATACAAATTTACAAGTTTTAAGCATCAAAAGTGTTGTATTTTGACAGCACATCAATACCCTCAACTTAAAATTGTTGCTTGTCCTCAAGCGACAGACTCAATCTACATAAGCAACACAGTAACACACAGACCTCAATCTAATGGCATACATCAAATCAAATTCAAACATAGATACACACACCAATTTAAAAACACATTAGATAGTTATTCAGCAACCCAATACAGATCAACATATCTAACAGTGCAACTCTGACAAACAAGGTAATTATTAAAAAGCCACAATCACTGAGTTTGTCTAATGTCAACATTGCAATGGAAGTGCCCTCACAGAAATAAGTCTCATATATCTCTCATAATAATAACTTTAGATTCAATGCTTAGGACAATGCAAAATCATTCACTCTCTCAAAAGACATTCAAATACCATGCTCAATACCATATGCTTGCACCTATACTCGTGACATAACCTTTGACTACTTGGACGAGGATGACATTAAGACTTTGTTGGCTCATAACATAGGCTCGGGGGGGTTTTGGTTCGATGTTTTGGGAACATAGGCTAAAGGCCCTCCTTGACACTGCACTTTTCTACACTTTTGTCCTACCAACATTGTTATTTTTTATCTCATTCTCCGTTACTCCTATTTTAAGGTTTTATGGGTGTCTTATTCTGATTTTTCTGTTTTTTTCCTTATATTTTCACATCATTTTTCTTTTTAGCTCATTGCTTAGGCATCACTCTTTTTTGTTTTTGCACCCCTAGTACCCATTTTTATCTCCTTTTCTATGTATCATGAGTTTTCCCCCTCATTTGATGTTTACCCATATACTAGCCACCCTCAACTTAGGCTTTTGGCTTGAGTCAAGGTGCACAATATCTAACCTAGGAACCAGGGCCAGTTTTGATAGCCACACTGAACTAATTTTTGCCTAGTCAAGGTGCATGATGTTCAAGGAAGGACCTGAGCCAATTTCACGATTTTACATCTCATAAGGCTCAGTAACTTAAGTTTTGTACAAATAAAAGCTACATAAGGCTCAAACATTAGGATCAAGGGATATTTCACACATTTGGTTAGTCATTTTAGGCTAAGCGGACTTTTATGAACAATTCCCTAAGATCATTTCCTAACCAAATAATCTACGGTCCAAGTCAGAGTAACAGGGTAAGTTCTGAATTGTAGCACAATATATGAATTTAGAAAAGTAAGCTCATACACTCATGACATTGATTATACTATCAGCACAGACTCTCAAATCATGCTTTTCATCTCAGGTTTATCCTCACTTATCAGAATAAGAACTATCAATACAATCAAACATGCATGGTTGCTATCAAGACCGACTAACAAAATTTTGGTGGATATCATTTTTTACACAAAAGCACACACACACACACATATATCCATAGATATTAGCATTATATGCTACTAATGCCTACACATCCTAAACATGCTGGTTCAATAGAAATAAAATATCTATGGGGATAAAAAACACAGGCAAGAAACATCTAGGATTCAAAATTTGGGATAGTTATAGGCTAAGGCTACTCATACTTCACTGAGGCCTATAACTACCCACAGCTCATCGAAAAAGAGGTGCATTCTCCTCAATGCACATCAAAAATGCAAAATAAAGCACAAGGGTCAGAAAGAGCATACTTAGGTGCCTAAGCACCAGCCTGTCTAAGTCTGGGAACCCTCAACCTACCTGGTGTCTACCCAGTGGTAGAAGCATGTTTGGAGGGGCCAGCACTCCTCACTCTATTAAGCTCTCGAGCTTGCCTCAACTCCTTATTCGGCCTCAATCGCATCAAGGCAAGATCTAGCTCCTATTCCTCTATCAGCCCCACATGCAACCTCGTTGCATCTAGATCATCATCAAGGAGGGGCCTCTTCCCATGGCTAGGATTTGAGGGCTCCTTAGGAGCAAATAAGTCCATCACCGGCACCAGGGGCACATTTTATGGGAATGCCACCGATGCGGCCAAAGCTGTTGTCATGCTAACTTGGAGCTATTGGATCTCCATCTATAGGGTCATCATATCTGCTAGTCCTGCTTTGCTCAGGCTCTCCTAGACCTGCAACTCAAATGCATCGATGCGGGCATACACCGCTATAAGTTGGTCTTGAATAATAGCAACCGTGAATGCTTGTATGTGTCCCTTGGACTCTGTAATAGCCTGGCAGAGTCAGGGCCTGATCTACTAAAGTAATTGAGTCAATAGGGACTCAGTATGGGCCAGTTGTTGTGCCATGGCCTATATGGACGCCATTGACACACAGATCAAACTGGTGGGTGATGCCTGTGTAAGGATGGCTGTTTTGGCAGGAATAGTAGTAGTGGGCCCCTCTCCACATCTGTCTCAATCTTTGGGGGCCTCTCCTCAGTAACAACAGAAGTGGTGGTTAGAGTCTCAGAAGGTGGCTTTGTCGTGAATATCTCGGGCATGTAAGATGGTTGGTGTAGTTCTCACCGAAGTGCCACCGGATTATCTTCAGCCTTGATCATTGGCATCTAGAGTGTGGTGGACCTCAATCAAAGAGTCCAAGTGACATAGACTCTCCACCCCGACTCTAAACAGAGTTTATAGATCAAGCAAGAAAAATGGAAGGAGGTAGACCTCTTTAATGCTGCCTCGTGAAACTGTTTTGCATTGAGGTTGGCCCAATTGATCTCATATCCACCCAAGATGCTGGCAACTAGAATGGCATGGTCCAACGTCAAGGTGTTATCTATGAGCACCAGTCATGAAATGACTCCAAAAATTGCCTGAAAATGTTCCTTGGAATTACTTGGAATCGTAATTTCCATATATCTCAAAATCCATGTGTTATTTTGGAAATCCAACTTCATATTCTTATTCAAGGGGTCAGATTTAGGGGGAAAAGACTCTAACCTTGATTTTAGAATGACCGTATCTAATCAGCGCGATGCGCACTAGTATTAAAAATGGTCCAGTTTTATGTTTCGATCCATGACTTTTAAGTTTTGGGCCTAGACCCTCCCATACGTGAAAATACCTTTACCTAGCCATTTTCACACTCATATCATTCAAAAATACTCCCCAATACTCACTAAAATACTTAGCCAAATATTTACTCCCAAATTCAAGTCTCAAGACCCTCATCCAGACTTAAGGATTTCCACTCAAGCTTCAAGTATTCATTAAAGTCTTCTTCAAGAAATTCACCAAAGCTAAGGTATATGGGTTTCAACCTTGGGTCCTTCCAGCCATGGTGCCCTAACCTCCATTTTTACTCAATTTGCATGACTTAAAGTTGATTTTATAAATGAATTTGTTAGTATGAGCATGTTTATGAACTATATTAAAGCTATGTAAAATTATGATTGTTTTACTATGTTTTGAGCTATAAATCTTGGATTTATTGTAAGATAGATTTGGTGAAGGGTTTTGATATATATTGCTTGAGGGTGTTGCAAGATGTTGACTGATGGTTTTACAATAGATTTTCTTGCATGATTTCATCTATAAATTGCATGGTCTTGTAACCCTATACACACCCGTCAAGTGTTTGATAAATCCAGATATGGTTTCTTGAGGAATTGAAGGTCTCATGCATGTCTTATGAGTTGAATGACTTTATGATGATGAAATGAATGTTTATATGATCTATATTTATGAGAATTATCTATATTATTCTAAGATGACCATGCCTTGATGAGCGGGTACCACGCCTTGACCACTATGATAAAAGGGATGATGTTCATTAACTAAATTGAGGGATTGATACCTCATTAACCAAATTGAGGGGTTGATACCTCATTAACTAAATTGAGGGATTGATACCTCATTAACCAATTGAGGGGTTGATACCTCATTAACCAAATTGTGGGGTTGATACCTCAATTGCGTTAGAGGTGGGTGGTCTATGTTAATAACCAAATTGAGGGGTTGATACCTCATTAACCAAATTATGGGTTTGGTACCTCAATCACCTTAGAGGTGGGTGGTGTATGTTAATAACCAAATTGAGGGGCTGATACCTCATTAACCAAGTTGTGGGGTTGATACCTCAATCGCCGTAGAGGTGGGTGGTGTATGTTAATAGCCAAATTGTGGGGTTGATACCTCAATTGCCTTAGAGGTGGGTGGTGTATATTAATAACCAAATTGAGGGATTGATACCACAATCACCTAGGATGGGAGGTGGTAAGCCCATTAGCAAAAGGATGGTCTTTTTCTACTTACATACTATGTTCTATATAAGAATGATTTTACTTCAAGCACCATTCATATATGTCATATTATTATTATACTATCCATTGCCTATGTTTATGCATTTCGATTACCTTGCTTATCTCTCGTTGCATTGCATCCTACATAATACATTCAAATGTACTAATGCATACTCTATGCCTACATGATGTTACCATGTAGGAACCGGAGCTCTATTTGGTTATCATCCTCCCCACATAGCTAGTGATATCCATTCAAGCTAGTTGGTGAGTCCTACATTCCAGGGACATTGATCTTCATTCATATGCTATGTATTAAAGACTATCTTTCCTTTTTGGTATGCTTTGACTATGAGGGTGAGCCCGGTTGCTTTTCTTCGCCCCCGTTAAGAAATGTTAGAGGTATTGTTGGACAAGATATGTATTATGCTTGAGCTTTTACTCAGTTATGATATTCAAGCTATTTAAATATAAGTCTCTCTTCCTTAGTCCCAATTTCCCTTGTTTGTGTTTCTTATGTTGATTTATTTTGCTTCCGCGACCAAGGATGTATGAAGATATGTTATGAGGCTTATTTGGGGTTCCTTCGGGTTCCCCATTCGTCGGTCACATCTAGGACCAAGGTTTGGATTGATAAGTAAGATTTGTGACCTCACAACGGCCCCCCAAAATTTGGCAGGGAAACTAAGAGAGGCCTTCGTAATAGCCTTAGAAGAAGTGGCTACCCATGCAAGGTCTAAGCCCTGCACAGCAATCTACTTTACTACCCATCTCATCAAGCCAGCTCTATGGCTCTGGTCTCTAATTAGGGCCTTGTCCCTGGTCTTCCCCAACTTGCGGTCATACTCAGTTGTGGATCTAGGGGTTGGAAACTCAGGCTCGAACAACATACGGCAGATGGTAGTCTCTAAAATGTCCACCTGCCAAATGTGTGTCGGCCTAGGTCGAGTGAGGGGCTTCTTTCCCTTGGGAAGAGTGCTGAGTACTGTGGAAGTGTAGGATGCTAAAACTCATGAATCATGTTCGGGGAGTACTTTCTTGGTGCTTTGGCCAGCCACTGGAGCCAATTTCTGTTGAGAGTTTCCTAGGGGTACACTCTAGTTCGGAGGCGATGATCTGGGGCTCCTCAACAATATAGCAGGTTGGTTTCACCTTCTCATTTCTCTGCACGCGGTCTGTATAGATGTCCTGCATACTCTCAATGCACCACCAGTTAGATAAGTCACCTAGTGGTGATGGTGATGCCTGAAGTGGTGCGGCAGAAGACACTATCTTCGACTAATCCCCGAATCCTGACTCTGACTCTGACTCCTCTTTGGATGAAATCATCTCAATAGATCTGTTATTATTGTTGCCTCCCTCATCAAACTGGGGAGTATGAACAACATTATCCTGGGTCTGGGCTTGCCCAAGTCTAGCAATAGCCCATGTCCGTAGTCTATCAGCATCCAGGTCAGGTCGGATGCTGAGCTCCTCAACTGATTTACTAGTCTCGAAGACATCCTACCCCCCCCCCCCCAATATCTTATCCCTAAGCCTCATTTACATGGCTTGAATCTCATCGTATCTTGTCTCAGGGGCAATACTACCAAAAATATAGACATTTGGCAAACGTGATTAGCCCTACAAGTCAAAGAATGAAAAGCAAAATCAAATCAAACTTGGTCATAGAAGAGTTTATGAAGGCACTTCTACGAGTTGTAGAGAACCCTCGTAGAAATAGTGGTCACAAACTTTGCCTACTAGAATTGCATCTATGAGACTAGGTACGACTAGTAGAAGAATTTACGAGTATTAGATTGAGTCGTAGAAGTGTTCTAGTGTTCAAACTTTTTCAGGCTAGGATCCACGAGACATGTCTACGAGCTTGTAGAATATTCTACAACTCGTAGACGGTCTCGTCTGACAGGTTTTCAGAAATTTCAAGTTTCTAGATTTTCATACGAAGGGAAACTACGGCACGTTGAAGTTTCCATGGGCCATAAAAGACCCTCATAGATTGAAAAAGCTAGTATATTGAATATCTAAGTCTATCAACACGGGCCCCATATGACATTTTTAATAAAATTCTCAGCATCGAAGCAGTACATACAACCCCCTCCCCACATGATTTTAATCAAACACCCAAAACTTCATATGAAAATCCTTTCACAAAACCCATGAAATATCATTTTACATGTTTTCCCAAGCCAACCGACCCCATTTGAATGAATTAGCATCGGATTACACATATGTCATCATGCACCAAATTTTCATGCACATAGTCAAATTAAAATGATATGTGTCACGACCCAAGCCAGGGCCTAGACGTGACACAGTGAATTGGAACCCGAAGGGACCTAAACAAGCCTCCAAGCATATCAATCACACATCCTTGGTCGCGGAAGCAAAGTAAACAACAATAATAGATATAATAAAAAGGAAAATGGGATTAAGGCAAGTCTTTGATAATCATTATAGCATTAAAGAGTCAAACTCTAGCATAAGTATATCATAATATCCAAAAACATCTCTAACATGGAATAGAGTGGTGGCTAAGACACTTTCGGGGCTCACCCTCATAGTAGCAAATGTTCAACATAAAGAAGTCTCAAAATAACACGAGTGATAAAGATAGTATCCTCAGACTTAAGGACTCACCAAAGCTTGCTCAAAGGATTGTACTAGCCACGTGGAGGATGATGAAATGGTGCTCCAGTCCCTACATGGTAATATCATGTAGGCATAGAGTATGCATTAGTACGTTTGAATGCACTAAGTATGTATGATGCAATGCAAGAAGACATAATCCAATATAGTCAAAATGCATAATAATAAGCGATAGATAAGTGTAATCTCAATATGGCATACATGATCAATGCTTGAAGTAAAACATGCTTGTAAATCATTTAACTTGCATAGAACACAATACATATATGGGAAGAGACCCTAACCGACAAAAGTAAGACCAAGCGAGCTGCAACTTGAAATCCCGATTATTACCCCTCATCAGTAAAGAGGTGGTCTACTTGCCAAGGTAAACCATACTTCACTTTATGGGAGCCTGTCCCATTTCGGAGAAGTAACCCCCCTTACGGGAACCCGTCCCATTTTGGGGAGGATTTCATAAAAGTGCACTAAATGGATCCACTAGTATAGAAAGGTTAAAATATAATCCTATGTTGGCACATATTTTGAGGAAAGGAGTATGGACCCTTGAAGATAGTCCACGCTGATATCCAACCCATTGGTGCTAAGTCTAAACCCATGGAATAGTTGAAATAATCATACTTTAATATAACATGAATAGCTTGTGAGAAAACAACATGAATAGTTCATAAACATGCTTGCCTCTAATGGTTAGCCTAACTTGAAACATAAGAGTAGATCATAATCATACATGAACCCTTGCTTTTAACATGAACTGCTTTCAAAAGGTAGGAATCTTAAAATAGGGCTAAACTTAATACTTGCAACATCATAGATACTTTTCATCAATTCAATACATACTTGAAATCCCTTAGTCATCATATAGTCACTTGACTTGTAAATCATGAAATAGATCATCAATAATTTGAGACTTCTTAACTTGACATTTTATCGAACAATTGGTGGGTTCATGATACTAGTTAAAAATCACGTAAGTTGAGAGTGAAATAAGATGAAAAAACTTAAGGCAAATCAATCCACCAACATATAGTAAAACTCTCATATAGGTTACCTTGAAATCCATCGTCAAATCTCATAATAGGTCATAGTTTCATAGCTCAAAACATGCATAGTCTCAATAGATAAAATCAATTCATGCTTTAAGCTTGAAATAGATAGTAATGCATAATTAATCAACATTTCATAAAACCCCACCATATTTTATATTTAAGAATCCATAATAAGAGATACCCATAGATAATATAACTTAAAAACATACAATTTTCATAAAAAGGAAGATTAGGCTCAATGGGTGAATGGACCCAATGGATGAAACCTACATACCTCAAATTTGGGTTTTTTTGAGATGAGCTTGCAGAGAATCCTTGGGTTCCAAAGTTAAGCTTGAAATCCTTGAAATTGGAGTGAGATATTTGATTAAGTCTTGGAGAGGTTTTTGTGAGGGTTTTGAGTGATATAGAGTTGAAAAATGACTAAGTATGGGTGTTTTCACGTATAAGTGGGCATGGGGCTATGACAACAATGCCGTTGGCCGAGATAGAGAAACCCAGGAAAAACTTACACTGATCCGCGTCCTTAGCGCGACGCAAACCAATCGCGCAGGAGAATTTTGTACTGCTCCGTACCTCTGGCGCGTCACTGCCAGGGCGCAGATGCTCTCTGAAAATTGTAAATTTGTGAAGTTTATTTTTCGCTATGGGTCCTCTAAAATCCAGGTTATACCCATTCCCCACTCAATTTTCCCCCTGATCGAGAATATGAAGTTGGATTTTCGATATCACACATGGATTTTAAGATACATAGAAATTATGATTGTGGACATTTCGAAGCACTTTTTAGGGCATTTTAATATCTCCCCCTTGGAAGATTCATCCCCGAATGTTTAAAGAAACATGCATAAGAGATGAAATATGAAGATTTCAGCCTGATATGAATGCAACTAACGTATTTAAACATCATTTTCAAAAAGTCTAATCATGAATGTCAAAAATCATCATAAACTTGTTACAATAAAACATTGATGCATGCAAAATAATATGAGGGCTGAAACTTAAGACTTAAAATCACATAGGAGACTTAAATAATTACCTTCGGCTTGAGTAAAGTGGAACAGATACGGGTACTGCTTCTTCATGTCCACCTCGGCTTCCCATGTGGCACTTTTAACTTGTGGATTCCTCCAAAGGACCTTGATGGAATCTACATCTTTGTTTCTCAACCTCTTCACTTATCTATCCAAAATCTCCACCGGGACCTCCTCATAGGTCAAATTATCTTCTATAACACCCAAAACTTCTAACGGCACTATAGCACTTGGGTCACCCACACACTTCCTCAACATGGACACATGGAAGACCGAATGAGCTATATTCATCTCCAAAGACAATTCCAACTCATGTGCAATCTTACCAACTCTCCTCAAAACTTTATAAGTACCCACAAACCTTGGGCTCAATTTTCCTTTCTTGCCAAATAGAACCACACCCTTCATGGGTGAGACTTTCAAGTAAACCCAATCCCCAACTTTAAACTCAAGATCTCTTCTTCTCACATCGGAGCCGAACTTTTGTATATTTTGGGCTGTCTTCAATCTCTCCTTTATCAACCTCACCTTCTCCAATACTTCCATGACCAAATCCAGACCTAGCAAAGCCATCTGCCCCACATCAAACCACCCAACCAGGGATCTACAACACCTACCATATAAATCTTCAAAGGGAGTCATACCAATGCTTGAGGGGTAGCTATTGTTGTAAGCAAACTTAATAAGTGGAAGATGTTCAACCCAACTACCCACAAACTCTAAACATAATCTCAAGAGTTTGGATAGTCCTTTCGTCTTGACCATTCGTTTGAGGATGAAACCCCGTGCTAAGCTTAACCTTAGTACCAAGAACCCTTTGGAAAGATCTCCAAAAATGGAAAGTGAATTGAGCACCACAATCCGAAATGATGGACAATGGTACTCTATGCAATCTAACCAACTCATAAATATACAACTTGGCATAATCTTCGACACCATAAGTGGTTTTGACCGGTAGAAAGGTGAGCCAACTTTATCATTCTGTCCACGATAACCCAAATAGTGTCAAAGTGTTTTCTAATCTTACGCAACCCAACCACAAAATCGATGTTGATCTCTTCCCACTTCCAAGTAGGAATTTCTATGTCTTGGGACAGCCCACCAGGCCTTTGGTATTCGATTTTCACTTGTTGGCAATTATGACATCTGGATATCAATGTGGCAGTATCTCTCTTCATACCACCCTACCAATACACCTCTCTCAAGTCTCTATACATCTTTGTGGAACAGGGGTGAATAAAATAAGATGACGTATAAACCTCCTTCAAAATCAATCCCTCTAGGTCATCAAAATTAGGCACACACAACCTACCTTGGTAGCTAAGGGCACCATCTCCCCCTTGGGAGAAAACCTCCACTGTACTATCCTTCACCAAGGTCTTCAACTCAAGCAAGGCGGGGTTAAGATCTTGTTTTGGATTTACTTCCTCAATCAAAGAAGATTTAGAACCATCAACAACCACTACACCACCATTTTTAACTTCATCCAATCTAACCCCCTAATTTAGCCAACCGATGAACTTCTCTGGCCACCGAAATGCCCCAAAAATGCTCTGAAACTGTGTTTCAGAAATGCCTATTATCGTAATTTTCATATACCTCAAAATTCATGTGTGATATAAAAAATTTGGCTCCATATTCTTGATCAGATGGCAAAATTGAGTAAGAAATAGGTATAACTCCAATTTTAGAGGACCTGTAGTGAAATTTTATTTTTGCCAACTTTTCAATTTTCAGTGTGCATTTGCATTGGCTTCGTAACGCGGACCCATCGTGGAGCAGTGTTGTAACTTTCTTATTTTTCCTCTTTCGGCCTAAGGCATTGGAATCTTGGGCCCATGCCCTTTTTATGCATAAAAACACCTATACTTAGTAATTTTTTTCAACTCTATATCATTTAAAACATGTTCAAAACCTTCTCTAACATTTAACCAAATATTTCATCCAAATTCAAGTATCCCAAGCTTAACTCCAGATCTCAAGAAATTCATTCAAGCTTCAAGTCCTCATTTCATCCATGGTGTCTAATCTTCCTTTTCATGAAAATTGCATGTTTCTAAGTTGTATTACTTATCAATATTACTTATTATGAATTATAATAACAAATTATGTTGGGATTTTATAAAATATTGATTGGAAACACATGTCTACCTATTTCAAACTTATAATGAGATGGTTTGTCTATTATAGGCAAGTTTTCAGTTATGAAACTATAACCTATTATGCGGTTTGATGAGGGATTTCAAGGTATCTTACATGAGGGCTTACTATGTGTTGGTGGATTGATTCACATTATGTTTTCTCACATTATTTTACTCTTGAATTGCATGATTTTGAACTAGCATTGCACACCCGTCAAGTGTTTGATAAGATATTTTTACAAGTCTTCTTGAGTTATTGATGATCTACTGCATGAGTTATGAATCAAGTGACTCTATGATGATGAAGGGAAGGTATGAATGTATTGAATACATGAAAAGTATCTATATTGTTGCAAGTTGACCACACCTTGTTGAGGGGGTGATATGCCTCAACAACTTTGATGGGGGGGGGTGCTATGCCCATCTACCATGTTGAGGGGTATATGGCTTGGCCACTTTGATGGGGCGTGCTATGTCCATCTACCATGTTGAGGGATATATACCTTGACCACTTTGATGGGGGGTGTCATGCCCAATCACCATGTTGAGGGGTATATATCTTGACCACTTTGATGGGGGGTGATATGCCTATCTACCATGTTGAGGGGCATATACCTTGACCACTATGATAAGGGTGCTATGCCCATCTATCAATTGAGGGGTAGATACCTTAATCACCTTCTAAGGGGGTGTTATGCCTTAGATTCCAAGTACTAGTTTGCTTGGTCTATGATGATGGTCTCTTCCTACACATGTAATACATTCTATACAAGCATGTTTTACTTAAACATTGATCATACATGCCATGTTGCTATTATACTTAGTCTTTGCTTATGATTATGCATTTTGACTATGTTGCCTATCTCTTGTTGTGTTGCATCCTACATACTTAGTATATTTAAACATAGTAACGTATAACTCTATGCCTACATGATGATACCATGTAGGAACCTGAGGTCCTCTTGATCATCCTCCCCATGGCTAGTCTTGGCATTTTGGAAGAAAAGCTTTGGTGAATCCTCAAGTTCGGGGACATTAGCTATCTTGCTCTTGTCACTTATTTTCTTTTCATGTTGAACTCTTGATACTATGAGGGTGAGCCCGAAAAGTGTTTTTGCCCCCTCTCAAATCTATGTTTAAAGGTTTTGTTGGAACAAATGATGTATTTATTCTTTGAGCTTTGACTATTCTATCCTTTATGCTATCAAAGATTTTCCTTAGTCCCATTTTCCCTCTTTACTATCTCTTATTATTGTTGAGTTCGCTTCCGCGACCAAGGATGTGTGTATGATAGGCTAAAAAGCTTGTTTGAGGTCCCTTTGAGTTCCCATTCGTCGTGTAACGCTTAGTCCCTAGGCTTGGTTCGTGACAAACTTGGGATCAGAGTACTCAGGTTATTAATGGTAATCAGAATCCAACACACGGCATCGACTAGAGTCTTGTTCAAGGTTGTGAAGTGCACCACAACTATGAGTAAGAGGCTATGAGGTATTTTAGGAAATGTTTCCCTTGTTCATGATCTATATTGTGCTTTAGGAGTAACGTAAGGTTTTTTCCTCTAACTAATGTTCTTTTATATTCTAGATCATGCCGATAAGGTAAGGTTTTTTCCTCTAACTAATGTTCTTTTCTATTCTAGATCATGCCGATTCCAAGAGGAAGAAAAGTTCATAATCTCGAGAAGCAACCGGCTCCTCCCGCTCCTCAAGCTCCTCATGATAGGGGAGTGGCCCGTGAAGAGTTTTGGGATGCTATTACCATGTTAGCCCATGTCATGACTAATAAAATGAACCAAGGGGCCCAAGCCCCTTATGATCCTACTTCAGCCTCAAGGGTGCGGGATTTTACTAGAATGAACCCACCAGAGTTCCATGGGTCTAAAGTGGATGAGGATCCCCAAAAATTTATTGATGAAGTGTATAAAGTGTTGTCTCTTAGTGGGGTTAGATTGGAGGAGAAAGCAGAGTTGGTGGCATACCAACTCAAGGGGGTGGCTCAAATTTGGTCACCCAATGGAAGGTGGAGGAGGGGAATAACAATGTCATCC
The DNA here is from genome assembly GCA_011800125.2 of Solanum clarkiae. Taxonomy (NCBI): domain Eukaryota; kingdom Viridiplantae; phylum Streptophyta; class Magnoliopsida; order Solanales; family Solanaceae; genus Solanum; species Solanum clarkiae. Next base: position 15,321,939 of record JAABOM020000075.1, read on the forward strand.
TTTGGGAAGAGTTAAAGGCGGCAGTTCTTCCCTCCTGAGGTAAGGGAGGCCAAAAATGATGGAATTTATGAATCTAAAGTAAGGATCTATGAGTGTTAGGAAGTATGTCCTCAAGTTCAATCAACTCTCCAAGTATGCTCCACAAATTGGTGGCCGAGCCGAGGTCTAGGATGAACAAATTTGTGATGGTGGTGTTCGACTTGGTTAATAAGGAGTGTTGTGCCACCGTTTTGATAAGTGATATGAATTTGTCCCACCTCATGACATATGCTGAACAACTGGTGGGGTAGAAGCTTAGAAAAAGAAGGAGTGGTGAGGCCAAGAGGGCCCGTTGTGAAGGTAGGTTCCAAAGTCCCAAGGGTGGCCGGTTTTATCAAGGTCAAAGATCTTCCAATGCTCCTACTAGAAGTTTTCCTAATGACAACCCAAGGGTCCAAGGTGGTGGTAGTGTGAAGCCTAATACTATGTGCCCAAGATGTGGTAGAGGCCATAATGGCCCATGTTTGAAGGAAACTAATTCTTGTTATGGTTGTGGTGAAGTGGGTCATAAGGTGATTGATTGTCCTCATCGCAACATTAGTAGAGATGGTCATCCACAAGGCCAAGGTACAAATGCGGGTCCTGAGAGAAGAGGAGGCCAATAAAGTGGTGTTCTAAGGCACAACAGGTTCTACGCTCTTCAAGGGAGACAAGGGGTAGAAAAGGTGCCCGATGTTGTCACCGGTATGTTTAAACTTTTTGATTGTGATATCTATGCATTGATAGACCTAGGTGCCACTCTTTCTTTTATTGCTCCTTTTGTTGCCAAAAAGCTTCATGTTAGTCCTGAATTGTTGTGTGACCCATATGAAGTGTCAACCCTCGTTGGTGAGTCCATTGTTGCTAGAAAGGTCTATAGAAAGTGTCTCATTTTCATTTTGCATAAAATCTTGACTTGTGATTTTGTTGAATTGGATATGGTGGATTTTGATGTCATTCTTGGGATGGATTGATTGCATGCGTATTATGCTTCAGTTGATTGTAGAACCCATAGGGTCAAGTTCCAATTCCCTAATGAACCCATCCTTGAGTGGGAGAGTCATGATGTGGTGGTCAAGGGTAGATTCATTTCTTGCATTAAACCCCAAAAGTTGATTTCTAAGGGGTGTCTCTATCATCTTATGAGAGTTAGGGATGTTAAGTCTAAGGTCCTTCCTATAGAGTCGGTTTCGGTGGTTAATGAGTTCCTTGATGTCTCTCCCGATGAGCTTCCCGATGTTCCTCCCAAAAAGGAAAATAGATTTTGGTATAAACCTCCTTCCCGATACTCAACCCATTCTATTCCCCCTTACCGTATGGCCCCGGCGGAATTGAAGGAGTTGAAAGAATAATTGAGGGATTTATTGGAGAAGGGTTTTATAAGGCCTAGTCAATCACTTTGGGGTGTACCGGTGTTGTTTGTGAAGAAGAAGGATGGTACTCTTAGGATGTGCATTGATTACCGACAACTTACTAGAGTCACCATCAAGAATAAGTACCTCTATAAAGGATTGATGACCTTTTTGACCAATTTCAAGGGGTTAGTCACTTCTCTTAGATTGATATTCGGTATGGGTATCACCAAGTGAAAGTGCAAGAGTGTGAAATTCCCAAGTCGTCCTTTCGGACTAGGTATGGGCGATATGCATTTGTGGTTATATCCTTCGGGTTGACTAATACACCAGCTATATTCATGGATCTTATGAATAGGGTCTTTAAACCCTACCTTGACTTGTTTGTGAATCACTTGAGGGTGGTATTGCAAATCTTGAGGGAGGAGAAGTTGTATGCCAAATATGAAAAATGTGAGTTTTGGTTGAAAGAGGTTGCTTTTATAGGGCATATGTGTCGAGCGATGGCATTAAGATGGATCCTAAGAAGACAATAGTGATTAAAAATTGGCCTAGATCTTTGACTCCATCGGACATTAAAAGTTTCTTGGGTTTGGTGGGTTATTACTGGAGGTTTGTAAATGTGTTCTCTTCTATTTCTTCTCCTATGACTTAGTTGACCCAAAAGAAGGCAAAATTTGTGTGAACGGATGAGTGTCAAAAGAGTTTCCAAACTTTGAAAGATAAGCTTGTCTCCGCTCCTATCTTATCTCTACCTGAAGTGTTGGAAGGGTTTGTTGTATATTGTGATGCCTCAAGAATTGGTTTGGGTTGTGTTTTGATGCAAAATGGTAAGGTGATAGCTTATGCCTCTAAACAACTTAAGGTGCATGAAAAGAAATATCCTTCCCATGATCTTGAATTGGTCGCCGTGGTATTTGCATTGAAAATTTGGCGTCATTACATATGGGATCCATGTTGACGTGTTTACCAATCATAAGAGTCTCCAATACATGTTCACCCAAAAAGACCTCAACTTGAGGCAAAGAAGGTTGTTAGAGCTTCTTAAAGATTATGATATGAGTGTATATTATCACCCTAGTAAGGCTAATATTGTGGCTGATACTTTAAGTAGGGTGTCTATAGGTAGCCAAGCTCATGTTGATGATGGTAGCAAGGAGGTGGCTAGAGAGGTCTATCGGTCGGCTAGATTGGGAGTTAGGTTGGAGGAAGTTCACAATGGTGGTGTAGTAGTTGTTGATGGTTCTAAATCTTCATTGATTGAGGAGGTAAAGGAAAAACAAGATCTTGAACCTTCCTTGTTAGAGTTGAAGGCCTTGGTGAGAGATGATAAAGTGGAGATTTTCTCCCAAGGGGGAGATGGTGCCCTTAGATACCAAGGTAGGTTTTGTGTGCCTAATGTTGATGACTTGAGAAAGAAGATTTTAGATGAGCCTCATAATTCTTCCTATTCTATTCAGCCCCGGTTCTACAAAGATATATAGAGATTTCAGGAAAGTGTATTAGTGGGGTGGTATGAAGAGGGACATTGCCAAATTCATGTCCGGATTTCAAAATTTCCAACAAGTGAAAGCCGAACATCAAAGGCCAGGTGGCGTAGCCCAAGACATAGAGATCCCTACTTGGAAGTGGGAGGAATTCAACATGGATTTTGTGGTTGGGTTGCCTAAGTCTAGAAAGCATTTTGATTCTGAATGACAAAGTCGGCTCATTTCCTATCAGTTAAGATGACTTATGGTGCCGAAGATTATGCTAAGTTGTATATTCATAGTTGATTAGATTGCATGGGGTGCCCTTGTCTATCATTTTGGATCGTGGTGCTCAATTTACTTCTTACTTTTGGAGGTCCTTCCAAAGAGGTCTTTGTACCAAGGTAAAGCTTAGCATGTCCTTTCACCCACAAACGGATGGCCAAGCCAAAAAAACTATCCAAACTCTTAAAGATATGCTTAGAGCTTGTGCTTTGGATCTTAAGGGTAATTAAGATGAACATCTTCCACTCATTGAGTTTTCTTACAACAACAGCTATCATTCAAGCATTAGTATGGCTCCTTTTGAGGCTCTCTATGGTAAACATTGTAGATCCCCAGTTGGATGGTTTGAGGTGGGGAGGATGGCTTTGTTAGGTCCAGATTTGGTTATGGAGGCCATAGAGAAGGTCACATTGATAAGGGAAAGATTAAAAACAGCCCAAAGTCAGCAAAAGTCATATGCTGATGTGAGAAGAAGGGATCTTGAATTCAAGGTTGGTGATTGGATCTATTTTAAGGTCTCACCCATGAAGGGCATGTGGCAAGAAGGGTAAATTGAGTCCAAGGTTTGTGAGAGTGTTGAGGAGGATTGGTAAAGTGGCCTATGAGTTGGAGTTGTCCATTGATATGAATATGGTTCATCCGGTCTTCCATGTATCTATGTTGAGAAAGGGGGTGGGTGATTCAAGTGCTATTGTACCTTTGAATGTTGTAGGTGTGGTAGAAGGTAATTTGACTTATGAAGAGGTTCCGATAGAAATTTTGGACAGATAAGTGAAGAAATTGAAAAACAAGGATGTAGCTTCCGTCAAGGTCCTTTGGAGGAACCAACAAGTTGAAAGTGCCATATGGGAAGTCGAGGCGGACATGCAAAAGTAATATCCATATCGTTTCCACTCTACTCAAGCCTAAGGTACTAATTTAAGTCCCCTATATGATTTCAAGTCTTAAATTTCAGTCCTTATGTCATTTTGCATGCATTTATGTTTAAGTTGAGAAGTCTAAGATGATTTTGACACTTAGGTTGAGATTTTTGAAAATGGTGTTTAAGTACATTGTTGCATTCTTGTCGGGCTGAAATCCTCATGATTGCTTCTCTTATGTACATTTCTTTGACATCCGGGGGCGAATGTTCCAAAGGGAGAGATACTGAAATGCACCAAAAACGCCTCAAAAATGTGCTTTGAAAATATCCATAGTCGTAATTTCCATATATCTCAAAATCTGTGCATGATATCGAAAATTTGACTTCATATTCTTTCTCAAGGGGAAAATTGAGTGAGAAATGGGAATAACCCTGATTTTAGAGGCCCCATAGCGAAATTTCATTTTTGCCAACTTTTCAATTTCCAGTGTGTTGGCTTCGCGACGCGGACCCGTCACGAAGCAGTGTTGTGACTTCCTTATGTTTCTTCTTTTGGCCTAAGGCATTGGGGTCTTGGGTCCATTCCCTTTTTATGCATAAAAACACCTGTAGTTAGCCATCTTTTCAACTCTATATCATTCAAATCCTCTCTAACACTTAACCAAATATTTCATCCAAATTCAAGTGTCCCAAGCTTAATTTCGGATTTCAAGAACTTCATTCAACAAGTTCTCATTCAAATCTACATCAAGGAAAGCCCCAATTTGAGGTATGTGGGTTTCAACCTTTGGGTCCTTTCACCCATGGTGCCCAACCTTCCTTTTTATGAAAATTGCATGTTTCTGTGTTATATTACTTATGGGTAGTACTTATTATAAATTATAATTACAAATTATGTTCGGGTTTTATGAAATATTGACTGGAAACACATGTGTACCTATTTTAAGCTTATACTATGAGATGGTTTGTCTATTGTGACTATGCATGTTTTGAGCTACGAAACTATAACCTATTATGTGGTTTGATGAGGGATTTCACATTATCTTACATTAAGTTTCTCACATTATTTCACTCTTGAATTGCATGATTTTAAACGAGCATTGCACATCAACCAAGTATTTGATAAAATATTTTGACAAGGATTCTTGAGCTATTGATGATCTATTGCATGAGTTATGAATAAAGTGACTCTATGATGATGAAGGGATTGTATGCATGTACTTAATGCATGAAAAGTATCTATAGTTTTGCAAGTTGACCACACCTTGTTGAGGGGTGATATGCCTAACCACTTTGATAGGGGGTGCTATGCCCATCTATCATGTTGATGGGTATATACCTTGACCACTTTGATAGAAGGGGGGGTGCTATGCCCACCTACCATGTTGAGGAGTAGAAGTGAAACATCTCCTAAAACACCTCATAGCCTCCCATTCATAGTTTTGGTACGCTTCACAACCATGAATATGACTCTAATCGATGCGATGTGTTAGATTTTACGAGGACCATTAATAACCTGGTGTTTGATACCAAGTTTATCACGACCCAAGCCTAGGGCCTAGACATGACACGGCGAATGGGGAACCCGAAGGGACCCCAAACAAGCATCTTAGCATATCAATCACACATCCTTGGTCGCAGAAGCAAAATAAACAACAATAAGAGATATAATAACTAGGGAAGCAGGACTAAGGAAAGTCTTGATATTCATAAAAGCATAAAAGAGTCAAGCTGATAGCATAAGAACATCATAATATCCAACAACACCTCTAATTTGGAATGGAGCAGGGGCCAAGACACTTTCTGGGCTCACCCTCATAATAACAAGTGTTCAACATAAAGAAGTTTCAAAATAGTAAGAGTAATGTAGATAGTGTCCTTGGACTTGAGGACTCACCAATACTTATCTCTGAAGTACCAAACTTGCCATGTGGATGATGACCAAGAGTTGAAAAAGATATCCACTTCGTTGTTGATCCCCCAGTTGTGTTGGTAGACGAAGAATTACTAAATTACTTGTTTTTTAAAAATAGGTGGCAGTCCAGTGGAGGCCCGTGACCCACCTTTTATCTTGCTATTTTACTCTTGTTTGATTTTGTTTTAATTTTTCTCACAATATCTCAAAAGGCAGATTGACCCATGTCCATGGCCAAAGTTTGCACTTTCTTTTAGATGAAAGCCTCTATTTATTTCAAATTGCACTTACTATTCATCTTATCATTTCCATTACTTCTTATCTAACTATGTTTGTTTATGATTTCAGTTTGAATAATTTTAAACCTGCCAATGTCATATCATGTCAAAAGCTGAATGAACAGAATGAAGCAGATGACAATGAAGTTGAGGAATACGATGAAAGAACCATAGTACCCAAACATCTTGCCCAAGAATTGAGACAATTTGAAAATCGGGATAAGCCTAATCTAGATGAGACTGAGACTGAATCTGGGAGATGAAGAATGTGTCAAGGAAATCAGAATCAGTGTCTATTTGAAGGATGCTCAGAAGGGAGAACTCACTAGCTTGCTCAAAGAGTACATGGATGTGTTTGCTTGGTCCTATGAGGATATGCCAGATCTGAGTACCGATATTGTCTCTCACAAGTTGCCAATCAACCCAGAATTCAATCGGTGAAACAACAGACTCAGAAGTTCAAGCCGAATTTGGTCTGAAAATCAAGGAAAAGGTTATCAAACAGATACAATCCAAGGTGGTAGAAGTGATGCAATACCCCACTTGGTTGGCCAATGTTGTTCCAGTGGCCAAGAAGGACGGAAAGATTAGGATCGATGTTGATTATAGAGATCTCAACAAAGCCAATAACAAGGATGATTTTTCATTGCTAAACATCCACATTCTCATTGATAATTATGCAAAATATGAGATGCAATCATTAGTGGATTGCTTTGCAGGATATCACCAAATTCTAATGGATGAAGAAGATGCAAAAAAGACAGCTTTTATCACATCCTGGGGTGTGTACCATTATCAGGTGATGCCATTTGGACTAAAAAATGCAGGAGCTACTTATATGAGAGTTATGATAACTCTTTTCCATGACATGATTCACAAAGAGATTGAGATGTACGTGGATGATGTTATCATCAAGCCCTGCAAGAGTTCGAATCATTTGGCTCATTTAAAGAAATTCTTTGACCGTCTACGCCAATACAACCTGAAGTTGAATCCTATCAAATGTGCTTTTGGAGTACCTCCCGGTAAGTTGCTGGGATTCATAGTCAGTCGAAGAAGTATTGAGCTCGACCTTTCTAAGATCAAAGCGATTCAGGATTTGCCTCCTCCAAAGACGAAGAAAGAAGTCATGCGTTTATTGGGGAGATTGAATTACATTAGTCAGTTCATAGCCTAATCTACATGGATTTGTGAGCCTATCTTCATGATGTTGAAAAAGGATGCATTGACAAACTGGAATGAAGAATGCCAGACTGCTTTCGATATTATCAAAAGCTATTTGTCTAATCCACCAGTGCTGGTACCTCCACGAGAAGGAAGTCCACTATTATTGTATTTTTCTATCTTTGATACTGCACTCAGATGTATGTTGGGCCAGCATAATGAAACAGAGAAGCAAGAGTGGGCGATCTACTATTTGAGTAAGAAGTTCACTCCATATGAAGCTCGCAATACTTATTTGGAGAAGACTTTTTGTGCTTTGACTTGGCTTGCTCAAAAGTTGAGGAATTTTCTGTCTTCCTATACTACATACCTCATTTCGAAGATGGATCCATTGATATATATCTTTCAGAAAGCAATGTCGACAGGAAGACTATCCAAGTGTCAAATGTTGTTGAGCGAGTTCGACATCGTGTATGTAACTCAAAAGCAATCAAAGGACAAGCTTTAGCTGATCATCTTGCAGAAAATCCCGTTGACAATGATTATAACCACTCAAAAGCTACTTTCCCGATGAAGAGATATCATTTGCAGGAGAAGACATCTTCGAGGCATACCTTGGTTGGCGATGTTCTTTGATGGAGCTATGAATTGCCAAGGTAGAGGCATTGGAGCGGTCTTAGTATCAGAATCCGGACAACATTACCCGATGGCTGCGAAACTTTGATTTTGTTGTACTAACAACATGGCTGAGTATGAAGCTTGCATTTTGGGCTTGAGGATGGCTATAGACATAAATGTTCAGGAGTTGCTGGTCATTGGAGATTCAGATTTGCTGATTCATCAGGTTTAGGGAGAATGGGCTGTGAAGAACCCGAAAATCGTACCATATATGCACCTGGTATAGAGGTTGTGTAAAAGATTTCGAAAGATCGAGTTCACGCACACACCAAGGACACAAAATGCGTTCGTCGATGCCCTTGCCGCAATTTTCTCAACGATTCAACATCCAGACATGAAGTATATTAATCCTTTGGAGATAGACTTGAGAGAGCAACCGGCCCATTTTTTGCATGTCGAGACAGAACTAAAAGGAAAGCTTTGGTACTTTGATATAAAGAAATATTTGGAGACCGAAACTTATATTGAGAATGCTACTTCCGATTAGAGAAAGCCATACGTTGAAAGGCTAACAATTTCTTCCCAAGTGGGGAAATTCTTTATAGGAGGACTCCAGATCTAGGTCTCCCTAGATGTGTTGACACGCAGAAGCTATGAAGCTTGTTGAACAAGTATGTGCCGAAGTTTGGGGCACTCATATGAATGGAGTCGCTCTAGCAAGAAAATTCCTTCGAGCTGGTTATTTTTGGATGACTATGGAACACGACTGTTGCAAGTTTGTGCAAAAATGTCATCAGTGTCAGATACATGGTGATTTGATTCGTGTCCCCCCTCACGAACTCAAAGCTATGAGTTCTCCTTGGCTGGTTGTAGCTTGGGGCATGGATGTTATTGATCCGATAGAGCCAGCTGCCTCTAATGGTCGTAGATTTATTTTGGTTGCCATATTAACTACTTTACCAAGTGGGTGGTAGTTGATTTTGTGCACAACAATTTAATATGCCAGTTTGGAATACTAGATTCCATCATCACCAATAATGGAGTGAATCTCAATAACAACTTGATGAAAGAGATATGTGAGCAATTCAAGATCACTCATCGAAACTCAACAGCGTATCCCCCTCAAATGAATGGAGCCATGTAAGTCGCCAACAAGAATATCAAGAAGATTTTAAGGAAAATGATTGACAGACACTGAGGATGGCATGAAATGCTACCTTATGCCTTATTGGGATATCGCACGACTATCAGAACATCAATTGGGGCAACTCCGTACTTGTTGGTATATGGAATAGAAGTGATACCTGCTGAAGTAGAGATACCATCATTGAGAATTATTCAAGAAGCTGAGTTGAGTGATGCAGATTGGGTTCGTAATCGAATTCAACATTTGGCTTTAATCGATGAAAAGAGGATAACGGTTGTTTGCCATGGTCAGTTATATCAATAGAGGATGATTTGTGCTTTCAACAAGAGAGTAAGACCTTAAATGTTCAAAGTCGGATAATTGGTTCTCAAACGTATCTTTCCAAATCAAGAGGAGTCCAAAGGAAAGTTTGCACCAAATTGGTAGGCCGAACATGGTTCGCAAAGTGCTGTCAGGAGGAGCATTAATTATGTCAGAGATGGATGGTCAAGAGTGGCCAAGACCAATCAATTCAGATGCCTTTAAGAGATATTACGTTTGAAGATTTAAAGTTCGCCTTTACTTTTTTTCTCCTTTGTAATTGCATTATTTAGTTTCTGCATTTTATTTTTATTATCCCTATGTAATGAACTACGTTTGACCTGCATTCTCAATAATGGTACGCGCCTATGTCGGCCTCGGTCATCCCCTTATCCTTTTTTATTATTCCTGTTTACTTTTTGAAACTACGTTTGACCTAAATTCTCAAGAATGAGATATGTAGATGGCCTATGTCAGCCTCGGTCATTTTCTTATTTAAAATTTGTATTTTTCTCTACCTCCCCAGAGGGAAACTATGTTTGACCTGATTTTCGCCTCAATGGGATACGCAGGCGCAACAATTTCTCAGTGATACTCCCATAAAGGAAACTGAGACAAAATTTTTAAGAGGAACTCAAAAATTCTGAACAAAAAGGTCCATCTTTGACAAATCGGAGTTCAAAGCATGTTAAAAGTTTCAACGGGGACAAAGTTTTTGAGAAAGATTTCAAAAATTCTCAAGGTGCTTCTGATAAGCCATCGATCCCTTACAACATTCAAACTGGGACAGAAATTTTGAGGTTGCCCACAAAATTTTGCCAAGCATAGTTATAAGTCTGAAAGCTGCCTTAAGGATTCTCAGCCTGATCAGGAATTTCAAGACAATCGCGATACACCAAAGAATATATGTCAAAAGCCGAATATGTTCATTTAAGCTTTATGTAACATGCCAACTGGCATGACTTTTTCTCAAAACCCTTTTCTATTTGTTGTTTCCAACGATCTTCTCTCGGGTCGAATATCTTGTCAAAATGTATATTTTTCTACCTTCTATCTGCCAAGATGTGGGAGATCAAAGCGGCCCATCGGGGGACAAGAAGAGGAGCAGACAATCAAAGAATCAACACAGATCAGTTCAGTTTGAAACTAAGAAATTTTCCGTGGATGAAGGGAAAAGTTTTGCAGGTCTTATCTACAAGAGAATAGTCGAGACATAAATAGTTCCGTCTCACTCAAATCCCTAACAATTTATCATATCTTATGTTCATCGCCTACAAGGCCATTTTATTTTTTAGTTGCCAAGAGGGTCATTGCATATTCATCACTGACAAGGCCATTTTATTTTTCAGTTGCCGAGAGGGTTATTGCATATTCATCACCGACAAGGCCACTTATTTTTCAGTTGCCAAAAGGGTCATTGCATATGCATTGCCAACAAGGTCATTTTATTTTTCAGTTGTCGAAAGAGCCAGTTCATATTTATCACCGACAAGGCCATTTTATTTTTAAGTTGCCAAGAGGATCATTGCATGTTCATCATCAATAAGGCCATTTTATTTTTCAGTTGTTGAGAGGGTCATTGCATGTTTATCACCGACAAGGCCATTTTATTTTTTAAGTTTTCGAGAGGGCAGTTGCATGTTCATCGCCGACAAGGCCATTTTATTTTCCAGTTGTCGAGAGGGCCATTATATATTCATCGCCGACAAGGCTATTTTATTCTCTAGTTGCAAAGAGGGCTATTGCATATTCATCATCGAGAAGACAATTTTATTTTTCAGTTATCGAGAGGGCCATTGCATGTTTATCATCGACAAGTCCGTTTTATTTTTCAGTTGCCGAGAGGGCCATTACATATGCATCACCGACAAAGCCATTTTATTTTTCAAGTCGTTGAGAGGGCCATTGTATGTTCATCACCGACAAGGCCATTTTGTTTTCAAGCTGCTGAGAGAGCCATTATCATGATTGCATCATATCGATTTATTATTTATCACGTTGAAGAGAAGAATACTTATCCAACAGGGTGTGGACGTCATCAAGTAGGATACCACACAACGTGAAACTTTTTTCTTAGCAGTGAGCTGGGACACAGTCTGAAGTGGGGAGTCAAACTCTTCGGACATGAGTTGGGAAGTGACTACCACCACAATCCAACCATACCCCTGTCAGAAGGCATGTGGGTATTTCTTTGAGTTCATTAATTTTCAGTTTTCTCCTTCGGATAATCTCAACTCTTACCGGAGGCAATCTTCCAATCCAATTGACAATGTACCAAGAGTTTTGGAAATTATGTTCGTGTTAGTTCTTAATTATAGGTGTGAAGCACGCCACATTTATGTTAAGAGGTTGCAAGTGCATTTTTCATAATTTGATTCATTTGTCATGAACTGAAGGTTATCTTAGAATAAGAAGTTTCCTTTTCAACTGATGGAGTCGAACTACAAGCAGCCTAATTCCTAAGTCCAAGGATATGTAGGCGAGCTCAATTTTGAAAACTCGGCTGCATTCTAACATTTGCTCTTAAAATCTCATTCTCAAGCATTCTAATTTCTCCATAATTTGATATTGGGATAGCTTTTGAATTCTTTCAAAATCGTGCATAAAATCGAGTCTTGAGCTACAAATGGCCTGAATTCTATGTAACTTGAGATATGTAGGAGATCCAAAAATAGGGTTCGACAAATTTTCCAAAGTTCGTACCAAGAGCATTGGGAAGATGAAGATGTGGCTGGTTAAAAATTAGTTTTATCAAGTTTATTTGTCCATGATCTCTTTCATCGATCATACCAAAGAAAGGGCATTTATTGACACTCAACTTTTACCCTCCACAATACGAATTAATTATAGAGTTTTTAATTTTGACAATTTGAAATAATTGGTTTTCAAAATATGAAAAAAATATTTTTAAAATAAATGCCTTTTATTTTAAGAAATATTAATTTGGAATTAATTTGATTATTTCAGGTTGATAATATTAAAAGCTCTTAAGTTAATTTGTATTAATTCGGCGTATAGTCAAATTAGTCAATCGAATTCAATTTGATTACATTTAATTGACCAAAATTGAAATCGAATTGGCCAATTTTTAGACCAAATACCCCTACCCCTTGAATCCATTTTTCATCCTGTTTTTAGACCCATTTTTAATTGATTTTGGACCAAATCTTGGCCCAAAACCAATTCAAAACCCGATCCACACCCCCATTTTCAGCCTACATATGTATGCATATACATGGAATATATATATATATATATATATATATTGTGTGTGGGGGCCACACACTCCAAATTTCTCTTTACTCTTCCAATTTTCCCCCGATGCATGCTATTTTCTCTCTCCCCGACCCCTTCCTCTTCTTCATCTCCTCAAACCAAACCTAGAAAATGCCAAACCCCAAGATTCCCCTCAATGATTCCCTCCCCAATTCATACATACGTGTCATCATCTCTCATACCCTTCATCCTTGCTCAATATCAAGCCGTCCACCTCCCCTCATCCCAACGGCTTGTAGATTTCCTTTGGGATTTTTTGTATTCGAAAACAGGATAGAATTTGGGATTAAATTGAAAATAGCCCTAATTTTTACCCTATTTTTGAACCCTAGAAATCCCTATATATTCTTCATTTCCCCTGATTTTGAAGGCAGCGGGTTAAACATCTGAAAACCCTAGCAAACCACAATCAATTTCTACTTCAAAAGAAGCATTCAGAACTCAAGAAAGGGTCTTGTTTCTTAGCCTCATTTTTTTTAAAAGAAAGGAAGTCTGTCGTTCCCCAAAGCATTTGAAATAGGAACGTCTGAGTTTCGAAGTCAAGGAATTAGTGTAGGAATCTTACTGTGGTGAAGAGTTCATCCAAAAGGTTCGTCGTCATAGCTTCGCTGCTCCAATACAGGTAATATTCCTGTCGGAGTTTCTACTCTTCTTTGTAAATGATGTGTAAATAGTTTTGGTTGCTTTCAGTTGTGAATAGTGATGTTCAAGTCGATACATCCTGAGGTGAATGTGTTTGGGTTAAATGTTTACAGCATCTTGTTCATTCATTGTTAAGCTGTTAAGAATGTTGTTGACACCTTTGTTCACTACTTTATTCAAAAGCATGCTATGATGTTCAAACCATATTATAGTTCATTTCTTATGATGGTTCTGATCCTTATGAATACGACCTACTGGTATAAGGTCATCTGCCTTTGCTTCTGCTGGTTTTGCTCAGAATTTGAGTTCTTTGGTCATAGATAATAACATACATGTCTCTATTACGTTGAAATTGCTGAAAAATGTTAAAAGCATGCTTCTGTTCTGGTTTTCTGTCTTGCTATGGTATAGTTGCTATTAAGTTAATGATGTTGTGGTGTTGTTGATTACTGGTTGTTAAGATGTTTTTTCGAAATCATAGGTTCATCTAATTACGAGGGTCTTGTTTAATACTAGTTTCACATTTCTGTTTGAGGCTTCGTCGTGTTTGGTCAATGTCAAATTTTTTTAGTTAAATGATGTTTTAGAATGAGTGTTTGAGTTATCCTACTTAGTTCTATTGTTTTCAAACTTGTCAATATCTGAAATTGCCATTCTATCGTCTTGATTTAGTTTTCTGCTAGTTGTGTTTGCTTTTATAGTTATCTACTAATCTAGATGAGATGTTTGCTGGTCTTTTAAGTTGATCTCCTTCTTGTTTCTGTCATCAAATGTATCCCAATCTCCATTAGATTTGTTAAGATTCCTATTAGATGAACCCAACCAGTGAGCCTTAATGTTTGCCGTATCTGGTCTGAGGTTTCTTTCTTGGGTACACCAGTTGCTTGGTCAATGTGTTAAGAGTCATTTCTTCCTCTGTTTTATCTCAAATATGCCCTGATCTTTGATAAGATTATAAGTTCTATTAAATGAACTCATTCAATGATTCCTTTAGCTCATCTTTGGTCTCAATTTGCTCACTAGTGTTTAAGGTTAGCATGTTATGGCTTTCTTTGATTTTTTAATTTCACGCCTTAAAGTTAAGTTACCTTGAATATTACTTTGGGTCATCATAATACTTCTTGGGTTTCAATCCCGTGTTCTTTGCTGTGTTGGTGCTTTCTTTTAAATAAAGAAGGGTCTGTCTTCCAGCATCTTTAAAGGAATATGGATTGGTCTAACTTATATCTTAGCTACCTGTTTAATCCTTTTCTATTGCTTCACAGTAGATGATGTTTCACTCAGTAAATAGAAGGGATTGATTACTTCTCTAGCTTAAGTTTTCCTCTATCATTATCTGAACATCCACCTTTGAGTTACTGCACGTTTCCTCTTTTAAGCCTGAAACTAGAGTATGATCTACTGATAAGGCCCCCCTTTCCTTTCTAATTACTCATTTCCAGTATGATAGTCTCATTTATGCCTATTTCGAACTTGAGTTTTAAATTATGCTTCGGTGCTTGTGCATGTTTTATCTGGATATTCTATTTATCTAACGTTTGGTTTCCCAGTATGTGGTTTGTTAATTTCAAAGCGACAACTCTTGAAGCAGAGAAGTTACTTTAGCTTCAATTAAGTTAGATATGGTTGTATGTATACCCTCTAGCTTCCCCCTATGAAGTTTGGCCCCTATTCTCTCTTATTCGTCCCTTTCATTGACCGTTTGTTTCCCTTTTCTTGCCTGGGTTTATTGAGTAGTAGTACATATGCATATATCCATATTAATATATCTTCATGCTAGGTATTATAGTATCCTAGTTGGCAAACAACAAAACAACAACATTAACCCAATGCCTCAAAGGCTCCCGCCCATTGCTGGGTAAGGGGGGTCGGATGTACGCAGCCTGACCCCTATGTTTAAAAATATAGCGCGACTGTTTCCGGATGACCCATG
>JAABOM020000075.1:15337297-15366129 GCA_011800125.2 Solanum clarkiae
TGCTAAAGATAATAAATATTTTCTAAATATGGTATTCCTAGATAATAATAAAAAATATATTTAAAAATAGTTAGTATTTATATATTAAAGAAAACTCAAAAAGGTAATTATATATACTAATATCTATGGACTATAGTCTTTACTAGATCATCCAAAATTTTAAGTCAAATTTAAAATACTATGTTAAAAGGGTAAAGTTTATATATATATCAAATAATGTCGGATTAGTTTAGTCTCGGGTTGGTTTTTTAAAGATAAAATCAAACCAAACCAAATATAGTTGAGTTTTTTTTCAATACCAAACTAAGTCAAACTAAATTATTAGTCAAGTTTTTTCTCTCGGGTTGATTCGATTTGCGCTTTAGTTTGATTTTCGGTTTGGTTTTGTTCACCCCTAAATTTTATTGATTTTAGTCCTTTAAAAATTCAAAAAATCATTGGATTTGATCTATGTCTATTGTTTATACAAATAATTTAGGTTTATATAAATGAAATTCATGTCTCCGTGAAATTAAAATCTTCAACTCATTTTTTTCAATTATTTCTTTTTTCTCATTTTTATTAAACTTTAAATTACTTTTATGAGAAGAATCCTAACCTCATAGATTTAACATAAAATTAATATGGTGTAACACCCCACATCTTACAATACTAGTACTATGCAAATGAAACATGATATGGTTTGATCAAATTAGCGCCCATTTTAAAAGTGCTTGAATCTCATATTATAGGGCGATATGTGCGTCTAACGCTTAAAAAGGTCGAGTGTATAGATGTTTTGTGTAAAATTGAGGAGCTCACGGCCCTAAACAAAGTGAGAGAATTGAGGTGCTTGTAGGACTTAGGAAGCTAGCAGGTGAGTCACCTACTTTCTTAGCTTAAATTTGCTAGCTAAACGGAGATGAGGATCGACATCGAATTTGTCCAAGTACGATTATGAACAAAGTCTGTGTTAAGGGTGTAACTCTATCCATGTTTTAGCATCATAAATGGACCTTATTTTCAGTCCAAGAAGAATGTAAAAAGGGCCCAAGTACATCATGACCCAATTGACTATTTGGGCCCAAAACTAACTAAGAAGAATTTGAAAAATGGGCAGCCAAGGCCCATCAACTTGGAGATCTATTTAGGCCCAAGTGTAAGGGTCAAGCTGCTGCATCACAAGGCTATTAATAAGTGTTAATATATGGTCAAAATTTATAGAGAAATTCGGCCAAAGAGAGCCTTTATAAGGTCTCAAAAGTAGCACCTTAAATCATTTTACTTTGGAGCAATTTTCAGCTTTCCTAAAGCCTCCTTTTCTCTCTTTATTTCATTTCACAAGGCAGCCTACACAACCCTCTAGGGTTCTTGAAGGAGACCTAAATCTTAAAGGCTAAAGTAAGTGAAAATATCCATGTATTTGTTATACTTATCCCATGAAAAAAAAAAAGAAGTATATGCTAGTATGTTTGTGCTGAAAATTTAGACTACATGTGTCCTAAGGATTGTTGTGAAATTTTCTTATTATTTAAGAGGATTTTCTCTTCTTTGTTGGCTGAATTATGAAGTAAGACTTATTTTTTTTAATAAGGTATAGTTTGTTAGTGATGTAACTAAGCTGCTGCACTACTTTTACAGTCCGCAAAGATGAGTTGTTGTACGACGTCGTAATTGTACTCTTAAAAGAAACTTAGGAGCTGATAATTCTAATTTTTTGTTCCACGACCTTCACCTAATTTGGGACTATTTGCGGACTATTGTAAGACTAGTTTTACGTGTAAAAATGTTGGATATAGTTTGGGTAAAATTGAAACGGGTTCTTTGGACGTCGAAATATGGCGAAGGGATTTAATGTTATGCCGCTTATTTATATGTTGCGTAGAATTGTTATGTGTTCTGCATTGTGGGCTGTTGTAAGATTGTTAAGGGTCTGAAACAAGATGTATATGATGTGTACATAAGAACGGTTCTTAAAAGATACGATTATAAGTGAAAAGGTTGAAGAGATGTCTTTGCATCGCTAATTAAAATCTTGCTGCCCGCGTGTAAGTTTTTATGATATTGGGTTGTCAAGAAGCATTTCTTTGCTGCTAATACTAGTCTTATTGCCTAATAAATTATAGATAAATATTTGAGGGAAAATGCAGTCAGTCCAAGATAGTAACGAGATCATACAATGAGGTATGTGAGGCTACTTGATTTCGTATTACTTGGCATGAAACCTAGGTTCTTCCTTGGTACATAGAGGCTCTTGTCTACTCCGACATAACAAATAGCCATGTCTTCACTCTTTCACATGTTCATATGCTCCCATACATAGTCACCTTCAAATCTGCGTACAGACTTGGATACCGAGATACACGAGTTTGTTCTACCAAATAAAGTTCATGTGTTGTTCTACTTCTTATGCATTTCAATATTTGTGTAACCTACTCCTTTGATTGTGGTATTGTCTTTTGTGATTATTTACATGTCATATGTTGTATGTATAGTCCTACAACTCCAACATTACGACCACCAAAATAATCATCTCAAAGGTAATTGAAAGATAAAGTAAAGTATATTGCTTATTGATAGGTCGTAGCCCGAGGGGTGGAAAAATCACCTAGCCAGGGTCGATCCTATCACGAGGGGTAGCCCGAGGGGTTAGGGAAGAACCTATCCAAGGCCGATACCGATGCAGTTTTACCACTGATAAGCTGGACATTTATATTACATGTTGTGCGCAGATTATACAGTAAAGGTAAATTGATAAAAAGAACATAAAGTACATGATCCCACAGTACAACTAAAGGTGGTCTATTATCTTACACCAGTGCATAGTTTCATTTGAGTTGTTACTTCATATACAGTATTTCTTTCCTTACATATTCAGTATACTATCTCGTACTGACGTCCCTTACGGGGAACTTGCATTTCATGCTGCAGGTACAACTGCTAGTAGATCTCTCCAGTAGGAGTACAGGATATCAAGTTGTCGTTACCAAGCTCTAAGTTGCTTCGAAGCTTTGTGCATCTAGAGCTTATATTTTTGTATTATATAGTTAGTCGAGGTGGAGCCCGTCTCGAGCCTTATTAGATACTTTTCATTATCTAGAGGCTTTGTATACTATGTAAATTAAAGTGTGATCATGTCTCGTACTTTAAACACCGTGGCCCCAACAGCCTAGCCATATGCATTTTCTTTTGGCTTGTTATCACTATTTACTTTCTTAAAGGCATGTTAAACGTAAGAATCCCTTATAATATGTATAAAAAGCGTATAGATACAGGTTGGTTCTCCCGAGCCTTATCAGCAATGGGTGTCAGTCCGCCCTAACGGAACTTTGGGCGTGACATAAGGAAAGAAGATATAATTCCTAATATTACCCAGCCGGAGGATAAATGAAACATATTATCATTGCTAATAACTTGAGTATACTAATTTCTTTTCTTTAGGGTATGTTTGGAAGGAGGGATTAGAAGAAAATAATCCATGTATTAAGTATGGTATTGATAATGCTATGTTTGATAGGATTTTTGGACCATGCATAATTAATCCATGGTATTACTTAATACCACATATATGGTATTAGCTAATACCTCCCATTTGGTGGTATTAACTAACACCATGGATTAATACCATGGGACTAAATATACAAGACAAAAATATTCCTCAATTTTTTTTTACATTTTTTTTATTTTTTTGATTTTATATTTTATATTTGTAGATTTGTACTAGTAAATTTATTTAAATAAATTAACCTACAAATTTTATTTGTTTACGGGTTCATATTTTCATAATAAAAATAATAAATTTATCACATCAAATTTTTAAATTTTATTTATTTCTAGTTTCATATTTACATAATACATACAAAAAAATATTTTGACATGTCAATTTTTTTAATAACTAATTTTAGTTGAGTGATTTTATTGATACAATATGAAGTCCAATGATGTTATATATATTCTCAAATTTGAGTGATCTCGTAAGACACTATATTAAAATTACAACTTCCTAATTTTTATGTGTAAATATAGATTGTCTGTTTTACAATTGTTTACTATCTTTTCTATTTTAATAACAGATGGTTTATCATTATTAAATTAAAGATTGACATTTTATTAGTGATGTATTTATTAAGATTACAATTATTTATTCTCAAATAACTCAAGTGAGAAAATAGCAAACATAATGACAAATTATTATTTTCCTAACTAGTTTGAAGTCATAAAAAAATACTCTACTTTGATCTAATTACATGAAATAGAAAAACTTATAATAGTTCAAGGGCATAATTGAACAGAAACTTTTTATAGAATGTTAAACCAAATACAAAATTAAATGAAAAATACTGAACCAAACATGAAATAAAAAAAATTCCAGCATTACTAATCTCTGCATAACTAATCCCTGCATTATTCATTTTTGTACCAAACAACTCCTATTAGTGGTTAACATGACACGTCCCGCCTAAATTCGGCTTCAAAATAGTGCAAGAACATGTCTGCCGTGCTCCGAAGGACTCCGAAACTCTCTAGAATTATGCAAAAGACTGAAGAATAGACTAGAGAGGTTTGGAAGGTTCCAGAGGCATGTAGAAATGTGTAGGGCATTCTTGTAGTCTTTAGTACTCTCTAGAATTGGGTGGAAGAATCTAGAGAAGGACTAAAGCGTAAATACTTAGGGACTTATCATGTAAATATTAATTGCACTTTGGCCCCTAGGAAGTTGTATAAATAGGAGGGTCATTCATTTGTTAGACATCAAGAAGTTGGAAGCATTCTCCAAGCAATACAAGTTCTCTTCCTTATAAAAGCTCTTTTTTCTTCTTAATCTAGCGTTCCCTTAGTGGTCCAAAGGTGAAAGGCTTATTAATGTTTGCAAGATCATGAAAGAATCGTGAGCAAACCAACTAGTGCCGCACAGAAGTGCTAGCGTAAGTTCTAGGCCCGTGACAGAGTGGTA
Organism: Solanum clarkiae; assembly: GCA_011800125.2. Taxonomy (NCBI): domain Eukaryota; kingdom Viridiplantae; phylum Streptophyta; class Magnoliopsida; order Solanales; family Solanaceae; genus Solanum; species Solanum clarkiae. Next base: position 15,342,231 of record JAABOM020000075.1, read on the forward strand.
TCAGAGCAGGTTTGAACTAAGGGAAGCATGGAAAGTGAAGGAGACATCAATGCCACCACTACCGCCAATGTCACGCTGGATGTTGGCAAGAAACGCAAGGGCAAGAAAGGCTCCAAGAAGGTTGAGGAAGTGCCAGTCGGACCGACACCAAGTGAGGCCATAACAACTCACTCACTTTCGGCTGCGGAGTTGAGCGATGATGAATGAGGCGAAGATCTCGCTGACGTCCCACTCAGCAAAGGATGGGTCGAGAGGGTGGATAATACCCTATGAGCAGTAGAGTTCTTAGGCCATCACTTGAATCAGTTCGATGGCAAGTTTCAGACCTTGGAGGAATTCACCCTTGAGGAGAATGAGAACATCCGAAAAGGGTTGGACGGTTGTCAGGCGGCGGAGCTTGAGTTGAGGGAGACCATCACCTCCTTAGTGCGTCGGCTCATAGATGCACTAAGCAGGATGGAGGCCATGAGCGCCACCATGAAGACCATGGGCGACACCATGGAGGCTATGAGTGCACGGATGAGGGCACTTGAGAAAGGCGTGGTTGATGGAAGATACGCTGGGATTGCTGGAGAGAGGGAGGCCAAGATCAAGGATCCCAAAGCCACCTGTCTTCAAAGGCGTTCGAGACGCGCAAGAGGTGGAGAACTTCTTGTGGAATTTGGAGAATTACTTCAAGTGCAACAAGGTGAGGGATGATGACACGAAGGTCAATATAGCCGTGATGTACTTGACCGAGATGGCGATGCTGTGGTGGAAGCGAAAGGATGTTGAGATAAGAAGGGGACTCTGCACTATCGGCACGTGGGAACAGTTCAAGGCGGAGTTGAAGAAGACCTTCTACCCCCAACAACGTCATCTATGAAGCCAAATAGAGGCTTAGGGAGTTGAGGCAGACGAGTAGCATGAAGGCCTATATAAAGGAATTCACAACCCTCACGCTTCAAATCCCCAACCTCACAGATGAAGATATGTTGTTCTACTTAATGGATGGATTGCAGGATTGGGCCAGGACGGAGTTGGAGCGTCGACAGGTTTCCACCTTTGACGAGGCCATCACACAAGAGAGACTTTGATGGACGCTCGATATGAAAGTCGAGTAGAGACCGAGGGGAAGACTCGGATAGTGGTCATGACCAAGGAGGCGGAGATGGTGGCAAAGGACAGGGTTGGAAGCCACATCCCAAGTATCATGACACCAGTAGGCCTGATAACAGGAGGTCCGGACGACAAAGCGACAGAGAGGGCAAGGCGCAGCCCGAGAAATCGCTCAAGTGCTACCTATGCGGGGGGCCGCATAGTTACAAGAAGCGCCCCGGATTGAAGAGATTTGGTGCCATACTGCGGGAAGGGAAGGAATAGGAGGCATAGAAAGACGTGCATGAATCGGGGGAAGATTCGAACACAGCCCAGGTAGGCGTGATTGGGCTATGCAGAGCGATCACGCGGCAACCAGAAAGGCTAAAGGAGTGCTGAGCATAGTATATGGATATTACGATTAACGGATGACCTACTCGTGCCATGGTCGACACAGGCACAGAGGCTAACATCGTGACTAAGTCTGCGGCAACCAAGTTGGGACTGAAGTATAACCCAAGCAATGCGAAACTTAGGATGGTCAATGCGCCGATGACTCCTGTGTGTGGCGTAACTCAGGGAGTCGATATAGCGTTAGGCAAGTGGCATGGTAAGACCAACTTCCATGTCGCCTCTATAGATCTCTTTGACATCATCCTTGGGCAGGAGTTTTTCCGTAAGTGCCACGTGGTGATCGACTCCTACCTCCAACAACTCGTGGTCTTGGAGCAAGGAGGTTCCTGCATGGTGTCCTTAGTGCAGAAGCCCAAGTCAGAGGGACAAGTGCAGGTGTCGGCCATGCGGCTTGTGGAAGGGTTCCAGGATAAGCCATTGTCGTGTTCCACGCCTGTCAAGAGGAAGAGTCATCAGAGAGGAAGCCGTCGAAGGAAGCCAAGCGGGAGCAAGGACAACCCACTGCAGCAGGAAGCCTCGGGCACGAAAAGGGTGCGAACTTTGGACGAGACCACAAGGGGACGACATGAAAACTTGCGGCAATCCAAAGGTGGAGACGGGGGAGTTCCAACAGCAGGAATGCGCTGAGGTCGTCGCATCATTAGGTGGGGGAGAATGATACGTCCCGCCTAAATCTGACTTCAAAACAGTGCAAGAACGTGTCCTCTGTACTCCAGAGGACTCCGGAACTCTCTAGAATTATGCAGAAGACTGAAGAATAGACTATAGAGGTCCGGAAGGTTCCAGAGGCGTGTAGAAATGTGTAGGGCGTTCTTGTAGTCTTTAGTCCTCTCTAGAATTGGGTAGAAGAATCTAGAGAGGGACTAAAGTGTAAATACTTAAGGACTTATCTTGTAAATATTAATTGCACTTTGGCCCCTAGGAAGTTGTATAAATAGGAGGGTCATTCATTTGTTAGGCATCAAGAAGTTGGAAGCATTCTCCAAGCCATACAAGTTCTCTTCCTTACAAAACCTCTTTTGTCTTCTTAATCTAGCGTTCTCTTAGCGATCCAAAGGTGAAAGACTTACTAGTGCTTACAAGATCGTGAAAGAATCGTGAGCAAACCGACTAGTGCCGCACGAAAGTGCTAGCGTGAGTTCTAGGTCCGTGACAAACAGCTCTTAATCAACGTGTATATTTCTAATTTTATTTTTCATACATAAGAAAAATAGGAGATCTGATGTTATTGGTCAAATTTCAATGTGCAAAATAAAAACGGATAGAATAATAAAGTCAACGGATAGAATAATAAAGTCAATCTAATTAAAAAAAAATTACGAGTCTACTATTTTATAAATGTCAACTTTCATAAAGTTAAACAAATTTCTTTCAATAAGTAGTTGGGAGTACAAAAATTGAAATTAAAATATGTAAAGAACTTTTAATTTTATTCTTATTGCAAGAAATTTGATTCCATTGAATATAAATAAATTTCTACTCACACCTTAGGGGTAATTTTTGTTTTTACAATAATAACATATTCAAGTCATTAATAGCAATAATACGATTCATTTGTCATCCATTGAATAAATGATACTTATAACTTGTTTTCTCGTGAATTTTACCTTTATCATTGAGGTTAAGATTTTTTTCACAAGATAAATTTGAAGAAAAAGTTGGGGTGAGAGACAAATGAAAAAATGATTCAATGATTTAATTTCACGAAGGCATTAGTTCCGTTAGTATAAATCAAAGTTATTTGCATAAAAATTCGATAGAGATCAAACTTAAAGGACTATAATCGATCTGTGTATAGTTAAGGAATAAAAAAAAAAAGGTAATATAGTTAAAGAATCAAATTTTATAACATTTAAATGACAAACAGATAAATGTACAAATAAAGACCATTTTAGACTCTCAACGATAGCACCAAATGGCATCATTATGATACATTCATTCACCACCAACAAACTCCCTAACCCCTCAACCTCCAAAAGAAGTGGAAAAAAAGAGTGAAACAAACACACAAGAAATAATTCCACAATCAGATTATTTGCATAGTGTCTATCCTATTTAGCATTGTTTACAACAAAAAGAAACTCTCACCAGATAGGTTACACACATTAAAGGGGTAACAAACCTCGGATACTTCCTTCCGCGAGGGCTCACACTCCAACAAATTCTCCAATCTAGTAATTAAAAACTTTGGCATAAGGGAATTCCAAATCCCTTGAATACAGTTGAAATAAGAGGAGGTTCGTAGAGCAGGCAACCCACAACCGGATTCACGTGCTGGAGCAATACTCTACATTTGCACTTCTTCCTGCAGAGTATAACTCAGTGACTTCAAATCTCGAAGCAAATGATAGTGTATACTCAAAAAAGTCTTCACTGTCACAAAAGAAAACCATCAATTTATAGCATCACCTGCTTTCCCTATACGAAGACTCCCTTTCAAAAATTTGATTTCATTATATGCACTGCCCGGATCGAAAACTGTCGTTTGCCAAGAGAGAGCCTATCAAATTTTCCAATCTCTTTGCCCCAGCAGTAGGTCTAAGGACTGTGGTATTACCCACTACGGAGCATGGATCTGTCCCGTTTTCTCGACTCCCCGTGCACCAGCCACCGGGAACAAACATACCTTGACCTCGAAACAGGAGTTCATTATCAATCTTGTCAAGCACTGGATCATCTTGATGAAACTTTCTCGCAAATGGAGCATTACTGTCAACCATCTTTTGCATGTCATCAAGTGTAAGGTAGTGAGGATGCTGCTTTGGAGGGTTATCCCACGATATGAAGTGTAGATCACTGTTTACTGTGGTATTGCGGAACTCCTGAGCATTACAGATGACAGTGTGAAAATAGCCTTCTGGAGTTGAGAGGAAATTTGCATAGTACATAAGTGCAGTTCGAGGCAAGTTGTCCCATCCCCATATGAGGAAGTCAATGAAGGGTCGAGAAAGGGCCATCCAAGCAGAGCCTGTAAAGAGGCAAGAGCAAAGTTTTAGCAATTTTTTCGAGTCCAACAGCAAAAAAAGCTAGATGAGGAATAAATGATGCTATTGTTCCATATGTTAAACCTTGCTCATCATCTTATCCTTTCCGGCCCCCTCAAAGTAATCATAAGCAAAAGTAAAGCTATAAATGATAGATTCCCTTAAATAAGAGCACTCTTTCAAAAGTCCAATCTCCAAGTCAAATTGAAATACAGAGCTGCTACAAATTTATGTTGAATGTAATAAAAGATCCTTCTTTTTTTTGTTAAGGTAGCAAACCTTCAAAGATTTTACTCTTAAGAAGACCTAATCATCTTTAACCAGCACTTGATCAAATAAAAAATCTTTAACCAATGAGTATACTCACCAAAATAGAATTAGATGGAAATAAATTGTTTATGATGTTGTCTAAGACAGTACTACTCGAACAAACAAGGTAAATATGCTCCTCATTAAAATGTGTCAGTACAGACATTTATCCACACATACTTTTCTTGGTGGAAAATGTCCGAAGGAATTGGTTTTGAATGGCATATATAATACAGAAATGGGGTACAAAAACCAGGGCAATAAGAAAGATGTGTCTATACACATAGTTGGCAGCAAGGGGGCCATTATAGAAAGCTAAGAACTTGAAGAACAATAGGATCATCTATACTAGTTGGTGCTTTACACAAGTACTCGGGCAACGATGTGGACAACCTCCTTTTGCATTGCCAGCTAGCTATGCGCTTGTGGGAGACTTTGAGATGGCTCATGACATGATGGATAATGCCAGGCACTATTCAGCAGGTGTTGTGGGAAATGGATGAAGAAGCAGCAGCACGTAGAAAGCACTCAAGTGGATAATGGAACGAGAGAAATCGGAGAAATTTACATGGAATAGAGAATGAATCTGAACATTTAATGATGGCATCTTATTCTCAATTATCTACTAGTGCATCCATGAGGTTCTGATTTGTATAAAGAAATTGGTAAGTATTAGTAGAGAATCATACCTCTTTTGTAGGTTCTATGCCTTCCGGTATACTACTTGTACATGGAAGTGGTTTCCAATATTAATAAAATTATTTAACTAGTAAAAAAATTTGTATAAAGGAGTTGTATTTTCTAATTATACATATATTGGCAAAACAGAATGTTAATTCTCTTTGGCTGTTGCTTCAATCTGATGTAACAACTGTAACAAGAGGGATGATATAATGCTGCAGAATAAAAGTAATGTGTATCAATTTAATGTATCACTTGAAACAGCTTCCACGAAAAAGACCCAAGAGCTTCAGTAAGCAGCTCTTGGGTGTTGTAAACACCAAGAACTATACCAAAAACAACTGTGGTTGCTGTTGAAATCAAGAACCAATTCCTTCACTTAAAGTATCATAATATTTTTTGTTTAATACTGGGATTTCGAGTCATCTGCATCATGCCTGATGTGATCTTTTTCATCAATCTCAACTACCATAACCTCTAAACTCAGATGGAGCTCAAAATATGTCCAAGAAAGTTCATCAAAGCAAGAAAAGAGGAATTTCGTTGATTATCAATGCTTCTCTATAATAAAACTACCAATTCCAATATTCATGCCTGCATCAGATCTTCCCTATACTAGCAATTTCTTTGTTATAGTTGAGACATCTTCTGACCTTCCATTTGGTCTCTTTTTATACCTCCCGCTGAAAGTTTAACTGAATATGTTGTGACTATGAAAAACATCACTTTTCTTCTTAATTATGAGATAGTAGAGAGTTGTCTAGCTTATGCGTCCATACTAGTACTCATAGTATTCTCCTGTAGATTCTTATTCTTCGATTTCTGTTACTATCTACTGTCTCTTGAACTTCAGTGAGTGCACTATTCTGACGTTGTTTTCATTTTCAAGAATACTTTATCATGCTGTCTTAGTATTTTTCCATGATTTCTTCACTTCCATTATTTCTTTTTCAATATGCTGTGATATGCTTTTCCTTGAGCTGAGGGACTATTGGAAATAACCTCTCTATCTCCCAGGATAGTGGTAAGGTCTGCATATAGTCTGCCCTACTCAGACCCCACCTTTGGAATTACACTGGATATGTTGTTTGATGTTGTTGATAACTAATAAAGTATGCTTGTTCAACATCTTGCAAAAGAAAGAAGCCAATGGTGAAACTCTAACTTCATTAGGCACAACAATCGAACATGTTTAAAGTACAAAGTGTTAAAACCTCAAGCATCCCATTCATTCATAAGAAAATAAGATTCCCAATCCAGCATATTTTCCCTATACGGTGAAGCAAATCTCTACCAGTAAGTTAGAATTTGGGTTTACTGGTGTAAGACTACGGATAACACATAAACGAAAACAGAGCTACACAGATACAGAGGAGCTGCTGTATATTCTTCAGCTAAATGAATTTAATTTGACAATTTTTCAAACTTTACTATTAAAACACCTCATCTATTAAGAGATTTTGCAACAAAAAGGATGCAAGACAATTCACTGTAGCAAATGGAGGATTGGCATGAAATGAACATGCACAAGGGAAAAAAATGAAAATCTTTCAGCTCAAGCATAGAAAGAAATGATGCCCAAATCACCTGTAAAAAGCTTGAAAGCTGTTGGCACACTTCTTCTCTGCGTAATCCAGAAAACATCAGACTTCTTAGTCATGTACAACCCCGGATCTATGATGATTGGCTTTGCCCTTTGAAACCTTCAGAAGTAAAAACCAAAGAAGTAAGAATCACCCACTGTTTAATGTCTCTATTCAAAATCATGAAATTAGGAAAACGTACTTACTCTTTCCATCCAATATCACTAGTATGATCAATGAAGTTAAGATCCCGTGGCAAATGTGAAAATGCATGAATAAGATCTAATCAGGCAAAAAGAATTCACAATAAATATATTAAACCTCAAAAATAGCAAACTCTCAATAAGCATAATTGTCACAAGAAGAAAAGGGCTCACCATCTTGAGTAACAAGTGGGTAATCAGAAGCACTAAGGTTAATAAACCAATCCCATTCCCGACCTTCTTTCAACAATATAGCAGCAGCATGGAGTGTATTACCCACCATAGTTGGTCCACGATAAGTAACAAGATTAGCCTTAGTAATCATCCGTACATTCTTGAATTTCCTAAATATTGGATGTTTCACAACAAATTTATGTAAATCAAGCCTCTCCTCAGGCGATGAGTCAGCATCAAGATGCACAACATACTGGTTATTGGGATGATAAAGAGCTTGAAGGGTGCGCCTGAGCATGCGGCCGTGGCCGGCGGAGCCAGAGATGAGATAGGCAAAACGTGGAGGCGCCGGGACGGGGGAAATGGGTAATAATTGAAGCTTTGATTCGACAAAAATGGAGGGGGAGGAAGATGGAGTTGTATAGTGGCGGTAAAGGGGCAGTACATTTGGTGAAATTAAGGTTGTGAGAAAGAAGATGAAGAGGGAAATGACGGAGGCAATAGCAAGTGGGAAGATCCACTTACGCTCGGTTATTGGTGGGTATTTGAGGTGTTTGTAAAAGCTTTTGAGATTCTTCATGTAGAGAACTATTCAGTGATGGGTTTAAGAAGAAAACTGATCTACAATTCAGCTTTTTTTATCTACAACATGTTTGCAACAGTGGTAGGTGAAAGAATGAAAAATGAAGGTTGGAGTTTTGGTGGTAGGGTACTGGGAATTGGGGGCACTGTTTGTGTTGTTTGATTTGATTGCCAGATCGGGCTTGAAAAATTAAGTCGATGGGTTTAGAAGCAAAATATTTATACGCATACATCCTTTCATATTTATGCACTTCCTATTATTATTTTATTAAAACTTGCGATCTTGTATGATATCGACATGATAATATACTGACAGAGTATATCAAAAAATATATTAATTTAGAATTTAACAAATAAATTTGTGACTTTGATAGTTTTTTCATAATTATTTTATATTTTAAAGAAAGAACCCCAAACTATATTATACCGATAGGGTATGAAGATACTGATAGAGTGTCACAGAGAATTAAATTAAGTTTGATGATACTAAATATGATATCAGTATAGTGATATAGTTTCACTATTTTTTTTACTAATTTAGAGTTAAATAAATAAGTTTGTGAATTCAATAATTTTCTCTTAATTGTTTTTGTTTCTTGAAAAAAGAGCAACAAACTATATGATACTAATCAGGGATTAATATATGATGGAGTACCATAGAGAATTAAACTCAGTTCCATATGATATTGATATGGTATTAATATACCCATAGAATATTATAAGAATATCTTTTCTATTAATTTAGAGTTTAATAAATAAGTTTGTGACTTTAATAATTTTCTTTTAATTGTTTTATTTCTTGAAAAAAGAGCCCAAAGCTATATGATACCGATAAGGTATCAATACATGATGCAGTATCATAGAGAACTAAACTCAATCTTATCCGATATAGTATCAATATATTAATGGATTATCGCAAAGAATACATTTTCTACTAATTTATTCTTTTCTACTAATTTAGAGTTTAATAAATAAGTTTGTGAGTTTAATAGTTTTCTTTTAATTGTTTCATTTCTTAAAAAAGAACCCAAACTATATAATATCACTACTAAAAACTAGATGAAAAGCGACCGCCAAAAGCAACGGAGTGCGTCACTTTTTTCGTTTAAATCGACGGAAAAATGACGCAGTTCAATCCGTCGCTTTTTTGCTCGACGCTTTTCGAAAGCGACAGACGACGTCGCTTTTAAAGCGACAAACAACATCGCTTTCTGTTGTTCGACGTTTTTTACAATAATTTTGTTTTTAAAAAAAGTGGCGGATTTAGCTTAACTGTCTGTCGCAATTTGAAAAGTATTTTAAAGAAAATTAAAAGCACGATAGACATTGAGTCCCTCTCCGTCGCTTCTTTAAAAAATTATTTTAAAAAATTTAAAAAAGCGGCGAACATGGGGTCCCTGTCCGTCGCCTTATTTAAAAAATTAGTGATAAATAAATTTTAAAAAATGACGGACTAGGATCCCTATTCTCCGCTTTTTCAAAAGAATATATTAAAATTAATTTTAAAAAGCATGGACATAGGGGCTCTATCCGTCGCTTTTCTAAAAAAGATTTTTTAAAAAATTACAAAAAAGCGACGGACATAGGGATACAGTCCGTCGCTTTTTCTGCATTTTTTTTGCAGTAGAAACCTGCAATTTTTGCTACACACCTGCAATTTAAAATATAATTCAATTCTGATCCAAAGAAACTATCCAATTGAAACGACCCCAAAAAGTACTTAAAAACGTGTCTCGGATGTTTTCGAAATCATAATTTTCATATATCTAAAAATTTATGCGTGATATCGAAAATTTGACTTCATATTCTTGCTCAGGGGGTCAAATTGAGTGGAAAATGGGTCTAATCCCGATTTTAGAGCAACCGTATCAAAATTCGAAATTTGCAAAATACAATTTCTAGAGAGCTTCTTGCGCCCCTAGTCTAATGATAAGAATCAATCAGGATGCTACAAATGTGGAAAAATGGATCATCATATCAAACAGTGCCCACAATGGGAAATTGAGTGGAAAACGGAAAGAGCTGAGAAAGAAATGAAAGAAAAAGCTGCTAAGCAAAAGGAGAAAGAGGAGTATGTTATGATGGCTGCCTGGGGATCTGGAATGGAGGAGTCAGATACTGAAAATGTAGACAAAACTGCTTTTGTGGCTGCTAAGGATTCGAATCTTGAGAAGGATGACAAGTCTGAGGTAATTATTCTTGAATCAAAAGAAAAGTTAAACTTTTTTTCAAAATGAAAGCTAATCTTGCTAATGAATGGATTGATAAATGATTTTCAAGAAATAGCTAATGAAAAAGATCAGCTGCTCAAAGACATTTCAGATCAAAAGTTTGAAAGTCTTGAGGTCAACGACTGTCTAAAAGAAGCAAATGAAGAGGATTCAAGGTTGAAGAAACAGGTTGAAAATCTTGATGCCCTTGTGCTAAACTTTAAGTTTGAGATATTGAAGTAAACAATGGTTGAAAAAGGTAAGAGTAAAATGTTGATGAATATCAAAAGGTTGAAACTAAACTGAAAGAATGTAAAATTGAGTTCTTCAGTGAAAAAGAGAAGGTCAGAAAACTGACTCAGGAAATTTCCATCCTAAAATTGGATTTAAAAAGGACAAATAGATGGACTCAGTCATCTAGAATAATGAATCATCTAGGAAATAGGAGTCATAATGAAAAAGCTGGAATAGGATTCTATCAGGAGAATGCCACCACTACTAACTTGTGCTAGCTCTGTGGTAAAATTGGTCATTCTACTACTGAGCGTCCAATTGCAAATAATGTCAGGAATAGGAACTTAAAGTGGCACAAGAATGATAAAAGAAACAGGTCAAGGAACATGTTCCTAAGACTAACCCCTGATTTGTTTTGCAAGAAGAGATCTCATTCAGCCTTTTTACAACAGGAAAGGACCTAAGCTAGTCTGGGTTCCTAAAACTAACACCTGATTTGTTTTGCAGGTTGTAGTGAAAGGGAGCAAGAACTGGTGCGTGGACAGTGCTTGCTCAAGGCATATGACTGCAGACAAATGATGTTCATGCTCTAATAACAAAGCGATTGTAGTCAGCAATAAACCTAACCAAAAGAGGTTAGGGTCGACTCCATAGGGAATACAGGGCTTGATTTAGTTGATCCACTAACAATCATTTCAAGTATCAATCACTATATTCTCTAAAATGAGGGGAGGGGGGAGGTTTGAGTTCAAAATGAAGAACAAAAATAAACACTACGTTACGTATGTAAGAAAACAATCAAATTGACGGGCAACGTGGGAATTGTGTTCCCCATGATTCGTTGACTCAATTACCCTAGACAACATAACCCTAATTGGGAATTCGCATGCAGGAAGATAACTTAGGTTCTTGCAACCCTCTTGTGAAGGTGAAGGTTAAATTTGACCATGGCGCTTGGTCGACAACTATGGTGTGCGAATTAACCGTTACCTATTATCCTAGTCAACCTCCCCTTGGTCAGGTTTGGTTGATTAGACGAGAATATATCAATCGAATCCTTTAATTTACTTTTCTTTTCCTATTCGTCACTACCTTGGTTGGTATCATGATAGTAGGCAGGGTTTGGTGTTGGCCACCATCAAACAACAATCAAAATGAAGGAAAATAAATAATACATGCAAAACCCCAATCAAAGAAATGCACAAAGTCTAGGTTATTTCAAGTCAACTACTTATAGTTTCCAGAACCCCAAGTTGTGGGTGCTTAGCTACTCATGGCTAAGGCAAAATCAACAACAATGAATGTAAAAGACATAGTTGAGAGTTTACACAAAACAATGAAGAATAAAAACACCTTCAAGTTGGAAACCACAAGCTTTGATAAATGGATAATGAGTACATTGTGATTTTTCAAACCCCCAAAGTGGGTCTTCAAATTAAAAATTGAAATCTACGCTAAATCCTAGAAGTATTCTAGAGAGAATATTCAAAGTGGAATTTCCAAAATATTAAAGTCTGAACCTCTTTCTAAAAACCTATCATTAATTATTTATACTATTTACAAATTTACCCTCAAAATTAAATAGAAAATACAGTTGGCAGTATGTACGTCGCACAGATGCGACTTGTAGGGTGACCTACGAGTCGTAATCGGGGTTTCGTAGTCATCTTCTGAATTATGGACTTGACTTCTATGACCCACTCTTACGAGTCATTGCTTGGGCTACGACTCGTATGCTCCTCTCATAGTTTGGGCCTTTAGTTCTTAGTCCAAAGTTTTGGCTCACTATTTCTTGCTACAAACCTACCTATACGAGTCATAATGAGACCTACGACTCGTAGAGTGGCCTCGTAGGACTGATCTTCACTTAGCAGATTTCTGATTTTGCTCACCGTCTTATGCTACAAGGGTACCTTACGACTTGTAGCCTAGGCTACGACTCTAGGGTGACACGTATGTCTTGTACTTCAGTAAAATATGTCATTTTCTCCCAAAATTATGTCAACCTGTATTTTCTGCACAACTAACACAAAAATACATAAAAACCATAAAAAGTTACATTAAGAACTTGCAAAATCCCTTGTTTTAAGCATCAAATGTGTTGTATTTTGACAATACATCAATACCCTCAATTAGAATTGTTGCTTGCCCTCAAGCGACGATTCAATCTAATAGATAATGAGAAACATATAGCAACTACTCTAATGGCATATACATCAGTTAGCTCCACTTTAGGTACCCAACTCTCAATTTCAAAACCTGATTGAAAAGCTACCAAACAAACCAAGACATGATGATACATCTGACAATCCAACTATGACAAGTGAAGGAGTATCATTAATCCACAGTCACTAAATAAGTCACATGTCAATCATGCAATGCAAATGCCCTCATAGAAAAGAAGTCCCTAATTATACTCAATCAAAGTTCAGGGACTGTGCAACCATTCTCACTCTCACAAATGAGATTCATGCATGATAACTGACACCATAGACTTACCCCTATACTCAAACTCTAGACTATTGACTAGTTAGAATTGGATCACTTTAGGACTTAAAAGGCTTGTAACGTAGGCTCATGGGGCTTTGGTATGACATTTTAGGCAAGTAGTGACTAAAAGATATCCTTGAACCAAGTTTTTCAATACTTTTACCTCCACAACTCAACCATTATCATTTTGTCCTCCCTTATTCTTTCTTTTTAAGCTTTTCTAGGTGCTTTCTTTTCCTTCTTTCAGTTGTACCTCATTTTGCAACTCATTTTGCTATTGTTTTCAATCCAAGACACTTTTCTTTTTCTTTTTCTCTCACCCGACACATAAATCTTTTCTTCCTTCACTGTTTCCCAATTAACCACCCCATTTTCATTACTTTACCACAACAAAGGCCACCCTCAACTTAGGGTTCTAGCCTGAGGTGAAGTACGCAATATTCATTCCCTAAACCAGGGCCATTTTTGGTAGCCACCCTCAACTTAGGATTTTTTCCTCAATCAAGGTCCACATGTTCAAAAATAAACCAGGGCCAATATCAAGGTATGTCACAAAACCAGGTTAGGCTAGCTAAGTGTCAAGAAAGAAAATGTACATGTAAAGCTCAAACATTTGGAACAAAGGATTAACTATCACCAGTCATCAATCCAATCTTAGAGTAACAAGGCAAGTTCTGAGTCAGTACACAATGTAAGAATATGGAAAAATTGGATCACACACATATGGAATTACATACAAAATCAACATGGAGTAATATGTCATGCTTCAAACTTCAAATTGCCTTCTCTTTATCAGAACAAATATTTCCAAATAATCATATGCAAGATTATATTGGCAACAACAATCTCAAAAATTTTGAGGATACCGAATTTTCAAAAGATTCGTAAAATCATTCAAGATTATGCACATGCCAAAAGATAATAATCACTATATATCTACAAATTATCTACACTACCTAAATATGCCAGTTCAATAGAAATTAAAAGCATCCACAAGGAAAAAGAAATACGACAAGAAAACCTTAGGATAAAAAATAGGAGAAGTTATGGACCCGAGGTTACTCAGTCTTCACCCTGATCCATAACTTCCCGCACCCACCAAAAGAAGATATTTTGTCCTCAAAGTAAAAACATGTAAGCGATAAAGGACAAACAAGGGGCATACCTTGGGTTGCCTCCCAAGAAGTGCCTGAGTTAATGTCGCGGCATGACGAGATGAACTTTGGTATTTATGCTCTTCGAGGTCCCAATCCACTATTATCTTAATTTCTTCCATGTCACCCATGTAGAGCTTAACTCTTTGGCCATTTACCTTGAATATCTTTCCATATCTACTTTCCAGTTTGATAGAACCATGACTAAAGACACGTACTACGTGAAAAAGCCCCATCCACTTAGATCTGAGCTTCTCGGAAAACCACTTCAATTGAGGGTTGTAAAGCAATGCCATGTCCCCTGGTGCAAATTGGTTGTTCTTAATTTTGCGGTCATGCTGAATCTTCATTCTTTGTTTATACAATGCAGAACTCTCATACACTATCAATCTGAGCTCATCTAGCTCATTAATATGCATTAGTCTAGATGTTGTTGCTCTATTCCAATCTAGATTTAATGCCCACATTGCTTTATGCTCTAACTGGATAGGTAAGTGACAAGCCTTTCCAAACAATAGATGGTATGGAGACATACCAATTGGTGTTTTGAAGGCGGTGCGGTAAGCCCACTATGTATCATCTAAGTTTTGCAACCAATCGGTGTGATTCACATTTACGGTCTTGGACAGGATTTATTTTATCTCTCTATTCAATACTTCTACTTGCCCACTAGTTTGGGGTGACAAGGCATTGCCACCCGATGTTTTACACCATACTTCAAGGAGTGCCTTATATAATCTATTGCAGAAGTGAGAGCCTCCATCACTGATAATTGCTCGAGGTGTCCCAAACCTGGAAAAAATGTTTCTTCGAAGAAAACCCGTAACACTCTTGCCTCATTGTTTGGCAGGGCTATGGCTTCTACCCATTTAGAGACATAGTCTACAACAACCAAGATATACTTATTCCCATGAGAGCTAACAAAGGGTCCTATGAAGTCAATTCCCAAGACATCAAAATAGCTCGATCACCAAAATGGGATTAAGAGGAAGTTCTTGCCTCTGCGAGACTCTACCCTCTCCTTGATATTTGTTATAAGACTTGACATAGTCATGAACATCTTGATGTATAGAAGGCCAATAGTATCCACACTGTCACTTTGTAAGCCGTATAGGCTCCACTGTGGTGACCACCAACTAATGAGGAGAGGCATGCTTCAAGGATGCTCATCATCTCCACTTCAAGAACATATTTGCGGATGATCCCATCAGCACATACACGAAATAGGTATGACTTATCCCAAAAGAATTTTTTCACATCATGCATGAATCTACGACATTGATGGGTTTTGAGATCAGAGGGTACAATATCACTCACAAGATAATTGGCATAGTCGACGAACCAAGGAATAAGATCATATGAAGTCTCTAACACCCGTTCATTAGGAAAGGAATCATCAATATCAAGACCATCATCAAACTGCACCACAGCTCCATCCTCTAATCTAGAAAGGTGATCGGCAACTTGATTCTCTTACCCTTTTCTACGAATCACATCAAAATTGAATTCTTGCAGAAGAAGCACCCATCTGATTAACCTAGGATTTGCATCTTTCTTAGCCATCAAATACTTGAGTGTCACATGGTCCGTGTGTACTATCACTTTGGCTCCCAGCAAGTATGACCGAAATTTCTCATATGCAAAGACCAATGCAAGTAACTCATTTTTATTGATCGTGTAGTTTTTTTGGGCAACGTTCAATGCTTTGCTTGCATAATAGATAGGATGTAGGGCTTTCTCCTTGTGCTGTCCCCGTACCACACTTAATGCAACCCCACTAGCATCACATATTAATTCAAAGGGCTTTGAAAAATCTGGGGTCACAATGATAAGTGCTGAAATCAACCTTCTCTTTAACTCTTTGAAAGCTTGCATACATGCATCATCAAACACAAACTTGGTATCTTTTTTCAACAATTTGCACAAAGGATATGAAATCTTAGAGAAATCTTTTATGAAGCGCGGGTACAATCCTACATGGACCAAGGAGATCATAACCCCTTTTACTGAGATCGGTGGTGGAAGTTTCTCAATCAACTCAATTTTTTCTTTATCAACTTCAATGCCTTTAACCAAAATTCTATGACCCAACACAATGCCTTCCTTAATCATGAGGTGACACTTTTCCCAATTCAACACCAGGTGACTTTCTACACATATCTGCAAAGCGTCAGACAAATGTAACAGACGATCTTCAAAGGATTGACCCACGAAACTAAAATCATCCATGAACACATCAATCGTACTCTCCACCATGTCTGAGAAAATAGCCATCATGTATATTTGAAATGTGGCTAGAGAATTACACAATCCGAACGATATTCTTTTGAATGCAAAGGTGCCATAAGGGCATGTGAATGTGGTTTTCTCTTGATCCTCTAGTGCAATGACAATTCGATTATACCCCAAATAACCATCGAGGAAGCAGTACCAACCCTTTTCTGTAAGTCTATCAAGCATCTGATCCATGAATGACATAAGAAAATGGTCTTTCTAAGTGGTGGCATTAATTTTTCTGTAATCTATACAAACTCTCTATCCGGTGACTGGTCGGATGGGAATCAACTCATTTTTTTTTTGCATTCTACACTACTATCTCCCTTCTTCAGGACACACCACACAGGGCTCACCCACTCACCATCTACAATATGGTAGATTACCCCTGCATCTAACCACTTGATGATTTCTTTTCGAACCACTTCTTGCATTGGATGATTTAAACATCGCTAGTACTCAACGCTATCTTGTAGTCCTTAACCAGATGAATCTTGTGAGCGCATATGCCAGGAGGGATACCAATAATATCTGCAATAGTCCACCCAATAGCCTTTTTGAATTTCTTAATACTGCTACAAGAGCCTTTGCCTGATGTTCACTCAAATATGCAGTAATGATGACTGGCAATGTATCATGCTCTCCCAGAAATACATATCTTAAATGTGATGAGAGTGCTTTCAGTTCCAACTCCGGTGGGATCTCTATGGAAAGATTTATGGGTGGAGATTCCCTATTCTATAGATCAAGTTCTAATTTTGCCTGATATCTCAGGCCAAATGATACTGCAAGAGCATTCACTGTCTCCTTATAATCTGGAATACAATCACCATCAAAATTCATCAACACTGCTTCTAAAGTATCAACTCCAAGATGTATCTCGATTGGAACCTCTGACTCATCATCAACGATGGTTTCAATCAATGAGATTACCCTCAAATCACAGCCTTTACTACTTTGTTGACGGACTTGGAACACCATTGCTTCTTCATTAAATGTGAGTGTGAGCAATTCTTTCTCCAAATCAACTAAAGTGCGTCCTCTGTCTAGGAAAGGTCTCCCCAAAATGATAGGAACTGCAAAATCAACTTCAAAGTGAAGAAGAACAAAGTCTGCAGGAAATACAAATATTTTTAACTTTACTAACACATCATGAAGTACTCCCACAGGTTTCTTGATTGTTCTGTCTGCCATGAGTAACCATATCTTTTTAGGGATAGGAGTACCCCAATCCAAGCCTTTTGAAGATGGCAAGTGAAATCAAATTTATGCTAGCACCTAGATCACAAAGTGCTTTGGCAAATGCTAATTTCCCAACTGTGCATGGTATAGTGAAAGCACCTGGGTCTTTACGTTTTTGGACCAGTGACTTGGTAGTTATAGCAATATAATGTTGGAACTTTTAGGAGATATCTTGACTCACCGTCTGCTTCTTCGTGATTAGATCTTTCATGCACCTTGCATAACCCTGTATCTTCTCTAAATCCTCAATCAAAGGAATGTTCACTAACAACTTCTTGATCATTGCTAATAGGTGATCAACCTTATCGTCCTCTTCTTTCTTCTTAAGCCTTTGTGGAAAAAGAGGTGGAGGTCTGGGAAAGGTCTTGAACCTCTTAGGTTGCCCATGTGCTCCATTTATTTTAGCTTTTTCATCATCACCCTTCTTGCGACTCTTATCCACAACTACCGACATAGGGAAATCTATGGTGCTTTTACTACTCCTAGTCATGACCGCCATGCAATGCCCATCATTCTTTGGATTTTGAACCGTATTTCTTGGTAAAGTCACTTTTGGTGTTGGTTCAGTTGTGAAGAAACTTTTCCAAATTATTGTTCCAATTGTTTAATAGCCACTGAGTGAGGCTCTATCTTCTGGTTTATGCTTGAAATGTCTGATTTCATTCATTTCAAGGTCTCATCTTAATGGTCGGCTCTCTTCAACAACTTGTCAGATATCTCTTTGATTCTCGAAGTATTTGGCCCAGCATCACGGTTGTGAGGCTGCATATAAGGACCATTTTTATAACTATCTCTTCTACCCTATTCGGTATCTGGCACTCTCTGCCTTTCATAATAACTACCTCAGTTGTCTCTATATGCACCATCACTGTTGTAGTTCCGACCTTGATTCTCGGAACCTTACCTCTAATAGTTCGAATTGGACCCTTGGGGTTGTTTCAGAAACCTGCCGATTGGTTACTCACGAAGAAAGCATCTTCATCAAAGAATGGTTCATCATACATTGGATGCTTAGGAGGTTGGTGAGTCACCGCTTGAACACTCGCTTGATTTTACTTTAAAACCAAGTCCATGCTTGTGCGAAGTTGAGCAATTCGTTGCATAATCTCCTCATTGACCTTAGCTTGCTCATTGTTGGTGTTTACTACACAAGAGGTCTTCATAGCACCTCTTTCTCTTTGACCCCATATTCTATTGGTTTTCACCACTTTCTCCATCCTTTCGGTGATTAATGGAAAATATTGATCAAGAAACATGCCTCCCATGATTGTTTTAGCACAAGCTTGACTATTCTCGTCAAGTGCTCGATAAAAAATCTCAACAAAGGCATCATCAACAATCTTGTGATCAGGAACTATTCACAAATATTTGGTGAATTCCTCCCATGTGGTACTAATAGAGTCACCGGGAAATTGCTCAAAATTGTTTATTTGGTGTTCGAGCTTAACTTATTTGACCTTAGAAAATACCTTCCTAGAAAAACTCTCTGAAGCTCTGCCTATCTTGTTATCATACCTTGAGAAAGCTCAGACAACCACATGGCTACATTACCCGTTAGTGACAATGGGAACACCCACAAACGAACTACATCCAAAGAAATTTTGTGTCCCCAAGACACTTTTGCAATAAAGACGACATTATGGAGATGACGATAGGGATCCTCTAATGGTAACCCTGTGAATAAACCACGATTTTGGAGCATTTTAAGTAATCCACTCGACACGGAGTACTTAGCATCTGCCTGTAATACCCCACATCTTACAATACTAGTACTATACAAATGAAATATGATATGGTTTGGTCAAATTAGCGCCAATTTTTTAAAAGTTATTGAATCTCGTGTTAATGGGCGATATGTGCGTCTAACGCTTAAGAGGGTCGAGTGTATACATGTTTTAAGTTAAATTGAGGAGATCATGATCCTAAACAAAGTGGGAGAATTGAGGTTCTTGTAGGACTTAAGAAGCCAGCAGGTGAGTCATCTACTTTCTTAGCTTAACTTTGCTAACTAAACAGAGACGAGGCCCGATGTCGGAATTGTCCAAGTCCCATTATGAATAAAATCCATGTTAAAGGTATAATTAGCCCATGTTTTAACATCATATATGTACTATATGTTTAGCTCAAGAAGGATATTAAAAGGGCCTAAAGACATCACAATTTCTTGGATAATTTAGGCCCAAACTAATTAAGAAGAAAGCTGAAAAATGAGTAGCAAAGGCCCATCAATTTGGAGCCCCTTAAGGCCCAAGTGAAAGGGGCAAGGAGCTGTATCACCAGCTTGGTAATGTAAAGCTAAAAATGCTTTAGTAAGTTAGCCGAAGATCCCCTTTAAAAAGGGCTTAAAGCAGCTCCAATATGTCATTTTCAACTTGACCAACATAAAAAATCAGATTATTCTCAAAGTTTTCTCTCAACTTTTCTTGACTTTATAAAGCAGCTAAATGACTCTTTTAGGGTTCTTAAGGAGGCCCTGAACCTTTAAGGTAAAGGTAAGTGATTATAGTTGTGTGTTTTATAAAGTTTTTTTATGAAAAACAAGAGACTATGTTGGTTAGGCATATGCTGGAAATTCTGGACAGCATGTATCCTAAGGATTATTGTGAATTTTTCTTGTTGTTTAAGAGGCATTTCTCTTCTTGGTTGGCTGTATTATGAAGTAATATTTATGCATTTAACAAAGTTTGGTTTTACAATAATGTAACCAGGCTACTTCACCACTTTTACACTTAACAAAATTGAGTCCTTATATGATATCGTAATTGTATTCTTAGTATGAACTTGTAGGCTGTTGGATGGAAGGCTATTACCTCATGTCCTTAATGACTGATTTTACTGTTCTGAAGCTGGTTCAAGTCTGTTTTCATGTATAGATATGTTGAGAACAGTTTGGTTAAAGTTGGAATGGGTTTGCAATTGTCGACGTTAAAATTGGGCAAAGGGACGTAATGTTATGTTGTCCATTTGTAGGTTGTATTGAATTGTTATGTGTTTTGCTTGTGGGCTATTGTAAGACTGTTATGACACTAAAACAAGATACACATGATGTGTACATGTGAATGTGTATTAGAAAATATGATTAGGGGAGGAAAGGTTGAAAGAATACGCTCGGGTTTATAAACACCCGTTTGCTGCTCGTGTTTTTTTTTTAATGTGATTGGGCTGCCAAGATGTAGCTATTGGCTGCTAATGCTAGATTTATTGCCTACTATATTATAGATAAATATTTGGAGGAAGGGAAGGTTATCTCGAGGTAGTAACGAGGTTATACAATGAGGCATGTAAGGCTACTTGATTTCGTATTGTTTGGCAAGAAGCATAGATCCTTCCTTGGCACATAAAGGCACTTACCAACTCCGACACAACTATTAACTATATCTACACTCTTTCATATATTCATATGCTCTCTTATATTATCACTTTCAAATCAGCATACACACATGGATACCAAGTTACCTGGGTTCTTGTTGCTAAATAAAGTTCACGAGCTGTTTCATCTCATACACATTTCATTATTTGTGTAACGTACTCTATTCATTGTCATATTGTCCTGTATGATTATCTACATGTCACATGCTACATCTACAGTGCCACAACTCCAATATTATGACCACCAAAAGAATCATCCCAAAGGTATTGAAAGATAAAGTATATTGTTTATTGATGGGTGGTAGCCCGAGGGGTGGAAGAATCACCTAGCCAGGGACGATCCTATCATGGGTGGTAGCCCGAGGAGTTAAGGAAGAACCTAGCCAGGGACGATCCCAATATAGTTTTACCACTGATCAGCTAGTCATTTGTATTATATGTTGTGCACAGATTATACAGTAAAGGTAAAGTAATATAAAAAACATAAAACACACGATCCCAAAGTATAACCAAAGTTGGTCTCTTATCCTACACCAGTGCACAGTTTCATTTGAGTTGTTACTTCACGTGTAGTATTTCCTACCTTAATATTCAGTACATTATCTAGTACTAACATCCCTTACGGGGGACCTACATTTCATGCTTCAGGTACAGGAGCTAGTAGATCTCCCCAGTAGGAGTACAGGATATCCAGTTGTTGATACCAAGCTCCAAGTTGCTTCGGGGCTTTGTTTGTGTCTAGAGCTTATATGTTTGTATTGTACAGTTAGTGGAGGCGGGTCCTATCCCGACCCTTGTCAGATACTTTTCCTTATCTAGAGGCTTTGTAGACTATGTAAATTAAAGTGTGGTCATGTCTCATACCCTAGACACTGTGGCCCCAACGACCTAACCATATGCATTTCTTTTGGCATGTTATTACTGTTTATTTTCTTAAAAGCACATTGAAAGTTGAAACCCCTTATAATATATATAGAAAGCACATAGATATAGGTTGGTTCTACAGGGCCTTGTTGTCAACGAGTGCCAGTCCGCGCTGACAGGACTTGGGGCGTAACAGAAGCGGTATTAGAGCAAGGTTGTCCTAAGAAGTCTACAAAGCCGTGTCTATGTATAGTCTTGTTTATCGATGTGTTGTGCACCACATTTATGGGCAGGAGGTTACGTAGCATTTAGGAGTTGTTACTTTCATTTCGTTCTATAGATCGTGCCATAGAGCTAAGTGTAATAGGTGGATTATGTCTAACACCTAAATTGTTTTGTACAGCGAGCAAGTATGCCAGAAACTAGGAAGATCAAAGGTAAAGAGAAGGCAGTAGAAGTTGTGGTTTGTACACCCAGTCATGTGAGACAACAAAATGAGGCTCGAGATGAGTCTTTGTCACAGACATCTCCAACCCCTCTAGCTCCTGATGAACCCGAAAGTAGTGAAATTCCCCCAGAACCACCTATTAATGCTACAGTGCAGGATCTGAGAAATGCAGTCCAACTATTGACTCGTATAGTTGCTGGCCAAGGCCAAAGACAAGAAGGTCCAGTTATAGGTGCGGGTGGTGCAAATAGGGCAGCTGGCATGAGGATATGTGATTTCCTTAATTTGGACCCTCCATCCTTCATTGGGTCAGATCCTAATGAAGACACCCAGAACTTTATTGGTCAGATTTAGTGTACTTTAGATATTATGCATGTGAGTTGTACAGAAGTTGTCGAGTTAGCGATGTATAGGTTGAAGGGTGTGGCCATATTGTAGTATGAAGCTTGGAAGAAATCTAAGAGTATAGATGCTTCTCCAACCACTTGAAAGGAGTTCAAGGAGGCCTTTCTTGACCATTACTTGCCATTGGAGATCCGAGAGGCCTGTGCAGATCAATTCTTGAACCTCTACCAAGGTAATATGAGCGTGAGGGAGTATAGCCTCCAATTTAATTCCCTGTCCAGGTATGCTCCTAATGTAGTTGCTACTATGGAAGATAGAGTTCATCGATATATGGATAGATTTGATACGTATTTGGTCAGAGACTATACCATTGCTTCCTTGAATAAAGACATGGATATGGCGAGAATGCAAGCTTTTGCCCAGAAACTAGAGGATCAGAGGCAAAGAAGAAGGACACAAGAGTTAGAAAGGGCGTAATTCAAGAGGACCAGATCTACAATGTAGTTTACAACGCCCCAAGGTGAGCTTAGGCCTCGATTTTCTAATAGACCACTTAGGCCATTATCCCTCTACTCTGAAGCCAGTGCTCCACCACAACTTCAGGGGTCTAGGAGAAATTAGTTTGGTCAATGAGGTGAGAGACGAGGTACATGGATAACAGGTATTCGGCAGGCCAACTAATGACTCCTAGGCAACCTTTTAACCAATGTGGAAGAAGTCATCTGAGTATGTGGCGTTTTGGGATAGATGTTTGTTATTGGTGTGGTGCACCAGGGCATATGATAAAAGACTGCCCGATGAGGCGTATGGGCGATATAGCACAATCTACTGGTTCAGTTATTGCATCATCATCATCAGTTCCTCCATTAGGTAGGGGTCAACAAGCACCTATGGGTCATGGTAGAGGTGTTATAGGGGCAACTAGCTCTAGCGGAGTACAGAATCACACGTATGCTCTGGGGAGTCGGCAAAATTTGGAAGCTTCACCAGATGTGTTCACAGGTACATTGTCCATCTTTTAACATAATGTATATGATTTAATTGACCCTGGTTGTACACCATCATACATTACCCCACTAGTTGCTAGGAAGCTTAAGAGAACACCCAAATTATTCAGCAAACCATTAGAAGTGTCTACACCAATCGGTGAATCTATTATGGCTAGAAAGGTTTATTATGACTATATAGTAACTATTTGTGACCGTGACACATTGGCTGACCTTATTGAGCTAGAAATGGTGGAATTTGATGTTATAATGGGT
>JAABOM020000075.1:15366229-15446411 GCA_011800125.2 Solanum clarkiae
CTCTCTCTCCACTCATCAGGCATCCTGGCAGTATTCAAAATAGTGTTGAAAAGTCTAGTCAACCACTCTAGGCCATCATTGCCCATGTTCTTCCAATTGTCTGACAACATCGTATTTCTTGAATGACTCTTGATTAGTTGAAGTCAAAGATCAACCAATAAGAACACTCTACATCAAATATAAAATTGCTTCTTTTTTTTTTTCCGTTGAATAAGATAAGACAAATAAGATCAAGATGATTCTTTTTGCAAAAATTTTCAAATTACATTGGGGTCTGTTTGGAAGCCACCCAAATAATTGAAAATGGTGTAATATTCTATCCTGTTTGTCTACCATAATACAATATAATTACAAATGTGTTGTTTGGTTATACGAGTCTCATTATAAGGTTATATTAAATTTTAAAAACAAAAAATAATTATCTAAAACAAAAAATTTATATGAAACAAATAAAGGTATTTATAAATAATATTAAATTAATTTTTTAAGATATATATTGTCTTTTAAAAATACATTAATTAGTAGATGTATATTCTTAACTAATATTATAAAAAAATTATTTTATATTTTTAAAATTAATATATTTTAATTAAATTAATTATAAAAACAAAAATATAAGTTCTAAGGAAACATCATGAAATGTATGTTTAACAAAATATTAAATATTATAAATACAATGTCATAGTAAAATTGTTAAATATTTGATAAAAATCTATCTAATCTAAGTTAAAAAAATGACTTGTAATGTGAAATATCAAGTTGATACTAAAAAACAAATGAAATTAAATAATATAACATAAGTTTTAAATTCAAAATAACAAGATTAACATAATACTCTTATGCCAAATTTCAACATAACTGTCACGACCCAAGCCTAGAGCCTAGAAGTGACACGGCGCACGGGGAATCCGGAGGGACCCAAGCAAGTCTCTTAACATATCATCACACATCCTTGGTCGTGGAAGTAATACAATACAAAAAGAGATTGTAAATAGGGATAAATGGGGCTAAGGGTCGAGAGAGAGTCAATTCTCATAGCATAATACAAACATGTCCAACAACACCTCCAAAACTTAGATACTTAGCGGGAGCCAAGATAAGAACCGGCTGGCTCACCCTCATAGTCAATACATACATAAGAAAGGATAATTTTTGTACATAGCATGAGATCATTAATATTATCCCCGGAATAGGGGACTCACCAACTAGTTTGAGAGACAATCATACTAGCTATGTGAGGAGGAGGATAATCAAGCGGGGCCCTGGTTCCTACATGGTAACATTATGTAGTCATACAGTATGTGTTAGTGTGTTTGAATGTACTAAGCATGTAGGAGGCAATGCAAAAATAGATAGGCAACATAGGAAGAATGCAATATCATAGGCAATAGATAACATAGTAACAATATAACATGTATGAAGGATGCTTGAAGTAAATCATGCTTATGTAGAATAAAACACATATGTATCAAGTGACCATCAAAATAGAATATCCAAGGCCTACCACTCCCTTGGGTAGGAGAGTGAGGTACAAACACCTCAATATAGTTATTCGATCCTATTACCCCCGTACTAGTCAACGAAGTTACCAACTGCTCGATATGGTTATATGGGCCTACTACCTCCCATACTAGGAAACCAAGGTACCAACCCCTTGATATGGTTACCCGGGCCTACAACCCCCCGAGCTAGGCTTGGTCAACTCGCAACACTATGGACGTTCATCATAAAATTAAAACATATATAACATACTTTCATCATCATAAAGCCATATATCTCATATGTCAAGCATTAGGCCTTCAATAACTCAAGAATCATAATCCGAAAATTTTGTTAAACGCTTGGAGTGTGTGCAATGCTAGTGTAAAACTATACAATTAAAGAGTGAAATCATGCAAGAAATCTTGGAGTAAATCATCCTGCCAATACTTGGTAACACCATCATACAATATACATCAAAATCCTTCATCAAATCTCAAGTTATATCTAAGATTCATAGCTCAAAACATACTAAAATAGTCACACTTTTACAAAACCCCAACATAGTTTATAGTCAAATTCATATTAATAGACCTATGTGTAAAATCAACTTAAAAGCATTTGGGAACTATGGGTGAAAGGACCCAATGGTTGAAACCCACATACCTTGACTTTGGAGAATAACTTAATGCAGATTGGAAATGGAGACTTGAACCTTAAGTAAAATCCTTAGATTTGGATGAGTTCTGGGACTTGAGTTTTACGGTGAAATATTTGTCTAAATGTTTGAAAGAGTATTGAGGAATGTCTTGTATGATATAAAGGTAAAATATGCCTAAGTATAGGTATTTTTCACACATGGCAACACTTAGGCCCAAGTCCAAAAAGTCGTGGACCGAGATAGAAAAACAACACACAAAAATACATAGGAGCGCGCCCTTGGCACGTCTTGCTAGGGCGCGGATCGCTCACTGGAAATTGCATTTTACAATTTTCAAATTTTGATATGGTTGCTTAAAAATCAGGGTTAGACCCATTTTCTACTCAATTTGGCGATCCTCTGATCAAGAATATGAAGTCGAATTTTTGATATCCTGCACAAATTTTGAGATACATAGAAATTACGATTTCGGGCACTCCTGAGGTACATTTTCAGGCACTTTTGGGAGTCGTTTCAGTCTTGCTCTATCTTGACCTCTTAAACCAAATTGGATTTAGCACCATTAAGCCACTCCACTACCATTCCCAACTTCATCCACCTAAACTTCAAATCTAGCCAACCGGTGAACCTCTCCAGCCACCTCCTAGTTACCCAAAATTCCCACTTTTCTTATTTAGCAAGCAACCTCTCATCCCTCAAGATTTGCAACATCACCCTCAAATGACTCACAAGCTCTTCTTTATTCCAAAAGTAAATCAATATAGCATCCATAAAGCTACCATGCACATATCAAGGTATGGTTTAAAGACCTTATTCATGAGATCCATAACTATAGTCGGTGCATTAGTCAAGCAAATGACATTACCACAAATTCAAAATATCAGAAAGGACATTAAAAAAACTCATTAACCACCGGAACCAACTCAATATGAAAGACTTTAGATTCAACACCCCTTAACCCTTATGACATGGTAAGTGCAACCCTTAGAGATCAATTTGGGCCTTAAGACAAGAAGTGAATCTACCCTTAACTACTATTTCACAATTTCCCAGTCAAGTACGCATTCATTAGGGAAATAGAATCTAACTCTACAGGCTCTACAGTCAATAAAAGCATAATTTGCATATAACTAAACCACCCCAAGGACAAATCAAAATCCACCATGCCAAGTTCAACAAAATCACAACACAACACTTCATGCAATAATGAGATAGGACAGTCCCTTATAGACTTTTCTAGCAATAATAGACTCCCCAATGGGGGGGAGGGGGTAGACACCAAAAAAGGTCCACATAACAATTGGGGACACACACATGAAGATTATTAGAAACAAAAGGAATAATGAAAGAAATAATGGCACCCAGACTTATTAAAGCATTGCCTCAAGAATCAAAAAAAATCTTTAACATATCGTTAACAATATCAGGAACCTTATACCCTCTTTGCCTCTATTGAAGGAAATAGAAATGATTATGTCATAAAGCAGCCCCTTGTTGGCCACCTTGAGCCCCTTGATCAACATGACCACCTTTACCCCTTTTTCGAGCATGTGGACAATCGACTAGCTTGTGACCCTCTTCACCACAACCATAACAAGCATTGGTTTTCCTCAAGCAAGGACCACCATGGTTCCTCCCACACCTTTGACGCTTGGGGTTTGTTCTCCTACCATTGCCATTTTGACACCTTGGGTTATACACCCTATCAATAGTCGACATGTTGTTTGGGTCATTGGAGGACTCTTGACCTTGGAAGCCACCATCAACCCGAGCACTGTTGAACACCTGACTTCTCCTCTTCCCAAGCTTCTCCACCTCACGTTGTTTGGAATGTCATGAGCCGGGACAATTTCATATCACTTACAAGTATCATGGAACAACATTCTTCATTTACCAAGTCGGACACCCTCGACACAAACTTGTTTATCCTTGATTTAAGCTCGGCACAAATTGAGAAGCATACTTTGAGAGCTTATTGAATTTGAGGACATACTCCCTCACACTCATGGAACTTTGCTTAAGGTTCATGAACTCCATCATTTTCTCCTCTCTCAACTCAATAGGGAAGAACTGGTTGAGGAAGGCAGCTTTGAACTCCTCCCAAGGAATAGCACCATGATTTCCCCTCTCCACTTTCCATTGCACAAACCAAATTTGAGCTTTGAGTTGGTAGGCCGCCAACTCCGCCTTTTCCTACGAATTGACCCCCATGATAGATAGCACCTTGTACACTTTATATATGAACTCTTAAGGATCCTCATCCATCTTGGATCCATGGAACTACGGGGGGTTCATTCTTGTGAAATCTCTCACCCTGGAAGCCAGAATGGGAGCATGAGAGGCTTGGGCCCCTTGGTTGATTTGGTTGGTCATAGTATAGACCAAAATTGTGATGGCATGCCAAAACTCGACTTGAGAAGCCTCTTCTCCTTGAGGGGCTTGGGGAGCAGAATAAGCTTGTTTCCCTATGGATGCATGGCCCCTCCTTGGTCTTCCTCTTTGTAGCGGCATGATCTAGAAGAGCAAAGAGCATTCATTAGGGGGGAAAAGCCTTATCTTACATCTAAACAACGATATAGACTATGAAGAAGTGAAACATTTTCTAAAACGCCTCATGGCCTCCTATTTATAGTTTTGGTGTGCTTCACAACCATGAATAAGACTCTAATCGATGCGGTATGTTGGATTCTGAGGACTATTAAAAACCTAGTGCCCTGATACTAAGTTTGTCATGGCCCAAGCCTAAGGCCTAACATGACACGATGAATGAGAGGTCTGAAGACAAGCCAAACAAGCCTGTTCTTTATAACATGCACACATCCTTGGTTACGTAAGCAAAATATTCAATAACAAGAGTCAAGTAAAAAGGAAAGTGGGACTAAGGGAATATTTTCATAAACATAGAAGTCGTAAGAAGAGTCAAGCTCATAAGCATAAGTACATCATAGTATCCAACATAAGGAATAGATCTCAACATAGCATGAAATAAAGTACATATCATCCTCGGAGTTGAGGACTCACCACAACTTTCTTTGAGAACCAAACTAGCCACATGGAGGAGGATCAACGGGAGGTCTGGTTCCTACATGATGAAATCATGTAAGCATAGAATATGTGTTAGTACGTTTGAATGTACTAAGTATGTGGGATACAATGCAATAAGACATAAGCCAATATAGTCAAAATGCATAATCATAGGCAATAGATAAGTATAGTCTCAATATGGCATGCATGATCAATGCTTGAAGTAAAAGATGCTTGTAAATCATTCAACTTGTAGATTATATAAGACATGTGTATGAAGGGACCTTAACCAACATAGACTGAGCGGCTACCACTCGGAATCTGAGGCATGACATCTCCTCAACAAGGTGACTGATAAATGGCACCCCCTCGATAATGTGAACGAGGCATGGCACTGCCTCGACAAGGTGACCGAGGCTTGACACCCCCTCGACAAGGTGACCGAGGCATGACACCCCCTCAAAAAGATGACTGAGGCATGACACCCCCTCGATAAGGTGTGGTCTACTTACCAAGGTAAACCAAACATGATAACATCATAACATGAGATAACTTGTGTAACTTGTAAAATCATAGATACCTTCATGAATTTAATACATACATACACTCCCTTAATCATCATAAAGTCATATCATGTATAAACCAAGTAGTAGTTCATCAATAACTTGAGAATCCTTGTCAAGACATTTTATCAAACACTTGGTGGGTATGTAATGCTAGTTCAAATTCATGCAATTCAAGAGTGAAGTAATATGAGGAAGCTCAATGTAAATCAACCCACCAACACATACCTCATGTAAGATACCTCAAAATCCATCATCAAATCTCATAATAGATTATAGTTTCATAGCTCAAAACATGTATAATGTCAATTGACAAAACCCATTCATAGTGCAGGTTTGAAATAGATAGTCATGTATAATATATCAACATTTCATAAAACCCCAATATAATTTATACTCATAATCCATAATAGAAGATACCCATATATAATACAATTTGAAAACATGCATTTTACATAAAAATGGAGATTGGGCTCCACGGTTGAAAGGACCCAATGATTTTAACCCACATATCTTAAATATGGGTTTTCTTGATGTAGACTTGAATCTTGAATGGAGTTCTTGAGATCAAAAATTAAGCTTGGGACACTTGAATTTGGATGAAATATTAGGTTATGTCTTGTAGAGGGTTCTGAGTGATATAAAGTTGAAAAATGGTTAAGTATAGGTATTTTCACGCATAAGTAGGTATAAATACCCTTGGGTTGATATAGAAAAACAGGAGAAAAATTACACAGGTCTGCATTTGATCCACGACGCAGACCAAATGTGAAGGAGGAAAATGTACATCTCTGCACCCTGGCCCGACGCGGCCAGGGCGCGGACCCTCTCTTGAATTCGTAATTTAACAAAAAATATTTTTCGCTACGGGTCATCTAACATAGAGGTTATACCCATTTCTCACTCAATTTTACCTCTTGATCAAGAATATGAAGTCAGATTTTTGATATCACGTACATATTTTGAGATATATGAAATTTGTGATTATGGGTATTTCCGAAGCACATTTTTGGGCCATTTCAATAACATACATAAATATGATTGAAAAAATAACAATACATATATTAATAACTTTATCTTACAATAATTCAACCTTAATTTAAAAATTAGAATGCTAATAAAATCATGCTGGTAAAAAAAATATAGAATAAATAAATTAAAAAGATAATGTGAAAAATTGTATGGAATAACACGACATATAAAAATTGAGATAAGAAACAATAAAAAATAAATATCATAAAATAAAATATAGTTTCAGAAAAGAATTAGAATATTAAAAATAAAAAGAATTTAAAATAATCAAAATAAAAGATAAATTAAAATGAAAACATAAAAAATTAAAAGAAATAAATTAAAAAGTAACCAACATCTAATTACACTATATATGTAATTACCTGCAATTCGCAACCTTCTCCCTGTAAATTGGAAAGTGTAATTATACCCAGTCAATTACACCAAATTACCAGTTGACCAAGTAATTACATGTCCAATCAAACAGTCCAGACAGTGTAATTACACCCAATTACACCAAATCCAATTACCAGGGTGTCCTTCCAAATAGGCTCTTAGCGATCATTTGGTACAGTATATAAGAATAATACTAAATAGAGCTTATTAATAATGTTTGCATTAATAATTCATGTATTAGTTATACTTTCATTAATTATACATAAAATATTCTTATGCGTTGTTTGGTTTGATGCATTAAAAATAGGTGAAATGACCTAGGAGGACTTTATACTTGGTTCCATTT
Organism: Solanum clarkiae; assembly: GCA_011800125.2. Classification (NCBI taxonomy): domain Eukaryota; kingdom Viridiplantae; phylum Streptophyta; class Magnoliopsida; order Solanales; family Solanaceae; genus Solanum; species Solanum clarkiae. The sequence continues at coordinate 15,373,710 of JAABOM020000075.1, forward strand.
TTCACCTAGACCCTTCTACTCAGGACTTTGCCAAGAGAACCCTTATACCCACTAAAATGCAAAATTTTAAGCACTTTTTTGACCTGGGAATGGTGCATAACTTACAAACAAGCACACATAAATTTTCACATCATTTAAAAATTTCACATAGGAAATGACATGTTAAAACTTATTTTCACATAGCAACAAACATTTCTTTTCTTTTCAAAAGTTTCTTCACATTGTTCTTCCATCTTTTAAGGTTCTAAATCATGCTCAAGAACCCTAAACCAAACCCTTGAACATTATTTTTCTATATTTGCTCTTATATTAAGCGTCAAATTCACGTTAAATGGGTGAAATCTTACCTATTTGCCTTGAATTTCACACTAGAGGTTGACAAACACAAACTAAACAAATCCTCATTCTAATTTTGAATTTATTTCATAAATTCACAAAACACATTAATTATTCTCAAAGCTTAATCAAGCTTAACAATGGAGTTTTCAATTTTTCAACACCCACCATGTCTCCCACCCTAGACATAATTGGTACTCGGAGACTATTACTAGCCCCCAAGCGAACCACCTAGTCTCATCACATTCGTTCAATCAGTTGATCAAAAGAAGACATTAAAGAAATAACCTTAACTATAAGTGGGCTACAAGACTCATCAATTATGTCTATAACATGAAACAAGATTAATGAAAAAACTCAGTTTAAAAATGGAGAAAGGGAGAGAGAATCCCAACATCAACCATCATCTATTTGTGTCTATGAAGCCTCTAAAACTACTATCTAAGAAGGTACCATGACATGTCATGGCTACCACAACTCAAAAGGAATAATACTGACATAAAACATCTAAAAGAAACAAATATCCTCGGAATGCAGGGGAGGACTCACCACTCTCTGGAAATCGAGAAGCTCTTAACCTCAACGATTTGCTTACTGAAGTCCTGTATCTACTGAATTTGCATCATGAGACGATGCAGTACCAAATAGCTTCAGTACGTGAATGTATTGCATGTAAAATAGGCTAAAAGTAAATGATATAATCAGGATAACATGGAACAATATCAGCTCATCAAGCCCTCATCTCATCTCATAATAAAGAGTAGACACCATCATAATTAACATCAGTTAAGACTCATACCATCATATTAAAAATTGAAAACTATCAAGAGGGAACCTATCAGGGTGTTTCTCAGACCTACAACCATCACCTGTGAGCCTATGATAACACAACAAACTGTTGTCGTTGCCACATCCACTAGTACCTTGTCGTAATAAAGGGCATGCATCATTATTGGATCCAAAATAAAAATAACATCAAGTCCTCTTTCCGAAACTAAGGAAACATCCATTCTCATGATCCAATCCTCCTCTATGCTGGCCACGTAGTTATGAGTACGAGTTGGGCTCACTCTCACCCATTTGGGTGCTCGGTACTTCTCCTAGGACTCAATATACTCATAAAGATCAACATCAAGATTTGTCATTATGTAGTCGCTTTTGAACAAGGAACATCAGTTCATCTCATCATCTATCAATTCAAGGAATTACGTGTATCCCTTTGAAATTACGTTCACCCTCTTTAAGATTCTAAGGAGATTCGTCTCATTAACATCAGTCATAAACACATTTAATTCGGGACCTAGACCACGACAAGGAAGCTTACTCATAGGGCCAAGGCTCTAGACATCAACCCCTAAGTTCATTCTTGAAGTTATTATTAGAGTAATCATGCAGGGTTTATGAAATCATACAACTAATTCACATAAATAATTGATTCAAGTTATAATGATAATTTATTCAAGAAAATATATGTAGTAGAAAAGTAGTTTGCAGTAAAAACATTTAGAAATTATACAGATAAAACCTTTCAACTTCAACTATCGACTCTATACAATTAGAGGGGGCACATGGGAGAACATTCCCATGTTTTCGGTAGTCTTTACATACCTGGAATGAAGAATTACTAAGCCTCTTCAAGGAATTGGACCGGAACTTTGGAACCCTCAAGCTCTTTCTTCTTCCTCTCTTATACATTCCACACTTAGAACTAGAAGATAATGGGTTTTTGAAATCCTTTGTACGAATAAAAGGACTTCAAACACGTTTTGGGACTTAGGATAGGATAGGAAATGACCAAAAGGCCCTTCCTATAAAAGAATTAAAAATTTAAACTATGCAAACACATGTCCGTGTTGCACCAAGGGCGTGAGAATGTTGCATTGATCACAAATCCGGTCTTAGATTTCCCATCGGAGCTTGGGAAGACGCGTTATGTTCATGATTACGTTCTAGGGCCATTTTGGTGATTTCACAGGATATCACATTATCTCCCCCTAGGATCATTCGTCCTCAAATAATGAGTAAAGGTAGGATTGGGGCACGCATAGGTTCAAGACTCACTTCAATACTCACTCAGTGACCTCGAACTCTCCGCTGTCCGCCAGTCTCTCTATAACTTCTACTTAGACAATCAAGAATAGAATAGGTACATTAATTCATGAATGAGAAATTCAAGCGAGTTAAAGTTAGGGATATTATATCTATTGTCCTCGTCGTTTGGTACGAATAGATGTGGGTATTTGATCCTCATGGCTTTTTCAGCTTCCTATGTAGCTTCCTCAACGAATTGATTCCTCCATTGAACTTTGACGGAGGCTATCTCCTTATTCTTTAGCTTGTAGACTTGACGGTCAATAATTTGGACTAAAATTTCCTTATAGGACAAACTATATTTTACTCCTGTACTCTCAATAGGAATTGCTAAAGCAAGATCTCCCAAACACTTCTTCAGTATCAAACATGGAATACCGAATGGATCCCGTCTAGCTCGGAAGACAAGTCTAACTCATAAGTGACCTTCCTAATCCTCCTTAAAATCTAATAGGGTCTGATATATATGGACTCAACTTCCCCTTCTTACCGAACCTTATGATACCCTTCATGGATGACACCTTCAAGTATACCTAATCATCCTCCTCAAACTCCAAGTCCCTTCTCCTCACATCAGTGTAGGACTTTTGGCGACTCTGTGCTATCTTCAACCTCTCTCGAATGACCTTCACCTTCTCCATGGACTGGTGGAAAACATCAGGTCAAATCAATTTAGCCTCATCAACCTCAAACCACCCAATCGGTGATCTAAATCTACTCTTATGTAAAGCTTCATAATGGGCCATCTGAATGCTGGCATGGTAACTATTGTTGTACACAAATTTGATCAATGGTATATGATTATCCCAATTCCCTTTGAAGTCAAAGACACAAGCTCTCAACATATCCTCAAAAGTTTGAATGATGCACTCCGCCTATCCATCTATCTGAGGATGGAAAGATGTGCTTAGATTCACTTTCGTACCCAATCCCTTCTGAAAAGATCTCCAAAATTGGGAGGTGAATTGAGATCCTCTATCCGAGATGATGGATAAGGGTACCCCATGCAACCTCACAATCTCACGAATGTATAACTGGGCATATTTAATTGTCTTGACTGCCAAGAAGTGGGCTGATTTGGTGATCCTATTCACAATCAACCATATCGAATCATGCTGCTTTCGAGACCTTGTAAGCCAGTACTAAAATCCATGTTGATCATCTCCCATTACCACTTAGGAATTTTCAAATTCTGGCTAATCCATATGGTCTCTGATGTAAAACCTTGACCTGTTGGTAATTGGAGCACTTAGAGACAAATTCAGCAACATCCTTCTTCATTCCATTCCACCAATAGACTTATCTCAACTCATGGTACATCTTTGTGGAACCAGGATGGATAGAATCAAAAATAATGTTGGCCTTAGTCGGGTGTTAGAGGATGCTCATGTCATAATCCTTGAGCAACTCAATCCATATCTTCTGTCGCAGGTTGAGCTCGTTCTAACTGAAAATATACTATAAGCTCTTGTGGTCACATGCACTCCATAAAGTAGTGGCGCCAGATCTTTAGCGCAAACACCACTGATGTCAACTCGAGATGAATCTTAAGTTATCTGAATGCATAGGCTATCACTTTCCCTCTCTGCATTAGTACACAACCTAGTCCAAATTCTAGATGCATCACAGTATATCACAAAGTCTCTTGTCCCATCAGGCAAGGTCAAAACTGGTGCGGTAGTCAATCTAGTATTCTTGGAAACTCTCCTAAAATTCATCAGACCTCTGAAACATAGCCTTTTTCTGAGTCAGCCTTGTCAATAGTATAGAAAAGGAAGATAAACCCTCAACGAATCTATGATAATATCTTGCAATCCTAAGAAACTTTTTATTTCTATTGGGGAGGTGGATAGGCTAATTCTTAACTGCTTCAATCTTCTGGGTATCCACCTGAATACCATCCTCCAAAACAATATGTTCTAGGAAGGTCACGAACTTGAGCTAAAACTCACACTTAAAAAACTTAGCATACAATTCATGGTCTTTGAGAGTTTGCAAGACCACTCTAAGATAATTGGCATGCTCCTCTTCATATTTAGAATACACTAGTATATTATCAATAAATACAATCACAAATATGTCAAGATACGATCTAAATACTCTATTAATCAAATCCATGAAAGCTGCAGGTGCATTAGTCAACCCAAAGGACATGACCAAGAACTCAAAATGACCATACTTTGTCCTAAATGCTTCCTTTGGAATATCACTTTCCCTTACCTTCAACTGAGAGTAACCCGATCTAAGTTCTATCTTGGAGAAGCAAGTAGCACCCTAAAGTTGGTCAAATAGATCATCTATCTTGGGGAGCGGATACTTATTCTTTATAGTGACCTTGTTCAGTTGTCGATAGTCTATGCATATTCTGAGAGACCTATCATTCTTACACACAAATAGGACAGGATCACCCCAAGGAGAGATACTAGGCCTAATGAAACCTTTCTCTAGTAATTCTTTCAATTGCTCTTTCAGTTCTTTCAATTCAACGGGGGTCATTCTATAAGATGGAATTGAGATAGGCTGGGTATCAAGTAGAACATCAATCCCAAAGTCAATTTCCCGATCAGGAGGCACTCTAGGTAGATCATCAGGAAACACCTCAGGAAACTTATTCACAATCGGGACTGATTCAAGAGTAGGAGATTCAATATCATCAGACTTAACTCGCACGAGGTGGTAAATACAACCTTTGGAGATCAACTTTCTGGCTATAAGATAGGAGACAAACTTTCCCTTAGGTTCAACAAGAATTCCCTTCCACTCTACAATAGGCTTATTAGGAAATTGAAACTTAATAATTCGGGTTCTACAATCAACAGAGGCATAATAGGTAAAAAATCAAAAGTAAAAACTCAAAGCATACTTTTAACAATATGTGGTGCTGCCTCCTGGTCCCGACGAGTCCTCATGGCATAAAGACAGTTAGTTCTGCCTCTTATACCTATAGTAGTACCCCTCTGATAAGCACTAGATGGGGGAGCTGCGGAGGACTGGACTCTATTTCTCTCTTCATTGTTTCTCCTCTTCGAGCACTCATACAGGAAGTGGCCAGTTTGTCCACATATATAGCAATCATCTGTGCCTACAAGACACTTACCCAGATGAAGTTTACTATAATTGCTGCAGGGTGGCTTTCCCTTCATACCTTGGGTCACGCTGGCTTGAGACTGAGAACCCTAGGCCTTGAAGTTCTGATAACCATAAGACTTCTGATCGTACCTGTTTTGTTAGACAAGTGCACTTGCTACAAAGGGTTCATTATGAGAAGATCTCTTCCGAAAGTAGGACTTGTCACCCTTATTCTGTCTCTATTGGCTTGGTTCATGCCCTGCTGATTTTGCTTTCCTGCTCATCTTCTCTTTTTTGTCTATTTTCTTATCTTGATCTGTCTGTTGGGCATACACCATAATCCTGGAGATGTCTATGCCTGGAATCAACAAGGCTGCCATGCACTCCTTTTGCACATGCCTGCCCAACACAAACACAAACATCCTCATCCTTTCCCTCATGTCTTGGACCATCTCCGGAGTATATCTAGATAGATTAATAAACCTAAGACTGTACTCCTTAATAGTTATTCCTCCTTGCTTCAAATTCATGAACTCGTCAACCTTCGCCTCCCTTAGTTATTGGGGAAAGAAATGGTAAAAAAAATAGCTTCAAACTCATCCCACTCCGTAGTCTCAGCATCTTCACCTCTACTGTCTTCCCATTGGTTATACCAGATGTTTGCGACCTCCTTCAGCTGGTAGAAGGCAAGCTCAATCCCTTGGACCCCACTAGTATGCATAGCCCTCAAAACCTTGTACATTTCATCAATAAAGTTATGTGGGTCCTCTTCAACCTTTGACCCCGTATACACACGCAGGTTCATGCTAAAGAAATCTCTGAGTTAGATTGCAACTGTAGACTCATGTGAATTGGGACCAGGAGCCTGAAGACCTTGACTATTACTCTGGGAGGCCACTAACTAAGCCGGCATAGTAATAGCTCCTATAAAATCTGCCTCTATGGTGGGAGCTGGCTGGGGTTGTGCCGCCTGTAGGACCTTAGCAGTCCTGGTAGGGTGACCCATCTCCTTGTTTCTGTCACAACTGGGACCTCAGGTTAGGAGTTCTTTACAGTTGGGGAAGAGGCACCTCTTTGAGCAGCATTTCATTTTAAAGGGATATTCTGCAAATGTGTAATGCACTAATTAGAACGGGATTTCCATAGAGTTAAACTCTATCACATCAACTCGAATCGTAGAAAAAGCGTAACACTTTCTAATGTCCTATAACCTCCTGCTTATGAAGTGTGGTGCACAACACACCCATAAACAAGACTAGAAATGGCTTCATTGACTCTCTAAGACACTTGAACTCTGTGCTCTGATACTAAGTTTGTCATGCCCCAGGAGGGTACCCCAGATGAAACTGGCACTCTAAGACGATTGCTAGCCCCCACACGAACCACCTAGTCTCATCACGTTCATTCAATCAGTTGATCAGTGAAAGATATTAAAGAAATAACCTTAACTATCAGTGGCTATAAGACTCATCAATTATTTCTATCACATAAAACAAAATTAACGAAAGAACTTAGTTTAAAAATAGAGAAAGGGAGAAAGAATCTCAACATCACTATCGTCTATCTATGTCTATAAATTCTCGAAAACTATTGTCTAAGAAGGTACCATGATAGGCCATGACTACCACAAATTAAAAGGAATAATACTGACATAAAACATTTGAAAGAAACAAACATCCTCTGGATGCAGGGGAGGACTCACCACTCTCTGGAAATCAGGATGCTCTAAACCTCAACGATTTGCCTGCTGAAGTCTTGTGTCCACTAAATCTACACCATGAAACGATGCAGCACCAAATGGAATTAGCATATGGCATGTATTATATGTTAAGGCCACCCAAAATATAAGAATGTTCTCATATGTGCCACTTCTGATTGTAGAGAGTCCATAGTTGAAGGTGAAAGGTTTGGTCTATATAATTTTTGAATGTTTTTACTAGAAACTACTTTTACACTTCATATATTTTCTTAAATTGATGATCATAATAACCTGAATCAATTATTTATGTGAATTAGTTGTATGATTTCATAAACCCTGCATGATTACTCTAATAAATACTTAAAGAGTGAACTTTAGGGTTGATCTCTAGATCCTTGTCCCTATGAGTAAGCTTGCTTGTAGTAGTCTGGGTCCCGAATGGAATGTGTTGATGACTAATGTTAATGAGATTGATATCCTTAGAGTCTTAAAGAGGGTGAACATAATTTTAAAGGGATACACCTAATTCCTTCAATTGATGGATGATGAGATGAATTGATGTTCCCTATCCAAAAGAGACTAAATGATAAAAAATCTTAATGTTGATGTTTATGAGCATATTGAGTCCTGCGAGAAGTATCGAGCATCGAAATGAGTGAGAGTGAGTCCAACTCACACTCATAACTACATGGCTAGCGTAGGGGATGATCAGACCATGAGAATGGATGTTTCCTTAGTCCTGAAAAGAGGACTTGATGTTATTTTTATTCTGGATCCAATCCTATGATGAACTCTCTTTATCCCGATAAGAGACTGGGTGGATGTAGCAACGACATCGGTTCGCTGTGTCATCACCTATGGTTGTAGGTCTGAGAAACTCCTAGATAGGTTCCCTCTTGATAGTATCCGGATATTGATATGATGGTATGAGTCTTGACTAATGTTAATTATAATAGTGTCTACTCTTTATTCTAAGATGAGATGAGGGCCTGATGAGCTGGTGTTGTTCCATGTTATCCTATTTATATCATTTACTTTTAGTCCATTTTACGTACAATATATTCCACGTACTGACGTCATTTGGCGATGCATCGTTTCATAATGCAGATTCAGTAGACAGACATTGAAGTTCAGAGCTTCCCTATTTGGCTTCATAGACACAGATAGACGATGGTTGATGTTGGGATTCTTTCTCCCTTTCTCTATTTTTAAACTGAGTTCTTTCGTTAATCTTGTTTCATGTGATAGACATAATTGATGAGTCTTGTAGCCCAATGATAGTTAAGGTTATTTCTTTAATGTCTTCCGCTGATCAACTGATTAAAAGAATACGATGAGACTAGGTGGTTTGCTTGAAAATATCTGATGCTATTTATGTCTAGGATACCCTCCCGGGGCATGACAGACCATTATCCTTCACATTAACTCATATAAAATACAAAACATAACACAAACCCAACAAATCTTCATTACAATTTTGAATTTATTTTACAAAACTCAAATGCTCAAAGCTTTATCAAGCTTATTAATGGAGTTTTTTAATTTTTCAATATCCACTATTATCCTTCATATTACTCAAATAAAATACAAAAAATATTCATGAAATCGAAATTATTGGATGAAAATGTGGTCAAACGAAATGAAAAGGACCGAGGGATAGTGTTGATTGCAACAAAAGAAAGTAATTTTGAAAAAACATTTGGAGATGGGGTAGTGATGAGAGGGCGAGTGTTAAGAAAAAGAAGAGAGTGAGAATAATAAGTGGATCTGAATAAGAATGAAATGGTGGAGTGGAAGAAGAAATATTTTAAAGAAAGCTCTGAAGAAGATGATTTCTTCTTCTTAGTTCTTTTTTGTCCATTGTTTATTTTATTTTAAAAACTTTTAAAATATTTTTTTATGTAGAATATTGAATCATTTGCTTAGAAGTGTATGAATCACGTGTTCATCCAAATCAGTAATATTAATGTCACATATCTTTGATCAATGTTCAAGGGTGTTTAAAATATTATTTTTCAGTGGGTACGAGGGTTTTCTCGGCAATGTCTTGAGTAGAAGGGTCTGGATGACAAACGGAACCAAGTATAAGGGCCTCTCGGGTCATTCCACCTTAAAAATAATATGAATAGCATTAAAAATTTATTTACAAAAATACCATCAATATTTATGGTGAAAAAGATGTAAAAAATATTTTTAGGGCCTTTAATCATGCTAATGTATGCATCCATTAAATTACTAATACCTAGAAATCTATGGTATTAGTAATATACTTTTCAATACACAATAGAGTGTATAATAAATACTTGCATTAGTTATACATATCATGAAAAAGTGTACCAAGCAAGGTATTACTAATACAAAGAGTTATTGCATGCATTATTTTTCCAATACACTCTACCAAATGACTCCTTATTTTGTTGGAAAGAAAAAAAACTTACCCTTTACTTTCATTAGTTTGGTGGCTTTATTTTTCAATAAAAACTAGTAACGAATGTTTCGCATGATCCACGGATCCAACATTTATTTGTAATTTTTTTTAATCAAAGCAGTTATAACATATACACATATATTATCATTAGTCTAATATTTTTTACTCAAAGCAATTATTAAATATATATAAATATTATCAATATCCAAAAAAACAAAGCGGATATTAATCTAACGAAAACTCATAGCTAAAGCAAGCAAGGGCATTTTCATAAAAGAATTTTTTTTTAAAAAAAATTATTTCTTTTATTTTACTTTTGATTTGATTACTTATACAATTTATAAAATTATGAGGCTAGAGTTTGTGATGAAAATTGTAAGCTGATCATTGACCAGGACTTCCACTTTTTCATTTCTCTTGTAAAACACTTTTGATTTTATGCATTGAGCTTCTTCTTAACCCGGAATATCATATAGAGCTTTCAAGTACTGAGAAAATTGAGCTTCAACTTTAATAAAGATTGTATTATTGTTAAGGTGATCGGTCACATACATTATTTCTTCAATTATTCTTCAAAATCTTACTTTTTGCAAAGAGTTTTTCATGAAGGTTTGATGAAAAATAGAAAAAGTTTTATTATCATACAAACAATTAACATAGAACAATGGAGAATACATCAGCTAAAAATCTTTAGTGCTTCAACTTCAACAAATATTGTATTATTGTTAAAATGATGGGTCATATACTTTATTTCTTTAATTATTCTTAAACATCTTACATTTTTGCGTAGATTTTTTCATGATAATTTAATGAAAAATAGAAAAAGTGGCATAACCATACAAACTATTGACGTAAAACAATGTAGAAAGTTACTACAAACTTTGTTTCAGAGCATGCTGTCAGCTCGGGCTGGCAATCTCCGGAAGAAATTGCATGGTGGTGAAGGCATTTTGCTCCTGAATTTTGGGTGCCTTAGGTAAAGCAGAGTTGCTACCAGTGCTATGATTTTGAAAGGTGTCACATATAGTACTGCTGCTGCAATAAGACAGAAGACTATGAAGAGGCTGGTTGCCCTTGGATCTCTCCAACTGAGTAGAGCCTGGAATCTCTCTCCTTGAGTTGCCATGTCCCCTATAACTGTTTGGATTCTACCAGCCACACTGCGAAGTCTATCATACCTCATTTTAACTATATTCTCAGGCTTGGATGTGGGGAAAGTATCAAACTCTTCATCTAGTTCATCTGAGTTAACTGCTTCAGCCCAAGACAGTTTTGTGTCCATATGTGGTGGGTGCCTCGGTCTAGAACGATAGTTCCATATTCCAATGAGAAACATATAAAGGAACATGGTTGGTAGTATTAATTCGGGGTAGCATATCAATATGCAAAAGAGAAGATGAACGAGAATAGTGGTAATTGGATTCTTCCATTTACAAACTTCTCCAAGCCATTTGCTCATCGAGATTACACCTGAGAAGAGAGAAACAATTCTGAAGAAGTTAGCTTTACTTCTTCTCATGCTCCACATGTGAGAGTCGACATCCAGCATGTACTCCACGACCTCTTTATGCAATGGTGGCTCAGCTCGTCCAAGCCTCACAGCTACAATATTCATGGCCTGATATCTCAAACTATCCACTTGATTTACTGTGAAAGGGTGTAGGTAATGCATCTTTGGGAGCAACGGATGGCCGTATAGATATATGATGTTTGCAAGAGACAAACAAGTAAATCTAAAAGCCAGATGGAGTTCACCCATTTTCTTTACTCCAGATGGTTGCAGAACAAGAAGTGGGTAAGACATTGTATAAATTCTATCAGTTTCTAGTGTGGATAGTCTGATCCTTACCTTACCAATCCTGGAGTCCTTCCCATTATTCCCTCCTAGGTGGCCATTATCAAAGATACCCAATGTAATCACAGTACATGGGTCGTATACCTCCCACGTGTATTGTTCATTCCATTTGGGACTCAAGCTGTCAAGTATGGTTCTGGTTCTTACCCACTTCAATCCATATTTAGCCACACAATAAGCATCTGTGGTCTTTCTAGCATCCTTGGATTTCATAGGGGTAAGCCCCTGTGCATTCAAGATGCCTACTTCGAAGATCCCCACTGGTTGCTTCCACAATTGCCTAGCTGTTGGCCTCTGATCGCTGATGTACATTGTTGATTCATCTAATACATGGTATCCACCTTCAAGACAGGCCCTGAGATGGATTCTTGTTGAAAACTTGCGTTCATGTCTCCTATCGCCCTCTAAAACTCCGAACCCGAACCTTTCAAGATTAAACCAGCGAGAATGAACTGGCCGATGATCCAATCGCTTCTCAAATGTGTTAAGTGGCAAGACTAACCTCCCAGCGATCTCATCTTTGGAAGGGCCAACTTTGCATTCAACGGTAAGCACCAATTGCTCCTCAAAAGGCTCTGCCGCCACAAATAATAGGTCTTCATTCCAGAAAGGATTAGTTGTTCGTGTTTGGCATACTTTCGTCTTTAGTACTTGCTTCCCAACTTGAGCCTTAACAAATACCTGTGGCGGTTGGCTTTTGTCCAGGGATTCTACATCTTGGGCTTCAATGATATTAACTCTGAGGTACCACAGTTTAGGTGAAACATATACCTTTGATCTGACACTATGAACACCTTCTCCCTGCACTAAAGCAGCATCCGCATGCCATGCTTCTGAGAAGGCTTCATCTGCTTGGGTTCCCATCCACACTGCAAGCATCACCTCTCCCCTGACTTTGCTTTCTCCACGGCGATCCTCCAATCTATACCACTGAGGTGCCAAAGGGCTGTCAGGTGGAACCCTTGTAGGCACTTCATTCATGTCAAACACCACTTTCCCTAGATAATCATCTCTTTGCACCATCTCTTTGTCTCTTACATAAACTTCGATAATTGAAGACTGAATCTTCTCTTTCGAAAAAGAAAACACTTGCTTCCACTCAGGGTTTACCTTTTTATCAAAGTGCTTCGTTTTGCCTTTATAGTTTCCCAGTTTGACCTCTACATATGGATCACAACTCCCTGTTACAGGGTTTGGCGATAGATCTCTTGCTTTTACAACTCGAACATAAAGAAAATGCATCTGTTCAACAAGATCATAAGTGCTTGTGACTCGATCACTGCTAATCCATCCACCTCCACCTCGAAATCCTCCATGTGGCCACCGTTCCCCAAGTTGGGGTTTCGTTTCTTTGGCTTTAAAGTCATCTTGGGGGTTGGAAGGCTGTTCATTGCCCATGCTTTCCCTATTCTACCAGAGACAATTTGTTTGTATTAGAAAAACTTGTTTGCATAAGATGAAAATGAATGGAATTCCGAACATATATACTTGTTTGAGGAGTGGATTCAGCTCTGGAACTAGCTAAATTCTTGCCTTCTCCTGAAAGTTGCTGATATAAAATTTCTTCCAAGCACTAGATGTTGAAGAAGGGGAAGAGTTGACAAAGCAAAAGCATTTTGTGGTTTGATTAGCATATGATGAATGTGTGAGATTCTTGAAAGCATACACTAAGACATTTAAACGCATGAATTCCACGTAGCTTTAGCACTTGAAGCATAAAGTTAGATGAGCATCTATTCCTAGAGGTTGAAAATTCATATTGACAAATATGATACTCTCAAATGAAGAGATTTTTCCCCTTTTATGGTTATGAAAGCCTTTCAGACTTTATAAAAGCTTTCTAAGATCCTTTGTGGCCAGCTGCCAATATTCGTTTGTCCTCCTATATTCAAAATCTGCTAATGGGAATTCCAAAGCTAAAGAAAAACCTTTAAGGTTAAAAAAACGTAATGCAGAAGATTTGAGAGCATGATGCTGCTTTATTCTCCAACTTTGTTCTCATCTTTTATTCTAGTGTTGATAAAGGAAAGACCAAAGATTCCTCCATTGTTGCCCTTACCTTTCAACACTGTCCTTTTTCTTGCTCGACTGCATAAACCTCTATTTGGAGTTTTGGTTATGCATAAACCAAAGTGTTTGGCAGGAGCGGCTCAATACTATGCGAGATCTAAAGGGAAACTTCAATGAGAGGCCATAATTTTTTTTTTAAAAAAAAATTATGTAAGTTTTAATTAAAATCTATTTTTCTAGTTTTTTGAGATGTAAAATTGTGAATAATTGTTTTATAATCAATTTCTCCTAATAATTCTTTTTCAATTGATAATATACTTAATCCATTCAAAATTCTTGAACTCATTTGAAAGTTCTTAATTTTCTTGAAAATCTACATTCAATTTCTCCCTAATTTCATCTTTTTCTTCTTGAATTTTATCATCATCTAGCTCAACAAAAAGATCAGTGATTTATTCATTTAAAGAACACTCTTCTATATTTCTACATTCTTCAATATTTTTGGAATTATTATTTTTATTATTTGTTAAAAATTTATCAAGGAATCCTTTTTGAGATTCTATTAGATTTTTAATTTTTCTTTTTCTTTTTAATTTTGAATAACCAGATTCATATTTTTTAATTGACATATTTAAATTATTCAAAATAAATAAAAGATACCCAAATTACAATAATAAAAATGACAAATACAAGATAAAAATTGAAAAATAATTAAAATTCAAAAGTTTTGAAATGATCAAATCTGATGAAAAAATTGAAGACTACATTTCAAAATATATTATAATTGATTCTTTAAAATATTTGTTCAAAGCTTGAAATTTGAGAAAGAGAAACAAATGATACAAAATACTCCCAATATTTTTATACTCTTTTTTGTTAAAATATAATAGAAGTATAAAACTCAATAATTTATTTTTGAACAATGAAAATATGGAAGAAGTAAGAGTTAAGAGGAAGAAGAAGAGTGCAAGTCTCAAATTTTAAGGAAGAAGAGTTAAAAGAAACTTTGAGAAAGTGATTAAGTGAAGAGTAGAGAAAAGCTAGAATTAGGAAAGTGAAGAATAGTCTTCACCTTTTGTAATAAAGGGAATGAGCCAGGCTAGGGCTCACTCCAATCAATTTTTAGATTTTTTTTAATCAATAAAATGGCCTCCATGGCCCTATTAATTTTTTTAAAAAAACGTTGGGAGGTATGAAGCTTAGGATTCCACTTTAACGAAGTTACTTTTGAAACGTTTTCACTGTTCATGTACAGTAATAATTATAAAAATGGGGCCCCAAAAATTTTGGGGCTAACCTTTGCTTTATTTGCTTTAGGTAAGAGCCGTCCCTGGTGTTTGGTCAATTTTAATGATAGAGACTGTAAAATTGGTCTCAACTTTAATTGAACCACAAAATCTTGTCTCAACCGTCGAGCAGTTAAGAGTGCGTAAAAATCGAACCGATCAATAAAGCGAATCGATAAAAATATTATTGGTTTATTGTTATTGAGTTATTAGGTTATCGAGTTTTTAATGGTTTTGAAAAAAAAAAAAAGATTACTGGGTTATTGGTTCGATATTGATTTTTACTATTGGGTTATTACGTAAATCGATGACCCAATAAGATTATAATGATTTATTATTTTACTCATTCATATATATTAAATATTAGTAATTTAATAGTAATGGGACACTATAGAAATACTTTACATATTTAATCTTTATATTACTTAAGTGATTAATTGTCCACTTTAGTATTTTAGTTTGTAATTAACTAATTATAACTTTTGTAAGTTTGTAAACATAGTTTTCATACTCTTTCTGTTTTTTATTAATGCAAATTCTCATTATTATTCTTATCGGGTAAAATAAAAACTGAATCGTTAAGGACATAAAACTGATAAACTGATAAAAATTATTTTATTGGTTTCTTATTGATTTAGCATATTTAAAAATCGAAAATTCATAAATCGAACTAATAATGTACAAAATCGAACCGAACCGACCAATGCACACCCCTACCGGTATCTAATCTCAATTTAAACTAGAGATATGTATCTCTATTTTTGAGTTCAAGTCTTAATTCCAAATGAGACCCCGCATGGCTCAAAACAATCGACCTTAGGGGATCAAGGTTGAATTTAGATTCAGAATATCAATATAGCGATATAGGTGTTATATATGAACGCATCTTATTACATAAATAACGTTTTTGAATAGATTGAAATAGACAGCCTCATACTCTTATGTAGATAAAATAATTGAATGCCTTAAAAACATCAGGAGCATTTGAGAAAACTCAAAGTTGTGTTGTGATCGCTTAGGCTTAAATTTAAGATAAGTTGAGAATTTCTCGACTCTATTAAAGTGTTCTTGTTGAAATTAATTGTAAATGAAAATGAATAATGAATGTCCCGTATAAGTGAGATGATGAGCATTCATATGAATATCAATGGTATCTTATAAAAATAATCAGATACTTAATGATCGTGATCAAATTATGATACTAATGTGAGTTGAAATATTGTCAAGTGAAATTCATGACATTTTTAATTACTCATCACTCTTCATGACTTGTATAATTGATGTAATTGAATGATTGAAAAACATTTTTACTTGTACAATATATATGGCACATGTGGTGCATCATACTTTCATGCTTTCCTATGATATCTCATGGATGTTTTATTTGATGAATTATATTAGTATCTAATTGTGATCGTAGTTGACATTTTTAATTACTCATCACTCTTAATAACTTTTATAATTGATGTAATTGAATGATTGAAAAACATTTTTACTTGTACAATATATATGGCACATGTGGTGCATCATACTTTCATGCTTTCCTATGATATCTCATGGATGTTTTATTTGATGAATTACATTAGTATCTAATTGTGATTGTAGTTGATAGTAATAATCAACAATGATTATTGATATTTGGTAGTGGGAATGTTAATAATTATGGTTAATATTGATAGTGATAGCTAATTGTGGTGATAAATGACAGTGGTTAATGATATATGGGATGGTTGATGTTGGTGATTGTTGAGAGCAGGTGATGGTGATGATTTTTGAATGATGCCTAATGATAGTGATAGTTGATTGCAGTAATTGATGACAATAATAGCTATGATTGTGAATGTGTAATGACCTCAAAGGTCATATTTAGCATTTTCGATAAAATTATCGTTTTGGCCTTCCCAAAAGTTGCTTTGAGTCATTTTTGGATGAGTTGAAAAATCGAATTTTGAAACCTTGTGAAAATTTGGAGTTTTGCAAAAAAAGAATTTTTAAAGGCTTAAAAATTAAAATTTTGAATTTTGAGGTCATCTTGGATTTCGGGTGTCAGAATGCAATTTCGTTGATCCCATTAGCTTCGAAATGCGAAATTTGGTCTAGAAGAAATGACGAAACTGAATTCGAAGTTAAAACAGAGATTTTGGATCCAACGTTGCATTTTCAGTTGAATTCAAATCATAAGTTTGACTTGATCAACATTCGAAGTTCGGAAGCTCTGAGGTGAATTCCGATAATTCCATTGCGTCCGATGTCGTCTCCAATAGGATTGCATATTTGGTTCATATTTATAGGGTTTCAATGGAGTTCCGGGGGTCAAAAAACATGCTTTGAAGGGTATTGATGCAAGTGGACCACAATCAATATGGTCAACAACCTTTTTTTCTTTTATTTTATTTGCTGAAAATACTCTTTCTTCCTCATTTTGACTACTACACAATTTTGTTCAATTTTGGAGATCTAAAAGCTTGGAGGTGTAATTTTGAGCAAGATTTTCATCGATTTTCATTTAGGTAAGCTTTCTAAGCACATATTCCTTTATTCTCAGTATTTAAATTATGATTTTGACTTGAAATTTTTTGTTTCAACCCTCCAATTTTTGTGGACTTTCAAGAACACGATTCATACTTTAAATAATGATTTCTTCCTCTCAAATTATATGAGATTTTGACCCACAAACTCTATTTTTGTGTAGAACCTGATTTTGAGCTCAATTACCAAATTTAATATTTTCAAAAAAATAACCTAATTTTTGACCATTTAAAGTCCAGATCTAATTCCTATCAATATGGATATCAATTGACTCCTTTTGATTTGTATATCTTATTATTGATAGGAGTTTGGTGTTTTGGATCCAATTTTGTGGATTCATTCACCCAGTTTGCTAGTTCGTGGTTTGACCTTCGAGATTGTGGTAATTTGGAGTATAATAGAAGGAGAATAGACACTTGATTTGGGTTGATAGAGACTTCGATTAAGGCAAGTGAACTTTTATCCTTTTGTTAAGTATGATTGAACCTTGTATTATCATATGTGTGTGGATTTGGGTGACTTGTGGCATGAAATGGGTTAGAATTATACTACTCTAGGCTTCGATTATGGGATTGTGGATTAGATAATTGTAAATATTGTGAATCCTTGACTTTGTGAAATACTTGTGAAATTATGTATACTTGAGAACTTGTAGATTATCCAATTTTTGATTGATTTGACTATTTGATGATGGGATTTGAGTACTTGAGTATGAGCAAATGAACTTAGTATTTTCTTTCAATGCGAAACTTGGAGGTTAGTGAACTTTTCTAGAGGATATGATTTGGGTAATTGAACGGTGGAAATAATGGCATGTATGACTTGAATTATGAGATAACATCCATTATTGTTGACTTGGACTTTTGAGATAATAATTGTGAAATGCACTTGTGATGTCATTGTTGATGGTGTGAAGGTATTCATGATGTTCTAATTGTTAAACTTTGGATTATATTGCATGGAATGTCTGTTGAATCTCTTGTGTGAAATGTTGAGCTAAATATGTACATCGAGATGTTGAAAATTGTGAAGCTATTTTCTTGTGAAGTAAGAACTCAAAATGATGAATTATCCTACGCTATGATGACTAAGAGTAACTGAAAGAGTTGAGCTATGTTATATTGTAAGTATTATCACATATATTAATGATGACTTAAACGTTGAAAGACAATAAAATGATTGATGAATTTATGAATAAATGAACTATATAGATGCCTTGCATGCATTCATGATTGTGGAATTTCTTTTTTTTTTTTTTAAATCAAATAAGGTCATGGGTCCGTATTATTTGTTAATCACAACTCATTACAATCAAGTTCGGCCCAACAACCCATTCAAATATGAAAATAATCCTTACAGATGCACAAGCATTCAAATAGACCTAAAAAATAGGGTTTTCTAATTCTTCTTAGACACTTCTCTTTCTTTCCATCTTCCCACCACATTAGATACTCTCTTGGGAGTGCTCCTCCAGCTTCCTTTAACTCTAGGTATCTAACTATTATCAAATCTAGCATCTACATTTTTTAGAATTAACTATTGAAAGTATCTAATTTCCATTGTTCAGCTTCATTCTACTCGCTTCTACAAGTTGGCCCTTCTCATCTATATTTGCAAGTCACACTCTAGTTTGATGGAATTTAAAGAGTCTAACCTGGAGCCTGTCTGGAGTAACTCTAGTACACACTTTATTATTTGATACATCATCTTTCATATCCATTTGTGGCCCCCACTTTCTTATGTTGACAGGAGAAGGCAACAAGGAGCCAGAGTTGCTCATACTTGTGATATGATGGTATTTATGTGCTTGATGTTCCATTTGTGATAAAAAGCGGAAGGAAAATAGTTCCCGACTAGTTTTATGCTGATATACATATACATATACATATACATATACATATACATATAATATATATATACATATACATATACATATACATATATACATATATATATATAGATATATATATATAGTGTGTGTGTATTGTGTGTGTGTGTATGTGTGTTGAGACATTGAAGATATTGTGACACCCCTTGACCACGGGTAGGTGGCAAGGTTGAGATATTATGACACACCTTGACCACGGGCAGGTGGCAAAGTTGAGATATTGTGACACACTTTGACCATGAACTGGTGGCAAGGTTGAAATATTATGACACCCCTTGACCACGAACAGGTGGCAAGGTCGAGATATTGTGGCACTTCTTGACTATGGGCAGGTAGCAAGGTTGAGATACTATAACACTCCTTGACCACGAGCAGGTGGCAAGGTTGACATGCATCACGCTTACTTGATATTGTATTGCATTTTTTACATTTCACTGCATTCGCTCCATCTCATATTATTCTTTCTAAACATTGTTCTTGAAACGACCACAAAAAGTGCCCAAAAATGTTCCTCAGAAACGCGCGAAATCGTAATTTTTACATATCGCAAAATTCATGCTTGATATCAAAAATTCAATTTTATTTTGTTATTCAAGGAGTCAAATAAAGTGGGAAAGGAGTCTACCTTAATTTTAGAGCAAACGAATCGCAATTTTATTTTTCCAAAAATACGATTTCCGGTGAGATTTTCGTGCCCCTGGGGCGATGTACCAAGGGCATGCCTCAGTATAAATTTTTTCCAGTTTTTTCAAATTCGGTTCAAGGCTTTTGGGTCTTGGGACTAAGCGTTCCTATGCGTGAAAATACCTATACTTATCATTATTTCACTCTCATATCATTCAAGACATTCCCAAATACTCACTCATACACTTAACCAGTATTTCATCGCCAATTTCCAGTCTCAAAAACTCATCCGGATCTTAAAGTTCTCAATCAAGCTTCAAGTCGCCATCTCCAATCTTCTTCAATGATTCTCCAAAGTCAAGGGATGTGAGTTTCTTTCATGGGTTCCTTTAACCTATGACACCCAAGCTCTATTTTACCTAAAATTGCATGATTTAAAGTCGATTTACTCATGGGGTACTATCTATTATGAATTTCACTGCATACTATATTGGGGTTTCATGAAACTATAGTTGTTGTAGCATATTTTGAGCTAGGAATCTAAGATCTATTGTGAGATTTGATGAAGGTTGTTGATGTATATTGCTTGAGGGTGTTACTAAGTATCTATTGATGTTTTTTCATTGAATTTCCTACAATGATTTCACTATTGAATTGCATGGTTTTACACTAGCACTATACACTCGCCAAGTGTTTGATAAAATGTCCAGATTATGATTTCTTGAGGAATTGAAGATTTAATTCATGTCTTATGAAATGAATGACTATATGATGATGAAAGATATGTATGTATATGATATTATCTCTATAGTGTTGAGAATTGACCAAGCCTCACTCGGGGGGTTATAGGCCCGAGTAACCTTGTTGAGGGATTTGTACCACGATCGCGTTACTCGAGAGGTCGTAGGCCCATGAAACAACGTTGAGGGGCTTGTACCTTGATAACCATATTGGGGGGTTTGTACTCCATCAACCATATTGGGGGTTTGTACTCCACCAACTATGTTGGGGGGTTTGTACCTCATCAACCAGGTTGGGGGGTTTGTATCTCATCAACCTATTGAGGGGTTCGTACTTCATTCCCCTCTCCAAGGGGGTGGTAGGCCTTGGATATGCACTAATAATGGTCTCTCCTTGCACATGTATTATGTTTCGCATAAGCATGGTTTTACTTCAAGCATCATTCATACATGTCGTATTGCTATATGCTTACGCATTGTCTAAGTTATGCATTTTGCTTATGGTGCTTATCACTTGTTTCATTGCATCTGACATACTTAGTACATTCAAATATACTAACATATACTCTATGCGTACATGATGTTACCACGTAGGAATTGGAGCCCCGCTTGATGACCCTCCTCCACATGGCTAGTACAACTTCTCTCAAGCTCTTTGGTGAGTCCTCCATCTCGGGGAAGATGCTTATGACCTCATGCTACGTTCTAAGACTATCTTTCTTTTATGTACATATTGGCTATGAGGGTGAGCCCGGTTACTAGTCTTGGCCCCCGCTCTTACCTATGTTCTAGAGGTGTTGTTGAACATGCTAGGTGTAATATTATGACCTTCGACTCTCTCTTGACTCTTGATATTTATGATATGGAAGTTGTCCCATAGCACTGTTTTCCCTATTTTACTCTATTTTTGTTGTATTTTATTTCTTTCACGACCAAGTATGTGTAATGATATATTAAGAGGCTTGCTTGGGGTCCCTTTGGGTTCCCCATGCGCCGTGTCACGTCTAGGCCCTAAGCTTGGGTCATCACAAACTTGGTATTAGAGAACTAGGTTGTTATATCTTCAGAGTCCAACACACCATGTCGATTAGAGTCTTGTTCATGGATATATTGTGCACCACAACTATGAGCAAGAGGCTATGAGGCGTTTAGGAAATATTTCCTTTCTTCTTACTCTGTGTCATTCTATAGAAGTTGTGGTAAGATTTTCCCATAATGATTATCCTTTGCTATGCTAAATCATGCCTAATACGAGGGGAAGAAGAGACCACACACTCGAGGATCCAATCATGCCTAATACAAGGGGAAGATGAGACCGCACACCCGAGGAGCAACTGGCTAACGAAGAGCTTGAGGATGCTCTCACTTTGCTAGCACAAGTTGTGGCTAACCAAGCCAACCAAGGGGCCTAAGCCCCTCCGCTCCTACACTGGCATCTAGGGTGAGAGATTTCATGAGGATGAATCCCCAAGAATTCCATAGGTCAAAGGTGAATGAGGACCCACGAGAATTCAATGATGAGGTTTACAAGATTTTGGCTATCATAGGTATGAGGTTGGAGTATAAGGCAGAGTTGGCATTCTGCCAACTCAAAGGGGTAGCACAAATATAGTACAATCAATGGAAAAAGGAGAAAGGAGTCAACAATGAGGTACTTTGGAAGGAGTTCAAGACGGCTTTCCTTAATTGGTACTTCCCCCTTGAGCTTAGGGAAGCCAAATTGGTGGAATTTATGAATTTGAGATAAGGGTCTATGAGTGTGAGGGAGTATGCCATCAAGTTCAAACAACTTTCAAAATATTCTCCATACTTGGTGCCCGACTCAAGATCTAGGATGAATAAATTTATGATGGGTGTTTCCGACTTGGTGATTGAGGAGTGCCAGTCCGCCATGTTGATTAGTGAGATGGACTTGTCCTATTTGATGATCTATGCTGAACAAATGGAGAAGGAAGAGTTGAGGAAGAGAAGGAGTTATGAGGCAAAAAGGACTCATTTTGAGGGAAAGTTTCAAAGTCAAAAGGGTGGCTGATTCTATCAAGGTCAAGGGTCTTCTCATATATTTCCAAAGAGGGTTGCCAATGACTTTACAAGGGGCTGAGGTATTTGGGGTGTGGTTCCTAATGGTGGGTGTCCAAAGTGTGGTAAGGGTCATAGTGTCCTGTGCTTAAGGGACACTAATGCGTGTTATGGTTGTGGAGAAGTTGGGCATAAGATGTTGGATTGCCCTCAAAATCGTAACAAGGGTAAAGAGGTTCATACACAAGGTGCAAATGCGGTCCCTTTGGGAAGAGGTGGTCGACAAAGATGGTTCCCCAAGGCACAATCGATTTTATGCTTTGCATGGGAGGTAAGGGGTTGATGAGGTGTCCGATGTTGTTACCGGTATGTTAAAAATCTTTGATTTTGATGTGTATGTATTGATTGATCCAGGTGCCACTCTTTCTTTTGTTACCCTTTTTGTTGCCAAAAAGTTCTATGTCGAGCCTGAACTGTTGTGTGAGTCATATGAGGTGTCTACTCCTATTGGTGTATCTATTATTGCTAGTAAGGTCTATAGAAATTGTCCCATTTTCGTCTTGCATAAAATATTGCCTTGTGATTTTGTTGAGTAGGACATCATTGATTTTGGTCATTCTTGGGATGGATTGGTTGCATGCATACTATGCCTCTATTGATTGTAGAACCCGTAGGGTTAAATTTCAATTCCCAAATGAACATGTCCTTGAGTGGGAGAGTCATGATGTGGTAGTCAAGAGTAGATTTATCTCTTACATAAAGCCCGTAAGTTGATCTCTAAGAGGTGTCTTTATCATCTTGTGAGGGTTAGGGATGTGGAGTCCAAAGTCCTTCCCATAGAGTTGGTTCCGATTGTAAATGAGTTTCTTGATGTCTTCCCAAATAACCTTCCCAGTGTTCCTCCCGAAAGGGAAATAGACTTTGGTATAGACCTCCTACCCGATACACAATCCATTCTTATTCCCCCTTACTGTATGGACCCGGCGGAGTTAAAGAAGTTGAAGGAACAATTGAGGGACTTGTTGGAAAGGATTTCATTAGGCCTAGCCAATCACCTTGGGGTGCACCGGTGTTGTTTGTGGAGAAGAAGAATGGGTCTCTTAGAATGTATATTGACTACCAGCAACTTAATATGGTTACCATCAAGAATATGTATCCTCTTCCAAGGATTGATGATTTGTTTGACTAATTGCAAGGGGTTGGCTACTTCTCTAAGATTGATCTCGGTCCGGGTAACATCAAGTGAAGGTGAGGGAGTATGATATTCCTAAGACGACCTTGAGGACAAAGTATGAGCATTATGAGTTTGTTGTGATGTCCTTTGGGTTGACCAATGCACCAACTATCTTCATGGACCTTATGATTAGGGTCTTTAAACCCTACCTTGATATGTTCGTTGTGGTATTCATTTATTATATTTTGATCTATTCTCAAAATTAGGAGGAATATATGGGTCATTTGAGGGTAGTGTTGCAAAGATTAAGGGAAAAGAAATTGTGTGCTAAATATGAAAAGTATGAATTTTGGTTGAAAGAAGTTGCCTTCCTAGGTCATGTGGTGTCGGGGGATGATATTAAGGTGGATCCTAGAAAGATTGATGTGAATAGAAATTGGCCTAGACCTTTGACCCCGTCAGATATTAGGACCTTCTTGGGCCTAGCTGGTTACTACCAGAGATTTGTGAATGGGTTCTCCTATATTGCTTCTCCCATGACAAAATTAACCCAAAAGAAAGCTATGTTTGTGTGGACCGATGTGTGTGAAAAGATCTTCCAAACCTAGAAGGATAAGCTTGTATCCGCTCCTATATTGTCACTACCAGATGGGCCAGAGGGGTTTGTTGTGTATTGTGATGCTTCTAGAGTTAGTTTGGGTTGTGTTCTAATGCAACATGGTAAGGACATAGCCAATGCTTCTAGGCAACTCAAAGTGCATGAGAAGAACAATCCTACTCGTGATCTTGAGCTAGCCACTGTGGTAGTTGAATTGAAGATGTGGCTTCATTATTCATATAGGGTGCATGTTGATGTGGTCATCGATCATAAGAGCCTCCAATATGTCTTCACTCCAAAAAGATCTCAACTTGTGGCAAAGAAGGTGGTTAAAACTTCATAAGGACTATGATATGAGTTTTATCATCCCGGTAAGGCTAATATGATGGCGGATGCCTTGAGTAGGGTGTCTATGGGTAGCATATCTCATGTTGATAATGGTGGAATAGGGGTGGCTAGAGAGGTCTATCGATTGGCTAGATTAGGGGTTAGGATGGAAGGAGTTGATAATCGGGGTGTTGTTATTGTTGGATTTAAATCTTCATTGGTTGAGAAGGTGAAAGCTAAGCAAGATCTTGACCCCGCTTTGTTGGAATTGAAGGCATTAGTAAAAGATGGTAAGGTGGAGGTTTTATCCCAAGGGGGAGATGGTGCCATTAGGTGCCAAGGTAGGTTGTGTCTGCCTTGTGTTGATGGCTTGAAGGAAAAGATTCTTGATGAGGCTCATGGTTCTTCTTTTTCTATTCATCCCGGGTCTAGTAAAATGTATAGAGATTTGAGAGAGGTGTATTGGTGCGGAGGCATGAAGAGGGACATTACGAAGTTTGTTTTCAGTTGACATAGTTGCCAACAAGTCAAAGATGAATATCAAAGGCCGGCTGGCCTAACCCAATACATAGAGATTCTTTCTTGGAAGTGGGAAGAGATTAATATGGATTTTGTGGTTGGGTTTTCCAAGACTAAAAAAGATTTTGATTCCATTTGAGTTCTGGTGGATAGGATGACAAAATTGGCTCACTTTCTACTGGTTAAGACTACATATGGGGTTGAAGAGTATGCCAGGTTCTACATTCATGACTTGGTGAGGTTGTATGGGGTTCCTTTGTCCATCAAATCAGACCTTGGTGCATAATTCACTTCACACTTTTGGAGGTCCTTCCAAAGAGGTCTTGGAACCAAGGTAAAGCGTAGTACAAACTTTTACTCTCAAATGGATGGCCAAGCTGAAAGAACTATCCAAACATTTGAGCACATGCTTAGGGCTTATGTATTGGAGCTTAAGGGTAGTTGGGATGATCATCTTTCATTGATTGAGTTTGCATATAACAATAGCTATCATTCTAATATTGGTATGACTCCTTTTTTGATGCTCTCTATGGTAGACGTTGTAGATCACCGGTCGGGTGGTTTGTGGTTGAAGAGGTGGATTTATTGGGTCCGGATCTAGTTATGGATACTATAGAGAAGGTAAGGATGATTAGAGAAAGGTTGAAAACAGCCCAAAGTTGCCAAAAGTCTTATGCCGATGTGAGGAGAAGGGATCTTGAATTCAAGGTTGGTGATTGGGCTTATTTGAAGGTGTCACCCATAAAGGATATGATCCATTTTGGTAGAAGGGCAAGTTAAGCCCTAGATATACGGGTCCTTGTAGGGTAATAAAAAGGATTGGTAAGGTGGCCAACAAGTTGGGTTTGCCTAGAGAAATGGAATTGGTTCATCCGGTCTTTCATATGTCTATATTGAGAAAGTGTGTGGGTGATCCTAGTACTATTGTGCCTCTTGATCTTGTGGGGGTAGTTGAAGACAACTTGACGTATGAAGAAGTTCCAATAGAGATATTTGATAGGAAAGTTAAGAGGTTGAGGAATAAGGAAGTTGCATCCATTAAGGTCATTTGGAGGAACCAACAAGTCGAAGGTGCTACTTAGGAGGCCGAAGTGGATACGCAAAAGCGGTACCCTTATCTTTTCCACTCCACTGAAGCCTAAGGTATTGACCTAAGTCCTTTATATGAGCTCATGTCTTAAGTTCAGCCCCCATGTCATTGCGTATGTTCATGTTTAAATTAACAAGTTCATGATGATATTACACTTATGTTGAAATTTTTGAAATGATGCTTAAGTGTATCTTTGCGTCCTTATGTGTTCTAAAATTGTCATGTTTGTGTTTCTCATATACATTTCTTTGACATTAGGGGACAAATGTTTTCAAAGGGGAGATATTGAAATGACCCCAAAAAGTACTCGAAAATGTGCCTCGAAAGCGCCCGGAATCTTAATTTCCATATATCTCAAGATCCATGAGTTATGTTGAAAATACAACTTCATATTCTTGTTTAGGGGGTCAACTTGAGTAGGAAAGACGTCTAACCCCGATTTCAGAGCAAATAAATCACAATTTTATTTTTTCAAAAATACGATTTCTAGTGAGTTTAGTGTGCCCCTAGCGCAATGCGCTAAGGGTGCACCTCAATATGAATTTTGTCCAATTTTTTCAAGTTCGATCCAAGGATTTGGTTCTTGGGCCTAAGCGTTCCCAACGTGAAATGCCTATACTTAGCTTTATTCCATCATATTTAAGATATTCCCAAATAATCACTCAAACACTTAGCCAATATTTCATCTCCAATTTCAAGTCTCAAAACCTTATCCGGATCTTAAGGTTCTCCCTCAAACTTCAAGTCTCTATCACCAATCTTCTTTAAGGATTCTCCAAAGTCAAGGTATCTGGGTTTCTTTTATTGGTTCCTTTCACCCCTGATATCTAAGATCTATTTTACCTACAATTGCATGATTTAAAGTTGATTTACTCATGGGTCTTATCTATTATGAATTTCACTGCACACTATGTTGGGGTTCCATGGAACTACGATTGTTTTAACATGTTTTGAGCTATGAATCTAAGATCTATTTTGAGATTTGATGAAGGGTGTTAATGTATGTTGCTTAAGGGTGTTACCAAGTATCTATTGATGATTTTACATTGTATTTTCTAGCATGATTTCACTATTGAATTGCATAGTTTTACACTAGCACTATACACCCACCAAATGTTTGATAAAATATCTAAATTATGACTTCTTGAGGAATTGAAGGTCTAATGCTTGTCTTATAAGAGTATTGACTATATGATGATGAAAGGAATGTATGTATATGATATTACATCTATAGTGTTAGGAATTGACCAAGCCTCACTCGGGGGGTTGTAGGCCCGATAACCTTGTTGAGGGATTTGTACGTCGATCGCCTCGCTCGGGAGGTGGTAAGCCAATTTAACCATGGCGAGGGGTTTGTACCTTAATGATTATGTGGGGAGGGGGGAGGAGGTTTGTACTCCATCAACTATGTTGGGGGTTTTTCTACTCCATCAACCATGTTGGGGGGTTTGTTCCCTATCAACCATGTTGGTGGGTTTGTACCTCATCAACTATGTTGGTGGGTTTGTACCTCATCAACCTATTGAGGGTTTCGTACCTCATTCGCCTCTCCAAGGGGATGATAGGCCTTAGATATGCACTAATAATAGTCTATCCTTGCACATGTATAATGTTCCATATAAGCATGGTTTTACTTCAAGCATCATTGATACATGCTATATTGCTATATGTTTACCCATTGCCTGTGTTATGCATTTTGCTTATGGTAGTTATCACTTTTTGCATTGAATCTTACATACTTAGTACATTTAAACGTACTAACCCATACTCTATGCCTACATGATGTCACCATGTAGGAATCGGAGCCCCGCTTGATCACCCTCCTCCATGTGGCTAGTACAACTTCTCTCAAGCTCTTTGTTGAGTCCTCCATTTTGGGGATGATGCTTATCACCTCATGCTATGTTCTAAGACTATCTTTCTTTTTATATACATGTTGACTATGAGGGTGATCCCGGTTGCTAGTCTTGGTCCCCGCTCTTATCTATGTAGTAGGGGTGCTGTTGGACATGTCATGTGTAATGTTATGAGCTTCGACTCTATAAGATATGGAAGTTGTCCCTAGGGCTGTTTTCCCTATTATACTCTGTTTTTGTTGTATTTTATTGCTTTAATGACCAAGGATGTGTAATGTTATGTTAAGATGCTTTCTTGGGGTCCTTTCGGGTTCCCCATGTATCGTGTCATGTCTAGACCCTAGGCTTGGGTCGTGATAATTCTATGTGTTGTACACGATATATCTTTAAGAATGAATTATGGAAAGATTATGATATATTTTGATAATTTGAGCCTTGTATAGTGTGAAAACGACATTATGTGAATATTGTGAAAACTTAAGATATTTAAAATATATTGTCCCACTTGACTTTGTAATTCAGTTGTGTATTCTGAGGTATTATTCTATGATAGATTGTATGTATATATGTATATATACACACATATTGTTATTATGCTGGGACTTTTCTGAGTGTAGGTGTGTGGTTTAGTGGTATGTGGTTGGTTGGATAGCAATACTTGTGTTCTTCATTGCTTTACTTCAGGTTTAATTTCAATTTTCTGAGTGTCGTGTTGTATGGTGCTCACCTCTTGCTACATTTGTGTAGGTTGTGAGCCTAATTCCTCTTGACTAGATCCCTCAATGTCAGACCAATCTTCTGTATTCTTAGAAGTAGCGACTAGTCTCTTCAGCTGACTTTCGAGTGTTCTATGTTATGTTATGTTCTATCCAAGAACTAGACATTGAGACTTGTATTTTCTTTTAAGTGTTATCATTTAGAGGCTTTTACATATGACACTAGTTATGGGATGGTTTAGTTAGATTTCTTCATGTACATCTACAATTTTAGACTGTTCTATCTCCCTCCTTTATTATTATTATATTAGAATGTCCAGGTTTAGGCTGACTCACCTAGGTAGGGTTGGTGAGCGCCATCATTCTCGATTTTTTTGGGTCGTGACAATTTGGTATCAGAGTCCCAATTTCAGAGGTCTCACATGTGTACAAGCCCAATCGAGTAGAATCTCAAGAATTGGTACAAAGACATCTGATACTTATCCTTGAGAAGCTGCAGAGACTATTAGAAAATTCCCTCTTGTTCTTTTAATTCCTATTGTGCGTGGTTGTTGTTGGGTTTCTGAATATTGTGTGATGGTATTCTTGTGCCCGTGCATGTATATACCCCAGTAGGTGATCCTTTAGTGGTGGGAACTCATTGTTGGTGTTTGCGTGGGAATATTAGATGCCATTGTGTGATTTGGAGCTTGATCTATCTTTGAGAAAGAGGTAATATACTTAATGGATGAATGCATGGTCAGCCTTGGATTGTTTTATAATTTGAAAAAATTTGGATTTGGTTGAGGTCCGATGAGGTATGTTAAAGGTAATGTATCGAAAGGTGAAACTGATTGAAGGACTTTATTATCACCATATTCCTTCTAATTGCTTATTCAACAATGAGGGTGATACTTTTCTTGTCTATGAGATATTTAGAGCGAGTGGTAAATGTGGCATAATGTGGTTAGGGAATGACCATGTTATCAGCTCAATGATTATGGTATTACATGTACTGACCTGGTTGGTCATTTTTTACATTATTTATGACAATTACTATTTTATCCTTTCATAAATTACCCTAGGCCTATATTTTGAACTATCTATCTCGTTGGAACTGAAATTTTGAGTTTTAAAAGTTGAAATTATGAATTTTGGCATTTTTGGAAGCTTAAGTTATTGAAAAAGTGTGTTTTTGTACCATTCTAAGTTTTGATCTCCAGATCAGGGATTCATTAATTTCGTTAGCTCAAGAACATCGAATCTGGACTATGAGACGTTACAGAACTGAATTTGAAGTTAAAATGAGATTTTTAGGCCCAAAGTTGTGATTTTAGTTGTTTCCAAAACCAAAGTTTGACTTTGATCAACATTCAAATTTTGGAAGTTCATATCAAAATTTTGTCGGTTCCAATGGTTTTGGATGGTGAAATAAACGCTAGAAATGGTCTCGTAATAATTTTTGGAGTCGCCGAAGGTCTTTTTAGTATTTTGAGTTTTAAACTAGCTTATTTGACTTACATTGATAAATGTGTCATGAACATCTCGTAATCGAATTTTGATTATTCCGCTAAGTCTGAATTGTCCTTTTTGGTATGGTTATATATTTGGTTTGTGAAAATTTAATTTCAGATGAGTTCCGAATGTTTATTTTGAGTTTTGGTTATTAGTTGATTTTAGCTGGTGCAAGGGCTGCTGGTGCATCACCCTCCCTTCTTTGCGTTTGCGCTAGGGACACACATTCGCGGCGGGTCAATAGAGTTAACTCGCCGCATTTGCGGAGCAATGAGGTTCACAAACCTTATTCACGGATACCACCCTGCATTCGTGGAGTGTATTTTCATTGTTTAGTTTTAAAATCAAGAAATTTTTGAACTTGTCAAGCTTTTGGGATGATTTTGAAAGAATATTTTCAAAGGTTTTCATTGGGTTAGTGTTTCTAACGTAGTATTAATTACTTTCCATAAATTTTATCTTGATTTCGTCATTAATTTCATGATTGTGAATATCCTATTGGGGATTTTGGTCATGATTTTCCAAAATTTAAAGTGTGATTTCTTCTTCAATATAAGCTTGCTTTTAGTGGTATTTTCACCCATGAAGTCCATTTTTCTTGTAGGACTAGATTTTAAAGTCAATTTTCAAATTCAGAAACTTCAAATTTTAGCCCTAATTTTAACCATTTTGCCCCTAACCATAATTCATGCCAATATGGGTATCAAATGTACCTCTTGATCATGGATAGTTTGGAGACTTGAGTAGATTAAAAGCTTGTCCGAGTTTAGTTTCGACAGCGAGGTACGTTCGGCTAACCCTTTTGGGACTGGATTTGAGCTATTGAGCATGTGTACATGGTAATTGTAAGGTTTAGGTTGATGTTTGAGCCAAGGACTTGATATGATTGATTCTTGATGGAAATATGATATCAGTAGTGCTAAAAATTGAGTAAATGGCAATGCAATGGATAAATAGAGATAAAATCTTTGGTTTTGACGCATGTTGGATATGAATGTGATAAAATGATACTTGTGACACCATTTTGGGGGAAATATGTGGCAAGTTGTAGTAATTGTTTCCTCGTGGTAAGATTATGAGCATAATGTGGGACTTCAAGTGCCTGGTTTAATTGATGTTTTGATTATTGATGAGATGGAGATCGTAAAAGGCTAGTAGTTGACCTTGTGGTACTAGTTGACGCACTTGGCATGACCCAGTGGTATTATGACCATTTTACATTACATCTTCATGCATTATTGCATATAATTATTCCTATCGTGGCATTGACATGCATACATCTCATATTATATTTGTACCACTCAGGCGTTGAGATATTGAGATAGTAGCACTACTTGAGATCTAGTTACTGGCGCTAGAGTCCGCTGAGGCATGTTATTATTGTTGTGCATTTATATACTTTGTCATTAACATGTATTCTTTCTTGTATCTCTCTACCAACACTAGAGTCCATTGGGGTATCATCGACACTAGAGTCTGTCATGGTACTAGAGTCCTCTCCATCAGTGCCAGAGTCCGTCAATGTGTCATCGACACTAGCAATGGTCGTGACACTTAAGAAACCTTATATATGGTCTGACGAGACCCCCATGGATTCTACCTTTTCGCATCAGCTTGGTAGATATATACATTGACACCAGAGCCTATCGTAATTCCTTTTCATGCATTGCTTTCATACATTACATGTGTATTGCATCTTTGAATGTCATTGATATCTTATTCTACTGGCATATATGGTTTATATCGTGCACTAACCCAACATTGCAGGAGATAGTATTCTTTGTTATTGCATACTTTGTTCGATTTCTCCTATCCAATTGGTTGAACACACTGGTATATTTCAATGTAGTCACCCTTACCTTGTTTCCTCCGTGCACATCGAGCATAGGGAACCCGCTCTGGGTAGTTGATTCATTCTATCATAGTTCTCTTCAATCATCCAAATCATAGTAGTGAGGCTCAAACTTCGAGTCGTCATGGATCTTTGAGACTTCTTTTATTATCTTTCTTTTGGCCTTGTATATGACATTATGAGATAACTTTGTATTTTATTTGAGACAATGGTATTCACTTTATCGTATTACTTTAGATGTTCGAGTACTTATGACTCTAGATTTTAGGATTTGCTATGTTATGTTCAGATGTTTTCCGGTTTATTTCTTTCTTCTTTAGTCGCGATTCGATTTTGGGTCGTGGTAAGTTTATTATTATTGCTTTAGGTTCATTTGGCTCGTGAATCAAGAGTAGGGTGTCCAGTAGAGTCTCTCAATCAGTGTGTAGTCGTCCATACCTATCTATGGGAGGCTACGTGATATTTGATAGGAAAGACTTTGACATCTTGCTTCTATTCATGTGATTCTTTGTATTACCCAATTCAAAAGTGTCTAATCTACTTCTTCTATGCAGATACCGAGTACCAGATCTCGTCGATCAATGGATAAGCCCAAGGTAGCTGATGTTGCTCCCACCCGAGGTCGAGGCAGAGTTTGTAATAGGGCCAGGGGATGAGGCATTACTATAGATGTAGCTCTGCCGAGAGGGCAGACAAGATAGACTTCTATAGAGCCTTCTTATGAGATGGAGAAACTTACAGATCCTACTCCACCACCCTCAGCCCTAAATCTTCACCCTCAATTTAGGAGGTTACTCATGAGGGTATTGGATAGATTGAAGGGAGCACCTCTTTCCCTAACTACTGTTGATGTACTGATTTCAGCAACACCGACTGGTCCTTCTGTAGCTCCATCAGAGCCAGCCATGATTTATGTTGGTCTTTCTTCAATCGCAGTGGAACTCCCACGACTTATATGATTCCGCCTCAAACATCTAGACAGAGTTCGGGTGCACAACTTTAGGGTTTGGCTATAACTCCATCTATTTCAAGACTGTTGTTTATGGTGCCACCATCTTCAGCTAGCCCAGCCATGTCTACCGTGGAGCAGAAGAGTTTTGAGCGATTTGTTAAATTGGCTCCCCCGAGGTTTGATGGTACTTTTGGATACAGGTCTTATGATTTCCTATTAGAGTTTTAGGACCGGTTATGTGATTTGGCCATTCTGAAGTCACATAGAGTTGCTTATACTTCTTACTAGTTTACTGGCTTAGCTAAGGAGTGGTGGAGGTCATTTTTGGCTCACAGACTAATAAGATCTCTAGTTTTGAACCGAGAGTAGTTTACATAGATATTCTTGGAGAGGTTTGTGCCATATAGCCTCTGCGATATCCTTTGTGATGAGTTTAATGGAATACAGTAGGGTTTTATGTCAGTTTCGGACTATGAGGCTAGATTACATGCATTCTCTAGATATGCCTTGTCCAGTATTCCAACTGAGTTCGAGTGGATTTGACATTTTGCTAGGGTATCTTCAGGAGGCTACGACTTCCTTGGTTCTAGTCGGAGGATCATTTCAGAGTGTGGTAGATCATGCTCTTCTGATAGAGCATATCAGGTAGGATGGACAGGGTTCCCAGGAAGATATTTCACTAACATAGACAATTTAGTGGGCATCCACAAGGTGATCGAGAGTTCTCGAGGTAAGGCCATCAAGGTTGAGTAGTTCAGGTAGCTCCCCCAGCATCTGCTCAGACATACTATGACAGTTCATCGATATGGACAAACGTGGAGGTTTTATAGGTCAGCCATCTCAGCTATGAGAGACCAGGCTTGCTATAGTTGTGATGAAATGTGGTATTTGGCCATATGTTGTCCATATAATACATCTTTTACACAGACTTTAGATTCTCAGCCAGCTTGTCCAGCTCCAGCACCGGCACCGAAGGACACACCTTAGACTATGAGGGGTGGTGCTAGAGGGGGTTGTGGTATAGTGAGATGTGGTGCTCGTGGTGGCCCATAAGCTAGTGATGGTCATATAGTTTGTTATATTTTCCTAGATAGATCGAGGCAGAGGCCTTTGATACAGTTATGACAGGTGTGGTCCTTGTGTGCCACTATTTATCTTCAGTTTTATTTGATCCTAGATTTACTTATTTTTATGTGTCGGCATATTTTGCTTCTGATATTGGTATCATATGTCAGCTGCTTACCAAGCCTATTTGTGTTTCCACCCTGATAGGTGAATCTTTAGTGGTGAATCAGGTATATCGGGGCTGTGTTGTTACTTTTATGAGGAAAGATATTGTTGTTGATTTGATATTTTTGATATGGTTGATTTTGATATGATATTTGACATGGATTGGTTGTCACTTTATCATGTTATTCTTGACTGTCATGGGTAGACCATGACCTTATCTTGCCTAGACTTGCCTCAGTTCGTGTGGACCAAAGCACCTAGCTTCTTTCCTAAGGGTGTTATTTTTTATATATATACTTGTCGGCGGATGGTAAAGGGATGTTTGGCGTATTTGGATAATGGTCGGGCTATTTCTCAAGAGTCCCCATCATTGGAGATTACCGATGTTGCTAGAAAGTTTATGGATGCATTTCTGACTGATTTGCCTAGTGTTCCTTCAGACTGTGATATTGACTTTTCTATTGACATGGAGCCGGGCACTAAGCCCATCTTTATTGCTACTTATTGGATGGCCTCGACTGAATTGAAGCAGTTGAAGGAACAATTGGAAGATTTGTTAAAGAAGGGATTTATTCATCCGAGTGTATCCCCATGGGCTGTTCCTGTATTATTTGTAAAAAAGAAGGATGTCATTATGCGTATGTGTATTGACTATCGCCAACTTAACAAAGTGACCATTAAGAACAAGTATCCTTTGCCTCACATTGATTATCTTTTTGACTAGTTACAGGGTGCCTTGATATTCTCCAAGATTGATTTGAGGTTCGGCTATCATCAGTTGAGAGTTCGGGAGTCTGGCATCATAAAGATAGCTTTTAGGACCTATTATATGCATTATGAGTCTGTGGTTATATCTTTTTGGTTGACTAATTCCCCGACTGCATTTATGAAGTTGATGAACCGAGTATTAAAGCCCTGTTTGGACATCTTTCTGATTGTGTTCATTGATGATATCTTGGTTTATTCTAAGAGCAAGATCGATCATGTTCAGCACTTGACGAACGTACTTTAGAGATTGGGAGAAGAGAAGTTATATGCAAAGTTCTCAAAGTGTGAGGTTTGGCTCGAGTCAATTGCATTCCTCGAGCATATGGTGACTAAGGATGGTATTATGGTTGATTTGACCGAGGTTGCATATTTTCATGAGTGGGCTAGCTTCTATGACTGAGATTTGAAGTCTCCTTGTTTTGGCAAGGTATTATGGACGATTTTTTCAAGTATTCTCCTCCATAGCAGTCCTATTGACTATATTGACTTAGGAGGTTGTGGCATTTTAGTGGTCAGATAATTATGAGGCGAGCTCCAAAACCTTAAGGATTTGTTGACTTCAATACCTATTCTTGCTTTACCAGGGGAGGGAGTACCATTTGTGGTATATTGTGATACTTTAAGTGTGGGTTTTAGGGGTGTATTGATGTAAAGGAGGAAGGTGATAGACTATGCTTGTAGACAGCTGAAGGTGAACAAGAGAAGCTACTCTACCCATGACTTAGAGTTGGTCGCAATTGTGTTCGTGTTGAAATTGTGGTAGAATTATCTTTATGGGGTTCATTGTGAGATCTTCATCGATCATCGGAGCCTCAAATACATCTTTTCTCAGCCTAATCTGAAACATGAGAGAATGTAGGTGGTTGGAGCTACTTAAGGACTATGCTATCTCTATTCTATACCACACTGGGAAGGCCAATGTGGTGGCAGAAACTTTGAGCCGGAAGGCCACTAGTATGGGGACTTTGGTGTTCCTAAGGCTGAAGAGAGGCCCTTTGCTTTAGAGGTTCAATCGCTTGCTAGACAAATTATTCGTTTAGACATTTCCCCTCTTCCAAAATATATTGGCCTTTGTTGAGGCTAGATCTTCTTTGATTGACCAGATAGGTGCTCGTCAGTTTGAGGATCCTAGGTTGTGCATGATTCATAACAAAGTGTTGAGAGATGAAGTTAAGGCGGCTATCAAATACTGGTAATAATATCAGCAAACGAACGTTCTCCTGTGGATTAAAAATTTTTCCATTTTCATCGAGAGAGAATTGGATTTGGTTAGACAATGTGTGGTTGGTTTACGACGAAACCTAGAAATCTGATGGTGTTCTGAGGATAAATGGTAGAGTTTGTGCGCTTAAGGTTAGGGATTGGGTGAGATTTATAGTAGATGAGGCTCATCGTGCTTAGATATTCTATTCATCCGGGTGTGGCAAAGATGTTCCATGAACTAAAACAACATTATTGGTTGTTTGATATGAGGAGGGACATAGCTGAGTTTGTGGCCAAGTGTTTGTATTGTCAACAAGTCAAGTATGATCACCAAAATCCTAGTGTATTGATGCAAAAGAAATCCATTCTCGAGTCGAAGTGGAAAAGAATGACTATGGATTTGGTAACAGGTTTGCCTATGGCCTTGGGTAAGTTTGACTCAGTTTGGGTAGTTGTTGATCGCTTGACTAAGTCAGCTTACTTCTTACCCATGAAGACTAGCTACAATGCAGAGTAGTTGGCTAGGTTGTACATTCGGCATATTGCTAGTTGGCTAGGTGTCCTGGTGTTTATAGTATCAGACATATGATCTGTCACTTTTGTCTAGCTCTACAGCATAGTTTGGGTACTAGAGTGGATTTGAGTTCAGCTTTTCACCCTCAGACTGATGGTTATTCCGAGCGCACCATTCAGATGTTTGAGGATATGATTAGTACCTTATTTATTGATTTTGGGGCTAGATAGGACTAGCATCTACAATTGGCAGAGTTCACATATAACAACAGTTACCTTTCTAGCATCCAGACGACACCATTTGAAGCCTTGTACGGTCGGAGATATAGATAACTGATGGGATGGTTTGATTCAGGTTTAGCCGAAGTATTGGGTGTTGATTTTCTCTAGTATGCCAAGGACCTAGTCCAATTATTTTAGAGTAGACTCTTGACGGCTCAGAGTCCCAAGAGGAGTTATGCTGATAGGAGGGTGAGGCCTCTTGAGTTCTCTGTCGGTGACAGTGCTTGGCTAAAGATTTCATCCATGAAGAGTGTGATGCGATTTGGGAAGAGGGGCAAGCTCAATCCCAGATTCATTATCCCCTTTGAGATTTTGAGGAGAGTTGGTAAGGTTGCTTATAAGTTGTCATTACCACCGTGATTATCATCAGTACATCCTATTTTTTTTATATTTCAATGCTCCATCGATACATTCCTGTTGAGTCCCATGTGATTTTCTATGATTCATTTGAGTTGGGTTCAGACTTGTCTTATATGGAGGAGCTTATAGCTATACAGAAGAAGCAAGTCCGAAGATTGAGATGCAAAGATATACCTTCTGTGAAGGTTTAGTGACAACATCATTCTAGTAATAAGGCTACTTAGAAGTTGGAGTCTGATATGCATGCCAGATATCCCAGTCTTTTTGAGGCTTCAGGTACTTTTTTTCTTTTATGTTCGAGGATGAACATTACTTTTAGTGGTGAATGATGTAATGGCCTAGTTGGTCATTTTTGGCATTATTTGTGAAAATTATAATTTTACCCTTTCATAAGTTACTTTTGGCCTATTTTGAACTCTCTGTGTTGTTGGAACTGAAATCCTGATTTTAAAAGTTGAAAATATGAATTTTGATATTTTTGGAAGTTTAAGTTGTTGAAAAAGTAAGTTTTGTTACCGTTCTGAGTTTTGGGTGTCAGATTGGAGATCCGTTAATTACATTAGCTCTGGAACATTGAATCTGGTCTATGAGAAGTTACAGAACAAAATTCAGAGACAAAATGAGGTTTTTAGGCCTGATGTTGTGATTTTAGTTGTTTGTAAAACCAAAGTTTGACTTATTTGGATTTCGAAAGATCGGATCAAATTTCGATAGTTCAATGGTTCCGAATGGTGAATCAAACATTAGAAATGGTCTCACAATAATTTGTGGAGTTACCGAGGGTAGTTTTTGTATTTTGAGTTTTAAACTAGATTATTCAATTTGCATTGCTAAATGTGTCGTGGAGACCTTGGAGTCAAATTCTGATTATTTTGTTCAGTCAGGGTCATCGTTTGTGGTATGGTTACATATTTGATTTGTGCAATTATGATTTCGGATGAGTTCTGAATGTTTATTTCGAGTTTTAGTTGTTGGCTGATTTTAGATGGTGCAAGGGTTGCTGGTGTGTCACCTTCCTTTATCTGCATTCGCGCCAGGGCCACCGTGTTCATATGGGCCAATGGAGTTAACCCTCCGCGTTCGCGGAGCACTGAGATTCTCAAACCTTCGTGTTCGCAGAGTGCATTTTCACTGTTTTGTTTTAAAAACCAAGAGCCACCATTTTTACTTTATTTTTGAACTTTTCAAGCTTTTGGAGAAATTTTGAAAGATGTTTTTTTGAAGGTTTTCATTAGGTAAGTGTGTCTAACATAATACTGATTATTTTTCATAAGTTTTATCTTGATTTCATCTTTAATTTTATGATTTTGAATGTCCAAAATTGGGGATTTTAGACCATGATTTTTCAAACTTTAAAATGTGTTTTCTCCTTCAACTTTAGCTTGATTTTAGTGGGATTTTCACCCATGAACTCCATGTTTCACGTAACACTTGATATTAAAGTCAATCTTCAGATTCAGGAACTTCGAATTTTAGTCCCAAATTTGACCATTTTGCCCCTAAGTCTAATTCATGTCAATATGGGTATCAAAATACACCTCTTAATGTGTAGTATCTGATTTTGGTAGTGATTTATCGACCCTATGGATCATTTGAAGACTTGAGTTAATTGAAAACTTGTCCGAGTGCGGTTTCAGCACTGAGGTAGGTTCAACTAACTCTTTTGGGACTAGATTTGAGATATTGAACATGTTTATATGGTAATTGTGAGATTTAGGTTGATATATGAGCCAAGGGCTTGATATGATTGATTCTTGATGGAAATAAGATACCAATTGTGTAAAATATTGAGTAAATGGCGATCCTACTGATAAATTGAGATGAAATCTTTGGTTTTGACGTATGTTGAATATTAATGTAATAAAATGATACTTGTGACACCTTTTAGGGGAAATATGTGGTAAGTTGATAGTAATTGTGGCCCCATGGTTAGATTATGAGCATAATGTGGGACTTGAAGAGTCCAGTTTCATTGACGTTTTGATTATTGATGAGATGAAGATGATAAGAGGCTAGTGGTTGACCTTGCGGTACTAGTTGATGCACTTGTCATAGCAACGTGCTATTATGACCATTTCACATTACATCTTCATGTCGTATTGCATATAAATTACTCGTGTTATTGCTTTGAAATGTATACGTCTCATATTGCATCTGAACCATTGAGGCACAGAGATATTAAAATAGTCACACCATTTGAGATCTAGTTGCCGACGCCAAAGTTCGTCGAGGCATGTTATAATTGTTATACATTTATATACTGTTTACCACTTCCAGAGTCCGCCGAGGTATTTTTCTATTGTTATACATTTATATACTTGATGAGTCCATATTTCAAACTCATTTTGGGCTAGTTTACAAAGAAATATTGTCCTTAGTATGTTATTATTTCCAATCTCTAATGAATATGCATGTGTTATGTCAGGAAATAGAGTTAAAATTGTACAAAATGACAATACTTGACAAATCTTGGAAAAGGAGCAAAATGTTAAAAAGGCGGAGTAAGGTGGTATCGCCTACGTATTCAGCGATCCGCCGAACATTCAGAGAGACTGCTTAGCATTGCAGCAACCAAAGTTAAAGCCTAAGTTAGGAAAGTAGTCAGAATCAATGTCGACAAACATATTTGGTGCACTACCAAATGGCTCAAGAGACTGCCTAAAGTTACAGTACTCAAAGCCCCAAAAACCATGACAATAAGGCAATGAAATAGGAGCATTAATGAATTGCCAAACTTTATCAACGAAGTAAGGAACCATCATTCAATATTGCAGAGGAACAAGCAATAAGAGGATGCAGAGGAAAGCAGTTATGTGCACATTCGGTGCATCACCGGAGTGCTCGGCAATAGCTGGCCCTAATCACTGAATGGCAATTTGTAGCACAAATTATCACACTTTTGCAGACTATTTAAGCAAATTAGAAAGGACATTATACATATCGTATTATTCTTCTTAGTTTTACAGAGAGAGTAGTATATAGAACATTCATTTTTTAGAGTACAATGGATAATAGGGTTTTCAAGCACTGGGGAAGTAAAACTTCAAGAGAATGGCTGATGATAATCAACTAATTTCTAGCATGTGTAGCTAAAACCCCCATGTTAAGGGTGTGCTATTGATGTGTTTTCTTGATTTACTTATTGGGTCTTTGGTATTTCGACTTATTTGTGTTGATTTGAGTGAATTTACATCCATTCCTATGTCTAATCTATAATTTCAAGGTTGCAAACTTGGGGTTCAATTTAGATCTATGATTATTGCTTTAATCGAAATTCTTCATGTGGATTGGATGTAATGGTTGAAAACCTTCCAGGGTTCAGTTGGAGTCCATAACTATGGATTCAATGGCCAAGGTATTTGGGATTTTGCTGAGACTTCTTAGGCCAAGCGTGTCTCGGTGCTTCACATATGATTTCATAATTGAATCATATGAAACACTCATGTTTCATACTTGAACATGAGTTACAAGCAACCTAGCCTATTCACACATTATCAAGTAAATTACTCAAATATTTAGACCCAGTTGGTAAATCGATTACAATATTTGCACATCCCCAACATCTTTCCTAATTTGTTGATCAATTTGTTATTTAGATATTATGTAGTTGAATCTTGACATTAATTATTGCAAACCTTCCAGATATTACAATTGCTTAGTCCAATGAATCACTTCAATTTGTGAACTATGATTCCCTATGGGATTCGATCCCAACCTCTAAATTGGGTTATTATGCTGATGATGACCACCCCTTCTTCCTTTGAGCAGTCGAGTGGAGCGATATCAATACTATTTAGCGGTGCCAGAGTCCGTTGAGGAATGTTATTGTTGTTGTACATCTATATACTATTTCATTAATGTGTATTCCTTCTTATGTCTCTCTATCGGCGCCAATGTCTACTAGGGTATCATCGGCACCATAGTCTATTGTGGTACTAGAACCTCTCTATCGGTGCCACTGTCTATCGAGGTATCATCGATGCCAGCAACCATTGTGACACTTGAGGTACCTTGTGTATGGTCTGATGAGACCCCTATGGGTTCTACTTTGTAGCTTTAGCTTGGTAGATGTATACATCGACACCAGAGTCTATCATATTCCTCCTCATGCATTATTTTCATATGTTACATATGCATTGCATCTTTGACTATCATTGATATCTTATTATACAGGCATATAGGGTTTATATCGTGCACTAACCCTTTCCTTGCAGGTGATAGTGTTCTTCATAATTACCCACTTTATTTAATTTCTCTTATCTAATTGGTTGAACCTACTGGGTATATTTCAGTATACTCACCCCTTTCTCATTTCCTCCCTGTAGATCAAGCATAGGGACCTATATAGGGTAGTTGATTTATTCTATTAGAGTTTTGTTTAGTCATCTAGATCTTAGTGGTGAGGCACAGACTTCAAGTCATTGTGGATCTTTGAGACTTCTTTTATTATCTTTCTTTTGGCCTTGTATAAGATATAATGAGACAACCTTGTGTTTTATTTAAGATAGTTGTATTTACTCTATTGTATTACTTTAGACGTTCTTGGACCCATGACTTCAGATTTTGGGATTTGCTATGTTATGTTGAGATATTTCCGCTTTATTTCTTTCTTCTTTAGTCGTGATTCAATTTTGGGTCATGACATTACAGTTGTTAAGTTTGTTTGTTTAGGGTTGCTTAGTATGGGCAGAGGATGACATTGTGTTCATTGAAATTAGAACTTCTACTACATCTTCTTGGAGGGGTATATAGCCCGAATGACTATGATACAACTTCTATGGCATTGTCTAAGTCTATTTGGCTAGGGCTATGGGCTATGTTGCTTCCGTTACCCATCTAATATTTTGAAGAAGGTATATTTCTTGGTGAGCGATAAAACAAATTTGATTATGTGTGATACCTATTCAATGATGTGTAATACCTATTCAATGAGACAAAGGTGTGGACTATTTGAGAACGAAACTTTTAGAGAGTATGATGCATATTAATGGTGAATTTGGTAGGTTTCTTATGTGTTACTAGTAATATATGAGGATAGAGGTATT
The DNA here is from genome assembly GCA_011800125.2 of Solanum clarkiae. Classification (NCBI taxonomy): domain Eukaryota; kingdom Viridiplantae; phylum Streptophyta; class Magnoliopsida; order Solanales; family Solanaceae; genus Solanum; species Solanum clarkiae. Next base: position 15,416,263 of record JAABOM020000075.1, read on the forward strand.
GGCCTTTGAGTGTGAACACTAGCTGCTAAGGGAATATCAGTTGTTTCACTTAATCAAGCAATGGAGGTTGACATTGCCCTCACATTTGGGGAGAACCAATTGGTTGTTACTATGGAAGCTTGAATTTGGAATCAGACATGAGAAAAGTCATAATGGTGAATGTTGGGATGGGTATTAATATATTTAAGTGTGGGTTTTACCTCAGAGATCTATACGATAATCTATGAGGTCATTATAATCCAAGAGGAGCGCATTGACATTGAGACAACAAGCATATAGACTAATGAGGTTTTGACAAGTTCACTTATACGATTGTAATTGAGAATGCTAGAAGGAAAGTGCATGTGGATAATTAGTTGAGAATTGGGATTTGGTTACCACATCAACTATCAAATCTGTTTTGTAGTATGACATGGCTTGGGTTACCTTGATTGGCATATGGTAATATGGTTAGACTTGTATCAGTGGGGTTAAGAGACTATTGGGTAAGATATGAGAGAGAAGTCTACAGAAGTTAGCTTTGTAGTTAGCTTAAGTGTGAGAAAAGGTTTCTTTATGATTTTCGATTTAGTGACGAGTACGACCTATGTTTCTAATGATGAGCATGATAAGATATATGAGGAAACAATTGATGATAAACTAGGGTATGTAATTTCTAGAGATCTTCAAGGTATGTATTAATCATGATTGTGAAAGGAATCAATTACATAGTGTGAATCAGGATCCAGGATTTCATGGTAAGTTTGCATTAGTGATAGTTGATGCTATCAAGGTATGAATTAGTCAGGTAGTGATATGATTGATTATGTTAGTTACTAAGCGTTTGAAAGAGGTTTGAGCATGACTTCGATTATGAATTTTGTTATTTTTAATGGTGAAAGAACTGAATGAAGTTGCATTTAAGTAGTTGATGTGAAGTAAAAGACAATATATTGTTGAGTTTTTCTAAGAATAAAGACACTAAATGGGTCGAAGTGAGTACACGAGCCTTGGGCATCAAAGAATATTGGTTAGGAGCGAGTATATGATCCTTGGGCATCAAAGCATTTAGGCATTTAGGATTGGGTAATGACTATGGGTTAAGTATTCAAACATCCTTGTAGCATTTGCTACAGATACAAGTAAAGAAAAGTGAAGGAGATTACATATCATGTATAGATCCATGGTTCAGAGTTGTAAAATATAAAGATTTTCCTTGTAACTTTGTGTGATAAATGTGATTTGGGCTGTCTTACAACCGGGCTGTGAAGATTATCATCTCTTTTTCAAAAAGTTTGGTTTGGGTTAGGTTGAATGAAAAACAGTGATATGTGAGAAATTATGCATTTCTTGTTAAGTTGGATAGCTTAATCATAATAAGTGACCCATGAAAGCACTACAGAAAAGACTTATGATTTTATATGTGCCATCGATGATTTTATATTGGCTATGGTTACTACTTCATTAATCAAAGTTAACATAGACTATCCTGATAGGTTATGCAGGTACTTAGTGGTAAATAAATGCTATATGCTTATGGTATATAGAATTCATGGGGTGATCAAGAATTTTTAAAGTTTGGCATGAAGATATAAGTGTTTGAGTGGTTGTTGAGATATTTTTTTCCTCAAAGGGTTACATGTGGTTGGGGTTGATTTCTAAATGAATAGTAGGAGCTCATGGAAAAGGTACTATACCAAATTCAACTACTTTTCCAGCGTCTAAGCAGTGTTATTTGAGGTTTTGTAAGCTTGGGAGTATCATTCACTCATTGTTTTTCCTGGTCGTTACCTTCTTTTGGGCCAGATTGATTGGATTCTCTCTTACGAGTATGAATTATCCAAGTATTAATTATGCCACTTAAGTTCGGGGAGGATTATGTTTAGAGAACGGAACTTGGATGATGTTTTTGATGATCTATATATATAATTGGCTATGATTTGTTCAGATTCACTCTTGACCTTCACTAGAAATAGATCTGAGTTACCTTGTGTTCTCATGGGTGGAAGTTCGCCCTGATGAGCACACTGTGGTATCGGTTCAAGTTTGGTTCATTGGCTAGATTTTATCTTGGCAATTACTCTTGGAAGGCAGAATTTCATATTGATTCCTAAGTCTTATTCTTGAAAGTACATTCTCATGGTATAGCTCTCAGTAATGAGGTTACTTGGAAACAATTAATGACTTTGAGAAATTGTATTTCATACTTGGTTACTTCTAGTGAGACTCCTCGTTTCGCTTTATGTTCAAGGACGAACATGGTTTTTAGTGGTGAATGACCTAATGACCTCGACGGTCATTTTTAACATTTTTGAGTCATTTTTGCCCTTCCTAAGAGTTGCCCTGAGTCATTTTTGGATGAGTTGAAAAGTCATTTTTCGAGAACCTTTTGAAAAGTTGGAGTTTGCTGAAGAAAGAGTTTTCGAAAGCTTAAAGTTTGAAATTTTGAGTTTTGAGGTCATTTTGAATTTTGGGTGTTAGAATGCAATTTCGTTGATCCCATCAGCTATAGAATACGAAATTTTGTATAGGAGAGCTGACGAAACTCAATACGAAGTTAAAAAAACTTTTAGACCCAAAGTTGTACATTCAATAGAATTCGAATCATAAGTTTTACTTTGTTAACATTCGAAGTTTGAAAGCTCTAATGTAAATTTTGATGATTCCATTGCGTCCGGAACGTCGTCTCCAATGACTTTGTATATTTGGTTCATATTTATAGGGTTTCAAATGAGGTTTGAATGTCAAAAAGCATGTTTTGAAGGGTATTCGGCAAGTTGACCGTGGTCAACGCCCAGTCAACAACCCTTTTTTCTTTTATTTTATTTGTTGAAACTGCCCCTTATCCATTTTTACTACTACACTATTTTCTTCAATTTCTGGAGATCTAAGAGCTTTAGGTACAATTTTGATCTAGATTTTTTGTGGATTTTCATTTGGGCAAGTTTCCTAAACACAAGTTCTTTTATTGTCAGTATTTAAATTATGATTTTGACTTAAAATTTGACTTTCAACCCTTCAATTTTTATGGGTTTTCAAGAACAAGATTCAAACTTTATATGATGATTTCTCCCTGAATTTCTACTCAAATTTTATGGGATTTTCACCCACAAATTTAATTTTTTGTTTAGAACCTGATTTTGAGATCAATTTTCAGATTCAAAATTTCTGAAAAATAACTTAGTTTTTGACTATTTTACGCTCGAATCAAATTCCTATTAATATGGCTATCAGTGGACTTCTTTTAATGTGTATATCTCATTCTTGATAGTGGTCTAGTGTTTGGAACCAATTTTTTGGATTCATTCATCTGCTACTTCGCCATTTAGCCTTTGAGATTGTGGTTATTTGGATTATCGTAGAAGGGAAAAAGGCTTGGATTTGAGTTGATTGAGACTTCGATTGAGACAAGTGGACTTTTAACATTTTGTTAACTATTATTAAAACTTGTATTATCCTATGTGTGTGGGTTTGGGTGACTTGTCGCATGAAATAAGTTAGAATTATACTACTATAGGATTCAATCACGAGATTGTGGATTGGGGAATTGTAAATGTTGTGAATCCTTGACTTGTGAAATTATGTATACTTGAGAACTTGTAGATTATCCTATTTTTGATTGATTTGACTATTTGATGGTGAGATTTGAGTACCTGAATATGAGAAAATGAACTTAATATTTTCTTTCAGTTAAAGCTTGGGGTTAGTGAGTATTTCTAGTGGATATATATGATTAGGGTAGTGAGAAGTTGAAACTGATGACACATATGACTTGAATTATGAAATAATAACAATTGTCGTTGACATAGACTTGTGAGATAATAATTGAGAAATGAATTTGTGATGCCACTGTTGATGGTGTGAAGGTGTGCAGGATATTTTAATTATTGAACTTTGAATTATATTGCATGAAATATCTATAGAGTCTCTTATGTGAAATGTTGAGCTAAATGAGTATATCGAGATGTTGTTGAAAATTTTGAAGCTATTTTCTTGTAAAATTAGAACTCAAATGATGAATTGTCCTAAGATATGATGACTAAGGGTAATTGAAAGAGTTGAGCTATCTTATATTGTAATTATTATGGCATGTGACGTTGATGACTCAAATTTTTAAAGACAATAAAATGATTGATGAATTATGAATAAATGGATTATATGGACGTCTTGCATGCATTCATTATTATAGAAGTGATACTTGTAATATGATGTTATTTATGTGCTTGATGTTTCATTTGTGATGAAAAGCCGAAGGAAAATTGCCACGACCCAAGCCTAGAAATGCCACGGCGAATGGGAACCCGAAGGGACCCGAAACACGCCTCTTAGCATGTCATTCACACATCCTTGGCTACATAAGAAAAATAAACAATACAAGAGACATAAATAAGCGAAGCAGGACTTAGGAAAGTCTTGATATTTATAACAACATAAAAGAGTCAAGCTCATAGAGCGGGGTCCGAGACACTTCCCTGGCTCACCCTCATAGTAACAAGTGTTCAATACAAAAGAATATCAAATAGCAAGAGTAGCATAGATAATGTCCTCGGACTTGAGGATTCACCAAAGCTTATCTTCTGAAGTACCAAACTAGCTACGTGGAGGATGATCGAGAAGTGCTTCGGTCCCTACATGGTAATATTATGAAGGCATCGAGTATGAGTTAGTATATTTCAATGTACTAAGTATGTAGGATGCAATGCAACAAGACATATGCAATATAGTAAAAATGCATAACCATAAGCAATGGATAAGTACCATATCAATATGGCATGCATGATCAATACTTGAAGTAAACTTGCTTGTAAATCATACAACTTGCATAATACATATCACATGTGTGGGAAGAAACCATAACTGACATAGACCAAGTGAACTACAACTTGGAATCCAAGGCACGTCAACCCCATGTAAGGTGATTGAGGTATGTCACCCCTCAACAAGGTTATTGGGAATATCACCCCCTAACAAGATGATTGCGGTACATCACCCTTTAACAAGGTGATTGGGCATGTCACCCCCCAACAAGGTGATTGATGTACGTCACCCCTCAACAAGTTGATTGGACATATCGATCTCCAACAAGGTAATTGAGGTATGTTACCCCTCAGTAAGGTGATTAGGCATGTAACCCCCAATAAGGTGATTGAGGTACATCACCCCTCAACAAGGTGTTGGGAATGTCACCCTCCCCTCTCCCCCGCAACAAGGTGATTGAGGCATGTCACCCCCTCAATAAGGTATGGTCTACTTGCAACATGATATATACTTTTCATGAATTCAATATATGCATGCAAGCCCTTAATTATCATAAAGTCATTTGACTTGTAAATCATGTAATAGGTCATCAATAACTTGAGAATCCTTGTCAAGATATTTTACCAAATACTTGGTGGGTTTATAATGCTTGTTCAAAATCATGCAATTCAAGAGTGAAATAATAAGAGAAAACTCAATCCAAATCAACCCACCAATATATAGTAAAACCATCATGTAAGGTACCTTGAAATCCATCATCAAACCTCATAATAGATCATAGTTTCGTGGCTCAAAACATGTATAGTTTTAATAGACAAAACCAATTCATGGTAGAATCTTGAAATAGATAGATATACATAATCAATAAACATTTCATAAAACCCCAAAATAATTTATAATCATAATCTATAATAAGAGATACTCATAGATGATACAACTTGAAAACATACTATTTTCATAAAAAAGAAGATTGGGCTCCATGGGTGAAAGGATCCAATAGATTAAACCCACATACCTCAAACTTGGATTTTCTTGAGATGAGCTTGAATAGAACTTAAATCTTGAAGAGAATACTTGAGTTCCAGGGTTAAGCTTGAAACCCTTGAAATTTGAATAAGATATTTGATTAAGTCTTGGAGAGGCTTTTGTGAGGATTTTGAGTGACATAGAGTTGAAAAATGGCTAAGTATGGGTGTTTTTACGCATAAGTGGGCACAAAGCTAAGACTCCAATGCCCTTAGCTGACATAGGAAAAATTAAGGAAACATCAACATTGGTCCGCGTTTGGTGCACGACACAGACCCAATGCGAAGCACAAATTAACACTTATCCGCCCCCCTGGCGTGTCACGGCTAAGGCGCCGATGCTCTCTAGAAATCGTAAATTAACAAATTTTATTTTTTGCTATGGATCCTCTAAAATATGGTTTATACCCATTTCCCACTCAATTTTGCCCCTTAATCAAGAATATGAGGTCAAATTTTCAATATCATGCATGAATTTTGAGATATATAGAAATTACGATTATGGGCATTTCAGAAGCACATTTTGGGGCATTTCAATATATTCCCCTTGGGAAAATTCATCCCCCAAATGCCAAAGAGACGTGCATAAAACAAGCAATCATGAAGATTTCAGCCAAACATGAATACAATAAATGCATTTAAACATCATTTCAAAAAATCTCAACATGAGTGTCAAAAATCACCATAAACTTGTTACCATGAATATGAATGCATGAATAATGACATAAGGGCTGAAACTTAAGACTTGAAATCATATAGGGGACTTCAATTAGTACCTTAAACTTGAGTAGAGTGGAAGAGATATGCATATCGCTTTCTCATGTCCGCCTTGTCTTCCATGTGACACTTTCAACTTGTTGATTCCTCCAAAGGACCTTGATGGAAGCTACATCTTTGTTTCTTAACCTATTTACTTGTCTATCCAAAATCTCCACCAGTACCTCCTCATAAGTCAAATTACCTTCTACAATATCCATAACGTCCAAGGGCACTATATAACTTGGGTTACCCACACACTTTCTCAACATAGACACATGGAAGACTGGATGAAGCATATTCATCTCCATAGGCAACTCCAACTCATAAGAAACCTTACCCGCTCTCCTCAAAACTTTGTAAGGACCCACAAACCTTGGGCTTAATTTCCCTCTCTTGCCAAACTGGGCCACACTCTTCATGGTTGGGACTTTTAAGTAAACCCAATCACCAACCATAAACTCAAGATCTCTTCTCCTCACATCGGGGTAGGACTTTTGTCTACTTTGGGTTATTTTTAGTCTCTCCCTTATCAACTTCACCTTCTCTAAGTCTTTCATGACCAAATCCAGAATTATCAAAGCCATTTACCCCACTTCAAACCACCCAACCGGGGATCTACAATACCTACCATAAAGAGCTTCAAAGGGAGTCATACTAATGCTTGAGTGGTAGCTATTGTTGTAGGCAAACTCAATGAGTGGAAGATATTCATCCCAACTACCCTTAAACTCCAAAACACAAGCTCTAAGCATATTCTTAAGAGTTTGGATAGTCCTCGTGGCTTAACCATCTATTTGAGGATAAAAAGTCGGGCTAAGCTTAACCTTGGTAGAAAGACCTCTTTGAAAGGATCTCCAAAAGTGAGAAGTGAATTGAGCACCATGATCTGAAAAGATAGACAAGGGCACCCCATGTAATCTTACCAACTCATTTATATACAACTTGGCATAATCTTCAGTACCATGAGTGGTTTGGACCGGTAAGAATTGAGCCGACGTTATCATTCTATCCACAACAAAATAGGGTCAAAATGCTTCCTAGTCTTAGGCAACCCAACCACAAAATCCATGTTGATCTCTTCCCACTTCCAAGTAGGGATCTCTATACCTTGGGCTAGGCCACCCGACCTTTGATGTTCAGCCTTTGCTTGTTGGCAATTGTGACATCCGGATATGAACTTGGCAATGTCCCACTTCATACCTCCTCACCAATACACCTCCCTCAAGTCTCTATACATCTTTATAGAATCGGGGTGAATGGAATAGGATGAATTATGGGCCTCCTTTAAGATCAATTTCCTCAAGTCATTCACATTTGGCACACAGAATCTACCTTGGTACCTAAGGTCACCATCTCCCCACTTGGGATAAAACCTCTACCCTACCATCTTTCACAAAGGCCTTCAACTCTAGTAAGGCGGGGTCAAGATCTTGTTTTGCCTTTACCTCTTCAATCAAGGAAGATTTAGAACCATCAACAACCACTACACCACCATTGTCAACTTCATTCAACCTAACCCCCAATCTAGCCAAACAGTGAACTTCTCTAGCCACCTCTTTGCCACCATCATCAACATGAGCTAGACTACTTATAGACACCCTACATAGAGCATCGACCATAACATTAGCTTTGTCGGGTGATAATGCACACTCGTATAATAATCTTTAAGGAGCTCTCACCACCTTCTTTTTCTCAAGTTATGATTTTTTTTGGGTGAAAACATATTGGAGACTCTTGTGGTCGGTAAATACATCAACATGAACCCCATACAAGTAGTTATGCCAAATTTTCAAAGCAAATACCATTGCTGCCAATTCAAGATCATGGGTGGGATAATTATTCTCATGTACCTTAAGTTGTCTAGAGGCATATGCTATCACCTTACCATTTTTCATCAAAACACACCCCAAACCAATCCTTGAGGATAATATACCACAAATCTTCCAACCCTTCCGATAGAGACAATATAAGAGCGGAGACAAGCTTGTCTTTCAAAGTTTGGAAACTCTTCTCACATTCATTAGTCCATACGAATTTTGCCTTCTTTTGTGTCAATTTAGTCATAGGAGAATCAATAGAAGCGAAGCCATTCATAAATCTCCGTTAATAACCCTCCAAACCCAAGAAACTTCTAATGTTCAATGGAGTCAAAGGTGTAGGCTAATTTCTAATCACATCCTAGGATCCACCTTAATGCCATCACCCGACACCACACGCCCTAGAAAAGCAACCTCTTTCAACCAAAAATCTCATTTTTCATATTTAGCATACAACCTCTCCTCCCTCAAGATTTGCAACACCACCCTCAAGTGATTCATATGTTCCTCCTCACTATGGGAATAAATCAATATATCATCAATGAAAATCATCACAAACAAGTCAAAGTCGGGTTTAAAAATCATATTCATGAAATCCATAAATATAGTCGATACATTAGTCAACCTAAAGGACATAACCACAAACTCAAAGTGTCCACCTAGCTCGGAAAGCCATCTTGGGAATGTCATACTCCCTTACTTTCACTTGGTGATACCCGGACTGAAGATCAATCTTAGAAAAGTGACTAGCCCCTTGAAGTTTATCAAAGAGGTCATCAATCCTTGGTAGAGGGCATTTGTTCTTTATGGTAACTCTATTAAGTTGTTAGTAATCAATGCACATTCTAAGAGAACCATACTTTTTCTTCACAAATAATACCGGTGCACCCCAAGGTGACTTACTAGGACTTATGAAACCCTTCTCCAACAAATCCCTCAATTGCTCCTTCAGCTCTGGCGAGGCCATACGGTAAGGGGGAATAGAAATGGATTGAGTATCGCGAAGGAGGTTTATACCAAAGTCTATTTCCCTTTTGGAAGGAACACTGGGAATCTCATCGGGAAAGACATTAAGAAATTCATTAACCACCAAAACCGACTTAATAGGAAGGACTTTGGACTCAACATCCCTAGCTCTCACAAGATAATAGAGACAACCCTTAGAAATCAACTTTTGGGCATTAAGACAAGAAATGAATCTACCCTTGACCACTACATCATGACTTTCCCACTCAAGGACGGGCTCATTAGGGAATAAGAATTTAACTCTACGGGTTCTACAATCAATAGAAGCATAATATGCATGCAATCAATCCATCCCAAGAATGACATCAAAGTCCACCATATCTAACTCAATAAAATCACAAGGAAAGAGTTTATGCAATAGGAGCATGGGACAATTTTAGTAGACACTTTTAGCAATAGTGAACTCATCTACGGGGGTAGACACTTCATAAGGTTCAAACAACAATTCGGGACTAACATGAACCTTTTGGCAACAAAGGAGTAATAAAAGAAAGAGTGGCACCCGGGTCAATCGATACATACACATCAAAATCAAAATCTTTTAACATACTGGTGATGACACCGGGCACCTCATCCACCCCTTGTTTCCCTTGAAGAGCATAGAATCTATTTTGCCTTGGAGCTCCCCCTTGTTGGCCTCTTCTTCCCTTTTGATCCTCATTTGCACCTTGGCTTTGTGGAAGACCAACTCTACTTTTGTTTTGAATAGGGGGACAATCAATCACCTTATGACCCACTTTGCCACAACCATAGCAAGCATTAAGGTATTTCAAACATGGTCCATTATGGTTCCTACCACATCTTTGGCATATAGGGTCAGGCAACCCAACAACACCACCTTGGAATCTTGGAAAATCATTAGAGAATCTCCTATTAGGAGTATTGGAAGAGCCTTGGCCTTGGACCTTGTGTCCATGAGGAAACTGGCCACCCTAGGAACCTTGGAATCTACCTTCAAAACAAGCTCTCTTAGACTCACCACTTCTTCTTTTTCTAAGCTTTTCACCCTTTAGTTGCTCTGTGTATGTCATAAGACAGGATAAATCCATATCACCTACTAACATGATGATACAACACTCCTCATTAACCAAGTTGGACACTCCCGGCACAAATTTGTTCATCCTTGACCTCGGATAGGCAACCAATTGTAGAGAATACTTGGAGAGTTAGTTGAACTTGAGGGCACACTCCCTCACACTCATGGAACCTTGCTTAAGGTTCATAAACTCCATCATTTTAGCCTCCCTTAGCTTGATAGGAAAGAACCAGTTGAGGAATGCAACTTTGAAATCCTCTCAAGGAATAACATCATCATCTCTCCTCTCTAACTTTCATTATGTGAACCAAATTTAGGCCACACCTTTGAGTTGGTAGGCCGCTAACTCCATTTTCTCCACCGAATTGACCCCTACAATCGATAACACTTTGTACACTTCATCGATGAACTCTTGGAGATCCTCATCTGTCTTAGATCCATGGAACTTTGATGGGTTCATTCTAGTGAAATTCCTCACCCTAGAAGTCAGAGTGGGAGCATGCGGGACTTGGACCCCTTAGTGAATAAGGAGGGGCCGATTGCTCCTCGGGTGTATGATCACGATATAGACCATGAAAAAGTAAAAAATTTCCTAAAATGTCTCATAGTCTCTCATTCATAGTTGTGGCACGCTTCACAACCATGAATAAGACTCTAATCAACGCGATGTGTTGTATTTTTGAGGACCATTAACAACTTACGGCTCTAATACCAAGTTTTTCATGACCCAAGCCTAGAGCCTAGACGTGACATGATGAACGAGAACCTGAAAGGACCCCAATAAGCCTCTTAGCATATCATTCGCACATCCTTGGTCGCAGAAGCAAAATAAACAATACAAGAGATATAAATAGGGGAAGCGGGACTAAGGAAGTATAAAAGGGCCAAACTCATAGCATAAGCATATTAACTATCCAACAACACCTCTAAAATGGAATGGAGTGGGGAACAAGACACTTCCAGGCTCACCCTCATAGTAACAAATGTTTAACATAAAGAAATAGCAAATAGCAAGAGTAGCATAGATAGTGTTCTCGAACTCGATGACTCAAAGGTTATCTTCCGAAGAACCAAACTAGCCATGTGGAGGATGATCGAGAGGTTCTTCAATCCTTATATGGTAACATCATATAGGCGTAGAGTATGTGTTAGTATGTTTATATGTACTAAGTATTTAGGATGTAATGCAACAAGACATAAGCCCATATATTTAAAATACATAATCATAAGCAATAGATAAGTATAATATTAATATGGCATGCATGATCAATGTTTGAAGTAAAACATGTTTGTAAATCATACAACTTGCATAATACATATAACATATATGGGAAGAGACCATAGCCGACATAGACTAAGTGAGCTACTACTTGGAATCCATGGCATGTCACCCCCTTGTAAGGTGATTGAGGTTTGCCACCCCTCAACAAGGTGATTAGGCATATCACCCACCAACAAGGAGATTGAGGTACATCACCGCTCAACAAGGTGATTAGGCATGTCACCCTTCAACAAAGTAGTTGAGGTACATCACCCCTCAACAAGGTGATTGGGCATGTCATCCCCCAACAATGTGTTTGGGTATATCATCTCTCAACAAGGTTATTGGGAATGTCACCACCCAACATGGTGATTGAGGTACGTCAGCCCTCAACAAGGTGATTAGGCATGCTATCTCCCTCACCCACCAAACAAGGTGATTGAGGCATGTCACCCCGTCAACAAGATGTGGTCTACTTACAACATCATAGATACTTTTCATAAATTTAATATATATATACAATCCCTTAATCATCATAAAGCCACTTGACTTGTAAATCATGTAATAGATTATCAATAACTTGATAATCTTTGTCAAGACATTTTATCAAAAACTTGGTGGATTGTAATGTTTGCTCAAAATCATGCAATTCAAGAGTGAAATAATAAGAGAAAACTCAATAAAAATCAACCCACAAACATATCATAAAACCCTCATGTAGGTTACCTTCATAATAGATCATAGTTTCATAACCCAAAACATGTATAGTCTCAATAGACAAAATCAATTCATGGTATAAGCTTGAAATAGATAGATATGCATAATCAATCAACATTTCATAAAATCACAATATAATTTATAATCGTAATCCATTATAAGAGATACCCATAGATGATACAACTTGAAAATATATTATTGTCATAAAAAGGAAGATTGGGCTCCATGGGTGAAAAGACCCAATGGGTAAAACCCACATGCCTAAAACTTGGATTTTCTTGATATGACCTTGAAGAGAACTTAGAGCTTGAAGAGAATCCTTGAGTTCCAAAGTTAACCTTGAAACTCTTGAAATTTGAATGAGATATTTGATTAAGTCTTGGAGTGACAGAGTTAAAAATGACTAAGTATGGATGTTTTCAGGCATAAGTGGACATATGGCTATGATCCCAATGTGCTTAGCCGACATAAGAAAAATTAAGAAAAATCAATACTGGTCCAAATCCCCAATGTGAAGGCCAAATATATATATATATAGACATGCACACACATTGAAGATATTGTGACACCCCTTGACGACTGGCAGGGGGTAATGTTATGATATTGTGGCACTCCTTGATCATGGGAAGGTGGCAAGGTTGAGATATTTTGATACCTATTGACAACGAGTAGGTGGCAAGATTGAGATACTCTGACACTCCTTGACCACAAGCAGGTAGCAAGGCTGAGATTTTGTGATACCCCTTGACCACGGGGAGGTGGCAAGGTTGACATGCATCTTGCTTACTTGGTATTGCATCATATTGTTTATATTTCATTGCACTCACTCCATCTCATATTATTCTTTTCTATCATTGTTCTATGTGTTACGCATGATTTGTGAATGCTTTGGAACTGGCATATCGTTAAGAATAAATTACGAAAAGATTGTCATATACGTTGAATATTTGAGCATTGTATATTGTGAAAACTGGATTATGTGAGTACTGTGAAAACTTGTGATATTGATAAACTATTGTACCACTTGACTCTATAATTCAATTGTATATTCTGAGATATAAGAATACTTTTGTTCTTCATTGCTTTACTCCAGGTTTAGTTTTCATTTGCTAAGTGCGGTGTTATTTGGTGCTCACCCCTTGCTACATTTTTGTAGTTTTTGAGCCTAGTTCCTCCTAATTAGATCCCTTAATGTAGGACCGAGCTTCTGTATTCTCAAAAGATAGCGGCTTGTCTCTTTAGCTGATCCTCGAGTATTCTATGTTATGTCATGTTCTATTTGAGAACTAGAATTTGAGACTTGTATTTTCTTTTAAGTGTTAATATTTAGAGGCTTGTATATGTGACACCAGACTAAGATGGTTTAGTTAGATTTGTTTATGTATATCTATCATTTTAGATTGTTCTATCTTCCCCTTTTATTATTATATTAGAATGTTCAGGTTTTGGCTGACTCTCTTTGTGAGGTAGGTGAGTACCATCATCCTGAGATTTTAGGTCATGACAGAATGGTAGTTGTGGGTGGCAATAATTGATAATGGTGGGATGTAGCAATTGATATTGATAGAATGGATAGCCTAGTGATAAGTTGTTATCTTTGTAGCAATTCTTGAACAAATATTTTGATGATTTTAAGAATTTGGCATATATCTTAATCATTTAAATCTATTTAAACCATTAACTGATAGTAAAATTTAATTTAACACAAATTTATTTATTAAGATTCAAATTTAAAAATAAATACATTTAGTAAGAATAAAATTAATACCTTTATGATAAGAGCGACTGGCATGGATGATAAACACCTCTCATCTTTAATTCTATAAATGTGGGTTCGCATCACCAAAAATTAAAAAAGAGTGGAAGCTCGTAGAGAGGAGTAAAGAATAAAAATAAAAACAAGAATCAAAACTTTATGTGTAAATATATGTTTTTAATTAGCGAGTGTAAAATATCACTGGAATATTATGAGGATAACTACAAATTCAAGAATTTTCATCTATCCATCTATATATACTAGATGGGTAAGGCTCGTGCTTCGCAGCTCAATATTATATGTTTTTAAAATACAATTGATTTTTAGGTATTTGGTATAGTCATATAGTAGTGAACGATAGAGCAAAGGTTCTTTTTTAAAAAAAAAAACGTTAAAGTTGTATTGCGTGTATCCGAAAATACTACTATATTTCATGACTTACTCCTGAAAATGTAAGAATAATTTTTAAACCTAAATTACTTTCTATAATGAAACAAAAATGAAAGAAGATACATACTTCAGTCTATTCACATTTTTATTTTGGTATCCAGAGGGAATGAGATACTACATCAGATAAATGAAAGAACTTATTATACTTGAATTTTACAACAGTAAAAGAGTGATGGTTTCATCTTTTTTACTCTCTTCTCTTTAGTTACTAATGATTATGTTGAGAATTCAAACTTTTTCAGTAACATCAAAATGAGGAAGATATTTCTAACAAATTAGACAATATTCAAAAAATTCACAAATATAAGAATATAAATAAGGTATGGGGATAACAAACTTTGCAAAGTTGCAACATAATTAACATAAACCTATTTTGTTCTCATAATCTACTATTTATCAACCCAAATTTTAGACATAGTCACACGATTCGATGTGGATATCTGGCATCAAGAAAAATTATCCATTCACAAATATTTAAATAAGAATACCATGATATTGACAATTATAAATTTCATTCAGAACTTTTAGTCTAATGCAGATGATAAAGAACTTAAAAAAACAAATAAAATGGAGAAATAAGCCTATGAAAAATTGGGAATTAACCACAGACTGTATATGATCAACAAAATCCAACAATAACACATATGTTAGTATTTGTGCAGGCATGACCATACTGTTTTGAGGATGGCAAACACAAGCCAACAACAGTTTGGAGGAACCAGGTCCGGCATATGTGTACCAATGGAGCTAAGCTGAATTCGAGTTGAAGTTGAAGCATTATTTATGGAAACAAAATAAATATGGAATACGAAGAAGGAAGCATCTTTGGAAAAGGATTCCTTTATGGAAAAGAATGATGTGTCCATCTCAAGAAAGGAGTCCTACTTGGAAAGTCTTTAGGGAGTAATATAAATACATTTATCAAACCTAGAAGACTCAGCTTTTGCAATCTGATTTCAGTGATCACTTTCAAGCAAGAGCAAGGGCATTTAGCGAGAGCATTCAAGCAAGATCTAGAGTTAGATTTTCTTAGTTGTTCAAGTCTATTTGACAATCTTCTTAGAATCTTTGTTTAGTGACAAATATTGTATGAAGTTGTTTTTACTTTTCATGAGTTGTGATTGAGAGTTGGTTTGACTCTCAAGAGTTTAGTTTGTTGCAAGTGGTGTGAGTTGAACGTTGCTCATTTGAAGTTAGTGAAGTTGTTGAAATCCTACGAGTATAGGTAGTGGTTGTTTCTCCCTTGATCAAGGAGGTTTTCCACTATAAGTTGTTTACTTCTCATTACTTCTTTAGCAAACTTGCATATACTATTTAGTGAACCAGGTTCACCAAAAGGTTAGGGGAACCAACTCTTTCAATTGGTATCAGAGCTAAACTTTTCGAAACAAGGTTAACTACCTCGAAAACATAATGGCAGCCCCACCTATAGCACAACAAGGAGCTTCTCTGTCCAGATCATCGTTGTTCGATGGACAATACTATAGGTGGTGGAAAACAAGAATGATGAATCATATTGAGGGTCAACATCCTGATCTCTTGAATGTGGTGCTCAATGGACCAATTATTCCTATGAAGAATGCCTTTACTAAGGGTGCTCCAAGGATACCTAAGGAACGCAGTGAATGGAATGATGCTGACAACATTGCCATTCAGAACAATACTAAGGCCAAGCTCTTGCTGTGTGGTATCCGTCCAAATGAATATAACAGGATATCGTCATGCCAAGATGCTAAGCAGATCTGGGATACTTTGAAAATCACTCACAAGGGCACCTCTCAGGTGAAGAAGGCTAAGATTGATAATCTCAATCGACAATATGAGTTGTTCAGAATGCATGAAGGCGAGACTATACATGCAGTAGAAACTAGGTTCTCCGCTATTGTTAATGAAATCTACTCCTTGGTAGAAGTCATCCCCACTGGGAAGGCCATCCGAAAGCTGCTAAGTGTGCTACCTGAATCCTGGAGAAGCAAGGTTGAAGGTATTGTCGAAGCCAAGGATCTAGATACAATGACTATGGATCAGTTATTGGGAACTCCGGTCACTTATGAGTTCAAGAAGAATCAGGAAAAGGATCTCAATAATAAGAGGAAGGACACGAACCTAGCTTTGAAAGCTGTTGAAAAGGAGGACTACAAAGAAGAAAACATAGCCTTGATCACCAAAAAGTTCCAGCAGGTGCTGAGAAGAGGAAACGCTGGATTAAGAAGGACGACTCAACGAACAGCTAAGAAAGATCTAAGGGAACAATTATTCCACAAGTGTGGTAGCCCTGACCACTTCATCAAGTTCTGTCCACTCTCGGCACTTGACTACAAGAAGAATAATCTAGAGAAGCCCAAAGAAACAAGGGTTGAACCTTATGATCGAAAAAATAGAAGGATGATGAGTCAAGAGGCCTATCTCTCAGTGTAGAGCACGTCAGGGGTATTAGCTGGTAATCTAGGTCAAGAATCAGACAGTGAGACCCAGAGAATCAATCTCTCACAGCAGTTGAGGAACTTGAAAAATATGACTTTGCGCTTTCGTCGCCATGGATGAATATGATAACAAAGGCAGCAAGGAACAGATAACAAAAGAGGCTACAATTAATGCTGATGAAGTTGAACAGAAAGAGGAAAATATGGCGCTGATGGCTGGAGTAGGTTATCATGATCCAGACAATGCTTTACTGGATAACAAGGTAAGTTTTGAACAGGCTAAAGCTAATATTCATACATATTCCAAGAAAAAGCTTGAGTTCATGTCATAGGTTCTAATTGAAGTCAATCTGGCCGTTTGTGACATTAATAGTCTTCTTTTAGAGGACTATGCCAGCTAAGTACTAAAAATGTAGACCTTGAGAACATCAATCAGAACTATAGTTGGAGATTGACAGTCTCAAGTCCTCTAGGAAAGAGAAAAACATCATGAGTCAGTCTTAGGTAGACCTTGAGGAATAGGTTAAAAGGCTACAGGATGAACTCGATAGTATGATCAATAAGAATAAACCCTGTAGAAAGACCTAGAACACACCGAAGACAAGTTAGAGCACACCATGAATTGGACCAAGTCTTCTGCTATGCTTGACGAAATGCAGCAAGGTCAGTCAACCACTAAGTTTGGAATATGGTTTAAGATCAAAGAACCTAAGACTCATACAATAGATAGTGCAACTCTGTGCACTCTGTGTGGTATAACTGGACAACTCAGGGATACCTGCCACAAAAACTCTAAGGCCTTCAATAGCAACATGTCCTGTATAAATATGAATTGGGCCAAGGGAACTAGAAGGAACTTTCTTGTAAAAACACTAGAAATAGGTCAGAAAGAAATTATCCCCCCAGAATCAACTGGAATAGGTCTGGAAGAAGGTACTCACGACGAACTGACAAGAATAGGTCGGATAGAAGACAGGGTCCAATGCCTTACTGGTTTGACTATGTTGATAGGCCTAACTTCAAAACATTCAGGGACAATAGGATCAAAAGGACTCAGAGGGATCTCCCTCCTTAGGCAAAAAGTGACCTGATTCACCCTTTTTATAATCAAAAGGGACCCAACTGGATCTAGGTGCCCAAATCTCACCATTGCTAATTATGCAGGTATCAGTAGAAGGAAAGAGGAAGCAATGATACTTAGATAATGCATGCTCCAGGCATACGACAGGCGACAAATAAAACTTCCTTATACTGAGTATCAAGGCGCGAATGTTGGCTTTGATAATGGAAAGCAAGGCGAAATCGAGGGAATTAGAAAGGTGGGACTGTCCATGTCTCAATGTAATGATAATGTGTACTACATTGAGGGATTGAAACATAATCTACTAAGTTTCTCCCAAATGTGCGATAAAGGAAATGATGTGCTACTCACAGTATCGGACTGCAAAGTGACAAATGTTGTGTCTAAAAGTCTCATACTCAGGGGGAGGAGACACAAGAGACTAGGTCATGCTAGTTTGTCTACCATCAACAAATTGATCCTGAAGAAACTGGTCCTTGGACAACCTGAAGGAAAGATCAGTGAGGATCAAGTCTGCGGAGCATGCGCTCAAGGGAAACATGTCAGAAGTAGCTTTCAACCAGTTGGGCTGGTCAGTACCAATAGACCCCAGTAACTAGTTCATATGGATCTGTGCGGGTCCATGAGAGTTCTAAGCAGAGGCAAAAACAAGTATGTCTTTGTCCTCATAGATGACTTTTGGCGTTTCACCTGGACCTTCTTCCTAAAATCCAAGGATGAAACGTTTGATGTATTTTATGCCTATGTAATATGGTTCAAAAGAATTTAAACTGTCATCTGATGAGTCTAAGATTAGACCATGGTACAGAATTTGAGAACTCAAATTTCCTCACCTTCTGTGTTAAAAATAGGGTAATTCACAACTTCTCAGCCCCTAGAACCCCTCAACAAAATAAGGTTGTGGAAAGAAAGAACAGAATGCTAGAAGATATGGCTAGAACCATGTTGATAGCCAGTGACCTTCCACAAAGTTTCTGGGATGAGGCTGTGAACACCGCCTGCTATCTCATCAACAAATGTATAATTATACCTATTCTAAACAAAACCCCCTATGAGCTACTCAAAGGTAGAAAACCAAAACTGGCCCATCTTCACTCTTTTGGCTGTGTATGCTATGCACACAACAATGGAAAGGATGCCCTTGGTAACTTTGATGCCAAAAGTGATGAGGGAATTTTCATTGGGTACGCTACTCACAACAAAGCTTATAAAGTGTATAACAAAAGAACCAGATGTGTGGAGAAAAGTGCACATGTAATATTTGATGAGGTCAATCTAAGGGCCGAGAAAGTTTTGTAGGAACAGGTATAAAAGAAAGCAAGAACTCTAACCTAGAAGGAGTTAGATGATGAGAACGATAGGGAACAGGGAAGTGGACCAAGTCCACCAGATCAAGGCAATGGAGAGAGTGAAGCACCCAACACAGACGTGCCTCACACTAAAAATAGCTCTCAAGAAACAACACCGTCTGCTGAAACTAATCCGCCGAATGCTACAACTAATAATTTTGTACCTGAGGAAGCAGGCAACAATTGGAAGCACAAGAGTTCTCACCCTCTTGAGAACTTCCTAACACCCATGGGTTAGGTATTTCTACCAGATCAAATCTAAGAAACATGTGTGACTACTCTGCATATGTGTCCCTGGTTGAACCTAAGAATGTGAAAGAAGCCCTGCAAGATGAAGAATGGACTTCTACCATGTAGGAAAAAGTCTTACAGTTTGAGCGAAGCAAGGTGTGGCACCTTGTTCCACCTCCTGAATATCGAATACATCATCGACACGAAATAGGTCTTCAAGAACAAATATGGATGAATAAGGAAAGGTCACAAGGAATAAATATAGATTGATGGTGCAAGGGTATAATTAAGAGAAGGTATTGACTCTGATGAGACCTTTGCTCTAGTTGCTCGCGTTGAATCCATTTGTATGATCGTAGCCTTTGCTGCTCATATGGAATTTAAAATATATCAGATGGACATCAAGAGCGCATTCATAAATGGGTATTTGTAGGGGAAGTGTATGTCAAACAACCTCCTAGCTTTGAAAACCATGAGCATCCTGACTATGTATATAAACTGGACAAAGCTCTTTGTGGACTGAAATAGGCTCCTAAAGCATGGTATGACCAACTGTCCAGCTTTCTGCTGAATCATGGGTATTCAAGAGGAACAATTGATAAAACCCTCTTTTTGAAGAAAAGGGGTGCTCTTGTACTTATTGTGCAGGTCTATGTCGATGACATCATCTTTGGTGAAACTGCAGCTTCCTTAGGCGGAGAATTTGCAAACCTCATTGGAAATGAGTTTGAGATGAGTATGATGGGAGAACTTACTTTCTTTTTAGGGATACGGATATATCAGGGATAGATGGGCACTAGTATTCATCAGCAAAAATACATAAAGGAGCTTCTCACTATGTTTGGAATTAAGGATTCCAAAGAAAGTAATACTCCCATTGCCACAACTACAACGCTTGATAGGATGAAGCAGGAGTGGATGTAGATGAGACCAAATACAGAGGGATAATTAGGTTACTTGTATACCTGACTGATAGTATACCAAATATAGTTTTTAGTGTGGGTGTGTGCACTCAGTTTCAGGCTAAACCCAAGGAATCACATCTCAAGGTTGTCAAACAGATTCTCTACTACTTTAAAGGATCCATAGACCTGGATCTATGATACCCAACTGGCTCCTCATTTGATATTGTCGGATTTGTTAATGATGACTATGCAGGCTACCCAGTGGATAGAAAAAAGCACCTCAGGAATGACACTTTTCCTAGGATCTTGTCTAGTATCATGGGCCACCAAGAAACAGAACTCGGTTGCCTTGTCAACGGCAGAAGCTGAATATGTTCATGCTGCCTCCTGCTGTGCTCAACTCCTATAGATCAACTAGTGGTTTGCTGATTTTGGAATTCTAGTGGAATGCATTCCCATCATGTGTGATAAAACCAGTGGTATAATCATAGCTAAGAATCCAGTTTAGCACAAGCACCCCAAACATATCGACGCGAGGCATTATTTCTTAAGGGACAATGTGGATAAAGGACTTATTGAAATGGTTTTCTGCAGAACAGAGGATCAGGCTGCCAACATCTTCACCAAAGCCCTGAGCAGGAGCGGTTTGAGCAGAATTGCCTCCACTTAGGGTTAATCAGTGAGTTCTAACTTGATAATTTTTCTCCCCTTGACTGTCAACTTGATCTTTAAACACTGTACAGTCATTCTAACTTGAATAAGCTAGCATGCTTTATACTAAGAGAATTGCAGGAGGACACATCGGCTAGGAACTGATGATATTACCCTTAGTGTATATTGCTAGGAGTGAGGCATCAAGCCATGGGAACTGATCTTCACATGCTGACGTAATAGGTACACATCCACTCTATCACTTCCACAAGTTTACTGAATGCATATCCAGTGAAAGGTTATCTGTGACTTCTACCTAGTTCCATCTATCTGGTTCTCAAATTGGCGGGAAGGGCTACATCTTCAAAATGGGAAATGATCACCATTTCTTGGAATCTCAAGAGTCGCATTGGTTGTAGCATTATTACACATCTTTTCAATCCAATCCTGGTGTTTTCTTAACTCTCACGAAAACCCTCATATCAACTGTGCGCTCACATACTCCTTACAAAAAATGCTATCTTCAAAGTTGCTAAATCTTCTCCATAAGAAATCTCAAAATTATGGCGTCCCCAGTAGATTACTCCGACACCAACTCCAACGCCACCTCCCCTCACTACCACAGAACCTTTCTCAGGATGAACTACAGTCATCACCCTCCATCTATAGTCATTCCTTACCATTGTCTTTACCACCAATCACTACAAATGAACCCCCTTGCTTTTCTCCTTCACCGTCTTCGGACTTGCCTCCCTATCAGCCACGGCCCTTGCTATCCAAACCTTACCGATCGTCTATTACCTTACCAGTTCATAACCCTCAGCCCTCCATTTGCTACCTTATTGATTAACCTTCATCGTCCTCCACAGACACCCCCCCTCTCCGAGTCGTGTCGCCTCCGCTTGGGTTTCCACAGCCCTCAGTCACCCTCTCTTCCACGACGTCTCCATTTGCACATGAGCCCGCTGACTCTAAGGATGACATTTCCTTAGCTCAGGTCTGTCAAACCACCTTCTGTTGCCTGGCTCCCTCACCTGCATCTCTTCGGCTTGCTACTCCTCCTCCTCGTGGTCTACTCACTAGGAGCAGAAAATGCGTGCTCGATGCCCCTACTTCATCATCTAGCCATAAAAGGGTCCGTCCGGGTGAGGCTGCTACTTCTCCTTCCTCACTTGTTTATGTAACTTCCTCGCCTAATGACACCCCTGCACCTACCTCTCCATCTGTCCTCCCTGCCTCTACCTATGGAAATAGCACATAGAAAACTTTAAAAAAATGGACAAAGAGGTTTATTTCGGGTTAAGGGGGTACTTAAAGGTCGGGTGATCCACCCTGAAGTACACAATCATCCTCTGATTGGGCAACTGTGTGACAAACCAATGTTTTAAGGGTAGCTTGACTTGTTTTACGATACCAATGCACCGGTGTTTGAGGCTGAGGTGGTTAACTTTTATACAAATCTGGGTTTCATTGGTGGGGATGTAGCTACTTCGAGGATGTAGGATTGATATTTTTTGATAAGGTTAAGCTTAGGGCAATTTTACATTTTCTTAGGGTAGGGTTGGCGGAGTACACCTGGATGGAGGACTCAGGGTGTTTGTTGACTTCGAAGTTTACGGAGGGAGGGTTACTGATGTCCCTCGCAAGGTGTATAAGGCGGAGATGCCACATTTCTTCAAGATATTGTTTGAGGTGGTACATAAGGTGATCCTACATAGGGGTGAGCACAGGCATGAGGTCATATTTCGCGACATGGGCTTTGCCCATACGATTAATCTTCAGGAGCCTGTTAACTGGCCTTCTCTGATTATGCAGCATATGGCTCGCATTGCTGATCTAGCTGAACGCCCTCATCAACTGGCCTATGGTAACCTGCTCACTCATGTGTTCCGAGCTTTCAAGGTTCCCTATAGTGCTAGGAGGACCTTGACCAAGAAGGATATGATTGATCACCACACTGCCCTAGAGTGTCAGGTTGCTCCTCCTGCTGTTGTTGTTGTAGCACCTATTCCACCTCTGACCACTGGCACATTACTTCACTCATGCGAGAACTTCGTGCAGGCTAGTCTTCAGGCTAGGATTGATGAACTTCAGGACCAGCTTGGGGCTTCTCAAGCTGAGGTTGCCCGACTTAAGGACTGGTTCCTTCAGCAGTAGGTTAATAATAATCAGCGGGTGGATTCCCTTCTTAAGCTACTAGGCACAGGCCCTTCCCTACCTCCCCTTTAGTCACTCCTTTCAGATGCTATCCTTTTTTTATTTCTACCACTGCAAATTTTTTTGGATGTGTATAAGTTTTTGTGGATGCTTATGTGAGCGTTGGTGGTTGCTTTATATTTTTGTTGTGGATATCTATTTTTCTTACTATGCTGCTTTACTTTGGGTTTTATAGATGGCTAATATCCTCGATTTTAATGCTAGTCTTTTTTCCATTGATCCTGGTCTTTTGCCTACTATTTTTTCTTTATTCTATGACTTGTGCTACTGTTTGTTGTCTTTTTGTGAGGTCAAAAGGGGGAAGTTATCTATGCATAATGGTTTGCCATCATCAGAAAGGGGGAATTTATTAGGATTTGTGCAGGTATGACTATACTGTTTTGATGATGGCAAACACAAGCCAATAATAGTTTGGAGGAACCAGGTCCGGTGTCTGTGCACTAGTGGAGCTAAGATGAATCCGAGTTGAAGTTGAAGCGTTATTTATGGAAATAAAATAAATATGGGATACAAAGAAGGAAGCAAGTTTAGAAAAGGACTCCTTTATGAAAAAGAATGACGTGCCCATCTCAAGAAAGGAGTCCTACTTGGAAAGCATTTAGGATACAATATAAATACATTCATCAACCCTTGAAGACTCAGTCAATCTGATTTCCACGATCACTTTCAAGCAAGAGCAAGGGCACTTGGCTAGAGCATTCAAGCAAGATCTAACTTAGGTTTTCTTGGTTGTTCAAGTCTGTTTGACAATCTTATTAGAATCTTTGTTTAGTGATATATATTTTAAGAAGTTGTTTTTACATTTCGTGAGTTGTGATTGAGAGTAGGTTTGACTCTCAAGAGTTGATTTTGTTGCAAGTGATGTAAGTTGAACTTTGCTCATTTGAAGTTAATGAAGTTGTTGAAATCTTATGAGTATAGGTAGTGGTTGTTTATCCCTTGAGCAAAGAATTTTTCCACTATAAGTTGTTTGCTTCTCATTACTGTTTTAGCAAACTTGCACGTACTGTTTAGTGAACCAGGTTCACCAGAAGGTTAGGGGCACCAACTCTTTCAACATGTTTGACACGAAAACTACAACAGCTATCTGATGCATTATTAGCTAATAAATCCATGTAAATTCTAACTTTAAAAGAAAAAATCACATTTTCATGTAAATGATAGAACATGAAAATCGTAAGTGTGACTTTTTTTAGTGAGTTTTGCTGGAGAAACCTATAGAAAGCTAACCTGATAGAAAATGGGATATTACACACTTATATACCAACAAACAAAAGGAAATGAAAGGAATAACTATATATTCTCGACGAGTTGACACATGAATAAGAGATGCCATTGAAAATCTCAATAACACATGAAATTATAAAAAGTGAGTGAATAAAATGTATTTCAAATCGGACTTAATCAAATTGTAGTGCTTGTCTTTTATGAATAGATGTATATTTTCTTCTAAGGTACATAAATCTCATCGATAATCATTTGCATTAAAGCAAACTAAAGAAGCAGTAATCAGCTCACCTTTTATAACTTCTTTATTGGTGTGAGTGGTTCAATTGATAGCCTGTGGCTTGAAGATTAAGGTTCAATAACTGATGATTCTATTATGCTAAGCAACTACAACTTTTTAGTGTTTCTCTCTCTAATATTTAATGGAAAAATCTATTCTTTTTTTTGTGTAGGTGTCACGACCCAAGCCTAGGGCCTAGATGTGATACGGCGAGTGTGAAGTTCGAAGACAATCCAAACACGCCTCTTTTTCGAAATATGCACACATCCTTAGTTGTGGAAGCCAAATAAGCAATAACAAGAGTTAGGTAAAAAAGGGAGCAGGACTAAGGAAATACTTTTCATAAACATAGAAATCATAAGAAGAGTAAAGCTTGAAAGCATATAAAAACTTAGTATCCAACAACACCACTACTTTAGAATGGAGCGACGGCCAAGACACTTCCCGGGCTCACTCTCATAATAATAAGAATCCAACACAAGAAATAGGTCCCAACATAGCATGAAATAAAGTAAGATATCATCCTCGGAGTTGAGGACTCACCAAAGCTTTCTTGGAGAATAAAACTAGCCACGTGGAGGAGGAGGATCAAAAGGAGCTCTGGTTCCTACATGGTAAAATCATGTATGCATAGAATATGCATTAGTATGCTTGAATGACTAAGTATATGGGATGCACTACAACAAAGATATAAGTCAATATAATCAAAATACATAATCATAAGAAATGGACCTATATAATCTCAACATGGCATGCATGATTAATGCTTGTAATAAAACATTCTAGTCAAAAATTCAATTTCCATAGTACATAATACAGTGTGGAAAGAGACCTTAACCGCATAGACCGAGCAAGCTACAACATAGAATCGGAGGCATGACGCCCCCTCAAAAAGGTGGCCGAGGCATGGAACCCTCTCAACAAGGTGACCGAGGCATGACACCCCCTCAACAAGGTGATCGAGGCATGACACCCCCTCGACAAGGTGACCGAGGCATGGTACCCTCTCGACAAGGTGACTGAGATATGACACACCCTCGATAAGGTGACCGAGGCATGACACCCTCTTGACAAGTTGTGGTCTACTTTCCAAGGAAAGACAAACATGGTAACATGATAACATGAGAGTAGATCATAACCATACGTGAACCCTTGCTTTAACATGAATGGCTCACAAAAGTACAAAACGTTAAATAGGGCTTAACTTAATACTTGCAACATCATAGATATTTTTCATGAATTCATTACATACTTGAAAGCTCTTAATCATCATGAAGTCACTTGACTTGTAAAACATGTAATAGATCATCAAAAGCTTGAGAATTCTTGTCATGGGATTTTATCAAACACTTGGTGGACATATATGGACACTTGCCCAAATCATGCAAATGCAACAGTATGAATCATGAAATAGTAAAATCAATGCATCTTAAAGTCATGTAAATCAGCCCATCAACATCTAGGTAAAACCCCATCATGGGTATCATGTAATTCATATCAAAAGTTCATAATAGCTCATAGATTTCATAGCTTGAATCATGCATAGTCTCAATAGACAAAGATCAACTCATAGTATAAGCTTAAAATAGGTATTCATACATAATCAACAATACTTCAGGTAACCCCAACATAATTTATGCTCATCATTCATAATAAGATATACACATAAGTAATACAACTTGAAATCATGCAATTTTCACAAAAAAAAAAAAAAGATTGAGCTCCATGGGTGAAAGGATCCAATGGATGAAACTCACATACTTTCAACCTTGCATTTCTTGAAATTAAGTTAAGGAAGACTTGGATCTTAGAATGGGTTCTTCAAATCCAAAGCTTAGCTTTGAAATCCTTGAATTCGAACAGGGGATTTGAAAGTGATTTGGGGAAGTTTTAGAGGGTTCTAGAGAGAATATTTTGGCAATAAAATGATAAACTGAAAAGTTTGGGACCTTCAATATGTATAAAATCATCAATTTAGGGCTTAGAAAGGGTGGGAAAGGACTAAAATAAAACCATTCCTAGAAAGCTGTCAAGTGCCCCCTATGGACCCCGTTATAGATTGTGAACAGTACGACAACTCATAGGAACCCTCCCATAACCCTTTGGATCAATTTTGGAGTTTCTGGAATTTGCTACGGGTCACACTACAACCTGTAGCCCACACTACAACCCCGTAGCAGAGATTTCGTAGTGCAACTCTGCACTGGCAATCCTCAGTAAAATGGTCATAATTTTGACTCTGAACTCTAAATAAGGTGAAACTAGTTGCATTGGAAAGATAACTCAAAAGGCTTTTATTTGCTATGTCAAGGGTCATCCAGTTCTTTGTGTGCTAAATTTGTGATCATTTAAACACCTAAAACTCAATTTATAGGAAAGTCTCGAACTCATCTGAGTACTAGAAGTCTCTCATGGCCCTAATACACATTCCAACTATATAAATGAGACTTTCAACATAGGTGCCTATAAGTATGGAGTTATGGGCTATCACAATATCTCCCCCTGGAAATATTTGTCCCCGAATGTGAAA
The DNA here is from genome assembly GCA_011800125.2 of Solanum clarkiae. Lineage (NCBI taxonomy): Eukaryota > Viridiplantae > Streptophyta > Magnoliopsida > Solanales > Solanaceae > Solanum > Solanum clarkiae. Next base: position 15,443,741 of record JAABOM020000075.1, read on the forward strand.
CAAACATTCGTAAGAGGAGCAATTAGGAAACTTTCATCCCGACATGAGTACAACAAATGTACTTAAACATCATTTTTTAAAAATTTCAAACATATACGTCAACAATTATCAAAACTTATTATCGTAGGCTTGTATGCATGCAAAACGACATGAGGGCTGAACCTCAAGACTTGAAATCATAGATAGGACTTAATTTGTTATCTTAAGCTTGAATGGAGTAAAACATGTACGGATATCAGTTCTTCACGTCCACTCCTGCTCCCCAAGTGACACTTTAGAGGTGATGATTCTTCTAAAGGACCTTGACGAATGCTACATCTTTGTTCTTCAACATCACTCCGAATAAGCCTCATTTTCTCCATGGCATCCATCACCAAGTCCGGTCCAATTAAAACCATCCCATCAATAAATCACCCTCAAATCTTCAACATTAGGCACACATAACCTACTTTGGCACTTAAGGACATCATCTCCCCGTTTGGAGAAAACCCCCACTTTTACCATCTTTCACCAAGGCCTTTTGTGGCAACCTTTGCGGGAGAATGCCATTTTTGTACGCTCTTAGCTTACATAATACTCACTAACACACGAAGAATTTAACATGTGACAGATTAACCTTAATTAAATAATGAATTCAAAATAGTTAAAGGAATAGGATTTTGTTCTAAAGGTCATTTAGTTGATTTCTAGTTGAAGTTTTTGGCGTAAGTACCTTGCAATTTATTTAAGCCACTATCTTGCCAGATATTAATGTATTTCCCATACTATTTTAGCATGATGAAAAGATTATAAAGTTAAAATATAAGGACATAAAATTTACTAGTTTCGTTTCACATAATCATCTTAACAGAACCGGTTCTTTAATATAGAAAAAAGCTCATTGGCTCAAATTTAATTAAACAAGCCAAAACTTAAAGTTACAAACCATGGTGCCATAATTTATATTATCCTTTCAAATGTATACAAACATACACAATAGGAGTATTATATACTTGTCCCAAAACTACTACATGATCTATGTCAAGATGCAAATGTGATCTTCCACACAGCTCCCAAAATTTATCTTCAATGGCCATCCTCAAGCATTATCTCGGGTACTCCCTACAATAGAAACAACTGTCGCTAAGCATGAAGCATAGTGGTGTAAAAGCTAAAAGCTGAGAACCTTACATCCCGCAATTTACCCTCGTTAAGTCAAAGGGAAACACAATTGGAATATAATATATAGACCAAGTGACCAAATATATCAGTACAAAATTGGATATTTAATGATCTAAGTATCAAGATTTCCTGGAACAATTTTTACAAGACATTTAAATGACAAGTTTTGCCCAGTATGTAAGCCATGCCGTCACACCAAATATAATCAAGTATCAAGAAGGATCGAAGCCTTGTCTCAAAAAGGGTGAAAACCAATTACCAAGAGAATGAAGAACCATATTAAGAGTGACTTTCTAGTTCGTGCATAAATTGGATTGCTTCCATAATTAGGACGAACCAAAAATCCACAATCAAGATGGCAATTAATTCGAACAAGAGGCATGCTAATGGTGACAAAGTCACATCCAAAAGAAGAATAAAGTCCACAAGAATGTCAAGTGGTCAAGCAATTTATACAAATAGGCGAATTAAATAAGTTCCTTTGCAAGTCCCAAAATATATCAACACAACAAGATAAAATGACTAGAACATAGCTGAGATACCAAGATAACGTTCAAATGTACCAGCAGGAAAAAAAGGCACAAGAATAAGTTTTAATGTGAATCTGAACCTTTTACCACGCAACCGACCATATCGAGTTCAAGTCATACATCAATACGATATTCGTTCCTTCAATCAATTTTCTTATGATTGTACAAGAGTGTAAGCACCTTAATACTCATCTACATTATTATTTAACATTCAGAACTTTCAATAGGTAGAAACTAACAAGATAAATACCAAAATAGAGTCCTATTTTTGTAAATCACACTTTTCTCGGCAGCTTTACTGCCTTGCAACGCAACTAGATTTTGAATTGGTAAATGGACAAACTAGGTTTTCCAGTCTACATGAAAACTTTAGGTATATGAATAAAGGTTGCAAATGATCAAGAATCACTTCAAAATATCCTTTGTACAAGTATTTATAGTCGAAACACTAACAGCATACCCCCAGGGATTTCTATATCAAAACTCCGAAAGAACTTGTCCCAACTTGCATCCACTATTTTGAATCCATAACTACCAAATTAGGCCCCAACATAAACAGACGACTTGTATATGCATGTATTGGGGTCGCAAAGAATTAATATTCATCAAAAATTACAGCTCACACATAAAGATATGATTAAAATACTAACAACAGCACATAAAAGGCCTCTCAGGCAGTAAAGTGGCCAGAACTTTCATTGTGTTTCACGCCTTCTTTTGATACCATACAAGCAGATTAAGATTACCACATAAACATTAAAGTTGTAGGTATGTGAATTAGAGTTCTAAAACATATTTACACACTAAAAACAAAGCTAAATACAACGAGATATTCCACAATTACTACAACAACAACAACAACATACCCCAGTGCCTCAAAAGGCTCCCGCTCATTGCGAGGTGGGGGGGGTCGGATGTACGCAGCCTAACCCCTATGTTTAAAAACATAAAGCGACTGTTTCCAGATGACCCATGAAGAG
>JAABOM020000075.1:15446511-15456594 GCA_011800125.2 Solanum clarkiae
GATCTCACATATGAAGAGGTACCTATTGCTATTCTAGATCGTCAAGTTAAAAAGCTAAGGAATAAAGAAATAGCCTCGGTAAAAGTACTTTGTAGGAACCAGTAAGCAGAAGAAATAACATGGAAGGCCGAGGACGCGATGAAAGCAAAATACCATTACTTAATTGAATTTGAAAAAGGGAGTCCAACATGCATAATTGGGACACTAATAGGTATGTGTGATTGAATACTTGGTGTGTTGTAAAAAGTTTGTATAAGTAAAGGTTTAAACTTGGTTAAGCTATCGAATTGTTCTTACATTCGAGGACGAATATTCCTAAGGGGGGAGGATTTAACACCCGACATCTTACAATACTAGTTCTATGCAAATGAAACATGATATGTCTTTTCAATTTAGCGCCAATTTTTAAAAGTGCTTGAATCTCAAACTAAAGGGAGATAAGTATGTCTAACGCTGAAGAAGGTCGAGTGTAAATAAGTTTTAAGTCAATTTGAAGAGATCACGACCTTAAACGAAGTAAGAGAATTGAGGTGCTTATAGGAATTAGGAAGCTATCAGGCAAGTCACCTACTTGCTTAGCTTAAATTTTCTAGCTAAACGGAGATGATGCCCGATGTCGAACTTGTCCAAGTTTGATAGTGAGTAAAGTCTGTGTTAAATGTGAAACTTTAGCTCATGTTTTACTATTGCAAATGGACAATAATTACAGCGCAAGATGAATAATAAAAGGACCCAAGTACATCACAACCCACTTGACTAATTGGGCCCAAACTAAGTGAAGAGAAATTAGGAAAATGGGCAACCAAGGCCCATCAAATTTGAGACCCATTTAGGCCCAAGAGTGAGGGCCAACCTGCTGCCTCACTAGCTTATTAATATGTGGTAATAGGTGGCCAAAAGTTCAAAAGAAAGTCGGCTAAGAGACTCTTTAAAAAGGGCTCAAAGCAGCACCTTAAATCATTTTACTTTGGATAAATTTTCAGCTTTCTTAAAGCCTATTTTTCTCTTTTCATTTCACTTCACAAGGCAACCTACACAACCCTCTAGGGTTCTTGAAGAAAACCAGAATCTTGAAGGCTAAGGTAAGTGGAACTATGCATGTATTTGTTATACTTATACCATAAAAAACAAGATGTATATGCTAGTTTGTTTGTGCTGGAAATTTGGACAGCATGTGTCCTAAGGATTGTTGTGAACTTTTTTTGTTATTTAAGAGGATTTTCTCTTCTTGGTTGGCTGAATTATGAAGTAAGACTTATTTTCTTAACAAGGTATAGTTTTTCAGTTATGTAACTTAGCTCCTGTACCATTTTTACAGTACGCAAAAGTGAGTTCTTATAGGAAATCGCAATTGTGTTCTTAGTACGAACTTGTGGGCTGATGGATGGAAGGCTATTGCCTCACGTCCTTCATGACTGCTTTGGTACTATTCTAAGACTGTTTTAAGGCTATTTTTATGTATAGGTATGTTTAGGACTATTTCGGTAAAGTTGAAACATGTTCGGGATTGTCGATGTTAAAATGTAGTGAAGGGGTGTAACGTTGCGCCGACTATTTGTATGTTGCATAGAATTGTTATGTGTTGTGCTTTGTGGGCTTTTGTAAGACTGTTATGGAACTAAATCAGGATGCAATGATATGCATATGAGAATGTGCATTAGAAAATATGATTAGGGGTGGAAAGATTGAAAGAATACGCTCGGGTTTATAATTATCTGCTTGTTGTTCGTATGTTTTTTTTGTATGAGATTGGGCTGCCAAGATATATCTATTGGCTGCTATTGTTCGTTTTATCATCTACTATATTGTAGATAAATATTTTGGAGGAAGGGAAGGTTATCTCGGCGTACTAGTGAGGTCGTATAATGAGGTATGTAAGGTTACTTGAGTTCATATTATTTGGCATGAAACATAGATCCCTCCTTGGTACATATTACCAACTCCGACACAACTATTAACCGTGTCTCCACTCTTTCACATGTTCATACGCTCCCATACATAGTCACCTTCAAATCTGCATACATACGTGGATACCAAGTTACATGAGTTCTTGTTGCTAAAGAAAGTTCACGAGTTGTTTCATCTCATACATAATTCATTATTTATGTAACGTACTCTTTTCATTGTCATCTTGTCTTGTTTGATTATCTACATGTCACTTTCTACATCTATATTCCTACAGCTCTAATATTGTGACCACCAAAAGAATCATCTCAAATGTAATTGAAAAATAAAGTAAAGTGTATTGCTTATTGATGGGTGGTAGCCCGAGAGGTGGAAGAATCACCTAGCCAGGGATGATCCTATCACGGGGGGAAGCCCGAGGGGTGGAAGAATCACCTAGGAAGGGACGATCCTATCACGGGGGGTAGTCCAAGGGGTTAAGGAAGAGCCTAGCCAGGGCCGATCCCGATTCAGTTTTACCACTAATCAGCTGATCATTTGTATTACTTGATATGTATATATTATACAGTAAAAGTAAAGTAATTAAAAGAATATAAAGCACATGATCCCACAGTATAACTAAGGGTGGTCTCTTATCCTACACCAGTGCATAGTTTCATTTGAGTTATTACTTCATATACAGTATACCCTGCCTTACATATTCAATACATTATCTCATACTTTTGTCCATTACGGGGTACCTGCATTTCATGTTGCAAGTACAGGTGCTGGTAGATCTCCACAGTAAGAGTACAGGATATCAAGCTACTGTTACCAAGCTCCAGGTTGCATCGAAGCTTTGTGTCTAGAACTTATAATTTTTTGTTGTACAGTTAGTCGAGATGGGGCCTGTCCTGACCCGTATCAGATACTTTTCCTTATCTAGAGGCTTTGTAGACTATGTAAATTAAAGTGTGGTCATGTCTCGTACTTTAAACATCATGGCCCTAACGGCCTAGCCATATGCATTTCCTTTTGGCTTGTTATCACTGTTTATTTTCTTAAAGGCATGTCAAATGTAGAAATCCCTTATAATATGTATTGAAAGCGCATAGATACAGGTTGGTTCTCTCGGGCCTTATCGGCAACGGGTGCCAGTCTGCCTTAATGGGATTTTGGGCGTGACAACGTTTTGTGTAACACTATCACTTACGAAAGCCATGTGAGATGAAATATTTAAATCTGAGTTAAGCATATCAATGTTTGTATATCAGTTGAATATAAAGACTGTTGGCAGATGATTTTCAATTTTCTTTCGGTGCAACATCAAGTTGTGACTTTTCATTTTACTGCAATCATTTTTGTTAACGTTATGTTTAAAAGTTTTATATTTAATAATATATTGTACACACACCATTTTACTATTTCTTTATGTATATACATATATATTTGTTACTAATTAATATGATACACACATAATACAGGACATAAAATTGTCATTTACAATTTTCTTCTCAAACTATTATTCCATTTTCTTATAATATTTAAAATTAAGAAATCCTAAAGTATATGGTAAGAGAAAATATAGAGCATGAGATATTATGTAGAATCAATAATTAAGGAGTTCAAAAATATATAGTAAATTAAAAATATCAAGGAGATTTTAGGCGTCTCAACAAAGACATGATTGGTAAAAAGTTGCACTGGTTAGTTTTGTTATCTTTTTTTTTTAACTTATGAAAGTTATATTTAGTATGAATACTTCATGATTAATCGATCTTTATTTGTAGATTTTTTTGGTCTAAATTGATAGACAAATAGTCTTCAAATTTGTTTGTAATAATAAGACAATCTAAAGTTTTGTTTTTTTAACTCCCAATTACAATAGGATGAATCACTTCGAGATTTTTTCTTTTATTATTCGAATAACAACTTATTAATTTAAAATATAATTACTCTCAAAGAAGTTGAAAGACTAATCTTTCTCATATTTATGGAAATCAATGTGTCAACTTTTTAAATTATGTTATTTGACGATATTTTGTAAAGCATCGTGAAAAAAACGTATTTCAAAATATATTTAATGAAATATAGTTTTTTAAATTTACTTTTTTCTAAACAAAATATGATCATTTTGACCCCGAATAAAAGAAATAGAATTATAGAAATTATTATAAAATATACCCTTAACATTACATTTAAATTAAATGTATGTTTAGGGTTATCCATTTGTCATGCCCCAAGAAGGGACCCAAGAGGTGGCCGGCACCCAGAGACTATTGTTAGTCCCCAAGCAAACTAGTTGGCCTCATCTCAATCATTCAATCAATAAGCTCTACTATTAGCAGAAGAAATAAAGGATATAAATGGGCACATCTATCAAATCTCAATTAATAATACAAATGAAAGGCAGTAGAAAGAATAGCTCACAGTCTCAACAATCAATATCTGAGTCTAGTCTATTGAAATGACCCCAAAAAGTGCTCAAAAATATGCTTTGTAAGTGCCCGAAATCGTAATTCTCATATGTCATGATCCAAGCCTAGGGCCTAGACGTGACACGGCGCATGGGGAACCCAAAGGGACCCCAAGCAAGCCTCATAACATATCATCATACATCCTTGGTCGCGGAAGCAACAAAACACCAACAAGAGATAGTAAATAGGGATAATCGGGGCTAAGGGACAACTTTCATATCATAATCAACAAGAGTCAAGAGAGAGTCAAAGTCATAGCATAATACATATCATGTCCAACAAAACCTCTACTACATAGATAAGAGAGGGGGCAATGACAAGAAACTAGGCTCACCCTCATAGTCAATACATACATAAAAGAAAGATAGTCTTAGTACATAGCATGAGATTATAGTCATTTTCCCCAGAATGGAAGACTCACCAACTAGCTTGAGAGGCAATCGTACTACCTACGTGGAGGAGGATGCCCAAGTGGGGATCCGATTCCTACATGGTGACATCATGTAGGCATAGAGTATGTGTTAGTACATTTGAATGTACTAAGATGTAGGATGTAGTACAACACGTGATAAGTGCCATAAATAAAATGCATAACATAGACAAAGAATAAGTTTATAGCAATATGGCATGTATAAATGATGCTTGAAGTAAAATCATGCTTATGTAGAACATATTACATATGTAAGGAGAGACCATTATCATATTGGTTGATTGTCGCACCCTACTACCATTGCTGATTGAGGTATCAACCTCATCAATTGGTTGGTAGATCGTTGCACCCTACCACCCTTAGCGACCGAAGTGAAAACCCCCCGACATAGTTATCAAGGTACAAACCCTCCGACATGGTTGTTGGATCATCGCACACCCTACCACCCTTGGTAATCGAGGTACAAATCCTCCGACATGGTTGTCAAGGTATAAAACCCTCAACATGGTTATCAAGGTAAAAATCCCCCGACATGGTTACCCAACGCACAACCTCCGAGTATGGCATGGTCACATTCCAACACTATATAGGAGAAAATCATATACATATGTTCATTTTATCATCACATAGTCATTCAACTCATAAGACACATATTGGGCCTTCAGTTCCTCAAGACAACCACAACAGGACATTTTATCAAACATTTGGTGAGTATGTAGTGCTAGTGTAAAATCATGCAATTTAGAGATGAAATCATGTACGGAAATCCAATGTAAAATCGTCAATCAATATTTGGTAACACCCTCAAGTAATGTACATCAAAATTCTTCATCAAATCTCATAATAGATCTTATATTCAAAGCTCAAAACATGCTAAACAATCAAAATTCATAAACCCCAACATAGTGTGTAATGAATTTCATGATAAGTAAGACCTATCAGTAAACCAACTTTAAATCATGCAAATTTAAGTAAAAGGAAGCTTGGGCATAATGGGTGAAAGAAACCCACGTACCTTAACTTTGGAGAATAACTTGATGAAGATTGGAGATGGAGACTTGAAGCTTGAATGAGAACTTTAAAATCCAGATGAGTTTTTGAGACTTGAATTTAGGAGTAAAATATTTGGCTAAGTGTTTGAGTGAGCATTGGAGAATGTTTTAAATGATATGAGGGTGAAATACGGCTAAGTATTGATATTTTCACGTTTGGGAACATTTAGACCCCAGAATAAAAGTTCATGGACCAAACTGAAAAACTACTCTAAAAAAAAAACTATAGCGTGCCCCTGGCGCGTCGCCCCTATGGCGCGAACTGCTCACTGGAAATCATATTTTGGAAATCTACAATTGCTAATCACTTGCTCTTAAATCGGGGTTAGACCCACTTCCCACTAAATTTGACCCCCTGATGACAAATATGAAGTCGTATTTTTGATATCGAGCATAGATTTTGAAACATATGAAAATTATGATTTCGGGCACTTCCGAGGCACATTTTACAGCACTTTTGGGGGTTGTTTCAATATCTCCCCCTTGGGAACATTCATCCCCAAATATCAAAGAAATTTATATGAAAGACGTTAACATGACAATTTCATCCCACATAAGGATGCAACAATGCACTTAAACATTATTTCAAAAATCTCATCATAAGTGTAAAATTATCATAAACTTGTCAATTTAAACATGAACGTATGCAATGACATGTGGGCTGAACCTACGACTTGAGATCATAAAGAGGAATTAGATTAATACCTTTAGGCTCAAATAGCACTTTGAACTTGTTGATTCCTCCAAAGGACTTTAACGGAAGCCACATCCTTGTTCCTCAACCTCTTCACTTGTCTATCAAAAATCTAAACTGGAACCTCTTCATAAGTCAAATTGTCTTCAACAACACCCAAAACTTCAAGGGCCATAATAGCATTAGGGTCCCCCACACATTTCCTCAACATGGATACATGAAAGATCGGATGAACCAAATCCATCTCACTAGGTAATTCCAACTCATAAGCTACCTTGCCAATTATCCTCATTACCCTATAAGGACCCACATATCTTGGACTCAACTTTTCCTTCTTACCAAAACGAACCACATCCTTCATGGGTGACACCTTCAAATAAACGCCATCACCAACTTTGAATTCAAGATCCCTTTTTCTCACATCAACATAGGACTTTTGGCGGCTTTGGACCGCCTTCAACCTTTCTCTAATCATCCTAATCTTCTCCATAACTAGATCTGGTCCCAACAAAGCCACCTCACCAACTTCAAACAACCCAATTGGTGACCTACAACGCCTACCATAGAGAGCCTCAAAAGGAGCCATACCGATGCTAGAATGATAGCTATTGTTATAGGCAAACTCAATCAATGGAAGATGATTATCCCAACTACCCTTAAGTTCCAATACACAAGCCCAAAGCATATCCTCAAGTGTTTGGATAGTTCTTTTGGCTTAGCCATCCGTTTGAGGGTGAAAGGTCGTACTAAGTGTAACTCTTGTACCAAGACACTTTTGGAAGGACCTCCAAAGTGTGAAGTAAATTGAGCACCACAATCTGAAATGATGGAAAAAGGAACCCCATGTAACCTCACCAAGTCATGAATGTACAACCTAGCATAATCTTCAGCCCCATATGTTGTCTTAACCGGTAGAAAATGAGTCGATTTGTCATCCTATCAACCATAACCCAAATGGAATCAAAACTCTTTTTAGTCTTGGGCCACCCAACCATAAAATCTATATTAATCTCTTCTCACTTCTAAGTAGGAATCTCTATGTATTGTGCTAGGCCACTCGGTCTTTGGTGTTCATCTTTGATTTGTTGACAACTATGACAACTAGAAACAAATTTTTCAATGTCCCTCTTCATGCCTCCCCACCAATACACATCCCTCAGATCTCTATACATTTTGGTAGAACTGAGGTGAATAGAATAAGAAGAATTATGGGCCTCATCAAGGATCTTTTCTCTCAATCCATCAACACAAGGAACACACAACCTACCTTAGTACCGAAGGGCACCATCTCCCCCTTGGGAGAAAACCTCCACCTTTCTCTCTTTCACCAAGGCCTTCAACTCTAAGAAGGAGGGACAAGATCTTGTTTTTCTTTCACCTCCTCAACTAAGGAGGACTTAGAACCATCAATAACAACACTACCACCATTACCAACCTCTTCCAACCTAACTCCCAATATAGCCAACTGATGGACTTCCCTAGCCACCTCTTTATCACCACCATAAACATGAGCTAGGCTACTCATATACACCCTACTCAAAGTATCTGTCACAACATGAGCCTTACCGGGATAAAATGCACACTCAAATCATAGTCCTTAAAGTAATTCTAACGACCTTTTTTGCCTCAAGTTGAGATCCTTTTAAGTGAAGATATATTAAAGACTCTTATGATTGATGAACACATCAACATGCCCCCCACAAAAATGGTGTCGCCATATTTTCAAAGCAAATACCATGGCGGATAATTCAAGGTCATGGGTAAGATAGTTCTTTTCATGCACTTTGAGTTGTCTAGAAGCATAGGCTATCACCTTACTAGTTTGCATTAGAAAACAACCAAAACTAACTATAGAAGCATTAGAATACACAACGAACCCCTCTAGCCCTTTCGGTAGTGATAATATAGGAGCAGACACAAGCTTATCTTTCAAGGTTTGGAAGTATACTCGTTGATCAACACAAACTTAGCCTTCTTTTGAGTAAACTTTGTCATAGGAGAAGCAATAGAAGAGAACCCATTCACTATTCTCCAATAGTAACCCGCTAACCTAAGAAGCTCCTAAAATCTGACGGGGCCAATGGTCTAGGCCAATTTGTAAAAACACTTATCTACTTAGTATCCATGTTAATACCATCCCTCGACACCACATGACCTAGTAAGGCAACCTCTTTTAACCAAAATTCACATTTCTCATAGTTTGCATATAACTTCTCTTCCCTCAATCTTTGCAGCACTACCCTCAAATGTCTCATATGCTCCTCCTCACCACGATAATAGATCAAAATATCATCAGTGAATACCCCAACAAAAGAATCAAGGTAGGGTTTAAGGACCCTATTCATTAGATCCATTAAGATTGTCGGTGCATTAGTCTACCCAAAAGACGTAACAACAAATTCATAATGTCCACACCTAGTCAGGAAGGTCGTCCTGAGAATATCACACTCCCTCACCTTTACTTGATGATACCCGACTGAATATCAATCTTAGAGAAGTGGTTATCCCCTTGCAATTGGTCAAACAAATCATCAATTCTTGGAAGAGGATACCTATTCTTGATGGTAACCCTATTGAGTTGTCGGTAGTTAATATACATTGTAAGAGACTCATACTTCTTCTTCACAAACAACATTGGTGCACCCTAAGGTGATTGGCTAGGCCTAATAAAACCCTTCATCAACAAGTCCCTTAGTTGTTCCTTCAACTCTTTTAACTCTGCCAGGGTCAAACAGGAAAGGGGAATAGAAATAGGTTGAGTAGTGGGGAAGATTTCTATACCAAAATCTATTTCCTTTTTGGGAGGAACACCAGGAAGGTCATTAGGAAAGACATCAAGAAACTCATTTACAACTAGAACCGACTCTATGGGAAAGACTTTGGGCTCCATATTCCTAACTCCTACAAGATGATAAAGGCACTCATTAGAGATCAACTTATAGGCTTTAATGCAAGAGATGAACCTACCCTTGACCATCACATCATGATTCTCCCACTCAATAACATGTTCATTTGGGAATTGGAACTTGACCCTACGGGTTCTACAATCAATAGAGTCATAGAATGCATGCAACAAATCCATCCCAAGAATGATATCAAAATCAATCATATCCAACTCAACAAGGTCACAAGGTAATATTTTATGCAAGATGCAAATGGGACAATTTCATAGACCTTTCTAGCAACAATAGATGCACCAATAGGAGTAGATATCTATATGGCTCACACAACAATTTGGGCTCAACATGGAACTTTTTGTCAATAATAGGAGCAACAAAAGAAAGATTGGCACCTGGATCAATCAATGTATAAACATCAAAATCAAAGACTTTCAACAAATCGGTGACGACATCGGGCACCTCATCAATCACTTGCCCATGCAAAGCATAAATTTGATTGTACCTTGGGGCACCATCTTGTCGGCCACCTATACCCAAAGGAACCGCATTAGCACCCATCCTTGAGGACGAACATCCTTGCCCATGTTGCGATCACGAGGGCAATCAACCTTTTTGTGACCCACTTCCCCACAACCATAGCATGCAT
>JAABOM020000075.1:15456694-15467651 GCA_011800125.2 Solanum clarkiae
TACACATATACACATATACATACACTCCTTTCATCATCATACACATTCATTATTTTTCATGATCATTCTATCATCATTTCATCATCATATAGTCATTCAACTCATAAGACATACATTGGAACTTCAACTCCTCAAGAATCCATAACTAGACATTTTATCAAACACTTAGAGGGTGTCCAATGCTAGTGTAAAATCATGCAATTCAAGAGTGAAATCATGCTAGACAAGGTTATCCAGGCCTACCACCCCCCGAATTAGGCAATTGAGGTACTAACCCCTCAACAAGGTTATCCAGGCCTACAACCCCACGAGCTAGGCTTGGTCATCCCCAACACTATAGAGATAATATCACATATATACACTCCTTTCATCATCATATACATATATTCCCTTTCAACATCATTCTGTCATCATTTCATCATCATTCCATCATCATTTCATCATCATATAGTTACTCATCTCATAAAACATGCATAGGACCTTCAATTCCTCAAGAAACCATAACCGGACATTTTATGAAACATTTGGCGGGTGTGTAGAGCTAGTGTAAAACCATGCAATTCAAAAGTGAAATCATCCTAGGAAATTCAATGTAAAACCTTTAATAAATACTTGGTAACACCCTCAAGCAATTTACATTAGATCTTAGATTCATAGCTCAAAACATAACAAAATAGTCACAATTTCATAAGCCCAACATAGAGTGCAGTGATTTTCATAATAAATAAGACCCATGAATAAATCATCTTTAAATCATGCAATCTATGGTAAAATAAGGATTGGGTATCATGGGTGGAAGGAACCCATGAAAGAAACCCACATACCTTAGCTTTGGAGATGAACTTGATGAACATTGAAGATGGAAACTTGAAGCTTGAGGGCAATCCTTATGAATCCAGAAATAGTTTTGAGACTTGAGTTTCGGAGTAAAATATTTGGCTAGGTGTTTGAATGAGTATTGCGAAATGTTTTGAATGATATGAGGGTAAAAAATGGCTAAGTATAGGTATATTCATGTTTGGGAACACTTAGGCCCAAAACTTAGAAGTCTTGGACCACAAGAAAAATAACTGGACAGAAAATGTATATGTCCGCGTCGTGGACAAGACGTGAAAATGATATTTCTTCATCTGCGCGCCCTTGGCGTGTCACACCAGGGGCACGAAAAGCTTCCTGGAAATCGTCACTTGGAAAATCAAAATTGCTAATCATTTGCTCTTAAATCAGGGTTAGTCCCATTTTCCACTCAAAATGACCCCCTGAACAAGAATATGAAGTCGAATTTTTGATATCACGCACGAATTTTGAGATATATAAAAATTACAATTTCAGACACTTTCAAGGCACATTTTCGGGCACTTCTAGGGGTCGTTACATTGCTCAACTTATTTCACTCTTGAATTGTATGATTTTGAACAATCATTATGAACCCACCATGTGTTTGATAAAATGACATGATAATAATTCTCAAGTTATTGGTGATCTATTACATGATTTATAAGTCAAGTGATTTCATCATGATTAAGGGCTTTCAAGTATGTATCTAATTCATGAAAAGTATCTATGATTTTACAAGTACCAAGTTAAGTCCTATTTCAAATTTTTTACCTCTTGTAAACCATTCATGTTAAAGCAAGGGTTCATGTATGATTATGATCTACTATCATGTTCAAGTTAGGCTCAATACTAGAGGTTAAGCATGTTTATGAGCTACTCAAGTCATGTTCTTACAAGCTATTCATGTTATGAATAAAGTATGACTATTTCAAGTATTCTGTGGGATTTGACTTAGCACTGATTGAGGCTTAAGATTGGGGCTCGACTCACGGGCTCCTTATATAAAGTCTTTAGTCTCTCAACTATGTGGCAGCACAGGATTATGATTACTACCCTTTCTATACTAGTAGATCCATCTAGTTCATGTTATCATGTTTGGTTTGCCTTGGCAAGTAGACCATACTTCGTCCTAGAGTGTCATGCCCGGTCACCTAAACTGAGGAGGTATCAGGCCTCAGAGTCCAAGTTGTAGCTGCTTGGTCTATGTCAGTTGAGGTGACTTCCCATATATGTACAATGTATGTATATTGAGCAAGACGAATGATTTACAAGTATGTTTTATTATTAGTATTGATCATGCATGTCATATTGAGATTATATATCCATTGGTTATGATTATGCATTTTGACTATATTGGCTTATGTCTTGTTGCATTGCATTCCGCATACTTAGTACATTCAAAAGTACTAACGCATACTTTATGCCTACATGATATTATCATGTAAGGACTGGAGCTCCTTTTGATCATCCTCCACGTGGCTAGTTTGATAATCCAAAGATAAGGATTGGTGAATCCTCAAGTCCAAGGACACTATCTGCATTACTCTTGCTATTTTAAGACATCATTATGTTGAACACTTATTATTATGAGGGTGAGCTCGGAAAGTGTCTTGGCCCTCGTTCCATTCCAAGTCAGAGGTGATGTTGGATATTATGATGTACTTATGCTATGAGCTTGACTTTTTTTATGCTTTAATGATTATCAAAGACTTCTCTTAGCCCTACTTCCCTTTTGTTATATCTCTTGTTGTCGTTTATTTTTCTTCTGCGACCAAGGATGCGTGATTGGTATGCTAAGAGGCTTATTTAGGCTCCCTTCTGGTTCCCTATTCATTGTGTCACGTCTAGGCCCTAGGAATGGGTCGTGACAGTGAACTTGAGGGAATACTACATCACACTCATAGTACCTTGTTTCAAATTTATAAACTTCACCATTTTTGCTTCCCTTAATTCAAGGGAAATAAGAGATCAAGAAAAGAGGCCTTGAAGACCTCCCAATCAGTAGGACCTTCTTCATTATTCCTCCTAAATTTCCATTATGTCAACTAAACTTGAGAAACTCCCTTAAGTTGGTAAGTTTCCAAATCTACCTTCTCATCGGAAGATACCCCCATAATATCCACCACCTTGTAGACCTCATCAACAAACTCTTGTGGATCTTCATCCACCTTAGAACCATAGAACTCTAGGAGATTCATTCTAGTAAAATTTCTCACACTAGAAACAGGGGAAGGAGTGTTTGGAGAAGAAACAACTTGGGCCAATATAGTAAAAATGGCCCTAAACTCCTCAATAGTCACTTGACCAGTTTGATGGTTTTAGGGAACTTGAGGAGCTAGAGGAGTTTGGTCCTTATTAGTATTGACTTCCCTAGGGAACGGTGCATGTCATGGAGCAATTTTGAATATTTCAAAGAACAAGCATTAGAGGGAAAGAGTCTTGAAGGGGCAACAGAGATCACAAAAAAGTGAGGAGTTCCTATTAATAGATGTGGTATGCTTCACACAAATAAATAAGACTCTACTAGACACGACATGTTGGACTCCCCGGGATGCTTTCAAACCTTGTGCTCCAATACCAAGTTTGTCACAATTGGAACCTAGGGCCTAGTCGTGACACATTGAATGTAACATCCAAAGGTGCCCCATCTAAGCCTCTTGTTCATATCATTAGCATTTATAAGGTAAATAAGAAATCATAAGAGTAAGCAAGCAGAACATAGCATCATAAGAGTCAAATATTTCCCTTTAAAGGGAATTAACCATCTTTAGTCCAATACATGCTTCTACATACTTGATCTTGGCACGGGGACTAGAATATAGCTTTACTAGCTCACCCTCAAGATTAGAAAGTACAAAAGTATTAGCAACATCAACATAAGTTCTTGTCCTCGAAGTATGAGAACTCACCATTCCTCAATATCAATACCAAAAGCTAGACAAAAAAGTGAAGAATGGAATTGTCATCAATCCCTATATGGTGACATCATGTAGGCAAAAGTATGAATTAGTATATTGGAATGTGCTAAGTATGTAAACATGCAATACATAAATGAACATCGTACATAATAGCAATATGCATAGACATAGCAACAGAATAAGAACAAAAAATGCATGAACCAATGAACCTTTAAAATCATGTGGGGAAGCATCATAAAATATTTCATAGCCTAGTAGACATACATATGTAGGAATAAGACTTAATTGACAATAAGACCATGTAGACTATTATATTAAATCCTGATATTCCCTCTACGTCGAGCAAAAGAGGAGTCTACTTTGCCAAGTCAGACCCAACCCTTACACTAGAGGCTCTATCCTAGCACAGTGAGAATCCATCATTTTGACCTCACCCTTTATGCTCTATCCTAAAATGGTGAGTGTCCATAATTAAAAAGCTAAATGGATCCATTAGCACACGTATAGACATATAAACATCATCATCATCATCATCCCATGGTGGCAATCTACCAATGTCCTCTCAGTTCTAATTCATATCCCATGGAATACATAATCATGTATTATATATATACATCATCATTGTTTAGAAATCATAATTTCATAGCTATTAAATAGACATCATGACCTCATCGTAACATAGGAATAGTCCATTGATATAACTTTGCATATAGTGTCGGTATACTCTCCATCTTATCATCATTTTATAAATATTAGGGTTATAAATCACCCTCATCATTATATAATCATTATTATTATAAAATTCTCATCATGAAATAATACTTCCATACTTAAAATAATAGTAATACGATAATCACTTTAACATAGGGAAAATAGGGCCATGTGTGAGATCATGAGCAATTGAGTTAAAAACATGCAATTAATAAAAATCATTTAGGAATAATGCAATAGAAATCACACTGAGTCATTTATAAAGGAACCCACTTCAATTTCAAAAATTCCTAATCATCATATACTTGAAATTATTCATGAAAAAATCATCGATTTCATGTGATTGACATTAACCAATATTAGGATTGATCAATAGATATAATCTCAATCATAATTGAAGAAATTGAGCAGCAGTAGAGAAGACCCATACATTTTTCATAATTGTAAGCATGTAGAATTTGAGAATTTAGAAGGAATTCCATAGAGAAAAGGATTGTGTGGATGAAAACTCACATACCTTTAGCAAGAGCCTTAGAATTTGAAAAAAAAAAAGTAGAGAGCTTGAGTTGATCTTCAATTGAGATATTTGCTCGTTGAAGAAGAAAGGTTTTGAGAGAATTTTTGTAGTGAATGATTTGATGAGTAAAGGGGTTGATTTTGGGGTTAAGGGTTATTTATAGAGTGAGTTTTGGTTATAAAAACCCTCCAAATTTATTTTAGGCTAGTTAGGAATAAGTTCTGAACGATCTCATCTGAAACTTGAATTGTTCGAAAAAATTTGACCATTCATAAGGCACAGGCACGATGTAGACTTTCTCCACTGTAGGTCATTTTTGCACGAAATTTAATTTTTCCCTATTTTGAACTTGGAATGAGTTTAGGTCACTTTCGTACTGAAATAACCCTAAATGCAAAATTTTGCAAAAAGTTATTTTTGATATAGTTGATTTAAGATTCGAAAGAGATCACTTTCCCACACAATTTGGCCTCCTAATTAAGAATCCGACCTCGAATTCTCCAAAAAGATTACGAATGATACATTATGCAAGACATCTTTCATAAGGTCATAAGAACGCATTTGGAAAGATGACATATCTATACAAAGTGGTGAGATTATGTGGATGAGGATGAAAAGCAGAGGCTTAAGGATATCTATATGACAACAAAGTCTGAAGCAAAGTCGGTGACCACGAGTGCTAAGACAACAACTTTTGAACACATATATCGAACTAAGGGGAAACGTTAGGGCTAAGAAATCGTATAACCTTGTAAGAGAGAGAGAGAGAGAGAGAGAGAGAGAGAGAGAGAGAGAGAGAGAGAAAGAGAGAAGCTTGCAACTTCGATCAAATGAAATGCATTAAGGATAAAGAAGGTGATTTGTTAGTGGATGAGATCTTCATTAAGAAGAGGTGGCAAAAAAAACTTCCGCGGACTCTTAAATGAGAAAAGAGATAGAGACATTGTAATGGGCGATTTGGTGCACTCTCATGGTCTTAATGATTTTGGGTATGATATATGTTTTAGTGTTGAGAAGACTAGACGGACTATTAATAGGATGAGCAAGGGGAAAGCAATTAGACCCAAGTGGTTCTGGTAAAATTTTGGAAGAACACCGATAAAATGGGTATGGAGTGGTTGAGGAGGTTGGTTAATGTTATCTTGAAGACAGTCAAGATACCTGACGTATAGAGATGGAGTACAATTATTACAATGTACAAGAATAAAGGAGATATCAAAAAATATAACACTAATAAAGGTATCAAATTATTAAGCCAAGCTACGAAGATCTAGGAGATCGTGGTGGAGATGAGGGTGAGGAGAGGAGTATCTATTTCAGAGAATCGAGGCGATCGACTATTGAAGCAATTCATCTTGTGTAGAGACTAGTGGAGGAATGTAGAAAAAGAAAAAAAGGACTTTCATATAGTGTTCATTGCTCATGAGAAGGCCTATGACAATGTTCTTATGGTATATATTGAAACAATAAAGGATATGTATTGAGTTAGAGGAGACGCAGAGCATTTTTCTATTAAGTTGAGACTTCATCAAAGATTTGTGCTAAGCCTTTTCTGTTTTATCTTGGTGGTGGATGAGCTGACACGATCTATCCAAAAGGAGGTTTCATGGTGTATGCTATTCGGTGATGACATAGTACAAATTGATATGTCATAAGATAGGATAATGATGGGTTGAAGGTTTAGAAACAAAATCTAGAGTCTAAAGGGTTCAAATTAAGTCCAAAACATAATACTTAGTGCAAACTCGATGTTACGATGAATAATATAGACGTGAACTAAGGCTTGCCACTCAACCTATTCTCAAGAGAGAATGATTTAAATATCTTGAGTCCATCAACTAGAGTAGTAAGAACATCGACAATGATTTTGTGCACCATATTGGGGCAGCATGGATGAATTGGAGGCTTGACTCTGGAGTATTGTGCGATAAGTAGGCATCACCTAAACTTGAAGGTGAGTTTTACTTAATGGTGGTTAGATCATCTTTTTTTGTATGTGGTAGGGTAGTGGCCAATCAAAAACTCATATGTTTAGAAGATGCATGTTGTAGAAATGAGGATGTTGAGATAGATGTGTGGACACACTAGGAGTGACAAGATTAGGAATGAGATTATTCGGCTGAAGGTGTGAGTGGCCAAATAAGATGAAAGAAATGAGACAGAGATTATATGAACATGTGTAGAGGAAATGTGTTGATGGTTCAATTAGGAGGTGAGAGATGCCGAATTTAAGGATTACAAGTCAATTAGGAGGTGAGAGATGCTAAATTTAAGGATTACAAGGAGGGGTAAGGGTAGACCAAAAAAATATTAGACAGAAGTGATTAGAAAAGATATGGCATGACTCATGTCACTGAAAACATGACCTTAGACGTAAAAAAAAGTGGAGGTCGCATATTAAGATAAAAAGTTAATAGGGGTAAAATCTTGTCTAACGTTTACATGATTTTTTTGGTTTGTCCTAATATTAATTTTGCTGTTAGGAATGTGTTGCTACTGCTCTTCAATATTCTACTTCTATTGTTTCCTTGTAGAATTGGCATTACTCTTCTTTTACCCGTTATTCTATATTTTCCTTCTTTTACTTAGGGCAGTACATTTGAATGGAGAATCTTTTGAAAATAGCCTCTATCACCATGAGGTAGAGATAAAATTTGTATATACTCTACCCCTTCCCAAACCCTACGTTGGGCAATTCCATCAATAAGGCTTAGACTGCTCCTGTTTTCTCAAACTGGAGAAGCCATTTGTTGCTTTACATCTGGGGCTGAATTTAGGAGTTCATTTGTCGAGAGACTTCCTAATTTTCAGCAAGTATCGAAAAAAGCCATTCTTAGAAACACAAGATAGAAAGAGACAAAATAGTTAAATCATATCTATTTCTAGAGATTGAAAAGGAAAAGAAAAACTTACAACAGAAAATGGTTTGAGTTCCCAAGGAGCGGGAATAGGTTCATCATCTGGTACTAAAAGAATAGCGTGTAACAAGATTAATCATAATGTTGTGCGGGAAGTCAAGTGGAGATAAATGTCGACAATTAAAGACGAGGGTATACAAAATAAAAAATTGTCTTTTCATCCTGTTAATACTACTTCCTCTCAACTAACATACAACATCATAAAGCCATGACATTCACACATAAATCAACATCCCAGCAATCAATATAATTTTTATGCGTACAACACTCAATTCGTACCCAAAAAATAATAA
Source organism: Solanum clarkiae (assembly GCA_011800125.2). Classification (NCBI taxonomy): domain Eukaryota; kingdom Viridiplantae; phylum Streptophyta; class Magnoliopsida; order Solanales; family Solanaceae; genus Solanum; species Solanum clarkiae. The sequence continues at coordinate 15,464,889 of JAABOM020000075.1, forward strand.
AATCAATTGGCTGAGGAGGATTTCAAAACTTCACTCTTGTTGCTGCGGCACATGCAATCTGGGCATGGGACTGAATATATAGAGTCAGATGGTCTTTTAATCTCAATTCCTCTTGAATCGCTATGTGCTCGTATATTTAGCATTTGCCGCTTGAAGCTTTTCCACCTGGATACAGGGCAAATAAGTCACCAAATCTAAACAAAAACAACAGCCTAATGGCCAAGTAGAACAGAATGAGCTTTCCGATAAAGCGATTAAACAGAAACTCTATCTCCAGAAATTTATTTCCATCAATCTTGGATGGAGCCAAAGATTCACTATCTTTTGGCTTTGAGGTATGATGGAATAAAGCAAAATGGCTCTTTAAACTGTATTGTGAAGTAGCAATTAGTCAATGCAACTTTCGACGCTCATAATGGGTCATCCGGAAACAGTCGCGCTATGTTTTTAAACATAGGGGTTAGGCTGCGTACATCCGACCCTCCTTTACCCCGCAATGGGTGGGAGCCTTTGAGGCATTGGGGTAATGTTGTTGTTTTTGTTGTTTCTATCTCCAGAAATCAAAATACAGCAACTGTTTCTATTGAATCAACAAATACAGTTCGCTTTAACACTCTACTAAACAATTAAATGAAATTCAGGAACTCATTCAAGTTTCTTTATAGGCAGTCCAAATGACAAGCGTCGTCTACATAAGAATCATGGAAATATATCAAAGACTTACCCAATATTTGGGTTATCAAATAACAAGGCTAACTTCCTCTTGTCTGGCCTAATTGTCTTCGAGTGTCCACCATACAAGAATCTTCTATGACCCAACAGAAAGTGGGGAAAATTTCCTCCTTGCGTTGTCACAAATACTTCACTATGAAGACAAACAGTATAATCTAAAGCAGCCATCCTGGAAGAGTAATTCTACAAGCAATAACTTGAGTCAGATGTGAGAAAAAAGTAAAACTAGAGACAGGGAGAAGGCACTTGAACTATTCAGACCTGAAATGGGGCAAGTTCTTCCGGGGACGTTAGCATTTCTTTTGTTTGTAAAAGAGGAAACATCTCTAATAGTGGTTCCATGTGGCGCTCAGAGTCATAGATCTTTCCAGAAGCTAAATAAATGGATGTGCTTTTACCAAACCCCATCCCTCTTAACATCAATCCAACCTGACATAACTTAGACACAAAAAGGTGAGGCACCTAGGAAAGGAAAGCATGATACGTGAAATAAAAGAGCCAATCAACGAAGGAACTAAAGCTGGAACAATCTAGTAAAGAGTATGACAAAAATCATATACCCCATTATGTAAAATATCAAACTTTTCTATGTGAAGAGGCATTCTCCCCCTCTTTCGATATCTAATGATTGACTAAAATTAGCAAGCGTCTTTACAAAGGTAGAGTCAATTTTATTCCTCAAATTATCATCCTTACACTTGTATGTGTGAAAAGAATTCCTTATTATTTTACAACATGATGAATGACATATTTCCTTATTTGACAAATATTTAATGATACTATCAACCTTTTACCCCTATTGGGTCCCACTAATTCCACTAAAAGTCCACAAAAGTGTACTCCTCTAACTAAAAAATCATTTACTTTGAGGGTAGTTTCAGAACATTGCTAAATCTTTTCATATTTCTTCAACTTTGTGCTCAATCAAACTACATCACATAAATTGGGATGGAGGAAGCATATTTTTTGTATTTCTTTTTCTTTTTGCTATAAGCATGTATTGTAATGGCTGTTATACCAAAAAAATCCATATATTTTACAAACGAAACAAACTTTAATGGGATATACGTACATTCTTAATAAAATAAATGTCCGAAAATGAACCTCTATTTAAAGAAGATGACACAGGAAAATGTGATCAGATTAGCTATGGCCTTAGGTGAATCAGTCACTGTTCATAATTCCCCGTTACTGCTAAAAGGAAACAAGGAGTTGGCAGGAATAGAATTGGCAGCTAACCGATAAGAATAAAGGTTGAAGGAAAGCAACCTTCTCTAATTGGCAAGAGCAGATGAGTGAAGACCCTTTCCGGAATGGAATTCAAGTGAGAAGAGCATCTCTATTTTAATAGATTCGGTCTCAACTTCAGAACCGGACACCTCTTATTTTTTGTATTTCTTTTTCTTTTTGCTATAAGCATGTATTGTAATGGCTGTTATACCAAAAAAATCCATATATTTTACAAACGAAACAAACTTTAATGGGATATACGTACATTCTTAATAAAATAAATGTCCGAAAATGAACCTCTATTTAAACAAGATGACACAGGAAAATGTCAATAAATGGAAATACATTTTAAAAAAACAAATGAAGTGTATGTTGTAGTTAATTGACAAAATGTAATATTATACTTCAAATGTAGAAGGGTAAAAAATGTCCCCTTCTTTTTTATGACAAGGCGAACCTACAACCTCTACCATTTGAGTGCGCACAGGATTAACCTCTGCTCCTATACAACAGCTCACAAACCACATAGGAGAGGTAACCCCCACTAGGAAAGCTTGGTGCGACGAGCTTGACCTAGAAGTAAACTCCTTGCTTTCGCTGGCAAGGGGTTTTGAACTTGATACCTCTAACATGAAAGCCCCAAGTCCAAACCACTGGGCCACTATGAAGGATGGGTCAAAAATTCTATTTTTCCGAATAAACATATTATTTTTACATTTTTAATTCCTAGTGATGATTTTTTTTAATTGAAAATGCTTATCCTACTTCAATTCGAAAAAGATTAAGAAATAAAATGTTTTC
>JAABOM020000075.1:15467751-15481268 GCA_011800125.2 Solanum clarkiae
TACATACTTAGTACATTCAAATGTACTAACGCATACTCTATGCCTACATGATATCACCATGTAGGAACCGGAGCTCCTATTAATTATCCTCGTGGCTAGATAGATTGTTCAAGTTAGCTTTTGGTGAGTCCTCATGTCCGTGGACAATATCTATCTTCTTTCATGCTTATGTTTAGACTACGTCTTGTATATTTTGGAATACTTATGACCATGAGGGTGAGCCCGGTTGCTTGTCTTGGCCCCCACTAAGTTCTATGTCTAGAGGTGTTGTTGGACAAGTTATGTATTATGCTTGAGCTTTGACTTGTCTATGATATTTAAGTATTGCTCTCTCTTTTCTCTTTCCTTTAGCCCCAATTTCCCTTGTTTATTTTTCTTATGTTGTTTTGCCTTGCTTTCGCGACCAAGGATGTGTGTATAACATGCTAAGAGGCTTTTTTGGGGTTCCTTCGGGTTCCCCATTCGCTGGTCACGTCTAGGCCCTAGGCTTAGGTCGTGACAATATTCTTACCAAAGAGGTGGAGGCCACAACAAGTTTCAAGAATGGCCATAAGCAAGCAGGCCAAAGGTCTATCAACATTCCTTCTCCCTGATCAACCAAAGACAAGGGGCAGCTCCAAAGCCGCAAATCCTAAATTGCCCCAAGTGTGGGAGGTCCCATAAAGGGGAGTCCTTGGTCGATTCAAACGCATGCTTCAACTGTAAAAAACCCAGGCACCTTGCAAGGATTGTAAGAGGGGAGGTGCAAGGCTCCAAGGCCAAGGCGGGCAAGCTCAAGGTGCCCCAAGGACCAACCGATTCTATGCTCTCCATGGCTGACAAGAAGTTGAAGAGGCCTTGGATGTTGTAATCGGTATGTTGAAAGTTTATTATTTTAATGTATATGCATTGTTTGATTCGGGGGTAAATTTGTCATTTGTAACTCCTTTCCTTGCAAATAGATGCATGTCCCAAAATTCTTAATGAGTCTTATGAAGTGTGTACCCCCGTAAGAGAGTCTATTGTTACATGAATAGTTTATAAAGATTATCCCATTTCCATCTTGCATAAAGTTGTCCCTTGTGACTTAGTAGAACTATCCATTGTTGACTTCGATCTTATACTTAGGATAAACTGGTTGCATGCTTCTTATGCCTTCATAGATTATTGGACTAGTAGAGTCAAGTTCCAATTCCCAAATGAGCTCATTCTTGAGTGGGAGGGTAGAAATTCTTCATGTAGAGGTCGGTTTGTTTCTTTACTTAAGGCCCTAAAAATGATCTCAAAGGAATGCAAATAGCATCTAGTAAGAGTCAAAGATGTCACTTCTAAAGTCCCTTCTCTTGAGTCGATCCCCATAGTCCATTAATTCCCTAATGTCTTTCCGGATGAGCAACCAGGTGTTTCTCCCGAAAAGGAAATAGATCTCGGTATAGAGACCTTTTACCCGACACTCAAACTATCTCAATTCCTCCTTATAGAATGACTCCCAAGGAGTTGAAGGAGCTAAAAGAACAATTGAAAGATTTGTTGAAAAAGGGTTTCATTAGATCTAGTAGGTCTCCGTCGGGTGCTCTGGTTTTGTTTGTATGAAAGGACAGGTCACTCCGCATGTGCATAGACTATCGACAACTCAACAAGGTCACTACTAAGAATAAATATCAACTCCCACGAATAGATGACTTGTTTGACCAATTGCAAGGGGCTACACATTTCTCCAAGATTGATTTGAGGTCCAAGTATCAACAACTACGGGTGAAGGAGGGTGATATACCTAAGATGGCTTTCCGGACTAGGTATGGTCACTTTGAGTTTGTGGTAATGTCTTTTGGACTCACTAATGCACTAGCTATTTTCATTGACCTTATGAATACGGTGTTCAAGACTTATCTTAACATGTTCATAGTGGTGTTCATCGACAATATCCTAATCTACTCCCGGGGTGAGGAAGAACACATGGAACACTTGAGAGTGATGTTATAAACTTTGAGGGAGCAAAGGCTTTTTGCAAAATTTGACAAGTGTGAATTTTGGCCAAGTAAGGTTGCCTTTCTTGGGCATGTGGCGTCAAGCGATGGCATCAAGGTTGATCCTAAAAAGATGAAAGCAGTGAGAAATTGGCCAAGGACAAACACTATGCTCACTTCTATATTCGGGAATTAGTGAGGTCGCATGGGATTCTATTATCCATCATATCGGATCGTGTCTAATTTACCTCTAATTTTTAAAAATCTTTCCAAAGGGGTCTTGGTACCAAAATGAAATTGAGTACTGCCTTCCATCCCCAAACCGTGGGCAAGCCGAAAGGACAATTCAAACATTGGAAGATATGTTGAGAGCTTGCGCGTTGGAGTTCAAGGGGAGTTGGGATGAGCATTTACCTCTAGCTGAGTTTGCCTACAACAATAGCTTTCATGCGCGCATCAAGATAGCACCATTTGAAGCCTTGTATGATAGATGGTGTAGATCACCTATTGGATGATTTGAAATTGGTGAGATGGCCTTGCTAGGTCCAAACTTAGTCATGGATGCGATGGAAAAGGTGAGACTCATAAGGAAAAAGTTGAAAACGGCCCAAAGTCTCCAAAAGTCCTACTCCGATATGGGGAGGAAGGACCTTGAGTTCAACATTGGTGATAGAGTTTATTTGAAAGTGTCTCCCATGAATGTTGTGATCCTGTTTGGTAAAAAAGGGAAATTAAGTCCTAGGCATGTTGGACCTTACAAGGTGGTGAGAAGAATGGGCAACGTGGCATATGAGTTGGACCTACCTAAGGAAATGACTTTGATATATCCGGTCTTTTATGTGTTAATGTTGAGGAAGTCCATAGGCGATGCAAACTCCATAGTTCCCTTGGAAGATGTGAACATTGAAGAGAACTAGAGTTATGAAGAAAGACCGGTTGAAATTCTAGACCGGCAAGTAAAGAAGCTAAGGAACAAGGAAGTTGCATCCGTTAAAGTACTTTAAAGGAATCAACAAGTTGAGGGGTGCAACATGGGAAGCGGAAGTGAACATGATAAAGCGTTACCCATATCTATTCCACTCTGCTTAAACCTAAGATATTAAGTTCGTCTTGCCCAAAACCTCCAATTTCTTGCATTTCAGTTTTTGCATGATATATACACTTGTTTGAATGTTTACGGACTATTTTAAGACACATGTTAAGTATGGATTTTGAAAATTTCATGAAAAGATGTTTAAATTGCATTTTTTGCATACATGCTGGATGAGCTGACACCGTCAATCCAGGAGGAGGTGCCACGGTGTATGCTATTTGCAGATGACATAGTACTGATTGATGAGACTCGGGACAAAGTTAATGATAGATTGGAGTTTTTTGGAGAAATACTTTGAAATCCAAAGGGTTCAAACTTAGCAAGATCAAAACAGAATATCTAGAGTGTAAGTTCAATGTTGCAAGAGATGAAGTAGACATTGAAGTGACTTTTGCCACTCAATCTGTTCCAAAGAGGGAAAACTAAAGTATATCGGGTCCATTATGCAGAGTAGTGGCGACAGCGACGATTATGTCACACGTCGTATTGGGACAACATGGACGAAATGGAGACTTGCCTTTGGAGTATTGTGTGATAAAAAGATACCACCTAAACTTAAAGGAATATTTTACAGAATGGATGTTGGACCATCTCAACTATATGTGGTGGAGTGCTGGTCAATTAAAAACTCACATGTTCAGAAGATACAAGTCGTGGAGATAAGGATGCTGAGATGGATGTGTAGACATACCGAGAGTGATAAGATTAGGAATGAGCCCATCCGGAGAAGTTAGATAGCCCCTGTGGCTGACAAGATGAGGGAAGCGAGATTGCAATGTTTTTGACATGTGCGAAGAAGAAGTACCGATACTCCTGTTAGGAGGTGCGAGAGGTTGGATTTAGGAGTTGCACGGAGGGGTAGATATAGACTGACGAAGTAATGGGGGAGGTGATCAGACAAGATTTGACGAAACTTCATCTCACCGAGGACATGACCTTGATAGAACGAAGTAGAGGCCGTGTATTAGGATAGAAGGAGAATAGGCTAGTAGGCGTAGGTTGATGTATGGCCTTGTGTTATACTAGGTTAGTAGGAGTAGTCATGTCTTTATATCCTGTGTTGTCATTATTCGGCTTATATTTGTTACTTTTATCGTATTTACATACTATTATTTGTTTTTCATTATTAGTCGTTTTTCTTTTTTTCTTTTCTTTTCCTTTTTTATCATATCTAGTATCTTCTGCTTATGAGGCTTGATTTTTTAGATGAGGGTTTTCCAGAAACAGTCTCTCTATCTCTATGAGGTAGTGGTAAGGTCTTCATACATTTTACCCTCCCCAGACTAATAGGACGAATCGTAGTTCCATGCACGATCTGTGGTTAGCCTTTGTAGATGGAGGTCTATAAAGGTAGAAATTTTGCTAAGTGTGGAAGGACTCTACTAGGCCATCCGCGACTCATGGAATGAAATATGGCCCGTGGATAAGGGTTTCGTGATTGGTGGCTAGCAACCCATTTCTGAAGATTGGAAAAGGAGAAAAGGACGACGAGAACCACAACTCGTGGTTCCATCCACGGCCCATAATCGGGATCTCATGGTTCTTGTCCGACAGTTTGAAAGGCAATTTTGTCCTTTTTGTCAACCCTAAACCTAACTATGGTGTTTTTGTGACTTTTTAGGCCCCTAAACTTTCCTTAAAACCCTAGATTCCCATTTCTTTCTCATTCTTCCACTTTCTCAAATTTTCTAATGCATTCATCCTCTCCTAAGGCAAGGCAAAGAAGGCTAGGGTTGCCAAAGGTCTCTTCCGTCACAACAAGTTCCTTCTTCATAGGCTTACGTAAGGTATGTGTGTTGATTTGTGGGTCTTCTTTCACCCACAAAGTCCTACATTAAAAAAGTTCCTTGAATAGTACCATGCATGCTAATGACGATTTCATGATGTTTTATGTTATAATATGCCTTCAATGTTATCATGTGATGCTTTACTAAGTACTTTATGTGTTTGGAATTGATGATGATGACCCCAATGATGTAGGTTTTTGAACAAAAAGAGTGGGCTATTAATGCATGTTTTATATAAGCATATTACTCCCGTGATCATGCATGTTTCTTATGGTTTATGAGTTTTTCCTAGCTAACGATTTCGCCCACTAAGTTATTTTGGAATGACCCATATCCTCCACATGCTTATCTTTCCCCACAAAGCCATGTCTATTTCAAGGGTAGACCCCACCTCCTTCATTTCCAGCTCCCTTTTCCGGTAAGATGCCTGTTCTTCACACTAGATTAGTAGTGAGAAGGTCAGATTTTCATCTGAGACTTCAATGGAAGATGGTCTGTTTCCCTAGGTCATTTTACTTTTAATTCTTGTCCACCTCAGGTGATTTTTGAGTTCTGCCTCCTCATTTTCCAGCCAACCACCACTCTTCCCGATTTTCCTCATTGACTTCGCATCCCAAAGATGTAGGGGCAGACCCAAAACTCTAATCCAAAACCAATCATACTTGGTTGGCATCGATATTGCGCTAGAAGTTAAATTCCACTACTCGAGTTTCAGAGCTTGTCCTTTTCTCTCTCATTCTCCCATGATGATATGTTTCGCTCCCCTTCTTGATGGGAATTCAAAAGGAAGTGGAAACCACTCATGTCAAAAACTTGTAGGTTTGGGACCCCCTTCCAAGTTTGAGATGCCTATATCCTGACGTTGTTGTGAGTGGGGGCTTCTTCTTCTCTGATGAATATGCCGACCAGGCATCTCTGCAAGAGAGTATTCTTCCCCCAACATGGAGTCTTCATCGACTCGATCCCGCTGTGTACTTCCCCCTAGGCCCATTTGTTATTAGTGATATTCTTCCCCCAACATGGAGTCTTCATCGATTCGATCCTGCTGTGTACTTTCCCCTAGGTCCATTTGTTATTGGTGATGGATGTTTTGTAGTTAATGTTGCCAGTGAGTGCATCCATTTTAATATTTCCGTCTGTAATAAAGGTCCCCCATGTGCTCAACACTTTATTACTGAAATCTTCAGTTCTGCTGGCAAGTTTTCTCTATCCTTCATTAAATTGGTTCTCTGGGATAATGATTACTGACCTGTCCTGATCTTTAACTGCAACAATGGAGATGTCGCAACCATATTTATTAAACTTTTCTGAGCAATAAATATGGGTGGTGTCCTTGCATCTTCGGGGTTTAAAATTCTTCTCCATGTTTTTGATGCCTCGAGTAGCCTTCTGCATAGCAACATCACTCCCCTTCCAACTGTCATCCTTTGCAGCGAGAGTCTGGAACTCTCCACTCAATCAAACCAAGAGCTAGTTTTGCTCGTATTGCAGTAATGTTGTGAGATTTACCCCCCCCCCCCCATTTTGAAAAAAAAATACGATCCTCTATAATAAGAGAAAGGGAAGAAACAACAAAGACATAATAGAAAGATCTCTGATGGTTGAAGACCGCCAAAGAGGGGATTATAAGTCCAAAAGAAGCTCCTAAGTGGTCACCTTGGGAATGAGCCTAAGAGCATTTTAGCTAAAAATTAGCCTTCTTATTTTAATGTGTTTTGGAGTTTTTGAAACCTGAACAGTTGTCTTCGGTCATAACTTCAACTAAACGGCCTCAAAATGCTTCTAACAATTTTGTTAGCTCCAGAACATCGAGTTTCATCTAGAAGGACTTTTCATTCGAGTCCCGAGGCTTCCGAACTATTCCCGAGCCCCCTAGTAGAATTTGACTCAAAATGGAGCTTGGGTGTAGGACTCACTTTTCGTCAAGACGACCTTATTTGGAAGTTTCGATAGCTCTATTAAGTCTGAAATGTTGATTTTGGTGGGTAACATATCTTGTTTGTATGCACGGAGTTCCGAATGAATCCCAAGCACCTTGTTGGAGGATTTTGGGACTTGAGGTTTTAGTTGATGCACCTGCTGGTGCAGGTGGCTTTCCTCAACACGATTGCAAGGAATCCATGATTGTAGAGGGGCACCACATTTGATCATCACAGTCATGAGGCCCTTTGCCGTGACCGCAATGAAAGGTTGATGGGGGTTGACGTCATTTGCTCATTGCGGTCGCGGGTGTTGACCACCGCGAACGCGTAGCCCAATTGTCCTGGGGTTTGTTATCACGACCTTGGACCTTGCGATTGCGAAAGCATGTTCACCTAATATTTTAATTGAAGACCACACGCCAACTAGCACTTTTCCCATTTTTCAAACGCGATTTTGAGAGCAATTCACTCCAAATTGATTGATTCTTGTTGCATTGTTTCTAGGTAGTTCGTGCCTTCATGTGGGAGTGTTCGAAGAGCTTTGGAAAGCATGCATTTGAGGTATTTTCTGTACCAAAGGGGCTTCCCTCTCTCTTATCTTTGTTTTAACAGTGATTTTGATGCATGCTGTGTTTTCTGCACTTTCGAGATAGGACACAAGCATAGTATTCCTTAAATGAATCTTTTGACAAAGTCAATTTTGAAATTTCTATCACGAGTCCCACATTCCCTTATTTTTACCCGAATTTTGGTTCGTCTCTAGTTATTGTGTTTTTGGTTGTTTTGGTGTTGCAATTCTATTTTTGGTAGCATGGCAGTGGTCGACGGCAGTTCGAAAGGGAAAGGTTCTAAATAAATGGTTTTTGGAGCACGCACGGTCTGCTTTAAGACAGGCTATGTCCTCCCCTTTTTTTAGACTGAGCTTGAGAATGTAAATTCATCAAAACTTGGGTTGGACTGCTAGTTGATCATGCCTGGTTATTTAGAGATCATGTTTTAGGCTTGTGTTCGGGTATTTTGGCACATGTTGACGTGTATTATCTTCTTTATGATCATCCTTACCTGGTGGCATGAATAATACTTGCTTCCTGTTATTGTTGAAAGCATGTTAAACCTTAGCCTATGCGTAGGCTAGTGTTGCCTTAGACTTGCGTAGAATAGGAGTCGATAGGCTATGGCTTCGCTTTTTGTAGACTGATATAGCAGACTTGATCTGATAGTTGAGCCTTAGCTAAACGGTAACTCAACACTTTTTGTTGATAAAGGTAACAATATGTGGTAACTCAAATCTTGTAACCTGTCATCTATATTTCGCTTGATACCTGGCCCAATAATTGCTCGTTTATGTTTTTGATGCCGTTCAACTTATTGAAATTAGATGCAATTCAAGCTTAGAGTGATTTATTAATAGTACCCGATATAAGATTTCTCCCTAGCTACTCGCATTGATCTTCAACTGGGGTTCGACGCTCGAGTACATTATCATCAGCTGGGTTCGAGGCTTGAGTATATTATTGTCAGTTAGGGGTTTCAAGGTCCTTGTGTATAATCTCCTTAGCCGTGGTACGAGTCTTTGCATATCTCTTAACCCTAGTTCGAGTCCTTGGTATATCTCTTTCGCACCAATTCGAGTTCCTAATGTAACCCTTAACCTTGGTTCGTGATTGTGTTCATCAATAATACTTTGATCTACTCTAGGAGAGAGAGGAGCACGTGATGTCCAAGGATGGATTAAGGTGGATATGAAAAAGATTGAGGCAATTTGGGATCACTTAACCTATTTTGATATTCGAAGTTTTTGTAGGGTTGCCTAGCTATTACAAACATTTCATGTAATGTTTCTCTTTTATAGCTTCTCTATTCACTAGATTGACTAAAAAGAATGTGACTTTTCAATGGATCACCAAGTGTGAAGCAAGCTTCCAAAAGCTCAAGACCCTATGGACTTCGCCTCTAAATCTGACTTCACGTGTAAAAGGCGGGCTTTATGGTGTATTGCAATGCTTCTAAGAATTAGTCTCGGGAGTGTGTTGATGCAATCAGGAAAGTTTATTGCATATGCTTCTAGGCAACTAAAGGTTCACGAGAACCTAAGTTGCTCAGACTCTTCACTTTTGGTGCTGCATCCCTGTCGATACGACATGAGCGTGGGTGTGGGTATGGGATCTGTGTCCGATTTTGTCAACCGTACTTTGACCAAAATCAATGGGGAAAGTTTGGACGGTTTTAATGATTTTTGTAAGCAATACAAAAGCTAAGATGAAATTGAAGAAAATGGAATACCTCTTATATAGAATTTTCTATGTCACAGTTTTCTTCTTGGATTCTCTTCATTTTTTGCACACAATATCTTATAATTTAGGTTTTATCATTCTATTTTTAGGTATTTTGATTATTTTTTGGCAAATTCCAGCACCCGTATCCATACATGGATCCATATCCCCGAATCTTAAAGATTAGACCATAAAGGATCCAACCTATAGATCCACACCCGTATCGGACATCCGCATACGAGTCCAAGCAACTTAGACGAGAACTATCCCACACATGACTTGGAATTGGTGAAGATAATTTTTGCATAATTTTATAGTATTCATTGTGAGATCTTCCCTGATCATTGTAGCCTACAATACATATTCAAGGAACAGAATCATGATTTGAGATGGTGCAAGTGGTTGGAGTTGCTTATGTGAGATAACCAAGTTACTCGTTATATTGCACCAAATCTAATGTTTCATGTGAGAACTAAACACATTGAGATCATTTGTCTCTTCATCAGAGAAAATATTTTTAAGAGACATTATTTCTCCCTCCATCCCATTTTATGTGGCACTCATTGACTTGGCACGATGTTAAATAAAAAAAGAAAGACTTTTAATACTTGTGGTCTAAATTCATTCTTAGATATTTGCGTGGCTGAGAATCATTTCATTAAGGATAAAAAAGGTATTTTAAAGATAAATTATTTCCAATTAGAGTAAGGTGACATTCTTTTTCGGACAAACCAAAAAAGAAAGAGTGCCACATAAAATAGGACTGACGGAGTACAAAATTCATGAAGTCAAATGATCAGCTCATATATTCACCATGTACCTAACTAGTTCTTGTATCAGTTACATTTGTAACAAGTTTGGTACATATGATTACTATGCACCAACTTGAGGTGTGTTAAAATCTCGTGGATATTGTAGAATATTTTAGGATCTTGCAAATATTACTAACTTGATTTACTCCAACAGTTACGTGCTTTTATTTTCTTGCCTTCTTAGAGTATGTACATAGATATCTAAACCCAAATGGCTTGATAGAATAGTTTCAAACTTGTAACTTCCAATGGCTTGAGAGAATAATCAAGCTAAAGTTTCTCTTATTTCTCTTTCTCGCAAGTACATCTTATGCAACTATGTAAATCTTTTTTCAAAATGGATATGTAGCTATCTACCAGACCTCGCTTGTGGGATTTCACTAGGTATCTTGTCGTTGTTGTTGGTGGTGGTTATGTAGCTATCTTATCTTCGCAAGCATCACTTGCACATCACTTTGTCAAAAAGAACTTTTCAATAATATTCTTTGGTAAAGATAATCTTACAACAAAATTATAGACCGCTCAAAGCAAGCCCTACGAATGAAAGGCATTAAACATCCAAAACAGAAGGTCTTACTTTTACTTAAAGTTATTATCCCAGTGTTCCATCAGATGAGAAAAAAATAAAGGATAACGCAGTTAACAGTTAAAAAAAACAGAATAAGGAACTCTACTGAATATCTAACTGACAAGAAAAAAAAATAGTACCTCTAATGGTGTTAAGGGACACTTTCCGTTGATCCTGAATGCTCCAGGATCAATCACTTTACCACGTTTTGTGAATTTTCCCCTCCATCCTCTCTCTCTTGCAGCATCCATATCTATTTTCTCTTTATCTCCACCATCATATATACAACAAGAGAAAGCAACCATATCCTGCACGAAAAAGTGATCAAGGCTAAATACCCCAGGAAGTCTACACTGTGAATTACATAAAGTATGCATGTTCATCAGTTTGCGCTACTTGGAAACTAACCTCCTCAAAGCGAAGATGCACAGATATATACTTCCCACTATTATTTGCACTTCGGTCTTTCATTCTTGCAACCAATGTTTGTCCTAAACTGAAAATGGGATTTGAAAATCTTAGGGCTTTGTAGTTTGCCAGACACCTAAGCCGCTGAACTGTTGTAGGAGCATCGAATGACAAACGATTAGCAAATGGGGATATCCTGATGATCCTGCATTTAACAAAAATAAAACATTCAGCCAACATTATAATAAAGAGAAATAATGGAGGGGCAGTCACCCAAACAAGACTTGAAATAGAGATGATAAAATCCAGTAAAATGTTGTTAGAATAGGAATAAGAATATATAATCCTACTTAGAATAGAAATAGAAATAGGAATAATATATCGTATCCTACTTGGTAAATGATTGTATTGTATTATCTATAAATAGGGTCTCTATGTAATAATGTTGATATACAATTCAATAATATTCTATTCAAGTATTTCTCACATGTAATCAGAGATGCGGTGAGAAACTTTCGACAGTTCACCATGCATCAATTTCTGGCAGCTGTTGGCTGATTTGTGTCATCATAGTTTTTTGTCAATGTTGTGTGAAAACCAGCACCATCACAATTCTCGGGAAGCTCAAGCGACCAAACCCCAGCCAGAACCACCGAAAAAGAACACCTCACGCGCTCCCATCATTCAAAGGTGGAAGTTTTTCAGCAAGATCTGGGTCACGCACCGGCGCATAAGTGCTCTCGGATCCCTTTTTTTTCAAATTTCTTTCTCGGTTGGGGTCGTCAAGTAATTCCGACAAAACCCCAGCCACTTTTTCCCATATCCGATTGCCAGAATTAGGGTTCCGACAATTTCCAAACAGTTTTCGGCAAATTTCCAGTGATTCAGGCAGTTTTCGACAAGTTTCCGATGAATTCGGATTTCCAGAGAACTATAGGCAAATTCCAGCAGTTCCAGACCACTGTACGCAGATTCCGGCGAGTTCCTTACTATTTTCAATTCAAATTTTGAGAAAATGTCTTTTGGATGTGATGTTTTTGCCTCCCAAAATATAGGGATCAGAAGTTCAAGCCTTGAGATCACTTTAAAACCATTAATGGGAAGTTTAAACCATGTAGCTTGGGCTTCTTCGGTTGAGTTATGGTGCAAGGGTCAAGGTGTTCAAGATTGCTTAACGAAAAATGTGCATAGGGTAAATGAAAAAGGAAAGACTAGTGAGGAAGACGCAAAAGCCAATGCACAACGGGAGAAAGTGGATGCTCAATTATGTAGTCTCCTATGGTGCTCTATTGATTCCAAGTTGATGCTCTTCTTTCGCCCATTTAAAACATGTTATAAAGTTTGGAAAAAGGCGTATGCTCTATACACTAATGACATATCTCAATTCTATGATGTGATATCTCGAATGATCAACTTAAAGAAACAAGTATCTGATATGTCCACATACTTGGGACAGGTACGGGCAATCATGGAGGAATTTGAAACATTGATGCCAGTCACTACGAATTCCATCAATCTCGGATGGAGCCAAAGATTCACTATTTTTTGGCTTTGGGTATGATGAAATAAAGCAAAATGGCTCTTTAAACTGTTTGCGCTTCTTTCAATTGTGCAGTAGCAGTTAATCAATGCAACTTTCGACGCTCATGATGGGTCACCCGGAAACAGTCGCGCTATGTTTTTAAACATAGGGGTCAGGCTGCGTACATCCGACCCCCCTTTACCCCACAATGGGCGGGAGCCTTTGAGGCATTGGGGTAATGTTGTTGTTGTTTTGTTGATGCCAGTCACTACGAACATGGAAAAACAACAAGAGATGGGCAAAAGTTGTTTCTAGTCCTTACACTTTCTGGACTTCCTCATGATTATGATTCAGTACATGATCAGTTCTTAGCTAGTCCTCCAGTTCCTACAATTGAAGAATTTTTCTCTCGTCTACTTCGTCTTGCCTGGCCACCAAGTCACAAAGCAGTTTCATCACCCACTATTGACTCCTCTATTCTTGCATCTCAAATTATCGACAAACTGACATATACTACAAAGAATCGAAGTGGAGGAGGTCGTTTTGGAAGATCTTGATCCAAGTGTAGTTATTGTGATAAGCTTGGACACACTCGCGACATATGTCATACTTTGCATGGTCCACCGCCCAGTTATGATCCTACTGCTGTAAAGGAATATAATGAGTCCCTTGGAAGTCGAGCAAGTAAGCAAATATCTCTACAAGTAGCATCTATTGCTCAGCCTAATGATCCTATTGCTCGACCAGATCGATCATTCAGAAATGTTCATATTCCTCAGGTAGAATATGACGAGTTCCTTCAATGTTGGTCAAGTAAGCAAATGTCTCCACAAGTGGCCTTGGTTCCTCAGCCTAATATTCCTGTTGCGGGTAATTCTTTCGCTTGTGTTCACAGTCTAGTACTCTTGGATCATGGATCATGGATCATGGACTTAGGCGTTGCTAATCATACTTCTGGTAACAAAACACTTTTGTCTGACATTGTTTATTCATAATTACTTCCTGCTATTACTTTAGCCAATGGGATCCAAACAAAACCAAAAGGAGTTGGTAAATCCAAACCCTTACCTTCTGTCACGCGACTGTTGGTTACATAAGAAAGGTAGCTGCCAAGGTACTAGGGGTTTCGAGAGGGATCTTTGGTGGACGTCAAGGCGATTGGTGGTGGAATGATGAAGTCCAGGGT
>JAABOM020000075.1:15484970-15506384 GCA_011800125.2 Solanum clarkiae
CAGCCATGTGCAGCTGTGACAATCTGTAAATGGACAGCCATGTGCAGCCATGTGTAAATGGTAAATGGGCAGCCATGGACAACCATGTGCAGTTGTGTACAATCTGTAAATGGACAGTCATGTAACAACTCCTACTTGACAGTTCATGCCACAATATCCCTTTTAGAATTGTTGTGAGGTCCATAGACGCCTGTAAAACCCCACCTGAAATCTCTTGTGCGCTCGGTAAAACCCCGCCTGTAAAACATGAAATGGTGCAACTGCCCCTATATGAATATCTCTGACTGCCCATTGTCTTTTATCCCAAAGTATTAGAATGCCACCACTTCTGGCATTGGATTTCAGCTCAGCCCATTCAGCTGGTCTATTGGCCCGTAGTTGATTAATCCAGCTTGATGACCATTCCTCAACCTTTGTTTCTTGGAAGCAAACTATATCTGCCCTCGATTTGCTAATAAAAGACATGATTGTTGTTCTTTTCTCTATCTCGTTGACACCCGACACATTCCAACGGATCATCTGATTTCGTCCCATTAGAATTCATCTCTCATTTAAGTCTCCCCAATTCCAAAGTTTGCTTCTTCTTCTCCTTTCTCAGTGTCAATGGCGGTGATTGTTGTTGCTTTTCAATTTGTTGTTCTCTTTTCTGTTCCATCCTCAGGACCATGCCAAGAATTTTGTATTCAAATCCTACCGCATTAATTCCAAAAGCCTAGCAAGCTTTGAACATGACAGTCTTGGTCCATCTTGATGTGTCAATTATGCTCGGAGTACTTAGGTGCATCAAACCATTTGGGCTGTCATCGCGCCATGGAAGGGCATCACAAGAAGAAGAATTAAAATCTGAGCAACTTACTGGTTCGGACTCATTCAGAAATGGAGCTCTTAAGGTTAGAGACCTTGATGTCTCTGCTTCATCATCTGCTTCTGAGTCACATGCAAAAACCACCAGTGTCTTAGGGGCTTTGAGTATAGCAGCTTCAATTTTGACTGGAAGTAGATCAAAATAATTGGGAAGAAAAATGGGCTGGTCCTATTTTGATAGGGGTCGAAACAACGCTCACCAATCTTCCATGTCTTTTCAAAGATATGTCTCTTTTTCTGCTTTTTGTTTTTGGGGCCTTGAAAATAATGGGTGTTATTGTGGCCCAAAGAATTTTTGGCGCCATTAACCCATTGTCCTTCCCTTACAATGCTCTGTCAGACACAAGGTTTTTGAATTAAAGTTGCTTCGGTAACTGGGCTTCTTCTTATTACCCAGTGGATAAACTGATGTATCCTTTTTTGGGTTTGAAGTAGAAGCTCCATTCAGCTTTCCGGTGACTTCTTTCATCTTCTCCATTTCTCTTGGGTTGTCGGAAATGTTTCCAGAGATTCCATCTTTCACAATCCTCACCAAATATCTCACACCACCAACATGCATGTCAACTTTCTTAGGTATTTCTGCCAAGGTTTGAATAACACAAATGAGAGCCCAGAAAAGATGAGACCTTGCCTTCATGGCTGCGACTGCCGCTATGAAACCCCCGCACTTCACCCCGATGCAGCAGAAAGACTATGTGTTCCATCCAAGTAAAGGTACCCCAAGGCCTTGACCCATTGCTGCCTTATCTCCAATTTTGCTGCAGCAACCTCAGATTCCATTGACCACCACTCCAGATTTAAATGCCTACCATTCCGGAACATATCTCCAGCTTTGATTCTGGATGTTTCTTGTCTTTGGGGCATTTCAAACAAGAATTTGTTGTGCAATAATGGTGCGACATTTAGACCTGCTGTCACCTCCTCAAGCTGTTACATTTGTGGGAAAGAAGAGCAGTTAACAATCACTTTTTCTTACACTGCAGAACAGCTGTAAATCTGTGGGACATGTTCTTATGTATGGGGTTAACTGGGTAATGCCCAGAACTACTTTAGACACGCTGGGACAGTGGGAAGTTGTGGGCAGAAGAAGAAGATCCAAAGAGGACTGGTGGAAATGCATCCCAGCCTTCATCTTGTGGACATTGTGGAAGGAAAGAAATGAAAGATCACATGATGGGAAACCCAAATAACAACAACAACAACATACCCAGTGGAATCCCTTAAGTGGGGTCGGGGAGGGTAGAATGTACGCAGACCTTACCACTACCTCATAAAGGTAGAGAGGTCGTTTCCTGGTAACCCTCGTCTCAAAAGCCCATAAGTAGAATAAACTAGATATGGAATAAATGATACTTCAAGATAGATGTCAATCAGTGGCATTCAGTCACTCTTATTGCTCATGATTCGGTGGCATTCAGTCATCAGGAATTTAATTTTGTTATAAATCTCATGTACATATACTGCTATTCAGCAGATGTATACCTAAAACTGATTATTTACCACACTTTGAGGTCAGTTTAGTAGCATGTGATTATTTTTTGAGTTTATTTTCAGCAGACTTGTGATACTAGATGGTT
The DNA here is from genome assembly GCA_011800125.2 of Solanum clarkiae. NCBI lineage: Eukaryota > Viridiplantae > Streptophyta > Magnoliopsida > Solanales > Solanaceae > Solanum > Solanum clarkiae. The sequence goes on from JAABOM020000075.1 coordinate 15,487,412, forward strand.
AACAATAATAGAAAACAATAGACGGTTGTCAGTTTGATTAGTATACACTTGAAAATAGCTTTTGTACTCAAATAAATAGGAAGTTTGTTCGGTGGATATTGCTAATATTCCAATTTCAGGTTCTTAATATAATGGTTGACTGGAGGCGCTTACAAAATTCTTATTATTGAACTGTGAGTCCAAGATTACGGTTCATGATTTATTCATCTAAGATATGCAACAAATAGGAGCTTTTCTGCTCAAGTCCGTTTGCACATTGCTTCGACCTTTCTTTCAATTTTTGTTCTTTTCTTGAACCATAGTTCCTTTATGTAATGTTTTCTTCCAAGACTAGCAAAAACATCTAGCCCAATGTAAACAGGATTATGCCGGTGACTCGAAGAGCAGGCATAAAAGAAAGCTTGAGACAGAGAACTTGTTAGTATCACGAGATGTTAATCAGACTTCTCTGAGACCTATTTATATATGTGGGCCACTTAAATATAATCCAATTGAACAGCTCAATTAACTTAACAATTGTTCACTTGGTAAAATAAACGACTAATTCCTATGTCGCTCCATACTAATTTAGTTCAATTTTTTCAAGAATAACGAAATTGTGGAAGAATATTAAGTTACAGATAGTTAAAGGCACTGTTGTAGCTACTTGAAAAATAGTGCTTAGCAGCTGGTGTAAAAATATGATTTGAATATTAAATTTTGTCTACTGATGATATGTTTTGATATTAATTTTTAATTGCCCCATCTCTGTGAATTTCTTGCTTACTTAGTATGTGTCTTCATTGTAGCTACAACTACAGTAAACAGTGGAGAAGTCTTTGTCAATTTTTTTTAGGTTTGTATCTTGGGCTATCATATTACTTAAACTGGGATAGTATCAAATATGCATGTCAAGATGATTAATTTGCGTGGCCCTTAAATATGGACAAACCATTGTGAACTAAATACTGTACACTGGTGATGAGAATATTGAAAATATGTGATCACCAAGTCCTACTCATATTTTAAGTAGTTCATAATTGACTTATCCCCTTTCCTTAAATGACCTTCCAGATAAGCTTCTATATTTATGAAGATTAGCCATGTTTGAAGAAGTTGACGAATCTGAGATAACTACATAATTAACAGACTCATGTTTTACTTTTTAATGTCACGTTGGATATGACTGCAAAAGAAAAATAGAAGGTCCACTCACTCAATAAAGGGTCAAGGAGTCAGAGAAGCACACAGTGGCTAGAAGTTGTGAAAGAATGTATCATATCATGGATGTTAATCAGGAAGCTATGCAAAGCAATTTCTGGCGCTAGAAGTGTTAATTTTTTCAACAAATTTTAATTTTGATTGGGATTTTTTCGTGGAGAGGCAAAGTAGCAGGGGAAACAACAGGGTTTGTTTGATCTTTATAAGTACACTAAAAGGGAACATATACAACAACATACCAAGTGGAATCCCACATAAGTCTAGGGAGGTGTTTTTTTTCCTCTAATACTAAAGCCAATCACTGAGAGCTTGTACGGAAAATGTCTGGTAGCAAAATACACGACCTGATTTTCTCGAGTCACTGTGTATAACAAATTATTTGAGATAATTATCTTTATTCTATTGATTGACGAAAATAGTATAATATCCTTCCTGAGTAAGAAAAACTTTAATCTTTAAATTTATTTTTATTTTTCAAGCAAACTATAGACATTCTAACTTGCAGGAGCATACTCTGGAATTACTTATGAATTGAAAGAGACACTCTGTTCGAGATTAGTAAGGTAGCACCTTGATGGAAACAATAATTGGTGCAGGTCGGACTTTTACGACAAGAAGATCATTCGTGTGAACAGGTGGTCTAGTTGCCATCACAGGAGCAGCTGTCTCCCTGCTGTGGATCTGCTTACAGGAATATTTTAGACTGAATAGAAAATATCTTCAGTTGGAAAGTTGTCACTACTATGTTTCCATGTTGCAACACTAGGTAATTTAACTTTTATGTACTCCTTCTTAGGAGGGTAGATCATCCTTCTGATAAATCCCTCAGCCGGAAACCTTGTCATCTTCAGGCCAAGCTATCACCTTCTGTGTTAGGTTCAACCTTATTTCTTTCACTTTTCTCAGGTTTTAGAACCATAGACTCTAACATGGGTGAACAAGGATTTACTTCCATGCTGGATTTAAGTCTTTTGACATCTCTAAGTCCAGTTCTAGGTCAGAAACATGGTTTGAATGGACTGAGCACAGCAGTAATTTAATGAGGAAAGTAACTTTTAAGTCTTAAAGTTATGATGGCTGGTACAAGTTTTCATGGAAGCCTCAAAGGAACAAAGAATGACAGTTAGGCGATGGAAAACAAAGGACCACTTTGTTGAATTCTTTAGCACTCTTAAGTAGAATGAGCATGGTAGGTATATCAGCTTCATTGCAGTACACGGGAGGAACAGATTGGTTATTATTACACCTGAGACTACATTAAATGCTGGATGGTTAGCAATTGCTCAGAAAATTACAAAGATCATTGGTGTCCCAGAAGGAGTGAGAAAGCAGCAGTTATTAGAAAACATCAGGTCAAGTCTTCTTTTGCTGAAGCCATCAGAAGCAATAAATGGTCAACAGAAGCAATAAAAGGTTTGACACCACGGATCACCAACTGCAGAATCAACTTCCCTGGAAGCTCTACAGTCGTAGAAGAGGATGTGCTTGGCAGATGTATTGTGGGGAAATTTCTGGACCTTAGCCAAGAAACGCCAACTCTGGGTGAAATAAGGAGATGGGTTAACAGTATGTGGACGTCATCTCAAGGAATCAATGTATATGTTATGAATAACTCCCAGTTTCTGTTCGAGCTTCCATCTAGAAAGGATGCAGAGCATGTCATCAACGGTAAGTGGAGATGGAAGAAATCCAAATCGTCGCTAGAATGGTGGTCTCCGATTTCGGGTTGCCACGTTGCTACATGGATGCACCATAATCGATGACCCAAAGACTGGTAAAAGAAAATTGAAAAACACAAGCAACACTATTGCCCATCTGAACAACATAAGCTCTCTCTGAGGATGTCTACTTACATATCTTATGCTGAAGGAACTCAATATATTCAGGTACAGAAACCATCCAATCATTGAAAGTACGGGATCAAATTTGCCCATAGTTATGCAAGAGAATCAACATAAGTAATCAAGAGCAAGGAACCCAGGAACTGCTGATTTTAATGGACAGAAGAGGGAGGAAATTTTAAAGCTGAATCTGGTGATCCATACGCTTCTGTTAAACCCCAAGTGCAAGGAAGAGGTATCAATCTAGATTGATTGAAATAGTGACTTGGTCGCACCGAGTTCACATAAAATACCTAGGGTGGACTTCGAAAAGATAGGAGACCCCAAGGGCAAAACCTGAAGTCCACAAAGTACTGAAAGAATAAGAAAGGAAGAAAGCATTAAAAGAAACCTTGGTTCTTTTCCCTTCAATACAATGGGTGTTTTAATAGCAACCTCTACATATCCTAAACGGAAAGACGAAGCAATAATTTCATAATAACAAGAAATCATTTCCTAGTAATTCTAATATATACACAATTTTAACACCTTCACATGCTGGCCATGACCTCAATTTTGCATGGTGAGACATCCATTCAATCATTACAAGAGGATGAGACAGACATAAAGAAGTATCAAAGGCTCCCATAGCAATAACTTTTGGGCATAATCTATCAACGTAAAGTTGACGCAAAAGTGGAAGTCAAGGGGGTAAAGGACAGTACAGAAAAATGAGGCACACAGTTCATAATCATTAGACTAACCAGTTTGGCAAACTAATTATGCGACAATTCCAAACTAGGAATTAATATAAGTTTTCTACATTTAGCACTGATGGCTATTACCACAAAGAAGTGATCTCTTATAGGTGAGAGTTATCTGCTAGTACTATTACTTAATGGAAGCAGTTCAAACCAGGAAGGAATAGGAGAGATACAAAGAAAAAGATAGAAACTCACTGTTCTTCAACCATCTTAGGAAGAACTATGCCCCCGTAGTACGAAACAGAGGACCATGCCTTGATCCTGAAGTTGTACACATTGGTCATATTATGATCGAACCGTTCCATAATAAGACCAGGAACCTTGTCCACCACCCTTACATCATTTGCTAGGGTTTTGACGAAATATTCCTCATCATAAATATCGCTGAATTTGCTGTACATACAAAATAAAGCATTTTAATATTGGCAACAAGAAAAGGAACAGGTGTGATCTCCCAACCCCCCAACCCCCTCCCCTAAAAAGAAACCAAAAACAGCTAAAACATTCTAGAGATAATTTCAAGCTCCCCCTTCAAGTTTTCATTTCGTAACAGTGACATCCCTTGTGGTTTAGGATATTACGTGTACCTCCCTTATTTAAATTTTTCATTACTTTTTAACCTATTTATGTTTATTGTAAAAAAAAAACTATCTGACCACTTTACCATTTTAATATTATATTCTTCTCAAAAAACGAAAAAAACAAAGGCAAGCCCGGTGCACTAAAGCTCCCACTATGTGCAGGGTCCGGAGAAGGGTCCAACCCTAAGGATCTATTGTACGCGGTCTTACCTTGCATTTCTGCCAAAAGTTGTTTCCAAGGCTTAAACCCGTGATCTCCTGGTCATATGGCAGCAACTTTACCAGTTACTCCAAGACTCCCTTTCGAATATTATATTCTTCTAACTAATCAAGATTATAGAAATTTCTTAGTTAGAAAATTCTTTAAGAAATTCTTGTCCATACATTTACCAATTTATTCACAGATGGTTTCATATTTTCTGGCAATATCCAGAATGATTTATCATGCTTCAATTCTTATTATTCAAAAAGCACATTGTAAGAAACGACAAAGACAATATAATCAATAAAAGACAAAGGTTTTTTCTAAATTGAAAGAATCACCAGAAGATTAAAAGATTAGGCATACAAATCACACACAATTGAACTGTGGGTCATGACACCTACATGGAACAACCAGTTCCACTAATCATCTGAGAAACCTAAATATCCATTAATAGTTTAGCAACTGTTTTGTATCACCAGGTTGATATGGGCCAAGAGACCTCAGATCCTTATCAGGCATACTCTAGGGTAACATACAAAACAAATGTTTTTCCTCAGTCAGTTCTTCTGCGAGGAAGGATAAGCTGTTGTTCAAGCATATGGCCATATTGCTTTTAGTGGTATTCTGTGAGATATTGAAAGAAGGATAAGCTGGTGTTCAAGCATATGGCCGATAAGGTTTTGGGTAATAATAGGTGGTTTTTGTAGCTAAGAGCAATGTTGCTCGGACTCTTCACTTTTGCTGCCGCACCCGTGTCGACACGACATGGATGTGGGTGTGGGTGTGGGATCCGTGTCCGATAGGGTCAACCAGTTTGGGGTACTTTGACCAAAATCGATGGGAAAAGTATGGACAGTTTTAATGATTTCTACAATCAATCCAAAAGTTAAGGTGAAATTGAAGAAAATGGGATACTTTTTATATAGAAATTTCTATGTCACTCCTTTTCCTTTAATCTCCTTCCAGGGTTTTCCTCAAGTTCTCCACGTAATATCTCATAATTTTGGTTTTATCAATCTATTTTTAGATGTTTTAGTTATTTTTAGGCAGATCCCCACACCTGTATCCATACATGGATCCACATCCCCGAATTTTTAAAATTAGATCATGAAGGATCCAACCTCTAGATCCGCACCCGTATCTGACACCCCCCACCCGAGTCCAAGCAACTTAAGCTATGACATGTTATGCTACCAGAGGTGCATTTATATTTGCAAATACTTTCCACGAATACATTTATGTTGGGATGCAAACTCCTCCCACATCGGTTGTGGAAAGAGAAAATGACCAACTTATAAAGTTGAACCCAATCTCATTAGTATGAGGCATTTTGGAAGATGCCCAAAAACAAATCCCTGAGGGCTTGGCCTAAAGCGGACAATATCATACTAATGTGGGGTTGGGGTACGAGTGTGTGCAGTCCCTACAAGTGGTATCAGAGCCCAGGTTCGGAGGGCAGAAGTGATGGACCGACGTGTGCGGAGTCACTGGTGTGGCATTAGAACCAAAGATCTGCAGGGGTGCCTTGTATCGAAAGTCTTCCTGTCAAGTGATGGTATAGGCGGCGTGTCCCGTTGGGCAAATAACGGTGGTGCAAGATGATTTGGAGGATCAGATGGTGTAACCTAGCGATGTGGAGGTCTGTTGTAATGCCTTGTGTCGAAAGTCTTCCCGACAGGATGGTCGGGCGGCGTGTCCCGCAGATTCTTGCGGCGGTACAAGATGGTGGCAGATCCGAAATGATAATCGCTGGAGGGTAGGTCACGAGATTATGTGGTCAGAGTTTGAGGGAAGGTTTGTTGGGATGCAAACTCCTCTCACATCAGTTGTGGAAAGAGCAAATGACCAACTTATAAGGTTGAACCCAATCTCATTAATATGAGGCATTTTGGGAGATGCCAAAAACAAATCTGTGAGGGCTTGGCCTAAAGCGGACAATATCATACTAATGTGGGGTTGGGGTACGGGTGCGTGCGGTCCCTACAATTTATGACTCGGCTCATGTTATTTACTAAGATAGTGTAGGTAAATGAGAATTGTGCTTTTTGAGGAAGTTGCCATAACTATCTGCAATGGAAGACTGCTTAAGAGTACAAATGGGATATGCATAGTCAACAACAACATACCCCAGTGCCTCAAAAGGCTCCCGCTCATTGCGGGGTGAGGGGAGGTCGGATGTACGCAGCCTAACCCCTGTGTTCATTAATTGATGCCTCAAAAAGCTTTGGCCATGTTTGTAGAGAACGTTATTTTAAGTGGGGGAGAATGTAATGACCCATATTTTAAGGGTTATCAGATGATTTATACAAAAAAAAAAAAATAAGAAAACGAAAAAAAATAGGGAAGCCCAAAAAGGGAAAGGGGAAAGAAAAGATATGGAGCTATAAATGTGAGAAAAACAGAAGTTGGCAGAAGCAGAACACCGGAAAAGAGAGAATAAAACACGGTGAGAGAAACGAAAGGGAGAAAAGAAGAAAAAAAGAGGCAAGAAAAATAGGGATTCAACTCAACACATAAAGGTAATGACTACAATCTATTAGTTAAATTTACGTGATTATGAGTGAATTGTTTCAGTAGAATCATGGAGAAATTATGAAGAACTGAGAAAGTTTAGTTCTAGGGTTCTTCAACCTAAATCATTGATTTGAAAGGGCAAATGTTATCCTATTTCGACTTTGATTAGTATTCTGGAATCATCTAGCCGAGAAGAATCCACTGGTGGTCATTGATCAGGATCCCTGACATGTCATATGGAAGCCTAGTATACTTGCCAATTCATGAATCTGAGGAACTTGATAAAGAACATATTGTTTTGCCCAGTTGACCCTCAATCCTGCAACAGCTTCAAATACTAGCAGCATCAGTTTGATGTAAGTGATATGCGACCAAAATCTTCCATTGCCAAAATAAAAAGGAAAGGAGATGGAAAAGAAAACCCACAGATTCACCATTACTAGAACAGAAAATGTGACTGTTTTTATACAAAATTTAATCCAACTCAATCACTTGTTGCCACCAAACACCATTTGTCTAAGGATGCTTTCTGAATTTCAAGTGTGCACACTACACCAAGTTCTACTCCGCTCATTCTTGATATATACATTCATTGGCTATAAGTGCAACAAGCATGATCTGTCTGCCTTTTTATGAAGCCATCTGATGCTTGTAGACCAATTTGTTCACCACCTTCTTCAACTTTTCTGCTGCAATTTTACAATGGTTTTATGTACTCCACCTATCAGACTTGGTCTTTCAGAACAGCAACACCAGTATTTTTGTGATCAAAACCTTGAGGGTGGCATTGAAACTTTTTAAAAAAACCTAGTTGGAGTGGAAGAATTAATAGTGTTTTGTGATATCTTCCTTCAGCATCCAATGACTAGGAGACATCTTGCTAATACTTATGAGTTCTCTGCCCTCATACAGTTGCAAGTTTGAGTAGGACCAGAATCAATCTTTGCAATGTCTGGCCATTGAGAGAACTCGCCCAACTCTACATACGATGTAGACTGTGGGGAGAGACTAAACCTGGGATTGCCGTGATTTCCCAGGAAGCAAAGCACTTTGGTGGCAGTATCACCCCAGCCTTTGTTGTGTATTGACTCTGGAATGATGGCTGCTTTTTTCCGATCACCCGGCCATGTTTCAATTTTAACAAATCGTCCAAAGATGCAACAGCTTTGATAGATTTTGCAAGTTTATGAATCAATATTTTCCCCCAAACACCCGTAAAGACTGTCGCTACCCTTCAAAGAATTGTGAAGGTTCTCCGATACCCATTTCAGATTGGTTTCATTCAATGATAATTTTGCTTGTGAATCACTCACCGCGCTCAATTAGAGAACCATCTATCACAAGCAGCAGTAGTATTAATAAGTTAAAAGGATTTCTCCCCAGAAACAAAGAGAATTCGATCTTCCGTTAGTGGAGAAAATATAAGGGTGCACAAGCCCCTTTAGAGATAGGAGCAATCTTGTGGTAGTAATTGTGAATGAGCAAGTAGCCATCAGAAAAGTTGAATGGAGATTGGAAACAGAAAAGATTAGGTATAATAGGACCAAGGCCAATTTCCTAACCTTTCCTAAGTTGGAGCAAAAAGCAAACTTATCTAGTTCGTTCACTTGGAAGTCATTTAACATTAATCATGAAAAGGTCAAGAATTGTAAAAAAAAAAGGGATGTAAGTGTAACAGGCATAACCACCACCACCAGCCCAAAACCCACAAAAAAAAGGATCAATCAAAGTATGTCCACCAAGAGACAGACCAACCACCACCTCAATGAGAAGAAAAGAGACAAATTCAGAGTTCATTTTGCTTGAATGGCCCATGAACATGGGAGGGCTGGGTAATAAAACCTTTTCTGTTCTCTAATAATATAATCAATTAGAGCTGTGATATTTTTAATGTCCTAGTCAGGGCTAATGCATTTCACTGATCTACACAATCATATGACATTAGCAAGAGCTTTTCACCAGCAACAGCTAACCATGAGATGTTAGCATGCTTTACACACTTCCTGAGTTGTACAGTGATCATACGTATATCTATGAAATAATAAAATCACTAAGCTCCTAAATGTATTAGTGGATGTTTGGACTGGCTTATTTTAAGTGGCTTTTAGCTTATAAGCTTTTTTTAAGTTTTGGAAGTGTTTGGGTACCACAAAAGTGCTTTTAAGCACTTTATTTTAGGCTGAAAAATTACCAAAAAAAAGTCAAAAGCAAAAAGCTGGGTGTTCCCAACTGATAGCTTTTAGCCTTTAACTTACAAGCCACATAAAAGAAAAGCCAATCCAAACACTCCCTTAGAACAATAGAAGTGAAAATCAACCTTGGATCCCTCCAAATGCTATGAAAGTGGAAATGTGGAATAATCAGGGTCGCATTAAGATAACCTGCCACAGCAACAGCATTGCATATCTAGAAAAGCCCAAAAGCAACCAGAGATAGGCATATCAGTCACTGAAATGAAACTTCAGCATTTCAAGAATAATCTCGTAGAACAGAGTACCTACTGATGTTCTTTGCTGATTCAGACCACCATTTGCTTCAATGTAAATGTACCCATTTGATTCAGGTAAACCTAAGGATATTCGGTACAAGTTTAGATGACACTCTAACAAAGATGCAATATAGATTTACAGTAGCATTTGAATATACAAAGATAATCCCAAAAACTATACCAGCATACGAGATACCACTTACTACAGTATACAGATTTATACTGCGTGACCAAACATTATTGATAACTTTTGTTGTGAGGCAATAAAAGATTTATCAGCAAAAATAACAGAGTTCCTCAGTAGCTATCAGAAGGAATCAAGCAACATATAGATCTAACATGCATCAGCAAGAAGCATGACAAGAATTCCACTATTGCATCAAATTAGAAGCAGACTTTAGATGCAAAAAGGTTTGGAACCATAAAATAATGATATAGTTCTCCATGATGAAATCTGAGATATGTTGTCTGCACTTCCTCTTTATAGTATCACTCTCACAGAAGTATCAGAATTCAGCAATTTAATTACAGTAATCAACGAGCTCAAGTAAGAGGAAGAAGGCAGATGTTCTGAGCACAATTCCTCCTACTTCTGGTTAAGTGGACATCTTCCTTTCTGATCAACTGAAGGCTAACCCAATTATTAAAATACATTGGTATTTGATGCCACAACAATGAACACTACTTCAGTTAGATCCTTAGAATCAGAGAACAGATACTCCTAACTAAAAGCCCCCTGGACAACTAGAAATTACAACACATCTCATTTCAGAAATAGATTTAGGTGCGAATGGGAGTAAAGAATGCGACATTCACTGCCTCCGACTCGGTGTCAGTGCACGTAATTGAACAGCTATGAACAAAAACTATTATTACTAAATCGCATCATTCCCATAATTAGATAGCGGATCCTGTTGGTACTGCACACACAATTCCCCATTGAACTCTAAAGTGCAAAGATCATAGAGGAAATTGTAGAAGCATTCAGAGCCCTTAAAAAGCAAACAAATATTTTTTTACTTTGCCATTACACCAAATTTAATATTAAAATCAGTCAAGCAGTCAAACACAGCCCATGTGTTGTCTGTTACTAGAATCCCTAATCCGATGGGATCCTTGTACTTCTCGACGGTGATCAATTTCTTTAACCTGTTGGCCAAGAGTTTTATATGGGTTTTCAACTTCTCCTTCTCCGACAACTCCTATCCCTTTTCCAGCATTAATTCAAACCTAGTCTTACTTACATGCAGATTGGAAAGAAGAGGTGATTCCATTCCAAGCTATCTACGTCTCTCTCAGGTAGTACTCTATCAGTGCTTGCGACCAGTATTCTCATCCATTTCATGTAATTTATGAGCTTAGTTTGATTTCTCCTATTTCTTGGAAAACCTTTTGAGATCACAGGTATAGAGGAATCCTCGCAGCTCTAATCCACATTTCCGTGACTTCTGAGGAATTGGGGGTACTTCCTAATATTGAGCTCCACCATTTGAGATGGAAACTGCAGTTCTTCAACTAATTTAACCCGCCATTTATCTGTTTGTGAATTCAAATCGAAGAATATCACTGTATAGCTCATAGATGTTGACTCCAAAGGCTTTCTTCTAGTTTCCTGAAGACAAACAACAACAACATACCCAGTGGAATCCCACAATTGGGATCTGGGGAAGGTAAAATGTACGCAAACCTTACCACTACCTCATAGAGGTAGAGAGGTTGTTTCCGGGTCTAGTTTCCTGAAGACCCTCTTCTAATATCAGCAGGTGCTGACCTTTACTTGGTTTCCTCGCTACAGTACCCGACTAGACATCTCTTTAGAAGTCCATCCTCATGGATGTCCACTGTGTCACCTGAAACAGTTACTTCTATATTACTTCCCTTGCTTTTTACCTCAGCAACTCGTAAATCTCTTGATTGCCATTTGCTTTCTTGCACAACATTTGAAAAAGGGTAGTCAGCATCAGTTACTCTTGGAAGGAGGACTTGTTCCTTTTTCATCTGGCATTTAATGAACCTATCAATCTTAAATGCAATGTCAACCCACCTTGCATTCAATGATGGTTCTGGGTTGACAAGGACAAGACACCAAATCTCCCCCATCTAGGAGGCAGTATCCAGAAGTAGATCACTAGATCATTTGTTAGAGGGTGACCCTGCTCAAATCGTATCAGTATATCCAACAATATGCTCATGTTTTCAATATTCATAAAGTAGTCGTCTCTCTAAAGATGAAATGTATCAATGGATACGAATAACTCCATCTCAATGCACACAAGAATCCAATAACTGATTTACAACACTCACGGGAAAGGCAGTTTCAGGCCGAGTCACAATGGGATAATTTAACTTACCTCTCAACCTTGTATATCTTCCGGGATTACTGAGAGACTCTCCTTGTCTTTGCAGAAGTTCAGCATTCTAGTGCATAGGAGTAATAATGGGTCTACAACATGTCATTCATGTCTTCTAATGAATGTCTCCAACATATTTCCAATGTGAAGTAACAATACTTCAATACCCAAAGAATACCTCAATCCACCTAAAACCTAAATCAAGAAGTATTGAAAGAGGCATTGCTTCAATTTAGAAATATTTTCTTAGCCATTGTTCATAATGATCATATCTCAACATCGACGACCAAGTACATGAACAGGTCTGGCGCAAAATACCGATAGAGCATAGAATGGTTAGCTTGCCTATGAGTTAGCCAAGCTCTGCATAACTATGTTGAACTTATCATATCAAGCTCAAGTAGAATGTTTCAAACCATATAGGGAAAGGCCAATCAACAAAGAAGACTATTAGATTCCTCCGAACAACCTAGGTGGTTGTTGTATATAAACCTCATCTCAAGATTGTTGTGAGAAATATAGGAGAAAAATATTGAATTGTGTCTCTACATTATTAAATTGAGCCCCTATTTTATAGATACTATATTAGACTCCTTTTCCAACTACAATACTATAATACAATCATTTTCCAAGTAGGATTCTATATACTATTCCTATTCATACTCCTATTCTAAGTAGGATGTATATATTATTCTTGTTCCTATACCTATCCTAGCACTCCCCCTCAAGCTAGTGCATCCAAGTTATATGTACCTGGCTTGTTACATTACAAATATGTAATTAATACGAGGAACGATGAGGGGCTTGGCGAAATATCTGCAAGTTAATCGCTCGATTTCACAAAATTGACAATCAATTTCAATGTGCTTAGTCTTCTCATAAATATTGAATTTGATGCATAATGTCGACTAACCATAGAGGGACAAATTCCTGAATTATAATGTTGAACTTCCCAAACTAAGCTTGAGAAAATTGTTTCATACCATAGAGTGACTTACACAATCAACATACAAGGCCACCAAACTCCAACTAAGCAACAAAACTAGGTGGTTGCTCCATATAGATTTCTTCCTCGAGATCACAGTGGAGAAAACATTCTTAATGTCCAACTGATTAAAACACTAATGGAGAATGAAAGCCAAGATAAAAAAAAAAAGGGACATATGCTATTTTAGCCACATGAGAGAAAATATTACTCTAATCCATCCCAAATATCTGAGTATATCCTGTTTCTTCCTTGGCAAAAGCAGTTTGAAATAGAAAACAGAAAGAAAATGTTGCATGAAAACTCAGATCTGTCAGAAACAATGCAGTGGTCGTGTACAGTGCTCCAAATCTGATATAAAATATATGGATTGTCTCAAAATCACTAGAAGAGTAGAACTTAAACAAGAAAGTCATTATAAACTGGCTAAGACATGCTCATACGCCAGATTACTAGATCTGATGGTTGAAAATGGTCACAATTTGAGAAATAAAATTATATGAGTAGGGTCGAAATGATGGAACGACCCTACAAAGAAAGAATTATATGGGTAAAGTTGGAATGATGGCACAACCCTATGCAAATCAGATTTGAGAAAGTAGTCATCGGAAAGATGGCACAGTGCTACATAAATTAAATATGACAAAGAAGTCACCGGAAGGATGGCACAATGCTACACAAATTAAATATGGAAATAGTCACTAGAAAGATAGCACTATGCAACGCAAACATTGACAGATACGGGGTTGACACAAAATAGCCCTAGAAAGTAGCCAAAAGTTGACACACAGTGACCTCTTTGACTATGTTTTCTTCCCCTCGCTATGGGGTTCATGCATATATTATTGGCCATAATTTTTTTTTTTGCTTAATATAATCATTGGCTAGACAGGGAGCATAGGGTCACAACTGCTTGCCGGCAGCAGAAGCTTTTTTAAAATTTCCCACCAAGATCGTAGAAGTTCCAATAACATGTGGGAACAATTATTATTGAACTATGTCTCTACATTATTAAATCGAGATCTTATTTATAGACACTACATCAGACTCCTTTTCCAACTAGGATACTACAATATAATCCTTTTCCAAGTAGGATTCTATATACTGTTCTTATTATTCTTATTCCTATTTCTATTCAAGTAGGATTGTATACATTATTCTTGTTCATATTCCTATTCTAACAATTGTCATAGAGAAAAGCATTGTTATTGTCAAACTGATAAAGGCGCCAATGGTGCTCAACAACTGTGGGTAGGAAACATGGACTACCTATTGTGGATTTATGTGGAGGTAATCAACAAGCTCCCAAGTATCATCACATCATAAGTTCATCCAAGATGAAAAAGTGTTTCATGTGTAGACCTAGGGATAGAAACAAGGGATAAAGAAGACAAAGATGACGTAGAGGTATAATGGTGTGATGATAAACAAAGATAAATCGAACCAACATATTTGGGATTAGGATTAAGAGTAGCGCAAATGCCTTTTTGAAGAGTACTTGAAGAAGTAGGAGGAGGAGGAGAAGTTGAGTCCGCAGTATATGAAGGATTTGGCGCAACATATGAATCATCTAAACTTGATTACATGCTAACAACGAAGATAAATCAAGCATGGTGCAGTAGTAGAATGTGGATTTGAAATCGGTGGAATTATTGATGGTGGACTCATAGGTGGTGGAGCTATAGATTATGAAAGCGGTAGTAGGTGGTGGAAGTTGTAGGAGTAAAGGAAGAAGAGATAATAACAGGATCCCAAATGATGGAACTGGTAACGCCTCAGAGATGTGTAGGTGGTCACCTAGACCTGTGAAGTATTAATAGAGTTCAAAATATGTATATCAACGAACATATCGTACCATTGGAGATGAGGTGAGTAGCACTGAAAACATGCACCCTCGAGTAACCCAAAAATACACACTTACGAGCACGAGTAGCTAATTTGTCTTTTCTGAAAAAGAGTTACGGACAAACACATGCTCCCAAAAACACAACGTGTAACAAGAATAAAGCTAAGTGTGAGAACTACACAAAGAGTGAGACTTGATGCTAGATAGGTGCAGAAGGCATACAATTTATTCCTAAAAACGCATTGGATATGAGATTGTATGAGTTGGGTGCAGGACTTCTCAATGAGATGCTTATTCCTCTCAGCTACCCCATTTTGGTGAGATGACAAGGACTATGTTTGATGAATGACTTCATGAAAGTTCATGATCTTCTGAACTAAAAACAAATATTCTGATACATTCACTACAGATTGATATAAACCCCAAACTGGTTTTGAATTTCAACATAGAAAATTTGAAAAATTGAAAACAACTCAAATCAATTTCTCATCAAGAATGTCCAAGTGCACTAGGAAAAATCATCAATCAACATGACAAAGTAGTGAATCTGATTGTAGAATTGATCTGACTAGGACCCCAACATCTGATTGAACTAAAGTGAAAGGAGATTTTGTCAGATTAGAAGGACATCTAAGGGAGAGGGGAACGACTATGCTTACCAAGTTGACATCACTTACACTCCAAACTAGATGAGAAACACAAACTATGTATTCAAAGACAAACTAGGATATGCTAACCATCTTTGTAATACATAGGTGAACAAATAATAAGGCAAGTTGCAAAAGATTTACCAAGGATAAGGTAAGTCTGTGTAATTCATGCACATTACCAATAATCTGTCCCGTATTGTGTCCGACAACATAGTCATACCACTTCAATTACTCCTATAAAACCCAAGTATTACTTAACTACCCATTCTCCTCTCTCGAGTCATAAATTATGATCCTTCTTTGACAACTTTGAGGACTCGATCATGGGGAAAACAATAGTCTTGGTTTTAATAGAAGTAGGGACTACCCTTCAGGGTGGCCTAGTGGTTTGGACTTGAGGCTTCCATGTTGGAGGTCGCAAGTTCGAAACCTCTTGCTAGCGAAAGCAAGTGGTTTGCCTTTTGGGTCAAGCTCGTTGCGCCAGGCTTGCCTAGTGTGGGTTACCTTTCCTATCTGATTTGCGAGCTAGTACATAGGAGCGGAGGTTTATTCTGTGCGCACCCAAAGGGAAGCAGCTGCAGGTTCCCCTTGTTATCAAAAAAAAAAAATAGAAGTACGGAAAAAATATAAGATTATGCATTTGCACATTTGTAAAACATACAGAAATAACCTGAATGTTAAGACTTTGTGAAAAAAAATTCAAAAGGGGAAAAGGTTAAGACTACTTGAGCTTACTTAACATGAGCGAGATAAATTCAGTTCTCAGATATTCTACCTCTTGAGGATTTGTCAATGCATGGTCTCCATTCACCACCTTTATAGGAGTTCCTCCATATTGTTGATATCTGCACATATTGACTATTTCATGTTAGCAGCATTTAGAAAATGAAAGAAAAACGATACACAAATTTACCTGACATGGCCATCATGACAGTACCAAATATTACGTGGTCAAGCCTTCTTCACTAAAACTTAAATACTCCATTAAGCATTCATCAAAGAAGGTAAAGGTACAATGAAGACATGAAATAAAGGTCATGATTGGACATCAGCAGCTTGGTTTCATTAGGAACATAAGTTGGCTTCCTATTTCAACTCACTCACCATGAAAACAAACCAACTATCTTTATGCCCTTCGTCATACTTTACCATCCCAAAATACTCAGTAATTAGCTGTCATGCCCGATAAAGTTTATCAAAAATCAACAGATGAAGAAAAGGCATTGTATCTTGTCACTCATAAGTATCCCTAACAATTATCAGCCCTTCAAAGACTCCCTATGAAATGTAATACAAAACCGATCTCCAAGTAACACTAAAGCACTGAAGTTGGAATTAGAGAACACTCATTCAATTTGAACAAACTCTGCTGCATCGCATTTTAACTTTTGGACTCAATGCTGCCAAAATATCATACACAACCGTAACATTCCTGCTCTCTTGGTATTTCCAAGAGAAACCAATTTCACCTGCAAGAGTTCTCACAACTTCACCCACCACAGGCCACTACAAGTTGCTAAGAGTTATGTATACCATTCTTGTATTCTAAAGGCACTCAGTGATTATCACATTTTAGCACATACTAAGGTACATTCAGTGAGCTCCTGCCTTAAACTAGTAGCCCAAAAAAGTTGGACAGACATACAACATTATCAAGGGGACAAGCTAGTAGCCTATGAACACCAACACGCTTAAGCTCCAACCTCTAACCAATATCCATGTATCAATCAGAAAAAAATCAAATGATTCTTTCATCAACAATGATTCTCACATACAAACAACCATTGACCGAACCATCAGTTACTGTAGATAGGAGAATAGCTAGGCCAGGAAACCTGCTTCAACCAAGTTTCGATACAATACATAGAACTCCTAATAGTAGCAATGCAGGAGGACCCCGGATTATCAGCTCTTACTTTCCAGTTTCAAACATAAGTGCAGAACTTCTAACCAAGGATGAGATGTAGCATACAGTTCATGTACCCCAAAGCTTTAGCTAGAGAATGTTTGGCAAGAAACAAACCCTTAAGCGTAAACTTTTTGAAGTTCAATCTAGGGTCCCAGTAGGTCTGATTACACTATTCCACCACTGTCGGGTTGGTTTATTAGCTCGAAACCTGATATCATTAATATGCTATAAATCATCAGTATCATCTGCTTCAATGAAATGCAGTTACCAGCTTATATATTCTACAACTTCATCTTATCTGCTTTATTGTGTTTCTTTAGCTTTTTTCCTCTTTTTGTTTTTCGTTTCCTGCTCTGACTACAGATCAATCAATACGCATCAATTCCAAATTAATCGGGTTAAGCTATATAAATTTTCAATTATAGTTATTCAAAATTCAAATGATTCATCATAGTAAGACTATTTTTACACTTAACTGTCAAGCTATTGTAACACTCCCCCCTTCATCTTCTATTTTTAACTGCTAAACGACACTAAAGCCCATCAATAACATGATCCACAATAAAGAAGAAGTCAAATTCAGTATCTAGAAGAAACTCTTCCAATTCAAGCAATTCTTTTTGAACAAAAACAACCAAACTTTTAATTGAGCTGACTCACTACTCTCCACAAAGCCACAAGTCAGAAAGAAAAAAAGATAAGTAGTCGAGTTTCAACAACATGAGGCAGAGAATCATCTAATAACAACAATGACACATATAATTGAGAAGAAATGAGGAAAGAAAATGGTAAAAAGTTAACCGCATCAGCAGTGGAATTATCGGACTCCATTTGAGGTCGGAGATTAGCATAAAGCTGTGGGCTACGGTAAATGGAACCAGGTGGGGGAGGTGGAAGGTTGTGAGTATCCATGTAAAAAAGCAGTGCGGAGATGTAAATGAATGGGGCAAAGAGAAAAGCGCCTTGTCTACGAAGAAGAAGAGAGACAAAATGGGAAGCAAGATGCTGGGGAAGGGTTTTGGGGGCGGGAAAACGAGGTGCGGGTTTGGAACGGAGGCGAGGCGAGCGAGAGCGGGGAGATGAAGGTGCTGATGGGCTGCTTGGTCCACTACTCGGTAGCCTATTGTATGCGTGCATGTCTTTTGTCTTGTGCTGTCACATCGTGCATGTATTGGTATAATCGCGGACGGGGATAGATGATGGATTTTGTTTGGGCAACACAGACCTGACTTGAGGAAAAGGATGAGAGTATTTGCGATATCAAGTGACTGCTCAACCCAAAAGCAACACTGAATAATTGGTTGAATACTGAGTGTAATTTTTCTTTCCCTTTCCATTTCCCTTCTCCTATCTCCAATATAAAAAAAGATAAAATATACGAAATACATTTAAATTATACTATTTTTTAAAATTTCACAGCTAAAATATTAAAAATTTGAGAAACGTACCTAAACTATCACTTATTAATTTGAGAAACACATATCTATCTTTTATTTCACTCTCACCATAGTGTGTGTTACAATATCTCGTTTATTTTTAAAAATGTCATATCACACTCTACATGGACAAAGCATTTCACTTTGGCAAAAAATAAATAAATTATAATATTAATTAAAATTAAATATTAAAATATTATTATTTCAAAAAAATTATAAAATAA
>JAABOM020000075.1:15516103-15561363 GCA_011800125.2 Solanum clarkiae
ATCATGGCTAAAGGTAGGAATTTTTGGCTACAATATGAGAATATTTGTGGCAAATACATTAAGTTATAGCTATGAATATTTTTAATTCATAATTAAACATGAGTATTATTGCCCGAATTAATTATAGAACTAGCCACCAAGTATAAATTTTCGTGAAAAATAAATTGAATCGTTTGCTACAGTACTAAACCTCGTGGCTACTGGAGTAAAGATAGCAACAAATTTTGTTTACGTGACACAATGATAACAAATTTGCTAAAAGTATATTTTTCATTGCAAAAAGTTATTTTCGTTAAAGCTATTATTAATTTTTATTTTGTAGCTATAAGTGCAAATCCTTTAGTCACGGATCATGTAAAGTCCATAGCTAATTATTAGCCACGATATATCTTGCTACGAAAGCAAATATTATAGTTAAAACATTTAGCTACGGAAAATTTCTTATTTAGCGACAATGTGTTTTATAACTATAGTTTATTTTCTTGTAGTGAAATATAATATAAACATCATAGTATTTATTTCAAATATGAATGTTATAGTCTCTGTGACTATTCTGATTCTTCTCTTCAGAAATAAATTCAAAGATATTTGAGTTTGATCTTGAATTTCATGGACAAAATATTGACTTGTACTTGAATTCAGGAGTTTGAATGTCACGACCCAATTTAGGATCATGACCGGCGCTAAGGAGAAAGATCCCAAAGCAAGTCTTACTAGAATTCTGCAGAAAATTGGGCAGAGTTTCCTCTGTTTTTAGGCTTATCTAAAATTTTAACTTATCTCAGAATCGACAGCACAACTTCAGAATATTCAAAGCAAGACACCATATAACTTTATAGTCTATTCTCTAAGCACAAGACTAACTCATCTCCAACAACAGGGAGAAACTTAAAATTCATCACACATCTAAGATGATAAAAGAGTTTTCATGGCTCTAACAAAATAAATGACTATGGAGCAACTCTAAGAATTCAAAAAAAAAAGTCCATAACAATGAATAACTCATTTCCCACATGAACAAGTGTGGGACTCACCACGAAATCAACTTGCTATTTTTAGCTAACTAAATCCTTGCCAATATCACCTGCATTCTCTAGAAGAAAAAAAATATAGCCAGAAGTGAGACGGTAGCTCAGTGCGTAATAATAATTACAACAATCATTTTAATAAGGGACAAGTCAGAAAATATGCTAGTATAATCATCAAAATCATGTAATAAATGCTCTTTCAAGATTCAATAGTCAAAATCCATCTTGTTGTCTCATATAAGTAATTCAACATAGCTATTAAGAAATAAACTTGGTAAGCACTTTTATATCGAATCATATACATATACTCGGGAGATTTCCCAAGAATGAATCATGTAATCGGTAATCAATATGTCTATCTTCTTAAAAGAATAGATGGTAACTTGTAACTTTCATATCGGTAAATCTCTTCTGGAGGGATATCAATAATGGTATGCTAGTTCTATCATCCCACTAGCGAGGGCTCTATCTCTAATCGGTAATACAAGGTGCACCACGTTTAACAAACCCGTCGTTAGCTACAAGATTAATCAAGGTCTACACCCATTATAAACTTTTCTTTATAAACTATATAAGCTTTTTCAAAGTAGTACAAGGCATGTAAATCTTGTAATCATATCATGTCAACTTAATAAAAGCACATGTAAAAGTACTTATCTCTCAAGTAAATGCCCAAAAATTATTTAAATAACGGTAATAATCTCAATTATCAATATACTTGTCTTGTAAAAGTAAGATCATCTCAAATAGCTATTTCGGTATCAAATCAAGTAAAAGACTTGTCTCATATGCAACTTCAAATTATTCGGTAACAATTCACTTATAAATCATGTAAAAATCATGAAACTTATAAAACACAAATTGGGGTTAAGATTACTACTCACAGTACTCATGTAGAAGTACCAAACTTGTCACTTCAAGTAATCCATAAGACTTTCTTCAGTCAATCAATAATCATATCATAAAATCACACATTACTTTCTTTGTACAAGCTAAGTTCATACTAACTTTAGAAATTCTCAATCCTTTTTAGGATTTTCTATTTCCTATTCATTGTATCAGCAACAACTGATTTTATTACGGGACAGCTCATGCTGTTCATATCGATCAATTATGCGCCTCTGCATCTAGCATTGGGTAGACCTCATACAATAACTGTCCTAGCTCTACCATATCTTTTGTTTCATTTCTTCTGGAACAATCACAAATACTTTTTTTATTATGGATCTACTACCAGAAATTCAATGCGTAATCTTAGCATTTAATGTGTATTCCTGAATAATCTCATTTTTCAATTATTCAACCATTTCATTTTATCAAGTTCAATGTTAGCCAGATTAGTCAACATTTATCTCTTTCGATGAAACAACAAGATCTTATTTGTAACAAGTTGTTTTGTTGGGTTTTTTATTGATGATATGCAATGTAATACCCAAACCATGAGTAATTCAATTGGTGCAGTAAACTAAATGATTTTTTTTTTTTGCTATCTTAACCATCTTGTTCATT
The DNA here is from genome assembly GCA_011800125.2 of Solanum clarkiae. Taxonomy (NCBI): domain Eukaryota; kingdom Viridiplantae; phylum Streptophyta; class Magnoliopsida; order Solanales; family Solanaceae; genus Solanum; species Solanum clarkiae. Next base: position 15,518,641 of record JAABOM020000075.1, read on the forward strand.
CAAAATTCGATAATCTAAAATTATTCTTGTTGTGCAATTTTCATCCCTTGTCACTAAATTTCAACACTCAAAGTAATTTACCTAGCCTAAGAACTTTTGTAGGACTGCAACCGACTCTAGAAATAAGGATTTACTTCTAATTATGAGAATTTCACAATCTCTTATTTCTTTAACTCATAATTTTTCGTAAACCCTAAACCCCCAATCCATAGCCATGAATACATATTAACTCTATCACAAAGTTTAGAAACTTACCTTCTTTTATACTTCTCTTCATAGTCTCAAATCAAACCTCTTAAATTTTTCTTCTACTTCTTTATTCACTGCTGCAACGAGCAGTTCGTAACTCCCTTTTTAATTTTTTTTCTCAAAGTTTTATGGATTTTGTAATGGGATGCAGCTTTGCTACTAATCCTAATCCTTTCTCCCTTTTAATCTTATTTTAAAAAAATCTAGTCCTTTTTTATAAACTAGTACCTTTTTTTAAGGTGACGTGTGAATGGTCTAAGCCCAATCACCTGATTGTCGTCTATACATATATTTGTCTATTTTTATTGTCAGATGCTTATTTAGCCCATCATTGCTAAAGGACAATTATGTCCCTACTTAAGTGATGAGGGATTATTACATTATTACTGTCTTAAGAAATTGGTCCCCCGAATTTAAACAAGTATGTACCTTCAGTTTGAAATAAGTGAGGATATTTGACTCGCATATCATTTTTGGACTCCCAAGCAGCTTCTTCAATGGAATGATTTCTCCATAAAACCTTTACGGATAAAATTTCTTTTGACCATATCCTTCTTACTTTTCTATCAAGAATAGCCATTAGTTCCTCTTTATACGTCATATTCTTATCAATCTGTATAGTCGGTGTTTTAAGTATGTAAGAGGATTATGGTACATACTTCCTTAGCATAGAGACATAAAACACTGGTTTGATAAAAAGACATCTCATGAGGGAGTGCCAAATGATATGCTACTCCTCCTATTCGCTCAAGTATCTCATATGATCCTATATACCTCGGGCTCAACTTGCCTCTTTTCCCAAATCGCATTACCCCTTTCATAGGAGAGACTCCTAGGAAAACTTTATCACTGACTGCAAACACCAAATCTCTTCTCCTCTTATCAGCATATGACTTTTGTCTGCTTTGAGCGATGAGCAATTTCCATCTGATTAACTGGACCTCGTCTATGACTTCTTGAACCAAGTCTAGTCCTAAAACCTTAGCCTCTCCAACCTCGAACCACCCTATAGGAGAACGACATCGCTTACCATACAAGGCTTTATATGGAGCCATCCATTTGCTAGACTGGAAGCTATTGTTGTAAGCGAATTCAGTTAATGACAAATAGGTATCCCAAGTACCTCCAAAATCAAGAATGCAAGCCCTCTACATATCCTCTAGGATTTGTATAGTACACTCCAACTGCCCATCCGTCTATGGGAGAAACACAGTACTGAGATCTACTCGTGTGCCCAATGCTTCTTGAAAAGATCTCCAAAAGCCTGAAGTAAATTGTGACCCTCTGTCAGATATGATGGATATTGGGAGTCCATGAAGTCGAACAATTTCATTCATAAATATCTAGGCATATTTCACTCCACTGAAAGTAGTCTTTACTAGTAGGAAGTGTGTTGATTTTGTTAATCGATCTACAATCACCTACATAGTCATAACCTCTCAGGGTTCGTGGTATGCCAACCAAAAAATCCATAGTAACTCTTTCCCATTTTCACTCAGGAATATGGATCTCTTGTAGCAATCCCGCGGGTCGTTGATGCTCAGCTTTAACTTGTTGACATGTCAAAAGAACTAGAAACAAAGTTAACAATATCTTTCTTCATACTTTCCCACCAATACTTCTTCAGGTCGTGGTACATTTTTTTGGAACCAGGGTGTATAGTATATACGGAGTTGTGAGCTTCCTCGAGAATGACTCGTCTTAGCCCAGCTATGTCTGGTACATATAATCGATCACCTAATCGAAGCATACCATCACCATCGATAATTATTTTCTTACTTTCAACCACTGTAGCTTCATCTCGATATTTATGAAGCTGCTCATCCTCATATTAAATAGCTTTTATGCGCTTTGCTAATGTCTCTGAATTTCCTTTACTAAGCTTGATACCTACACCCTCAAGTTTATACATATCTTTCGCTAATTGCCTCTTTTCAGGAGCTATATATGCTAAATTGCCCATAGATTTTCTGCTCAGTGCATCGGCCATAACATTGGCTTTTTCAGGATGATATAGAATAATGCAATCATAATCCTTCAGTAACTCCATCCACCATCATTGTCGAAGGTTGAGATCTCTTTATTGAAAAATATACATTAAGCTCTTATGGTCAATATATATCTCACAAGTTTCACCATATAGACAATGCCTCCAAATTTTAAGAGCAAATATCACAGCGACCATCTCCAAATCATATGTAAGATAGTTCTGCTCGTGCATCTTCAACTATCTTGAAGATTAGGCGATAATGCAACCATTTTGCATAAGAACACATCCTAAGCCCTCCCTAGAAGCATCATAAAACACTGTGAGTCCTTCGGAACCTGACGGTAAGGCTAGTATTGGTATTGTTGTCAAGCATATTTTGAGTTTTTCATAGCTCTGCTCACATTCTTTTGTCCACTAAAACTTTACCTTTTCCTATGTTAGCTTGGTCAAAGGGGCAACTATTTGGGAAAAATCCTGCACAAAATACCTATAATAACTTGCCAAACCCAAAATGCTGCGAATCTCTGTAGGTGAGGTAGGTCTTAGCCATTTTTGCACGGCTTCTACCTTTCTGGAATCCACCGTAATTCTATCTTCAGATACAACATGCCCCAGAAATGCTACTGAGTCTAGCCAAAATTCACACTTTGAGAACTTAGCATATAGCTTATGTTCTCGCAATGTTTGCAACATAGTTTCCAGATGATTCTTGTGTTCTTCTTAGCTAAGGGAATATATCAGAATATCATCAATAAAAACTATCACGAACTTATCCAAGAAGGGCCTAAACACCCTATTGATTACGTCTATGAATGCAGTTGGAGCATCGGTCAGTCCAAAAGGCAAAATAAGAAACTCATAATGCCCATATCGAGTTCTGAATGTTTTCTATCTTCCTCCTTAATTAGAAGTTGATGATAATCGGATCGAAGATCTATCTTTGAAAAGTGGGCAGCTCCCTGCAATTGATCAAAAAAGATCCTTTATACGGGTAAAGGATACTTCTTACATATTGTTACCTTATTCAGCTGCCTACAGTCGATGCACATTCTTAAAGATCCATCTTTCTTCTTTATGAACAATACTAGTGTGCTCCATGGGGATATAATAGCTCGGATGAAGCTCTTTTCGAGCAAATCCTGCAATTGTTGCTTTAGCTCCTTTAACTCTGCTGGCGCCATATGATATAGAGGTATAGATATTGGCAATGTGTCAGGAGACAAACTAATACCAAAGTCTATTTCTCGTACAGGAGGTAATCTTGGCAAATCCTCAGGGAATACATCATAAAATTCATTCACCACTGGTATCTTTTCCAAGCTAAGAGTTTCTTCTTTAGTATCCCTTACCATAGCTAAGAGATCCGTGCAGCCTTTACTGAGTAATTTTTGAGCCTTAATAAGAGATATAACCTTACTAACCTCTGGGACTTCACCTCCTTTTAGTATGAAGATAGGCTCATTTGGAATCTCAAATCTGACAATTTTCGCATGACAATCTACTATAGCATAGCAAGGACATAACCAATCCATGCCCATCAACACATCAAAGTCAATCATGTCAAGTACAATTAAGTTAGATAGAGCGTCTCTAACCTCAACTCTAATTTGATAATCACGATAGACATATTCAACTAATAGAGAATCTCCCGCAGGAGTAGCAACAAGGAAAGGATGACTCAGCATATCTGGCTGTCGAGCAAACCTCAAAGCAAAGTATGAGGGAACATAGGAGTGGGTATATCCTGGATCAATCAAAGCATATGCATCAAATGAACAAACTAAAATAGTACCTGCAACCACTACATTGGAGCCCTGAACATCTTGTCTAGTAAACCCAAAAACTCTTGACTGGCGTCTACCCACATTTCACTGTCCTTGATTCCCAACAACATGATCTCCAACACCTCGATGTCTATTTCCTATGCTAGTAGTACCTAAACAATTACGAGTAGTCTAAGTAGGTGTAGTCATCTGAGTGGAGTTCTGGTTTGAGTTTTTCGGAGGTAGAGGACAATCTCTAAGTCGATACTTTAACTGACAACATCGAAAGAACCCTCCAGTCAAAAGACAATACTGGCCTGCATGTGATCTACCACAAGTCTGGCATGATAGAGTAGTAGCATACATTTGACCAGAATATCGATGTCCCTGTGATGACGGTTGTCCCTGATGTGGTTTGGATGTGGATTGTGAAACTGTATCAATCCCTGCCTGAGAGCATTGATGTTGTCTTCCCTGACTTCCTACTTGGCCATTTGCACCATAGTCACCGCCAAAAGATCCCCCTGTCTTGGCCTTCTTTCGGGCATCAAAGGTTGCATGTTCCTCACGACCTTTGTTTTCAATCTTCCTTGAATCAAGTGACTCTGAATATGTCAACTTCTTCGTATTTAGTATATAGATAAGCAAGCAGTCCATTGACAAATCTTTGAGCTCTAGCTTCTTCAGTTGGCACTAAGCAAGGAGCATATCTGGCCAATTTACAGAATTTGGTGTTATAGGTTGACACATCCATATCCAGAGTATGTACTAATCTCTCAAATTGACTTGCATATTTTTGCCTCTAACTTTCAGGAAGGAAGTGATCCATGAATAATTTAGTGAACTCATCCCAATTTAGTAGTGTTGCTCCCGCAGACTGGCCTAGAAATAAGATTTCATACCATGTGTTCACCATATCTTCTAGTTTGTACGCTACAAGCTCCACAGCCCTCTCACTAGAACATCCTAACACCCGTAACGCCTTGAAAGTGCCATCTAAGAAACTTTGCAGATTAGCCAAACTGTCAGAACCTGTGAATTTTGGTGATTTTAACTTCACGAATTCTTGCAATGATACCTCTTTATTCCCAAAATCATAAGTCTTTAAGGGCGTCTGAGGTGGTGCCTATATCTGAGCAGATACAATAATATGCTGGCCTATCCTCTCTTTTCTGTCCATTCGATCAACCAACCCCTCTATAACTTTCTGCATGGAGGTCAGTGTTATCATAGTAGCATCATCTTGTGATGGAGGACGTGGAGTTGTACCATTTCAGGAGTGGTCTCTCTTGTAGTCCTCGAAGTTGCGTTGCGATTTCCTGTGGTGGCACTACGAACCCTACCTCAACCATCTCTACAAGCTCCACCCCTTACCCTAGTTGACGAAGTTGGATGCCTAGTAGAGGTGTCATTTGATGCTTGAGGAACACCTATCGTAGCTCTGTCATTAGATAATCGAGTTTGAACCATCTGATAAAAAAAACAAATATTGTTAGATTCAAATTTCCCTAACGTGATACACATAAGTAGGAACAAGAAAGAAGGACAAGAAACATCCTATCACATTCTCATATAATTTTAATTATAGAAATGGCCAACTACATAACTATAATTGAGATTGTACTACTAACGTGTGCTCCATAGTCATAGGAATAACCTAGGCTCTAATACCAACTTCGTCACGACCCAATTAAGGATCGTGACTGGCGCTAAGGGGAAAGATTCCAAAGCAAGCCTAACTAGAATTCTGCAGAAAATCGAGCAAAGTTTCCTCTATTTTTAGGCCTATTCAAAATTTTAACCTGTTTCAGAATCAACAACATAGCTTCAGAATATTTAAACCAAGATACCGTTTAACTTTTCAGTCTATCCTCTAAGCAAAAGACTAACTCATTTCAAATAACAAGGAGAAACTCAAAATTCATCACACATCTAAGATGGCAAAAGAGTTTTCATGGCTCTAATAAATAAATGACTATGGAGCGACTCTAAGAATTAAAAAAAAAAAAAAAAAAGGTCCATAACAATGAATAACTTGTTTCCCACGCAAACAAGTGTGGGACTCACCACAGAATCAACTTGCTACTTTTAGCTAACTAAATCCTCGCCAATATCACCTGTATTCTCTAGAAGAAAAAAATATATTCAGGAGTGAGACGCCAGCTCAGTGAGTAATAATAATAACCACAACCGTTTTAATAAGGGACAAGTCAGAAAATATGCTAGTATAATCATCAAAATTATGTAATAAATGCTCTTTCAAGATTCAATAGTCAAAATCCATCTTATTGTCTCATATAAGTAATTCAACTTAGCTATTCAGAAATAAACTCGGTAAACACTTTCATATCGAATAATATACATATATTCGGGAGGTTTTCCAAGAATAAATAATGTAAGCGGTAATTGGTATGTCTATCTTCTTAAAAGAATAGATGGTAAATTGTAACTTTCATATAGGTAAATCCCTCCTCGAGGGATATCGGTAACGATATGCTAGTTCTACCTTCCCACTAGCAAGGGCTCTATTTGTAATCGGTAATACAAGGTGCACAAAGTCTAATGAACCCACAATTAGCTATGGGATTCATCGAGGTCTACTCCCAATTAAAAACTTTTCTTTATAAACCATGTAAGTTTTTTCAAAGTAGTACAAGACATGTAAATCTTGTAATCATATCATATCAACTTAATAAAAGCACATCTAAAAGTACTTGTCTCTCAAGTAAATGCCTAAAAATCATTTAAACAATGGCAATAATATCAATTGTCAATATACTTGTCTTGTAAAAGTAAGATCATCTCAAATAGCTATTTCGGTATCAAATCAAGTAAAAGACTTGTCCCATATGCAAATTCAAATCATTCGATAACAATTCACTTATAAATCATGTAAAAATAATGAAACTTATAAAACACAAATTGAGATTAAGATTACTACTCATAGTACTCATGTAAAAGTACCAAACTTGTCACCTCAAGCAATCCGCAGGACTTCCTTCGGTCAATCTATAATCGTATCATAAAATCTCACGTTACTTTCTTTGTTTAAGCTAAGTTCATACTAACTTTAGAAATTCTCAATCCCTTTTAGGATTTTCTAATTTCTATCCATTTAATGATATACGATGCAAAACCCAAACCATGAGTAATCCAATTGGTGTAATAAACTAATGACTTTTATTTTTAGCTATCTTAACCATCATGTTCAACCAAAATCCGATAATCTAAAAATATTCTTGTTGTGCAATTTTCACCCCTTGTCACTAAATTTCAACACCCAAAGTAATTTATCTAGCCTAAGAACTTTCGTAAGGCTGTAGCCGACTCTAGAAATAAGGATTTACTTCTAATTATGAGAATTTCACAATCTCTTATCTTTTTAACTCATAATGTTTCTTAAACCCTTAACCCCCAATTCATAGCCATGAATACATATTAACTCTATCACAGAGTATAGACACATACCTTCTTTTATACTTCTCTTCTGAGTCTCAAATCAAAGCTCTTAAATTTTTCTTCTTCTTCTCCATTCACTGCTACAGCGAGCAGTTTACTACTCCCTCTTTAATTTTTTTTTCTAACGATTTTGTGGGTTTTCTAATGGGATGCAGCTTTTCTGCTAATCCCAACCCTTTTTTCCTTTTAATCTTTTTTTAAAAAAAATCTAGTCCTTTTTTTGTTAAACTACTCCCTCTTTTTTTTTAAGGTGACGTGTGAATGGGCTAAGCCCAACTACCTGATTGTCCTCTATACATATATTTATCTATTTTTGTTGTCAAATGCTTATTTAGCCCATTATAACTAAAGGACAATTATGTCCCTACTTAAGTGATGAGAGGTTATTACATTGAAGCTATATCTTGACTTATTCTAAAATTTGAGGGCCTAAAACTTGATTATGAATTTGGTAGTCTTGATATTGACTTGTATTTGAATTTGATTGCCTCAACTTATAATATATAGAGAAAACTGTGGTATCTATTTCTAGTTCTTGAAATTCTGGAGTCATTTTAAAATTATGACACTCCTATCTATGATTATAAGATGGAAGAATTGTGGTAAGGATGAACTCTTTCACCAATCAAACTTAAACGATATGAAGATAGTTGACTAGCCATAACATTTTACTTGTATATACATATCTCACATTGTCATTAGCCTTTAATTTGACAGGACATCTTGTGTCATTTTTAACATTCGATATGATTCTATTGACTTTCTTATTTTACGATGTGTGTCACATCATTTGATACATGTCACCAATTTGTACCTCTAGGATAAGATGATATGCATCTTGAGGTTGGTAATCTTGGACTCATCATTTGTAGCACAATTTTAGGGAAACATATATAGATATGTTATATTTGAAAAATAGTTACCATCCATTGTGATAATAAACTTTTTTGTTTAAAACTGATAATAATTTTAATACAAATCACAAAGAATTATTTATAAAACATAGATACAAGTTCCATTGATGAATGACGTCACTACAAAAAAATACTAGATTTGTGAAGGTTTAATAGCGAGGGTTATAATAACCTCCATAAAATTACATCAAATATGGAGTTATTTTAGCCTCCACTAATTTTTATTAAATTGTGGCTGTAAGATCTCTGTATATCTTAATAATGTTTTTTTAAAAAAAAATATTAGTGTCAGTAAAACTCATCCTCACTAAAAAATTAGTGGAATTAAATTTTAATTCCTTTTTTACTTTTAATACTTATTCCCAAACAAAAATTAGTGGCAATATATTCACCAGACCTTTCCTCTCTCTCATTCTCTAGAACTTTCCTCTCTTATTCTCTTCAATGAAGCTTTTTAAAGGCAACAAATATTATTTCTGATGGCAACACATGTTCTGATTTCTACGATAAAGCTTAATATTTTGTTTATTTAGCTACAAAAATTGATTGGGCGTAAAACTTTGACTCGAGTATTGCTTTTTCCATTTATCTCTTTTCACAGAATTGGTTAGCTCAAATTTTTTCAAGTTTTGACATACAAATCTACTGATCTAAGATCTTCTGTCTGATTCTTTGATTTTGTATTCAAATTTTAATTTCAATCTTTTTTCATCTTACATATGAATTTTAAATTTATTTCTTGTGCTTATTTATATTTTTCCCTCACTTATTCTAGGAGTACTGATTTGTTCTGAATATATTTAGCTGAAATTTGTTTTTATTTTTATTTTATTGATGGATTTTGAGAGTAGTTTTGAAGTGAGGTTCTGTAATCCTAACCTTTTTAGTCACTTGGTGTTAAAAAATTAAAAGTGATTTTGTTTGATGGTTATCCTGCATATTTGACCCAGAACAGTAATTTTAAACCTAGTTAATTGAAATCTAGTATTCTTCACTCAGACTTTCTCCGTGAATTTGTTTTTAAATTCTAATCTGTTAGTATTTTATTGGCTTATAAACCTATGTATAGCATTCACATCTAAATCGCATAACTATAAATTATGGGTAATTGCAGGTCAGTTGTCTTTCATGCTTAGATAGCTATAGGAAATTTTTTGTTTTGTTTGGACTATGGAGTTTCTAAATTCAATTAATAAATTTGGGATCCATTTGATTGTTTACATTATTATACCTACTATATTTGTTTTAGATATATTTACTGTCTTTCTGTTTTTCTTAATATGTACTTATTGTCTTTCTTTCCACTGTGTTGTATGTTCTTATTGCATTTACAACAATTTTTCTTTCCACGACATTGTATATAGCTACTGTCTTTCTTTCTCACTTCTTACATTTGCAATAACACTTCTACTTTTATCAGGGGTCTATATTTTATTCAAAATTTATCAGTTTCACTTTTAAAATGGATAAATCTTGGATTGAAATACTTAGAACCACGACTAAATATTTGATTGGGTTGTAACAGTTTCTAAATTTTGCATTTATGAATGGAGCTATAGAAGATAGAATAAAATGTTCTTGTCCTAAATTTTAGGGAAACATACATAGATATATTATATTTAGAAAATATTTACTATCCATAGTAATAATAATTTTTTTCATTTAACACTTAAAATACATTTTTAATACATATCACATAGAATTATTTATAAAACATATATACAAGTTCTATTTATGAATAGCACATTTATCACATACTTAAAATATTGTGTCAATTTATTATCAAACAAGCATAATATATTTTTAAACACTTATAATACATTTATATTACATGCATAATTCATTTTTAATACAAGTATAAATTTATCATAGCATTGGTATATATAACCATAAATGGTAATAAATTTTAAAAAGAAACCTCGCTTTATTTATTAAAAAGTAATTACCCATAATTTTTTTTAACAATTTCATAGACTAGCCCAATGAAATTGGACCATTAATTCTCTATTTAGTTGACTTAAATAATAAACTCAAAGATATTATTTAGATTAAAATGATTTGAATGTAATATAATCCAATATTCTTGAGCATTTAAATTGCATTTTCCATTGATTCATAATCCACTTATACGATCATAGATGATCTAAACTTTCGAATCATTTAACTATGAAACGAATCATTACTGTGGTCTGTGTAATTAATTTGCACTTTATTTGTGTAAAGAAACAAATGTACACTGCTGATTGACACGTGGCAAGTGCAAGAATAGCCAATTTCGGGATCATCTTCATTTATAGTGCATAAGATTTGCTTGTCTGACAGTTTAAAATGCACACATGGTCCAAGTATTAAAAATTCACTTCTGAATTTGGACAAGCAAACTTGTTAAGCCAGCCTAGTCGTCATTAGAGTGTTGGACTTTTCATAGTTATTTTTGTGGGAAAAAAAATAGCTCTATGTTAAAGGGAATCTTTGCTAGGACCTCCTGACTAGAAACACAAGGAATTAAAATTTTGGAGCAGGTAGAGGTATCATGGTTTTCAAAATTTTTATACGTTCATGTTGAAAAATTTTCTAATTGAGCATCCAAAGTTATAGCTGTATCAACCATCCTTATTGAAGAATATTGTATTTTTTAAAGTGAGTTTTCGGCACGAAAATGAATATCAATGCGGATTTAAAAAAAAAAGTAATAATGTCAAAAACATATCTAAACTTTTTTTTTTTTAATTTCATATCTAAACTATTGAAAATGTCATATTCCTATCTAAATTATCACTTATTAGTTTGAAAAATACACCTTATAGTGTGTGTAATAAGCTCTTTCTTTTATTAAAAAAAACATACTACATGATATTATACATGGATAAAATATTCCACTTTGATAAAATTTAAATAAATAAAAATATTAATTAAAAATTAAGATTAAAGTATCACTATTCCCTCCCTCCCCTACCCAAAAAAAAATAAAATTAAATTAAAAATATTTTTTTTACCTCACTCTACTACCTCCTCCCGCAACACTACCATGCCCTAATATTTTAAAAATTTTTTGTAAAAGCTTTTTGAAAAAGCTTACTTCAACCTCCCACTTCCCCTCCCTGATCACCCATTAATTATCAAAAAAAATTTAAATAGGTTTTATTAAGAAAAAAATTTTTACCCTACCCAATCTAATCCTCCACTCTCAATTTATTTATTTATTTATTTATACTTTTTATTTTGTGTTAGATATACCCATATGTTTATGTTTTTTCAATTTGTGTGGCGAATATAATAGAAATGAATATTTTATTTTTAAAAAAATTTTGAGGCAAGTAAAAGATATTTTTCTAATGTGTATATATATAACACAAAATAAAAAATAAAAATGGAGAGTTAGATGAGTTGGAGTGAGACTTTTTTTAAAAATAATATCTAAATATTTTGGAAGGGCAAAAAAGAATTGTGTGTGGGGGTTGGGGTTGGGGGATTAATCGTAAGAAATGATGAAGTGAAGTAACAAAATATTTTAAATTTTATTATTTTTTTAAAAAAATTCAATAGTGAATTTTTAGTGTTGAATTAATTTTTAACTACTATTAATAATTTGTTTAATTTTTAATAAAGGTAGAAATATTTTGTTTATTTGGAGTGTTATGTGACTCCACTTGTGATATTTTATTGAGTATATTGTTATCGTTGTTGTTGTTGGAATGTCATGTGATAATTTTTTGTAATAAAAAAGAATTTACTATACTTTCCCCATCAAAAGAGTGTAAATAAAAAATAAAAATATATTTCTCGAACTAATTAACGATAGTTTAAATATAAAAACTGCTAACATTGACTGATCGCTCGTCGCCTCCTGTATCTATTTTGTCAATGAATAAGCATGTGACATCACAAGTCAGAACAGACGAAGACGTATCTCAGTGACTTGAAATTTTATATATCAATTTAGTTGTCCTAAACAAAGTAGTGTTAATTTAATACCACTAGGATCCTTTGATTTCTCCGACAAGTATCTATACCTTATTGATGATTATATCAAATCGTACTTCTTTAATAATCCTTTAGGTCAATTTTGTCGTTTCTAATCTTTTCAGTTTTTAGATTTTTTTTTATAACAATTCCAAGGGCTAAGATTAATAGTTCAATCGTCAGTCGATTGTTTGGATTCTTTGCTATTCTTTGTAATTTGGAGCTCTTGAAATTTGAATAGTTGACTTTGGTCGAAACTCTTAAAAGACAACTTCAAAATACAATTTTAACGATTCCATCAGCTCTGGAAGAGCATCTTATGTTAACGGCATGGTCATCTCGAATTCCGAGGCTTTTGGTTCAAACTTGTGCCATTAGGCATTTTAGGTTTTAAGTTTTAGCCTTAGTTTGACCTTAGTCAACATTCTTGGTAAACAGCTCGGTTGAAAATTTTGTCAGCACAATTAGTTTCAAAATATCAAGTTTGGTCTAGGATGACTTTTTGTGCGGGTTTTGAGGATTTTATTCTCATTCCGAGCCAACTGTGTGGAAGTTGGCTTAAGATGGCGCTTAGGTGAGGGACTTTTTGTTGAGATGACCTCGATTAAATATTTTCACATCATTATTTAGTCCAAAATATTGAATTTATTGGGGATATTATAAATGATCGATTTTTATCGGGTCCCGAATAAATTTTGAGAGACTGTTTGAAAACTTTGAAAGTAGCAAAGTTTAATTCTATTGGTGCAGACCTTTAGCGACCAAAAAAAAAAGGCTTTTAGCAATGGGAAATGACATTTAGCAATGAGATTGTCAAGTTACAAATCTCGAATTTTCAGTTTTCTTCTCTATTTTTAAATTATAATATCTTGAGTTAGAAAACTCTATTTTGGGTGATTAAAATTTCAATGTATATGTTGTTATCAGAGAGGTGCAAGGTGATGTGTCGCCTACTGATGACATTTTTAATGCCCAAAACAGTGAATTATTACAAATTCCAAATGTGCTTTATAAATATAATGTGTGGTTTTGTTCATGTTGCAGGAAAATTAATTAAGGAATAAGTTGGATGTTTGATAAGCTTCATGTTGAAATCGACTACAAGTGTGGAATAGCGAGGTCCTCCGCGGACTATGAACTACTTCACGCCTCGTGGAAGAAAACTATTGGAAGTATGAGAAGTTGATGTTAGCAGATGTTGTTGAAGTAAATCTCCACGACAACCTTCATGGTTCATGGAGATATATACGAGTTGTCAAAGCTGGTTGTTACAAGGTTGTGCCACTAACAAGAAGCTAAGAAATTATGGTGCGAAAGATAAGACCATGAAGCAACACCACGGGGCATGGAGGGTCACATAGCGTGAACAATGCATGTGAACTAGAGCTGGATTAGTTTTCTACTTTGTTTAGGACTAGATTTTGTACTCCTATAAATACCTAAACTCATTTTATTTTAAGGGTAAAGTAGTTAATTATTTTTCAAGCATATTGGAATAGTGGGAAACATAGCTTCGACTACTTTTGAGAATAGAATCGTGAAATACAAGATTCATGATTTATTTCTCCATTAATGTAACAAGTACTTGCTTCGTTACCTATGATTATAAATATCTAAACCCTAATCATTAGGGTTGTGGAAATCATGACAAAATAACAACATAGGCAAACATGTGGCATGATCATCATTCTTTGTTGAGCATGCACTATAATTTCTTTCATCTTGATTTCTTTATGACAAGTACACACATTAAAACCTACTTATATTTATTGCTTACTCGATAGTAGGATCGTGATTAGAAAAAGAAAATTAAAACAGAGATTTGGAGAACAAAATTTTGCCTAAGAACTTGAGCCCGAAAGAGGATGATTTTCTAAGATAAAAAACAATGTTTAGTTAGGTGTTGATGTGAGGCTAAAACGAAATATATTTAATCATTACTTACCTCATATTTGATCTTTTATTTATCTTTTTTAGCATAAATTTTATGAATTATGCTAAATTATGTATTTTATTTGTAGGATTAAACTGACGTGAAGATAAAAGAAATTTGGAGTTAAAATGAATTAAAATGTAATGACCCTTTAAGTTATTTTTGTATTTCTGCTTATTTTGCATCATTTAGAGCATTTCTATAGCAACCTCAAATTATTTGTCACTTACTAGCACTGATAGTTCGATTGTTTGTTGCTCGTTTGAAAGTTATGCAGTTTTTCATATTAGGAGGTATGTTAAAGTTGAAAAATGAGTTGAGCAGTAAAGTCTGAGTAAATGGCATCAAAACTAATTCTAACAGACCCATCAGCTCTGGAATGACCAAATTAGGTTAGAAGCATGGTCAGCTAGAGTATTAAGAGTTTCGGTGTTAGTTTATATCGTATTTTGCATTTTAGCCTTCAAAATAGGCCAATAGTTAACTTTGGTCAACATTCTTGGAAAATGTCTGAGAATGAAAATTTTGACAGCACGGTTAGCTCCAGAACATTGAGTTTGGTCTATAACAACCTTTCATTCGGTTCTTGAAGCTTTTGGGTATGTTTTGGACCCCTCAGTGAAAATTTAGTAACTATGAAATTAAGAAGTCGGACACATATTTGATCAAAACATCCTCGTATGAGAACTCTGGATGCGCCATTGGATTCAGAATGTCAAATTTTGTATGGTTACATAGTTTGTTTGCATAGATCAAACTCTAAACGAGTCTTGGACATCTCTTCCAAGAAAATGCAAATTGTTGAAATCCAGTCCAGGACCCAACACTTCGTGTTTATGGAGGTGGTTCCATCACGGAGGCCTAGTAATCTATGCTCTGCATTTATGGTTCCTGGGACACATTGTGCTTTGATGTCTCCCAAGCTACACTACCTTTTTTAAGTTTTAAGCAATTGTTGTCAAGATATATAACCTAATCAAGGTTAGGGTCGAATTCCTAGGGAATATTGTAGACTTTCGGAGTAATTGCAAGCAAGTCAAGTGAATTAACCTACTTATCTCCCGAAGGGTGGGGGAGATTTGTAATTGCATGAAAGTAACTTAAACTAGCACAAGTCTTGTGAAACCAGTGAGAGAAGTAACTAGAGTATTGTGTTCCCCTTGACTCCCTAACTTGATATTATCAGATAATTGTAATTTTCTAATGTGTAACTTGCAGAACGATAAGTTAAGTTTACCAAACCCTTTGATCTAGGCGAGAGTTTAATTTTACTATGTGATTTGATCCATCCTACAGTGTGATATTACTAACTCTTACCTATTGTTCTAGTACAACCTCCCTTGATTCAGTTCGGTTGATTAGACGAGAGGGATCATATTGAATCCTGTTAATTAATCTCTTTTCCCATTCATTACTACAGGATTATGGGCTATACAAACTTCTACAGCCCATGCTTGGGCTTCATCCTTTATTCTTCAAAAATCTGTTCTCACTTCTACGAGACCTCTTTACGGGAGGTATTCATACTTACGGCTAGTATAGGGCTTTTTCCGACAGCTTTTTAGAAACTTGTCCAATTCTGATCCTCAAGGAACGAAATCTAATCTACAACTCGTATAATATTTCACGGCTCGTCTAACAGTTCGTAGATACAATTTCAGAAATATATGCCCTTTACTGGATCTCAACCCCGAAACCATTCTACGACTTCTGAAAGTATCCATGGCTCATAAAATGCTTCGTACTTCTTCAAAAATTCAGCATCTGCAACATTTTGCCCAAAATCATGCTAAATTTTGAATCTTGAAAAATAAACATTAAAACACATCAAACCCACTAACATTGCTTTGAGAACACATAAAATTTCAAGTTTTAAGCATCAAAAGTGTTGTATTTTGACAACACATCAACATCCTCAACTTAAAATTGTTGCTTGTCCTCAAGCGATGGACTCAATCTACATTAGCAGTAATGTAACACACAGACCTCAATCTAATGGTATACATCATCTCCAAATCAAGCACAATACCCATAATAACTCATCAATGAATACCAGATAGACATCAAAAAAATCCAATGCAGATCAATATATGTGATAGTGCAAATATGACAAATAAGGTAACCATAGATAAGCAATAATCATTGAAATAGCTAGAATCAACAGAGTAATGCAAGTGTCATTACAAAAAGAAGTCTTATATCTCACTCATGATAGTATTTCGGATTCGATGCTTAGGACTATATAAAATCATTCACACTCACAATAGATATTTAAATGTTGCACTCAATACTATATGCTTGCCCCTATACTCACAACTATGACCTTCGACTACATGGACTAGGATCACTATAAGACTTTCTTGGCTTGTAGCATAGGCTCAGGGGGCTTTGGTATGATGTATTGGGAACATAGTGAGTAATGGCCTTCCTTGACACTTTGTTATTCTACACTTTTGCCCTACCAACATTGTCGTTTTTCAACTCATACTCCGTTTCTCCTATTTTAAACTTTTCTGGGCGTCTTACTCTCATTTGTAGGTCATTGCTTTATATTTCACATTCTTTCTCTTTTTAGCTCATTATTTAGGCATCTATTTATTTTTCTTGCACCCATAGCACCTTTTTTTTATGTACCACTAGTTTCCACCCTATTTAATGTGATTACCCTTACACCAGCCACCCTTAACTTGGATTTCTGGTCTAAGTTGAGGTGCACAATATCTAAAACTATGAATCAGGGTCACTCTCGGTAGCCTCACTCATCTTAAGGTTTTTGCCTCAGTCAAGGTGTAATATTCAAGGAAGGACCAGGGCCAATTTCAGGATTTCACATTCAACAAAGCTAGGTTACTTAAGTTTTTACAAAGAAAAGGGTACATGCAAAGCTTAAATAGTGAGATTAAAGGATACATTAAACATTTGGGTGATCATTTAGTCCAAGTGGACTAATATGAACAACGGCTTAAGATCTTTTCCTAACCAACTAACATATAGTCTACGATAGACTAATAGGGCAAGTTCTAAATTAAAACACATTATAAGAATTAAGTAAAGAAAGAAGAACTGTACACTATCAACATAAACATTCAGATTGTGCTTTTCATCAAAATTAAACCTCACTTATCAGAACAAGTATTGTCAAACATCAAACTCACATGGTTGTTATCAAGACTACCTAATAAAAATTTGATGGGTATCATTTTTTCACAAAAAACTAACATATGTGATAGACTTTAGCACTTTATGCTACTAACACTACCTACACATCCTAAACGTGCTAGTTTAACAGAAAATAAATGTCCTTAGGAAAGAACATAGGCAAGAAATTTCCTTGGACTCAAAATTTAGGATAGTTAAAGGCCATAGATACTTAGACTTCATAAGGTCTAGAACTAGCCACACTTCATCAAAAAAAGTTTGTATTGTCGTCAGTGCACAAAATATAATAATATCAGAGCATAGGGGTCAAAAGAAATACCTGGACGCCTAAGCGTCAGTCTCCACCTTCGGTTGCCTCCTAAGCAACGCCTAATTTATTATCCCTGCACAACTTAGACCACTTGGGTAGTTAGACTTCACCAAGTGTCCATGCTTCCACTGTCTTCACTTCTTTAACATTGCCAAGATGTAATTAGACTCTTTGGCCATTTACTTTGAATTTTTCGTCATTCTTCTTTTCCAACTCAAACACCCTATGGTTGAAATCATGTGATACTCTGAAAGGCCCCAACTATCTGGACTTAGAGTTACTCAGGGAACAATTTCAATTTGGAATTGTGTAGTAACGCCAAATCCCTTGGTGCAAACTAGCGATTTTTAATACAACAATTATGTTGCAACTTTATTCTTTGCTTATACAGGGTTGAGCTCACATATGCCTTCAAACGGAACTCGTCAAGCTCGTTGAGTTGGCTCAGTCCTTGAGTTTGTCGCATTATTCTAGTCCAAATTCAAATTTTTGAGCACCTACACTACCTCGTGCTCAAGCTCCACCGATAAGTGACTGGCTTTACCAAAGACAAGTTGGTAAGGAGACATATCTATAGGAGTCTTAATGCAATCTGGTATGCACATAATGCATCATCAAGCATGAACATAGCATCCTTCTCAAGTAGTTTGCACAAGGGGGTGTGCAACCGTTGAGAAATCCTTTATAAAGTGCATGTAAAATCCTGCATGACCTAGAAAACTTCTCACACCCTTGATCGAGATGGGTGGAAGAAGCTTCTAAATCACCTCTATTTTAGCTCTATCCACCTCAATGCGTTTGATGGAGAATTTGTGCCCCAACACAATGCCTTTCTTCACCATGAAGTGACACTTTTCCCAATAGAACCAAATGACATTCTTCACATCTGTGAAGCACCACATGCATATTCTTCAAGCAGTCTTCGAATGAGTCATCAACCACACTAAAGTCATCCATAAATACCTCGATAGTGTCTTTTATCATATCTGAGAAGATGGACATCATGCATCTCTAGAATGTTACTAGTGTATTATACAACCCAAATGACATTCTTTTAAATGCAAAGGTGCCATTGGGACATGTGAATATTGATTTCTTTTGGTTTTTGGGAGAAATAGAGACCTGATTGTAGCCTAAGCAATCATCAAGAAAGAAATACCAGCCCTTTCTTGCCAAGCAGTCTAGCATCTGGTCCATGAATGATATAGGGAAGTGTTCCTTTTTAGCTATTGCATTGAGGATCCTATAGTCCATGCACACCCTCCAACTTGTAATTAGCCACATGAGGATCAACTTATTGCTAGCATTTGGGACCATAGTGATATCTCCCTTCTTTGGAACACACTGGATTGGGCTCACGTATTCACTATCAGCGATTGGATATATCACACTTGCGTCCAACCACTTGATGATTTCTTTGCACATAACCTCTTGTATGGGTAGGTTAAGATGCCTTTGATGTTTAATACTCGATTTATAGTCCTTGACTAGCTGAATTTTATGAGTGCACACCCCAGGGAGTGCCAATGATGTCAGCAATTGTCCATTCGAGAGCCTTTTTAAACTGCTTGAGCACGACAATTAATGCATTCACCTGTTCGTTATTAAGATCTGCAATAGCAATGACAGGCAAAGTGTTGTAAGCACCAAAATGATGCATATATCAGATAGAAAGAAAGAGCCTTCAATTCCAACACTGATGACTCCTCAATAGATGGTCTAGTGGATGGTGACTCTTGATTTTTCAAGTCCAATTTGAATTTAGCTTGGCCTCTTGTGAAACCAGATACCCCCAGGGCTTTTACTGTCTCCTCATAGTTTAGGATGCCGTTACTCTCAAAATTTTTTAACATTGTCTCCAGAGAGTCAACACCTAGTCTTTCTTCAATTGGTACCTCTGGTTTCACCTCATCAACACTCTTAATGACAGAGACTACCTTAAAATCATTGTTCTTAGTTGTATGCTGGTAGACGTTGAAGATGAACACATCATTACCCAATATGAACTTGAGTTGACCCAACTCCATGTCCATTAGTGCTCGTCTAGTGGCTAAGAAGGGCCTCCCCAAGATGATTGGGACTTCAAAGTCAACCTCACAATCAAAGATCATAAAGTCTGCGGGAAATATGAATTTTTCCACTTTGATGAGGACGTCATATAATATCCCCATAGTCTTTGATTATCTTCAACCTCCAATAAGAAAGCGGTCATTTTCAGCAAATAACCTAACAGAGGGTTAGGGTCGAATCCATAGGGAATATAGGGCTTGACTATAAAATTTCACTACCAATCATTTCAAACATTCATAACTACAATCTCTAAATTGGGAGGGAGGGTTATGATTCAAAAACAAAATAAAATAAACGCTAAACTATAACGCTATATGGGGTGGAGTGTTGGCCAATTAAAAATGCATATGTTCAGAAGATGCATGTCACAGATATGAGGATGCTGAGATGGATGTGTGGTCACACCAGAAGTGACAAGGTTAGGAATAAGACCATTCGGGAGAAACTAGAGGTGGCCTCGGTGGCCGAAAAGATGAGGAAAGCGAGACTGTGATTGTTTGGACATATGCAGAGAAAGAGTACCGATGATCCTGTTAGGAGGTGAGAGAGATTGGTTTTAGGAGATATACGAAGGGGTAGAGGTAGACCGAAGAAGTACTGAGGGGAGGAAAATAGACATAATATGGCGAAACTTGATCTCACTGAGGATATGACCTTTGATAAGAAGAAGTGGTGGTCGTAGATTAGAGTAGTAGGTTAATGGTAGGGTTAGGTGGATGCTTGGCCTTTGGGGTATAGCAGGGTTATGTGGAGGACATGTTTTTATCTTGTGTTCTCATTATTTGTCGTATTATGTGTTAGTTTTATTATATTTACATACTGCCATGTGCTATTCATTATTAGTCGCTCTTTCTGTTCCCTTCCCTTTCCTTTTTGTCATATCTAGTTCTTTCTGCTTATGGGTTTTGAGATGAGGGTTCTCAGGAAACAGTCTCTCTACTTCTATGGTAGTGGTAAAGTCTGCATACATTCCACCCTCCCCAGACCCCACTTGTGAGATTTTACTGGTTATGTTGTTGTTATTGTTGTTGTTGTTATTGTTGCTAAACTATAATGCTAGGAGATACTCAATTACTGGGACAACTTGGAAACATGTTCCCCATGGTTCATTGACTCGATTTCCCTAGATAACATAACTATAATTGGAGATTCGCATGCAGGACGGTAACTTAGGTTCTTCGAGCCCTCTTGTGAAGGTGAAGGTCGAATATTCAAAAGCAAATTCTATGTTCTAAAATTTAGAATCTTGTAAAAAAATACCAACTTAATGTATTTATAGTGTTTACATACAAACCCTAAAAATGACATAGAAAAGACAGCTGGCAGTTGGTACGTCTTGGAGGTATGACTCGTAGGGTGACCTACGAGTCGTAGTCGGGGTCTTGTATCAGGTCCTTGGCATCTTAGACTCAACTGGTATGACCCACTGGTATGAGTCACTTCTTGGGCTATGACTCGTATGTTCCTCTCGTAATCTAGGCCTTGAGTTTTTAGTCCAATATTTTGACTCTTTGATTCTTGCTATGAGTCCACCCATACGAGTCATAGTGAGACTTATGACTCGTAAGGTGACCTCCACTTAGCAGATTTCTGATTTTTGGTCTCTATTTCTTGCTACGACACACCCTACAACTCGTAATTGGGCTACGACTCGTAGGTGAGCTCGTATGTCCTATGATTCAGCAAAATCTGCAACTTTTCTTCAAAATCATTCCAACCTAACTTTTCTGCAAGAATAACACAAAAACACATAAAATCCATAAAAAGCCACATTAAGAACTCACAAAATCTCTTGTTTTAGGCATCAAATATGTTGTATTTTGACAGCACATCAACATCCTCAACTTAGAATTGTTTCTTGTCCTCGAGCAATGACTTAATCTACGCAGACAATGAGAAATATATAGCAGCTATACCAATGACATATACATCATTCACTCTAATCCAAGTACCCAACTATCATTTTCAAAACCAGATTGCGAAGTTACTGGGCATAACAAAACATGATGATGAGTCTGGTAACCAACTATGATAGGCTAAGGGGTATCAACTATCCACAATCATTAGTAAAGTCATATGCTAATCAAGTAGTGTAAATGCCCTCACAGAAAGAAGTCCCTTATAATCACTCAAAAAGCATTTAGAATTTAGGGACTGAGGAAGCATTCTCACTCTCATAATTGAAATCATGTATATTGACTAACACCATAGGCTTGCATCTACACTCATCTTCTGACTTGGTGATTAAGTGGATTTGGATCACTTTAGGACTTATGGGCTTGTAATATAGGTTCAGGGGGCTTTGTTATGGCATTTTGGGCAAGTAGTGACTAAAAGCTATCCTTGAACCATGTCTACCAACACTTTTTGCTTTCATAACCCGACTTTTTTCAATAAATCCACCCTTATTCTCCAGTTTCAAACTTTTTCTTGAGTGCTTTCTTTCTATTTTCCGTTGTGCCTTATTTCTGAACTCAATTATTGCTACTTTTTCTCAATTCAAGGCACTTTTCTTTTCTTTTTCTTCACTCGACTCATGATTTTTCATTTCTTTTTTTAATTTCCCAACTAACTACCCCATTGTCATTACTTTACCACAATAAGGGTCACCCTCAACTTAGGCTTTTAGCTAGATAAAGTACACAATATCTACTCCTCAAACCAGGGCCGCAACTTGTAGCCTCTCTCAACTTAGGCTTTTAGCCTCAATTAAGGTTCACATGTCTAAGAATAGACCAGGGCCAATATTAAGGTATTTCATCAAACAAGGTAAGCTAGCAAGGTGTCAAGAAATAATGGGTACATGAGAGGCTCAAAAAATTGGAACAAGGGATTCACTCACTCATTTGGTGGGTCATTTAGGCCAAAAGTGGGTTAAGTCAAAGAACAAAGATCTAAGATCCTTTTCATATCAACCACATCAACAAACCAATTCTTATAGTATTGAGGCAAGTTCAAAGTCCATACAAGATGCATGAACGCGAAAAAATAAGCTCACAACACATATGACATTGCACCTACAATCAAGTATAGACTCACAGTTCACGCTTCAAGCCTCAACTGACCTTCATATTGTTAGAACAAACAGTGCCAGATACCCAAAATGTATGAATGCATCAATAATCACAATCTCAAAAAAAATTTTGAGGGTACCCAATTTTTCATAAAAACTTTCAAAAGCATCAAAAGATTATGTATATGCCAATAGATAACACTACTATGAATTTACACACTATCTACACTGCCTAAACATACCGGTTCAACAGAAAAGTAATCATCCACAAGGAAAAAAAATCATGGCAAGAAAACCTTGGGATCAAAAATAAGGGAAGTTATGGACTTGAGGCTACTCAGACTTTACCTTAATCCATAACTTCCCACACCCCACCAAAATAGGACATTTTGTCCTTAAAGTAAAGTCAGGAATGAAAAACAAACACGATAACGTTGGAATATATATATACATACATTAAAAACTAAAAACTAACATCCACAATATAAGTAAAAACAACATCCAACCATAAACATATTTAAACATATCCAAAAAACAACATAACAAAAAGATTGTTTAACAATAGAACAAAGTATACAAAATGATAAAATAAGAACTAGGGTCAAAAGAAGTCAAACATCGTGGTGCTTCAAGCACCAGTCTCTGGCTAGTCTGTGGGGTCCTGGGCTCTATCTCATCCGTAGCAGTACTTGATCTACCCTCTCCATGTAGGGTGAGTTGTGCCCAATCTCTCTGAATATCCACTAACAACTGCGACTCCTGCACCACCTCCTTAGGTGTAGGCTCCACCTCCAGTCTCGGCCTCTTCTGAGCCAACTCTGGATCATCATCATGCTCAAGGAGCCTCTTTCCACGGACGTCCGGACGGTCAGCTAGCCACTCGAATGCCTCATCGCCCGCCGGTGCCACCTCCGAGACTACAACAGGGACTGCCAACATCTACAATAGGTCAGCCTTGAACTTGGCCAACTCCTGTGTCACTGCACTCGTGTCAGTAGGCTGAGCTCCCTCAAGTCTGCACTAGACTCTCGCCTCAAAAGCATCTACTCGGACATCCAGCGCTCTAACTCTCTTATCTATCAATACACGGATGGATGCCTTCAGCCACTCCTCTAACTCCCGTACGGTCTGGTCAACCCAAGGTCTGACCCGTGTAGATAGAGCCTGAAGTCTGGACTCTGCCATAGTGACCCTGTGTAATAATGCCTGAAAAGCAACAACAAAAGTAATAGAATCAACCTGTAATGTAGCTGTTGTTGGTGTTGGTATATTGGAGGATGGTGTAGACTCGATGTCCATAGCTGACGTGGGCTATATAGCAGCTAGAGTAGTGCCAGTAGCAGCTAGAGCTACACTCTTAGTCGGAGACTCTACTAGAAATGAATCTGGGATCGGAGGGGAAACTACACTCTGCAGGGCCATCGGGTTCTCATCAGCCTTTATCAGGCTAGGGTCCATGGTGTGCAGGGCCTCTACATCTAGATCCAAGTGCCAAGAAACACGCACCCTACCTCATTACACAGTTGATGTATTAAGATGTGAAATGGTAATGAGGTTTGAGTACAAATCGCTGACTCATGGATTTGTTCGGCCATGACTCGTGCTCAATCAATATCGTAACCAGCCAGAATGTTAGCTAGTAGTACAGCCCTCTCCAGGGTGATTACATTATCTGTAAATGTGAGATTGATGCGCCAATAGATAATAGACCACTAAAACT
This sequence comes from Solanum clarkiae, assembly GCA_011800125.2. NCBI lineage: Eukaryota > Viridiplantae > Streptophyta > Magnoliopsida > Solanales > Solanaceae > Solanum > Solanum clarkiae. Next base: position 15,543,184 of record JAABOM020000075.1, read on the forward strand.
TGGCTCTAAATGAGAGGTAGGATTTCACGATTTGAGCAGTGTGGTTTGTGACCCACATAGGTTCCACACCCTCCTAACATATCTGGCTAGCTATCCACCTGAGCAACTCTGTCCTCATATCCACATTCTTCTCGCTCACCACTTTCCTCATCTTAGCAATTTTAGCATCATACCCTACGGTGTAACAAGGTACTATGTAGTTTGGCCCGAACCGAACCTTCTTGATAGTCTCCTCTGAAATATCAACAACTTTACCCTACGCTAGAACTTCTCGCAACCTTAGCTATTCTATGGGCTTCTTCCCTCGAGGCAGATCTTGGAGAATAGTTGCATAATAGGCAGTATAAAAATGCCATACTAGATATGGGGCAAACTTGCCCAACTTTTTGATAGTTATACAAGTCCGTGATGGTTGATCTCTGTCTCCAGGTAAGGTACTCTACTAAATACGGAATCATTGAGTCTCGATTCCTCATGAAATTGCCTGAACCGGCCTTCCTGAACCCTTTGGTTTTAACCCTTTGTCATATATTTCCTGCATGCCTAGAACACACCATCTAGTATTCTAGGATCCCTGGAAGTGACAGTGATAGTAGGATCCGCCAGAGGTTGAGAACTAGTTTCCTTAGGTTGGGTATAAGATATCTTATTGGACTACAATTTTGAAAGTGACTGACCATCATCCGACTCGTCTTCATTGCCCTCCTTTTCAGACTGAGAGGGACTAGTAACTTCCATTGATATTCGTACAACATGGGTTCCAGTCTGAGACACATTTGCCTTGGGAGCTATCTGGACTCAGTGAACTTCCACAGAGCCCTAAGATGTTTCATCATTAGAGGGATCATCTCTCAACTGTCTCCTTTGAGCTTTAGTAGCCTCTTTTCCAGCTTTTAAAGCCATATCACCTAAAGAGTCAACCTACAAGTATAAGATGAGCACCATGGTGTTCGAAATAGATAGAAACTGGAAGTACAAATTGACAATAGAAATACACTAAGAGAACTCAAACACAGTGCACTGATTCATGCGCAGATTCGCAGATATTAGTGCAGTCACGACTCGTAGAGTGACCTACAAGTCAGATACTGGCTTTGTAGAACCAATATGCCTACATAAGTGCTTTCAGATCTCAGGCATGAGGGACAGTTATGACTCATATGATGGCTTATGAGTCGTAGGCTAAGCTCGTACCTATTTCCAGAAATATTTTTTAAGAACTCAAATAAGCTTACGAGACCCTCACTATGAGTCGTAGCAAGTACTACGAGTCGTATGTAGGTCTCGTATGAGATACATGAAGGAACCACAGTTAGCTAGTGCTTGCTACGAGGGACTACAATGACTGGGGAACCTACGAGTCGTAGGAATGCCTCGTAGCTAAAAACAGAAGACACCAGTAGTGTCTTTCATTTTCTCACTCAAGGCACAAGATAGGTACAAAGCTTCAAAACACTTGCCACACAAGATCTAAAAAAAAAATTTGGCATATAAGAAATCCCACAATGACATCAGCAAGGTAAAACAACCATCATCCTTAAGAATCGAACTCAGTTCCACATTACGTCAAGCCCACCAAAAACACGATACCTTCCAAACACATACTTGATATCTACAAGACGTTCCATAGAGATGCAAGTGACATTCAGACCATTTCAATCAAGTCCAACAGGATGAGGCATGTGAAATAAACTGACGCCTCCGAAATTCCAAAACTGACAACAATTCATACAATGGGGCAAGAATTAGCATTACATTTCATGAGCCAATTATCTTCACATGTACAATTACCCACTCAAGAATTCAAACTAATTTTGTATCACAACAAGACTTTTCAAAGCATAAAAAACCTAGGTTTCATGTATAGATCAAAAATCACCATATGGCATGATTATGCATGGTTAAACTAAGCATACACTCATTTAAGGAATAAGCTCACCACAATAGAGTGTTAAATTTAACCAAGAGGCTCACCGATTGACCGGAGAACTTAACCAAAATAAAGAGAATCAAAAATCATGCCAAACCCTAGGAAATAGTGACCTTACCAGAATCCTTCCCGCAAAAGGATGTGGGTAGCCGAGATTTTGGTCAGAAAAGAAAATTACAGAGTGGGTATGCGGGAGAAATGTCGATTTATAGGGTTTAGAAATGAAATTAGGGGTCAAATGTTATTTTGACCTTTTTTATATGAAAACTGGGTCGAAATATTTTTAAGACCACAGATCGGTGCTACGAGACCCCGACTATGAGTCATAGGGTGTCCTATGACTCAAAGGTTCTAGTCTCGTAGCAGACCCAACATTAGCAAAAATTTAGGAATCATACCTGGGCACTACGAACCCCAATTACGACTCAAAGGGGAACTTACGAATCATAAGGTTGTCTCGTAGTATATCTGTCAACTCCTGATACTTACTGTTTCCTTCTACGAGGCATGACTATAAGACGTAGTGAAGAGTACGAATCCTGTGCCTGCTCGTAGAAGCTACTCCAAGTGCCATGTTTGCATATCTTCAACTCTTCAATTCTCACCTGCGAACCTAATCTCAAAACACAACAATTTCCAAAATATTACAGCTGCATCAATGTCTTTCAACTAAAAGTAAACTCACACCTTCTACCGAAGAATCACAACACTTAAACCAAACCAACAATTATAAAAAAATGCTCGGCTTTCCTCCTAAGAAGTGCCTTGTTTAACATCGTGGCTCTATTTTGTCATCGTCCTTCATTAACTATAATCAAGGGTTCACACCTCACTTTTGAACTCGTCTGGGTGTTTCATGGATTGGCGAATATCGAACACTACCTCTGTATCATTGACCCTAAACTGAAGTTGACCCAAATCCATATCCACTAAGGCTCTCCTAGTGGACAGAAATGATCTCCCCAAGATGATGGGCACCTCAAAATCAACTTTACAGTTTAGGATCACAAAATCCGTGGGAAAGATGAATTTATCAACTTTTACAAGCACATCCAAAAGGATTTCCTTTGGCTTTTTAATGGTTTGATCCGCAATGAGAAACCTCATTCTTGTCAGGTGAGAGTGCCAAGGCCAAGCTTTTTGAATATAGCAAGAAGCATTAGATTGATGCTCGCTCCTAAGTTACATAATGCTCTTACAAAGTCAACATCACCAATGGTACAAGGAATGGTGAACGCACTGGGGTCCTCTCATTTTTGACCAAGGCATTTGGTCATAATCGCACTACATTGTTGGAGTTCTTGTGAGAACTCTTGGCTCAAAGTGCATTTTTTGGTCACCAAATCCTTCATACTTGGCATACAAGGGCATCTTCTCCAAAGCTTCTGGAAGGGGAATGTTGATGGAGAGTTACTTCAATATTGAGAGGAAGTGTGAATTTTCCCTCCACTTCTTTTTTCTTAAGCCTCTAAGGGAAAGGAGGAGGGGTTTTGGAATTGACTTCAATTTTTTGTTCTCCCTTACCTCTTCTTGTTGCCTCCTAACAACCTTCAAACCTTTTTCCTCAACCACGACATCACCACCAAGATCCTTCTTATCAACTTCATCCACAATCACCGGCATAGGGGGATCTATGGTGCTTTTGCCACTCCGAGTCATGAGCTCCATACAATGCCCTTCATTTTTAGGATTTTAAACTGTATTGCTTCGTAAGGTGCCCTTTTGCATTGGTTTAATTGCGAAGAAACTTGCCCAAATTGTTGTTTGAGTTGCTTAATCACTACCTAGTGAAACTATATTTTTTGGTTAATACTTGAAATATTTGTTTTCATTCCCTTTAAAGTCTCATCTTGGTAGTCGACCTTCTTCAATAGCTTATCAAACATTTCTTCGATCCTAGAGTTACTTGACCCGGCATCACAATTGTGAGGTGGCATATAAGGACCATTCTTGTAGCCCTCTCTTCTTTCCCATTCGGTATCTGGAACACTCTCTCTCTCTCTTTCATAATATTCACCCTGATTGCCTCTATATGCACCATCATGGTTGAAGTTTTGACCTTGATTCTCGTATCCTTGCCTTCGATAGACCAAATTGGACCCTTGGGGGTTGTTCTGGAAACCCGCCGCTTGGTTTCTTACAAAACAAGCATCTTCATCAAAGAATTAATCGTCATAAATGGGAGCCTTCAGAGGTTGGTGGGTGACTGCTTTGACACTTGCTTAGTTTTGCTTTAAAACCAAGTTTATACTTGTGCGAAGTTGAGCAAGTTGCTCTATGATCTCTTTGTTTACCTTTGTTTGCTCATTGTTGGTGTTGACCACATAAGAAGGTTTTATCGCACCTCACTATCGTTGACCCCATACTCTATTTGTTTTGACTACTTGCTCAATCCTTGCAGTTATCAATGCAAAAGGTTGGTCAAGGAACATGCCTCCCATGATTGTGTCGACTCAAACTTGACTATTCTAGTCAAGTGCCTAATAGAAAATCTCAACCAAGCATCATCAACAATCTTGTGATCGAGGACTATTCTCAAGCATTTATTAAATTTATCCCATGTTGTGCTATTAGAATCACCTGGCAATTGCTCAAAGTTGTTGATTAGATCCTTGAACTTCAACTTCTTAGATCTTGGAAAATATCTTTCAAGGAACATTCTCTGAAGCTCAGCCCAACTTGTAATAGTACCCGGAGGAAGCTCGAACAACCATACTGTTGTACTGCTAGTAAATGATAGTGGAAACACTCTTAAACCAACAATATCAAGAGAAAGATTTCATGTCCCCGTGACACTCTTGAAAACAAACATTACATTTTGGAGATGACGATGGAGATCCTCTGAAGGTAGCCCTGTGAATAATCCGCGATTTTGGAGCATTTAGAGCAACCTACTCGATACTGTAAACTTTGTATCTGTCAGTAAAGAGGGCAGTACTATTGCACTAGTAACATCCATGGACATAAGGTTCAATCAATACAGATTCTATCCATACGCGTTTTCATTGAAGTCCCTAAGTTGTGGCCTGTTACCCTTTGGCAGTGGATTCTCCTCTCTACCCATATCCTCATTCATATTCATGTTATCCTCAACATTGAAGTCCTGTTTCACTTGAGCCATTCTTCTAACTAGTAGATAGATCTCCAAATTGATCGGAGCTAAGGGATTGCCTTGGCTCCTTGTGTTGGGAATACAACCTAGTAGATTGCCTTGTATTCTTGTGTTGGGCAAGTAAAATCAAATAACAAAAACAAACACAAAAGTAAAATGCAAAAGATTCTAGGAATCAACACTATAACTAACTAATAGTGAATTCAAGTCAAAACCTAGTCATATTCCCCCGCAACGGCGCCATAATTTTTTGGTGATTTTCACACTCTAATAAGAAAGAGGTCATTGTCAGTAATTAAGAAAATCGGAGGTTAGGGTAAAATCTACAGGGAATACAGGGGTTGACTACAAGACTTCACTACCAATCATTTCAAGCAGTCATAACTACAATCTCTAAATGTGTGTGTGGGGGGGGGTTGTGATTCAAAAACAAAATAAAATAAACATGAAACTATAATACTAGGAAACACTTAATTTTAGAGACAACTTGGGATTCGTGTTCCCCATGGTTCGTTGACTCAATTTTTCTAGATAACATAACTATAATTGGAGATTTGCATGTGGGACGGTAACTTAGGTTCTTCCATCCCTCTTATGAAGATGAAGGTAGAATTTCACCATGGTGTTTGGTCGGCCACCATGGTGTGGCAACTAACTATTACCAATTATCCTAGTCAACCTCCCCTAGTTCAGGTTTGGTTGATTAGATGAGAAACATCAATCGAATCTTGTTATCTACTTCCTTTTCCTATTAGTCACTATCTTGGCCAGGCTCGTGATAGTAGGCGGGGTTTGGTGTTGGCCACCACCAAACGACAATCAATATAAATAGAAGTAGATAATACATGCAAAACCCCAATCATAGAAATGCAATAAACCTAGGTTATTTTAGGTCAACTACCCATGGTTCCCACAACCCCAAGTTGTGGGTGCTTAGCTACTCATGGCTAAGGAGAAACAAACAAGAATGCAAATATAAGACATAGTTGAGATTTTTACCAAGAACAATGAAGAGTGTAGACACCACAAGTAGCAAACCCAAAGCTTGATGGATTGATAATAAGCACAAAGCAAGGTTTACGATCCCTAAAATTGGGTTTTCCAAGAGGAAACGATAAGCTAAGCTAAAACCCTCAAAGATTCTTGAGAGAATATCAAAAGCAAATTTTATGTTGTAATAAAACTCTAACTTAATGTATTTATAGTATTTACATACAAACCCGAAAGATGACATAGAAAAGGCAGGTGGCAGTTGGTACGTCTTGCAGGTATGACTTGTAGAGTGACCTATGAGTCGTAGTTGGGATCTCATATCAAGTTCTTGGCATCTTAGACTCAACTGGTACAACCCACTGATACGAGTCATTGCTTAGGCTATGACTCATATTCTCCTATCATTGTCTAGGCCTTTAGTTTTTTTGATCCAACATTTTGGCTCTCTGATTCCTACTACGAGTCCACTCATATGAGTCATAGTGAGACTTACGACTCATAGGGTGACCTTCACTTAGAAGATTTCTAATTTTTGGTCTCTGTTTCTTGCTATGACACACCCTACGACTTGTAGCTTGGGCTATGACTCGTAGGCGAGCTCGTATATCCTATGATTCAGCAAAATCGGCAACTTTTCTTCAAAATCATGCCAACTTTACTTTTCTGTAAGAAGAACACAAAAACGCATAAAAACCATAAAAAGTAGCATTAAGAACTCGCAAAATCCTTTATTTTAGGTATCAAATGTGCTATATTTTGACAGTACATCAGGCTTTTTCACTGTTCTATTAGCCATCAATAATTGCATGTTTGTTAGAGTAGGGGCTCCTAAGCTTAGCTTCTTGAATACCGCAAGAGGCATTAAATTGATGCTGGCACTAGATCACATAATGCCTTTGTAAACTTGACATCTCCAGTGGTGTAGGGTATGGTGAATGCTCTGGGATCTTCTCGCATCTATACTAATGACTTTGTTGCTATCACAATGCAATGTTGAAGCTCTTGAGAAAGCTCTTGACTCACAGTCCACTTTTTGGTGACCAAGTCCTTCATGAACTTTGCATACCCATATATCTTCTCCAATGCCTCAATGAGAGGGATATTGATGAATAGTTGCTTTAGCATGGAGATGAAGTGCTGAAATTTACCTTCTTCCTCTTTCTTTTTGAGTCTCTGAGGGAAAGGAGGGGGAGGTCTAGGAATGGATTTTGACTTCTATCGCATCATTGCTGCATCACTCACCCCATTCTTGGCACGAGCATCTTTGGTCTCTACAGAGTTGCTCTCAACCATCTCCTCATGAACATCATTATCATCAACTGGCATCAGAGGTTCAATGGTTTGTTTTCCACCACGTGTCATCACTACCATACACTGCCTCTCATTCTTGGGATTTTATACTATGTTGTTGGGCAATGTACCTTTCTGATGTTGGTTTAATTAAGTTGACATCTTACCAAACTGTTGCTCCAACTACTTGATAGCAATAGAATGAGACACAATTTTCTGATTAATACTGGAGATGCCAGCTTTTATCCCCTTTAAGGCCTTATCTTGAGTATCAACCTTCATCAACAATCAGTCGAACATCTCCTCAAGTCGAGAGCTACTAGTATGAGAGTCTCGATTATGTGGTAGCATATACAGACTATTTCTGTAACCATTCTACATCCCTAATCAGCATCTCTGTCTGACCCCTTTCCTATCATAGTAGCCTCCTCGATTATTGTCTCTGAAAGTTCGATCCCTGTTAAAGTTCCAACCTTCATTTCCTTGACCTTTGCTTCAATAAACCTGATTAGAATCTTAGGCGTAGTTTTAAAATTCTGCCATCTGATCAATGATGAAGTAAGAGTCCTCCTTATAGTAAGGCTCCTCATATAAGGGTGCTTATGAAGGCTGATGAGCTACTGCATTCACACGTTCTTAGCTTTGCTTCATCAATAACTCCATATTAGTACTAATCCGAGCAAGCTCTTTCATCATATCCTCATTTATCTTTGCCTTCCCCAAACTAGTACTGATTCAGAATGAGCTTTGAGTTGTTGACTTGTCACTCGTCCCCCATGTATAATTCGTCTTGACCACTATGTCCAACCTTTCAGCAATCACCAAAAATGGGTGATCTAAAAATGAGCCTCACATGATAGTGTTAGCAACATCTTGGCTATTTTCTTCCAGAGCTCAATAGAAGATCTCCATCAAGGCATCATCCATGATCTTATGGCCAGGGACACTCCTCAGGCACTTTGTGAACCTGTCCCATATAGTGTTGATTGAATCACTAGGCAATTACTCGAAGTTGTTAATTTAGTCCTTCAACTTCAGCTTCTTTGACCTCGAAAAGTACCTCTCCAAAAGGCCTTCTACTTTTCTGCCAGCTAGTGATTGAATTCTGTGGGAGCTCCGATAACCATAATGTTGCATCGTCTTCAGAGATAATGGGAAGTCACAGAGCCTAATGACATTCATGGACAAATTCTGACTTGCCATCATGCTTTTGAGGACGAAGATAATGTTGTGTAGTGAAATGACCCCAAAAAGTGCCCAAAAATATGCCTCGAAAATGCCCGGAATCGTAATTTCTATATATCTCAAAATTCATGCGTGATATCAAAAATTCGACTTATATTCTTGTTTGGAAGGGTCAAATTGAGTGGAAAATGGGTCTAACCCTGATTTAAGAGCAACCGTAGTAAAATTTGAAAATCACAAAAATGTGATTTCTAGTGTGCATCCGAGCCCCTGGAACGACGCGCCAAGGTCACGGTATAGTGTATTTTTGTTCAATTTCTTTTATCTTGGTCCAAGACTTTTGGGTCTTGGGCCTAAGTGTTCCAGTGCATGCAAATATGTATAATTTTGCCATATTTCAACCTCAAAACATACAAAACATTCCCCAATACTCACTCAAACATTTATACAAATATTTCGCCCTAAATTCAAGTCACAAAACTCAATTAGGATCTTAAGGTTCTTATTCAGGCTTCAAGTCTCTATTTCCAATCTCTTCAAGAATTCTCCGAAGTCAAGGTATGTGGCTTTCAATCAAAGTTCCTTTCACCCATGATGCTCAAGCTCCTTTTTTTACTTAAATTGCATGATTTCAAGTTGATTTATTTATGGTTCTTACTTATTATGAATTAGACTATGCACTATGTTGGGATTTCATGAAATTGTGACTGTTTTACTATGTTTTGAGATATGAATCTATGACCCATTATGGGACTTGATGAATGGTTTTGATGTATATTGCTTGAGGGTGTTACCAAGTATTGATAGATGCTTTTATATTGAATTTTCTTGCATGATTTCATCCCTAAATTGCATGTTTTTTCACTAGCTCTACACACCCGCCAAGTGTTTCATAAAATGTCTGGTCATGATTTCTTGAGGAACTGAAGGTCCAATACATGTATTCTGAGTTGAATGACTTTATGATGATGAAAGGAACATATATATATGAAATGCTCCTCTATAGTATTGGAAAGTGACCATGCCTTGCTCGGGGGGTTAAGAGCCTTGATAACCATGTTGAGGGGTTTGTACCTTGATACTAATCAAGAGGTTGTGCCTTGACAACCGGGTTGAGGGGTTAGTACCTCAATCACCAGGGGTGGTAGGGTGAGACTATCCACCTACAAACCAAAGGGGTATTTACCCTGGTAACCTACGGATTCTATAATGATGGTCCCTTCTTAAGCATGTATTATGTTCTATGTAAGCATATTTTACTTAAGCATTGATCATACATGCTATATTTTTATTATGCTATTTATTTCTTACCATTATACATTTTGACTATATTGTCTATCTCTTGTTGCATTGCATCCTACATACTTAGTATATTCAAATGTACCATCGCATACTCTATGCCTACATGATGTTACCATATAGGAACTGGAGCTCCACTTGATCATCTTCCTCCACGTAGCTAGTATGATTTCTCTCAAGCTAGTTGATGAGTCCTCCATTCCAGGGACAATGTCTATGTTATTATGTTATGTATTACGACTCTCTTTCTTTATTGAATATTTTGACTACGAGGGTGAGCCTGGCTGCTTGTCTTCGCCCCCACTAAGTTCGATGGTTAGAGGTATTGTTGGACATGTTATGTATAATGCTATGAGCTTTGACTCTCTCTTGACTCTTGATGTTTATGATATAAAAGTTGTCCCTTAGGTTGCTTGGGGTCCCTTCGGGTTACCAATGTGTCTTGTCACATCTAGGCCCTAGGCTTGGATCATGACAAACTTGGTATCAGAGCCTTAGGTTTTTAATGGTCGACATCCAACACACCGCGTCGATTAGAGTCTCATCTTTGGTTGTGTTATGCACCACAACTATGAGTGAGAGACTATGGGACGTTTTAGAAAATGTTTTCCTTCTTCTTACTCTGTGTCGTACTATAGAAGTTGAGGTACGGTTTTCCCTCTAATTATTGTTCTTTTCTATGATACATTATGCGTAACACAAGAGGAAGAAGAGCCTGCACACCCAAGGGCAACTGGCTCATGGTGAGCTACGGGATGCTCTCACTTTACTTGCACAAGTTGTGGCTAATCAAGCTAATCAAGGGGCCAAAGCCCCTCAAGCTCCTATCCTGGTATCTCATGTGACAGACTTCATGAGGATGAAGCCACCAGAAATCTATGGTTCTAAGGTAGATGAGGACCCTCAAGAGTTTATTGATGAGTTCTACAAGGTATTATCTATCATGGGTGTTAGATCGGAAGAGAAAGCAGAGTTGGCGGCCTACCAACTCAAATGAGTAGCAAAAATATGGTACAATCAATGAAAAGAGGAGAAGGGAATCAATAATGTGGTGCTTTGGGAGGAGTTCAAGGCGACTTTTCTTAATCGGTTCTTCCCTCTTGACCTTAGGGAAGTTAAATTGGTGGAGTTTATGAACTTGAAACAAGGACCTGTGCGTGTGAGGGAGTATGCCCTCAATTTCAACCAACTTTCAAAATATGCTCCACACTTGGTGGCTGACACAAGGTTTAGAATGAATAAATTTGTGATGGGTGTTTTCGACTTGGTAAGTGAGGAATGTCGGTTCGGTATGTTGATTAGTGACATAGATTTGTCCCATTTGATGACCTATGCCAAACAAATGGTGGAGGAAAAGTTGAGGAAGAGGAGAAGTAGTGAGGCCAAGAGGGCCCATTTTGAGGGAAGGTTCCAAAGTCGAAAGGGTGGCCTATTCCATCAAGGCCAAGGGTCTTCTCATGCTCCCAATAGAAGGTTTATCAATGGCTTTCCAAGGGCCCAAGATGTGGTGGTATGGTTCCTAATAATGTGTGTTCAAAATGTGGTAGGGGCCATGGGGGCCCATGTTTAAGAGACACTAATGCATGTTATGGGTCTGGGGAAGTTGGTCACTAAAAGAATGATTGTCCTTGTAACTGCAACACAGATAAGGAGGTTCGTTAACAAGGTCCAAATGTGGTTCCTTTAGGGAGAGGTGGTCAACAAGGTGGTGTCCTAAGGCATAATTGATTTTATGCTTTGTATGGCAGGCAATGTGTTAATGAGTTGCCCGATATCGTCACCGATATATTAAAAGTCTTTGATTTTGATGTATATGTATTGATTTATTCGGGTGTCACTCTCTCTTTTATTACCTCTTGTGTTGCCAAAAAGTTTCATGTTGAGCCCAAATTGTTGTGTCAGTTATATGAGGTGTCTACTCCTATTGGTGCATCTGTTATTAATAGAAAGATCTATAGAAATAGTTCCTTTTGCGTCTTGCATAAAATATTGCCTTGTGATCTTGCTGAGTTGGATATGGTTGATTTTGATATCATTCTTGGGATGAATTGGTTGCATGCATATTATTCCTCTATTGATTGTAGAACCTGTACGGTCAAGTTCCAATTTCCAAATGAACCTGTCCTTGAGTGGGCGAGTCATGATACGGTGGTCAAGGATCAATTCATCTCTTGCATTAAAGATCATAAGTTGATCTATAAGGGGTGTCTATATCATCTTGTGAGGGTTAGGATGTGGATTCCAAAGTTCTTCACATAGAGTCAGTTTCGGTTGTACAGGAGTTCCTTCATGTCTTTCCTAATAACCTTCCCGGTGTTCCTCCTGAAAGGGAAATAGATTTTGGTATAGACCTCCTTCCCGATACTCAATCCATTTCTATTCCTCTTTATCGTATGGCCCCGACGAAGTTAAAGGAGTTGAAGGAGAAATCGAGGGACTTGTTAGAGATAGGTTTTATTAGGCCTAGGCAATCATCTTGGGGTACACCGATGTTGTTTGTGAAGAAGAAAGATGGGTCTCTTAGAATGTACATTGACTACCGACAACTTAATAGGGTCACCATCAAGAATAAATATCCTCTTCCAAGAATTGATGATTTGTTTGACCAATTACAAGGGGATAGCCACTTCTCTAAGATTGATCTTCCATCCGGGTATCATTAAGTGAAGGTAAGGGAGAGTGATATTCCCAAGATGGCCTTCCGGACTAGGTATGGGCATTATGAGTTTGTTGTGATGTCTTTTTGGGTTGACCAATGCACCGGTTATCTTCATGGATCTTATGAATAGGGTCTTTTATCCCTACCTTGATTTTTTTATTGCGGTCTTCATTGATGATATTTTGATCTATTCTCATAGTGAGGAGAAGCATGTGGCTCATTTGAGGGTGGTGTTGCAAAGGTTGAAGGAAAAGAAGTTGTATGCTAAGTATGAGAAGTGTTAATTTTTATTGAAAAAAGTTGCCTTTCTAGGTCATATGATGTCGAGGAATGGTATTAAGGTAGATCCTAAAAAGACTATGTGATTAGAAATTGTCCTAGACCATTAGGAGCTTCTTGGGCTTAGCCAGTTACTAAAGGAGGTTTGTGAATAGGTTCTCTTCTATTACTTCTCCCATGACAAAGTTGACCCAAAGAGAAGGCTAAGTTTGTGCCGACCGATAAGTGTGAAAGGAGTTCCCAAACCTTGAAGGATAAGCTTGTGTATGCTCCTATCTTGTCTCTGCCAAAAGGATTGTGAGGGAGTGTGATATTCCTAGGACAACCTTCTGAACTAGGTATGGGCATTATGAGTTTGTTGTGATGTCTTTTGGGTTGACCAATGCACCGACTATCTTCATAGATCCTATAAATAGGGTCTTTAAACCCTACCTTGATTTATTTATTGTGGTCTTCATTGATGATATTTTGATCTATTCTTATAGTGAGGAGAAGCACGTGGCTCATTTGAGGATAGTGTTGTAAAGGTTGAGGGAAGAGAAGTTATATGCTAAGTATGAGAACTGTGAATTTTTGTCGAAAGAAGTTTCCTTTCTAGGTCATGTTGTGTCGGGGGATGGTATTAAGATGGATCCTAAAAAGTCTATGTGATTAGAAATTGGCCTAGACCATTGACCCCATTGGACATTAGGACCTTCTTGGCTTAGCGGGTTACTATCAGAGGTTTGTGAATAGGTTATCTTCTATTGCTTCTCTCATGACAAAGTTGACCCAAAGAGAAGGCTAAGTTTGTGTGGACCAATGAGTGTGAAAGGAGTGTCCAAACCTTGAAGGATAAGCTTGTATTCACTCCTATCTTGTCTCTACCAGAAGGATAAGAGTGGTTTGTTGTGTATTGTGATGCCTCTCAGATAGGTTTGGATTGTGTGTTGATGTAAAACAGTAAGGTAATAGCATGTGCTTCTAGGCAACTCAAAGTTCATGCAAATAACTATCCTACTCATGATCTTGAACTAGCCACCATGGTATTTTCTTTGAAAATATTGTGTCATTACTTGTATGGGGTGCATGCTGATGTGTTTAATGATCATACGAGCCTCCAATATGTGTTCACTAAAAAAGATCTTAACTTTAGGCAAAGAAGGTGGTTAGAACTTCTTAAGAATTATAATATGAGTGTGTAAGGCTAATGTTATGGCAGATGTTTTGAGTAAGGTGTCGATGGGTAGCCTAGATCGTGTTGATGGTGGGGGTATAAAGGTGGCTAGGGAGGTCCATTCGTTGGCTAGATAGGGAGTTAGGTTTGAATAAGTGGATAATTGGGGTATTGTGGTTGTTGATAGTTCAAAGTCTTCCTTGGTTGATGAGGTGAAAGAAAAGGAAGATCTTGATCCCCCCTCCCTTCTTAGAATTAAAGGCCTTGGTGAGAGAGGGCAGGGTAGAGATTTTCTCCCAAGAGGGAGATGGTGCTCTTAGGTACCAAGGTAGGTTTTGTGTACCTTGTGTTCATGGCTTGAGAGAGAAGATTCTTGATGAGGCTCATAACTCTTCCTATTCTATTCACCCCGGTTCTACCAAGATGTATCGAGATTTGAGAGAGGTATATTGGTGGGGAGGTATGAAGAGGGACATTTCCAAATTTGTTTCCAGTTATCATATTTTCCAACGATCAAAGCCAATCACCAAAGGCCAGGTGGCCTAACCCAAGACATAGAGATTCCTACTTGGAAGTGGGAAGAGGTTAATATGGGTTTTGTGGTTGGGTTGCCTAAGACAAGAAAGGGATTTGAGTATATTTTGGTGTTGGTTGATAGGAAGACAAAGTCGACTCGTTTCTTACCGGTGAAGACCATTTATGGGGTCTAAGACTATGCAAAATTGTACATTCATGAGTTGGTGAGATTGCATGGGGTGCCCTTGTCTATCATATGGGATCATGGATCTCAAATCACTTCACATTTTTGGATGTTCTTCCAATGGGGTATTGGTACAAAGGTTAAACTTAGTACGACCTTCCACCCTCAAACAGATGGCCAACCCAAAAGAACTATCCAAACTTTTTAGGACATGCTTAGGGCTTGTGTATTGGAGTTTAGAGCTAGTTGGGATGATCATCTTCCATTGATTGAGTTTTCTTATAACAATAGCTATCATTCTAGCATTGGTATAGATCCTTTTGAGGTTCTCTATGGTAGACGTTGCAGATCACCCGTTGGGTGGTTTGAAGTGGGAGAGATAGCTTTGTTAGGTCATATCTGGTCATGGATGCTGGAGAAGGTAAGGTTGATTAGAGAGAGGTTGAAAATAGCCCAAAGTCGTCAAAAGTCCTATGCCAATGTGAGAAGAAGAGAGCTTGAATTATAAAGTTGGTGATTGGATTTATTTGAAGGTGTCACCCACGAAGGGTGTGGTTAGTTTTGGTAAGAAGGGCAAGTTGAGTCCATGATATATGAGTCCTTATAGGGTAATGAGGAGGATTGGCAAGGTGGCTTATGAGTTGGAATTGCCTAGTGAGATGGATTTGGTTCATCCAGTTTTTCATGTATCCATGTTGAGAAAATGTGTGGGAGACCCTAATGCTATTATGCCTCTTGATGTTGTCGGTGTTGTTGAAGACAACTTGACTTATGAAGAGGTTCCGGTTCAGATTTTGGATAAACAAGTGAAAAGGTTGAGGAACAAGGATGTGACTTCCATTAAGGTCCTTTGGAGGAATCAACAAGTTGAAAGTGCAACATGGGAGGCCAAAGCGGACATGGAAAAGCGATATCCTAATCTATTCCATACTATTCAAGCCTAAGGTACTAACTCTAAACCCCCTATATGATTTGAAGTCTAAGTTCAGCCCATGACATTTGCATGTATTCATGTTTAAATTGACAAGTTCATGATGATTTTACACTTATGTTAATATCTTTGAAATGATGTTTAAGTGCATCGTTGCACCCTTATGTGGGCCAAAATTGTCATGTTTACGTCTCTCATGTACATTTCTTTGACATTCAAGGACAAATATTCCCAAGGGGGAGATATTGAAATGACCCCAAAAAGTTCCTGAAAATGTGCCTAGGAAATGCCTGGAAGCATAATTTCCATATATCTCAAAATTCGTGTGTGATATAGAAACTCTGACTTCATATTCTTGTTCAGAGGGTCGAATTGAGTGGGGAATGGGTCTAACCCCGATTTAAGAGCAACTGTAGCAAAATTTGGAAATCACGAAAATGTGATTTCTAGTTTGCATCAGTGCCCCTAGCATGACGCGCCAAGGGCGCCCTATTGTGTATTTTTGTTCAGTTTTTTCTATCTCAGTCCAAGACTTTTGGATCTTCGGCCTAAGTATTCCTATACGTGAAAATACTTATACTTAGCCATATTTCACCCTCATAACATACAAAACATTCCCCAATACTCACTTAAACACTTAGACAGATATTTCACCCTAAATTAAAGTCCAGAAACTCAATCCAGATCTTAAGGTTCTTATTCAAGCTTCAAGTCTCCATTTTCAATCTCTTCAAGAATTCTGCGAAGTAAAGATATGTGGGTTTCAATCATGGGTCCTTTCACACATGATGCCCAAGCTCCCTTTTTACTTAAATTGCATGATTCAAGTTGATTTACTTATGGACCTTACTTATTATGAATTAGACTATGCACAGTGTTGGGATTTCATGAAATTGTGACTGTTTTATCATGTTTTGAGCTATTAATCTATGATCCATTGTGGGATTTGATGAAGGGTTTTAAAGTATATTTCTTGAGGGTGTTACCAAGTATTGATAGATGATTTTATATTGAATTTTCTTGCATGATTTTATCTCTAAATTTCATATTTTTTCACTGGCTCTACACACCCACCAAGTGTTTCATAAAATGTCCGATTATGATTTCTCGAGGAATTGAAGGTCCAATGTATGTCTTATTAGTTGAATAAATTTATGATGATGAAAGGAATGTATGTATATGAAATTGTCCTATATAGTATTGGAAAGTGACCATCCCTTGCTCGGGGGGGGGGGGGGGGTAAGAGCCCGGATAACCATGTCAATAGGTTTGTACCTTGATACTAATCAAGGGGTTGTGCCTTGAAAACAGGGTTGAGGGGTTAGTACCTCAATCACCAGGGGTGGTAGATGCGACTATCCACCAACCAATCAAGGGGTTTGTACCTTGGTAACTGAGTTGAGGGGTTAGTTCCTCAATCATCATGGGTGGTAGGGTGCGACGATCCACTAACCAATCAAAGGAGTTTGTACCTTGGTAATTAACAAATTCTACAATGAAGATTTCTTCTTACACATGTATTATGTTCTATATAATATTCCACTGCACATTTGACAGTTTGTGCAACTTTAGAAATTATGCTCTTCATTAGATCTCAATCACGAAATTATTGTCACGTCTCGTGAGGATACCCTAGACGTAATCGGCACTCATAGACTATTGCTAGTGCCCAAGTGAACCACCTGTCCATATTACATTTGTTCAATCAATCGATTAGCGGAAGATATCAGATTAATGACAAATAACTATCAGTGGGCTATTCTACCTCATCATATCGACGTCAGAAATAAAGGCCATAGGCCACAAGACTAATCATTAACGTCCATCACATAAAACAGAATTAAAGATACTCAATGAAGAAGTAAAGGGGAAAAGAACCCCGACATCAACCCATCATCTCTCTATGTTTTTGAAGCCTCTATGTTTATGATCTAGAAAGGTACCATGACAGGCCATGGCTACCACAACTCAAGAAATAACTCAAACATATGAAAGAAAGAAACATCCTCTGAATGCAGGGGAGGACTCACCACTCTCTGGAATCAGGGAACTATCAACCTCAACGATTCGCCTGCTGAAGTCCTTTGTCTACTGAATCTGCATCATGAAACGATGCAGCACCAAAGGGTGTTAGAATGTGGAATGTATTGTATGTAAAATGGGCTAAAAGTAAACAATATAGACAAAGATAATATGAAATGACATTAGCTTATTAGTTACTCAATCTCAGCTCAGAATAAGGAGCAGGACAATGTCACATCACCATCAATCCAGACTCATATCATCACATCAATATCAGAGTACTATCAATATGGAACCTATCTGGGAGTTTCTCTAATCGACAGCTATCATCTATGAGCCAGTGATGATACAATGAAGATATATCAATGCCATATTTGTCCAATACCTTGCCAGGGTAGAGGTAAAGTCTATCGGTGGATCCATAAATCTGTAAAGTCTTCTTTTGGGACTGAGGAAACATCTGCTCTCACGATCCAATCCTACCTATGCTGGCCAATAATTAATAAGAGCGAGTGGGATTTACTCTTACCCATTTCGGTGCTCAATATTCCTCCCATGACTCGACATGCTCATAAGTCTATCAACATCAGAATGTCTGTACAATCGCTTTCTCTCTCAGACAAG
>JAABOM020000075.1:15561463-15574076 GCA_011800125.2 Solanum clarkiae
GAGGGGGGGGTGGGGGATGGGGCAGGTTGAACTCAACCCGTAATTTTTTTAAACCGCTCCGCTCCTCCCTGCATGATGACTTTTTTTATTTTTAACCCGCTCCGCCCTGCCTCCCATAAACCCTCTCCACTTAAAATTTTAAATTCTTTAATTTTTTAATTGAATTTTAATATAAAAAAAATAAAAACTCATAATTTTTTTGACTATTTAACATTTCAACAACTAATTAACTTGTTTTAGTTGACATTTCAACAATTGTTTCTTAATCGTTAATTTAAAGTTTCTAATTAACATTTTAAATAATAATTTATCGGATATATCTAGTTTAAATTTTCAAAAAAAAAAAATTAAATTCAAATGTTTAATATAAAATGTTTGTATCTTTGATTTTTATTAATTGCAAAGATTTAACTTTTTTCGAACTCTTATTTGATTTTTTAAATCTGCAACTTGCCCCGCCCTACATTAGTTTTAAAAATAGTTATTTCAACCCGCACGGTATTCGCCCGGTCCCACATAACTTTAAACCCTATCCGTCCCGTTGTCAACTCAACTGTTAGCTTGTCCCATATTTGTTAATATACATTAGTAAGATTTAGCACTTTTAGTACATAAATAATTTTTTAAAAAAAGGGGGGGATTTAGGAGTGACGACGAAGGAACTACCGCAAATTCTTTCAGGTGGGAGATTTTACCCTAAAACGCCCCTAAACTTTATCGTGCGCACAATGTATCTTTTCAAGTTCTGATGAAAAATTTTAGACCGAATTTGCGATCAATGCGAAAAACTGAGTCGGAAAATGGTCTCGACTCGACTTTATCGTGAAAAAATGCAATTTATTTTTTTCAAAGTGATCTTAAAACAGTAAGGTTTCCACCCCTTCCGCGACGCGGAGAAGATGCGGAACCACACTTGTATTTTTCTAAAAATTTGCGAAAAACTGAGAAAACGCGAAAAATGCAAATTTGCACTAGTGCGCGTCACGCACTAGTATATGAGAAGCTGTTTTTTTTCTTTTAATTCAGGAAGGGCAATTTCGTCCTTCCAAATATATTTTTATATCCCCAGGTCGGTTTTAAAACGTGAATTCGTACAAAAGGGTTTAGACCCATTATTTTTCAAAGTTTTACGCTAAGCCTAAGAGAGAAGAAGGAAAAACAAGTGAGGGTTTCCAGAGAAAATTCAATCCTTGAAGAAAATCTCCATTCCCAGGTATGTAAAGGCTACCCAAAAGTATGAAATTATTCTTCCATGTGCCCAAGATAGAGTTAGGATGTATAATTGATATCTAAAAGTCTTAAATTGTGATTCTAGAAAGTTTCTTGATTTTTAGCATGCAATTCCTGAATATGATCTTGAGTTCTTGATTTTATGCTTTGAACTATATTTTACATCCTAAATTAATATTCATTATGTACAAAGTTTACTGTATAGTCTTTATTACTATGTTCATGATTTAACTCTGTGAACACTTGCATAATGAACCTAGGGGGATGTCTAGAACCTTGATTGTCCGAATGTGATATTTGACTAAGTTTGAGTCCTGAGGTGATGAGTGTTGATGACTGTGGTAGCTGAAATATTATTGCTAAAGTTGAATGAATATATCTCCTTGAATTTGAAAAGATAGTCTTGCCCGTAGAGGTTGAGTGATGGGAATCCTTGATGAATTGATAGACCTATGAGCATGTCGAGTCTTGGAAGGAGTATTGACCACCAAAAATAAGTTAGAGTGAGTCCCAGTCGTACTTATTACCTACATGGCCAGCGTAGTAGAGGATTGATCGTGAGAACGGATGTTTCCTTAGTCCCAAAAGAGGACTTACTATGACTACAAACTCTTGATGTACGTCCTTTTACCCCGGCAAGGTATTGGGCGAATGCCGCAATGATATCGCTTAGTTATACCATCACCAGCTCATAGGTGATGGGTGTAGGTCCAAGAAACTCCCAGATAGATTTCATGATGATAGAACTCCGATGTGATGTGATGGTTTGATGTGTGATGAATAGTGAGGTGATAGAGTCTTGTCCCTTACTCTGAGGTGAGGCTGAGTGATTGAGGAGAGATTTTTATAATGTTTCCTTTTCTTTAGCCCGTTTTACATATAGTACATTCTACATACTAACGCCCCTCTGGCGCTGCATTATTTTATGATGCAAATACGGTAGACCGAGAACTTCAGCAGCCCAAACATTGAGGTTCAGAGCTTTAATTCCAATCCGTGGTGAGTCCTCCAAAGCATTTGGAGGATGGTTATTTATTTATCTTTATGTCAGTAATTCTTTGATTGTGGTACCCATGGCTTGTCATGGTGCCTCTTAGATGTTAGTTACAGAGGCTTCGTAGAAAAATATGATTAATGGATGGTGTCGGGATTATTTCATTCCTGTTCCCTTTCTTTGAGACATTTACTCTTATAATCTTATGATAGTCGGTTATTTTATTGAATCTTCTGCATATGAATGGATGGGACGATGGCGATGAGACTAAGTGGTCCGTTTGGGGACTAGCAATAGTCTTCGAGTGCCAGTCACGTCTAGAGTACCCCTCCGGGGTGTGACGAACTTGGTATCAGAGCCCAGAGTTCGAATATAGGGAGTCTATGAAGTTGTGTCTAGTAGAGTCTTGTTTATGGGTATGTTGTGAACCACACTTCATAAGCGGGAGGCTATAGGACATTAGGAAGTATCACCTTTCTTCTATGATCTAAAATCGTGCTATGAGTTAACTTATGAAATTCTGCTTTTAACTCGTGCGTTTTACAGTTACAGAGAATGCCGCCCAAAAGAACTGCCGCTTAGAGAAATGCCCCAGCTCTCGTTGTTGGGAATACCCAATCGGAGGTTTCGGTTTAGACTGAGACCAAGAGATGGGGACGCCTCGCTAGCACTGTTGAGGTCCCTCAGGCTCAGGCTCAACCCCTGCCAGCTCCCACTACTGAGGCAGAATTCTGAGGTGTCATCACCATGCTGACACAATTGGTGGCCTCAAAGGGGAATAACCAAGGTTCCCAGGCTCCTAGTTCTAGCTTGCAGGAGCCCTCAACTGTAACCCGGCTCAGGGATTTCTTGAGGATGAACCTACCAGTGTATACGGGGTCAAAGGTGGAGGAAGACCCGCAGAATTTTATTGATGAGATGTACAAGGTTCTGAGGGCTATGCATGCGAATGAGCTTGATGGAGTGGAGCTTGCATCCTACCAGCTGAAGGACATGGCTAATGTATGGTACACCCAGTAGGAGGGGAGTAGAGGTGAGGATGCGGAGCCTGCCTCATGGGATCAGTTTGAAACCGCCTCCCTCGATCACTTCTTTCCTCAAGAATTGAGGGAGGCGAAGGCAAAGGAGCTCATGAATCTGAAGCAGGGAGGGATGACTGTGAAGGAGTGTAGCCTTAAGTTCATCAAACTATTAAGGTATGCTCCAGAGATAGTGAAAGACATGAGGTAGAGAATAAGGAGGCTTGTGTCTGGTCTGGCCAGACACTAGCATAAGGAAGAGATTCTATGGATGGAAAGAGGCCCTTCCTTGCTTTCAAGGTTTAGGCAAACAAAGAGAAAAAGATTCATTCTCTTCATAAAAAATAGGAGATAGAACCAATAAAGATTTCTTTTTCGATTCATCCCTGGCCTCATTCAAGAATTATTTTTGATCCAATCCGCAGGAATCAATAGAAAAGGCAAATCCCTTATGATACACCAGATCCGGCTCGGTTATTGATAGAGTGAATAGATCTGCCATTTCTTGAAATCTCTCTTCTGATACAAAATCATAGTGTAACGTGTATCCTCCCCTGTTCCGGTCATGGAATAAATGAAATCAATCAAAAAATGGATTTTTGTTCAAGAATGAAATCTTAGTGGAACTGTCCATATTCGATTCCTACCCAATTTTTTTTCTCTCCTTATCATTCAGAAAAGACAAAAAAATTTTAGGATAGCAAACATTCTCTAGAATTTCTCTTACATTCAAACCCATAGCTGATGATAGAACTAGAATAGATATTTTTTGTTTCCTACTTACACGAGCCCATATCCTTGCTTTTCTATCAATTTTTAATTCTGATCTTCCTCCCCAATCTGATATTATGGTACTGGTATAGAAATTTGGACAAACAATAGGGATATGCAAGAACAAATAATTTTTATCGAAAATATTCCGGAGCCTTTCGGAGATAACCCCTTAGATAAGGATTGAGAGGCATGCCTCTTCCAAGAAAAAATTCATTATGACTGACTCGCTATTCACTCGGTTTTGGGGTCATAATCATTATGTAGGAGAGATGGCCGAGTGATTTACTAGATCAGAATCATTCTCAACGAGTCCATAAGAAGTGATCCCATTTTTTTTATCGGGTGCGGAAAGAGTGTAAAGCTTCTTTGTTGATTCCTGGTATGGACATCTCCAGACTTACGGTGTATGCCTAGCAGATAGAGGAGGAAAAGAAGAGAGATAGAGAAGAGCATCTAAGCAGAAAGGCGAAGTAAGCAGGACACAAGCCTAGCCCCCAGAGACAGAATAGGGGTGACATATCCTATTTCCAGAAGAGATCATCACATCCCGCACCTTCAGCAGCAAGTGCGCCCACACAGCCAAGCAGGTTTGACTAGAAATCTCAGAGTTATCAGAATTTAAAGACCCCGGGCGCCCAATCCCAGGCCAGTGTGACTCAGGGCCCGAGGGGAAAGCCACCTTGTGGCACTTGTGGGAAACTCCATCTGGGTAGATGTTGTCTGGGCAGGGATGCTTGTTTCCTATATGGGCATGCGGGTTACTTTTAGCAAAAGTGCCCGAAGAGGAGACGAGGCGAAGAGAACAGCAGAGCTCAGTCTTCAACAGTACCTCCAACAGGTAATCAGCAGAGAGGTACTACTACTACAGGTACAGGAGGCGGGACGAACCGTCTTTATGCTATAGGTAACCGTCAGGAGCAGGAGGCTGCACCAGATGTTGTAACGGGTATGTTTCGTGTCTTTACTTATGATTGCTATGCCTTGCTTGATCCGGGTGCTACGTTGTCTTTCGTGACCCCTTATGTGGCTAGAAAGTTTGGTATTTTTCCCGAGTGTTTGCTTGAGCCCTTTTCTGTTTCTATTCCTACTGATGAGTCTATCCTAGTTGAAAGGGTTTATAGGGATTGTGTAGTGTCTATTTATCATAGAGAAATTTTAGCTGATTTGATAGAGTTGGAAATGGTTGATTTTGATGTAATAATGGGCATGGATTGGCTTCATGCTTGTTATGCTTCTGTTGACTGTAGAACCTAAATTGTCAAGTTTCAATTTCCTAATGAACCTTTCTTAGAGTGGAAAGGGAGTTATGTTGCCTCTAAGGGTAAATTCATCTATTATCCTAGAGCTAGAAAGTTGATATCCAAGGGTTGTATCTACCATCTCGTGCGAGTTAAGTCTGATAATTTGAGTCTTTTACTCTTAAGTCAGTCTCGGTAGTGAATGAGTTTCCCGAGGTCTTTCCTAATGATCTTCCTGAAGTCCCTCCTGACAGGGAGATTGACTTTGGGATTGATATTCTTTCCGAGATCAAACCTATCTCAATTCCACCCTATACAATGGCCCCTGTAGAGTTGAAAGAATTGAAGGAACAATTGAAATACTAGTTAGAGAAAGGTTTCACAAGACCTAGTGTCTCACCTTCAGGTGCTCTTATCCTATTTGTGCGTAAGAAAAATGGATCTCTGAGGATGTGTATAGACTATCGGTAGTTGAACAAGGTTACCATAAAGAATAAGTATCCTCTTCCCAGAATAGATGATCTCTTTGACCAGCTTCAGGGTGCTACTTGTTCCTCTAAGATAGACCTCGGATCGAGTTACTATCCGTTGAAGGTGAGGAAAAGTGATATTCCTAAGACAACCTTTAGGACACGGAGTGACCACTTTGAGTTCTTGGTTATGTTCTTCGGGTTGACAAATGCACCTGCAGCTTTCATGGACTTGATGAATAGGGTATTTAGACCATATCTTGATATGTTCGTGATCGTGTTTATTGATAACATCCTAGTGTATTTGAGGAATGAAGGGGAGCATGCTAATCACCTTAGAGTGGTTTTTCACACTCAAAGATCATGAGTTGTATACGAAATTCTCCAAGTATGAGTTTTAGATCAAGTCAGTGGTCTTCTTAGGCCATATCGTTTCGGCAGATGACATTCGGGTAGATACTCAGAAGATTGAGGTGGTTAAGAACTGGCCCAGACCCACCTCGCTAACAGAAATATGAAGTTTCTTAGGTTTGGCCGGGTACTACCGCAGATTTGTGGAGGGCTTCTCTTCTCTGTCAGCCCCGTTGACAAAGTTGACTCAGAAGAAGGCCAAGTTTCAGTGGTATGAGGCATGCGAGAAGAGCTTTCAGGAGTTGAAGACTAGATTGACTACAACACCAGTGTTGACATTGCCAGACGGGACAGGTGACTTCGTGATATAATGTGATGCGTCCAGAGTTAGTTTGGGGTCTGTGCTTATGCAGAGAGGGAAGGTGATAGCTTATGCTTCCAGGCAGCTTAAGACTCATGAGAAGAGTTATCCGACCCATGCTCTAGAGTTGGCAGTTGTGGTATTCGCACTTAAGATCTGGTGTCACTATTTATATTGAATGCATGTGGATGTGTTCACCGATCATAAGAGCTTGCAGTATATGTTCAGTGAGAAAGAGCTCAACCTGCGGCAAATGAGGTGGCTAGAGTTGCTCAAGGATTATGATATATGCATCCTCTACCACCCAGGCAAGGCTAGCATTATTGTTTATGTTCTTAGCAGGATGTCCATGGGTAGCACTGTCCATGTAAAAGAGGGAAAAAGAGAATTACCCAAGGATGTGCATAGATTGGCTCGATTGAGAGTGCAACTTAAGGAGAATGACGAAGGTAGGGTCAATGATCAGAATGGATCTGCTTCATTCTTAGTGTCAGAGGTGAAGGAAAAGCAGGACCAAGACCCTGTCTTATTCCAATTGAAAGAAACGATCCACAAACAGAAGGTGATGGTTTTCTCCAAAAAGGGAGATGAGGTATTGAGATATCAAGGGAGGTGGTGTGTACCTGATGTTGATGGTGTTCGAGACAGAATCATGGCCAAAGCTCATAGCACAAGGTATTTCATTCATCCTAGCTCCACCAAGATGTACCACGACTTGAGAGAAGTCTATTGGTGGAATGGGATGAAGAAGGACATTGTTGAATTTGTTTCTAATTGTCCCAATTGGCAACAGGTTAATGTTGGACATTAGAAACCTTGTGGGTTAGCTCAGAACTTTGAAATTTCGGAATGAAAGTGAGAGAAGATCAACATGGACTTCATCACGGGCTTACCCCGGTCCCGAAAACAGCATGATTCAATATGAGTGATTATTGATAGGATGACGAAGTCAGCCTACTTTTTGGCAGTCAAGACAACTTACACTGCTGAGGAGTATGCCCGACTGTATATTCATGAGACTGTGAGGTTGCATGGGGTTCCCTTGTCCATCATCTCGGACAAAGGAACTCAATTCACCTCTCAATTTTGGAGATCTTTTCAGAAGGGACTGGGTATGAAGGTAAATTTGAGTACTGTTTTTGCCCTCAGACAAACGGGCAGGCAGAGCGCACTATTCAGACTTTGGAGGATATGTTGAGGGCATGTGTCATTGACTTCAAAGGAAACTGGGATGATCATTTACCATTGATTGAGTTCGCGTACAATAATAGTTACCATGCAAGCATTCAGATGGTCCCGTACGAGGCATTGTACGGAAGAAGATGTAGATCCCCGATTGGTTGGTTAGGTGGGAGCTGAGTTGATTGGGCCTTACCTTGTATACTAGTCTATGGAGAAAGTGAAAGTCATCAGGGAAAGGTTGAAGACAGCCCAGAGTCGCCAGAAATCATATACGGACGTGAGAAGAAGAGACTTGGAGTTTGAGGTAGATGATTGGGCGTACTTGAAGGTGTCACCCATGAAGGGTGTCATGAGATTTGGCAAGAAGGGGAAGTTGAATCCCCATTATATCAGGCCATACCGGATTGTAAGAAGGATTGGGAAGATTGCTTACGAGTTAGACTTGTCTTCCAAGTTAGATGAAGTTCAACCGGTGTTCCACGTCTCTATGATGAAGAAGTGTTTTGGGGATCCGGCCTTAGCAATTTCGGTGGAGAGTACGGGTGTGAAGGATAGCTTATCGTACGAGAAAATTCTAGTCCAGATTCTTGACCGACAGGTTCTCAAGCTGAGGAATAAAGAAATAGTCTCCGTCAAAGTCTTATGGAGGAATCAATTTGTTAAGGAAGCTACGTAGGAAGTTGAGAAAGCAATGAAACTCAAATACCCGCATCTATTCGTGCCAAGTGATGATAATGTTGAATGTAAATATTCTTATTCTTATCAATTTCGAGTATTCCTTTCCGTTAAGTTGATGCCTTATTTTATTTCATTTCCAAGTCTAAGACAGAGATAGATAGGTGATGGATAGTGAGAGTTCGAGTGTTCCCAAGTGAGGAATAAGATGAGTTCCGAGGTTATTCAAGTCCCTGTTCAACCTTTACTCATCATTCGAGGACGAATGATTCCATGGGGGAGATGATGTAACACCCCATAAAATTACTAAATTGCTCCTAAACTTTATCGTGCGCACAATGTATCTTTTCAAGCTCTGATGGAAAATCTGAGATCGGATTTGCGATCAGTGCAAAAAATTGAGTCGGAAAATGATCTTGACTCGGCTTTATCGCGAAAAATAGGATTTATTTTTTTCAAAGTGAGTCTAAAATAGTGAGGTTTCGCGTCCCAAAAAGTGAGTCTAAAACAGTGAGGTTTTCGCGCCCCTTCCGGGACGCGAAGAGGACGCGGAACCACACTTATATTTTTTAAAAAATTTGCGAAAAACTGAGAAAATGCGTAAAAAGTGCAAATTTGCACTAGTGTGCGTCGCGCACTAGTGTATGAGAAACTGTTTTTTTTTTTAATTCTAATTTGGGAAGGGCAATTTCGAGAAGTGGATGAGAAGCTATTTTTTTCTTTTAATTTGGGAAGGGCAATTTCGTCTTTTTTGATATATTTTTATATCCCCATGTCGTTTTTAAAATGTGAATTCGTATAAAAGGGTTTAGACCCATTATTTTTCAAAGATTTTTACGCTAAGCCTAAGAAAGAAGAAGGAGAAACAAGTGAGAGTTTTCAGAGAAGGTTCAATCCTTGAAGAAAATCTCCATTCGCAGGTATGTAAAGGCTACCTAAAAGCATGGAATTATTCTTCCATGTGCCCAAGATAAAGTTAGGATGTATAATTGATATTTAAAAGTCTTAAATTGTGTTTCTTAAAAGTTTCTTGATTTTTAGAATGTTGTTCTTGAATATGATCTTGAGTTCTTGATTTTATGCTTTGAACTATATTTTACATCCTAAATTGATGATCATCATGTACAAAGTTTACTGTATAATCTTCATTACTATGTGATCATGATTTAACCCTTGCAAATTGTCTCTGTGAACATTTGAATAATGAACCTAGGGAGATGTTTAGAGCCTTGATTGTCTGAATGTGATATGTCCTGAGGTAATGAGTGTTGATGACTGTGGTAGCTAAAATCATATTGCTAGAGTCGAATGAATATATCCCCTTGAATTTGAAAAGATAGTCTTGCCCGTAGAGGTTGAGTAATGGGAATCCTTGATGAATTGATAGATTTATGAGCATGTCGAATCCTGGGAGGAGTATTGAGCATCGAAAATGAGTAAGAGTAAGTCCCACTCGCACTCATTACCTATATGGTCACCATAGTAGAGGATTGGATCGTGAGAACAGATGTTTTCTTGGTCCCGAAAGAGGACTTACTATGATTACAAACCCCTAATCTATGCCCTTTTACCCCGACTGGGCGGATGCCGTAACGACATCGCTTCGTTGTACCATCACCAGCTCATAGGTAAAGGTGTAGGTCCAAGAAACTCTCAGATAGGTTTTATGATGATAAAACTCCGATGTGATGTGATGGTTTGATGTGTGATGGATACTGAGGTGATAGAGTCTTGTCCCTTACTCTGAGGTGAGGCTGAGTGATTGATGAGAGATTTTTATAATGTCTCCTTTTCTTAGCCCATTTTACATACAGTACATTCCACATACTAACGCCTCTCTGGCGCTGCATCATTTTATGATGTAGATACGGTAGAGCAAGGACTTCAGTAGCCCAATCATTGAAGGTTTAGAGCTTTGATTCCAGTCCATGATGACTCCTCCCCAACATTTGGAGGATGATTATTTATTTATCTTTATGTCAGTATTTATGTGATTGTGGTACCCATGGCCTATCGTGGTACCCATGGCCTATTATGGTGCCTTCTTAGATGTTAGTCATAGAGCCTTTATAGACATAGACGATTGATGGATGGTGTCGGGATTGTTTTATTCCTGTTCCGTTTCTTTGAGACATTTACTCTTATCTTACGATAATTGGTTATTTTATTGAATCTTCCGCATTTGAATGGATGGGACGATGATGAGACTAAGTGGTCCGTTTGGGGACTAACAATAGTCTTCGAGTGCCAGTTACGTCTAGAGTACCCTCCCAGAGCATGACAAATTAGTTCAAGTATAATAGTCATGTTTTTACACGGCACAACAGTATTCACAAATTAAACTGTATTTTACCTTTATCTTTAATTCTTAAATGTGAATTACTAAGAAAGCATAAAAAAAAAAAATGAAAGCATACTGGTCAAAAAATAAAATAAAGTGACTTATTAAACTATGCTAGCTCTTGTAGCGGTCCAGAGCAATGGTGGAGCTAGCTTATACTCGAAGGATTCATTCGAATTCTTTTTAATAAAAAATTATAATACTTATATATAATCAAAATTATTTTTTATGTATATATGATAAATTTCTAAATTTTTTGGACCAGTTAGCATGTTCACTTTAAATTTTAAATCCCCTTTTTAAAAATCCAAACTCCGCGATTATCGAAGAGCCACTAATATGAGAAAAATGGCGGTTGCAACTACTAGGCCAATCATACGATGAGTGGTATTCCAGTCAGCCATGTTTGCTGTATCCCCCAAATATTGCAAATTGTAATTAATTTACTATTTTTAGTATGGGATAACTCAAGTGTCCATTTACGGAATTGTTTAATATTGTTGCCAGCATTATAGAATTAATCCTATAAATTAACTGGTTTTTACTGGCTTTTCAAGGATATTCAAATGGAACAACTCGTGCTGAATTATCCGTTTTGGGTGATACTGTGTATTATTCTTAAACAATAGTTGCAATTTGCAAGTAGTATTGAAGATTTAGCAAAAAGGACATTTTGAAAATCCAAGTGGTAAAACTGACGTTGATGTTATCAAATGACAACAAACAAAGAAAAGTAAAGAGATAAGATCTAAGAGCTTTTTTCATTTTTTTAAGTATTAATTATTTTCAAATGTATACAACATGATATGAGTTCTTATGCATGCATTTATAATGTTTGTAGAGACGTGTAAAAGAGTCCTAACACGACATCATTCATAAAAATTATGAGGGAGATTAAAAGGTATTGTGAGAGTTAAATTCATAACGATGAAGAATATAATGGTAACGGATTAATGTAGAAGAGCAGTGAGAATAACTTCTTAGGAGTTATGGACAGTCATGCCACCATATAATTCTATTTTTTCATAATACTCTCTGATATTGTCCGCTTTGAGCCTAAGCGCGTATGACTTTAAAACGTGTCACTAATAGGTAAGGCATGTTTACTCATATACCAAATATCTATCCTGTGTTTTGTCGATGTGGAACTTCTTATCTCAAGTTCCGATACTATCTGTAACGATCCAGTCCGCTAGTGATATTGTCCGCTTTGGGCTTAGGCCTGCACGGCTTTAAAACTCATCACTAATAGGTAAGGCATGTTTACTTATATACCCAGCATCTCTCCTATGTTTTGTCGATGTGAGATTTCACATCAAAAGATGAGTTGTTACATACACCCCTCTATGGACTCAGCGTCCTCGCTGAGGTTTCCCTCCCCCCCCCCTTTGAAATTCGCCTAAACTCAATTGAACTCTAGCCCCAACATCGATAAGCTAAGGCTGACACAGGAGCGCCTAAACTCAGTTGAACTCTAGCCCCAATAAGGTAAGACTGACACAGGCTGCTACCGATATTGTCTGTTTTGGGCGTAAGCCCACACAACTTTAAAAAACGTCACTAATAAATTTATTTATATACTCAGCATCTTTGCTATATTTTGTTGACGTGAGACTTCTAATTTCAAAATAAATTATTACAAAATGACATGACTTATTAAAATTTTATTGAGAAAAATTCAATGAATAAAACTATAGGACAAAAAGTACACGTATCTTTAGCTGAAAATTACTAAATTCCTTTTTCCCTCCCTAGCTAACTGGTGATAAATATTTAGCATCCACGAAATGAAACGTAACTTGAGTTGACGGCTATGCTGGTATATATGATCTGCTATCTATATATAATTATAAAAATCAAATAAATGATGTTATTTTGCACTATTTATTTTAGTCAAGAGCAGGGCCGGCTCCAATAGTATTAAAAAAGAGGTCATCGCTTTAGGCCACATTTAAGACGTCTTATTTTTTTTTATTAA
>JAABOM020000075.1:15574176-15599624 GCA_011800125.2 Solanum clarkiae
CGAACCTCGTAAATTATTTGTGTTCTTTATTTTTCTCTACATCGTAAATTATTTGTGTTCTTTATTTTTCTCTACATATAGCTTCCTCTAGATATAGGGAGATCTAGTAACTCAAGATCATTTATAGATTGGCTGAACTCTGCCATGGCTCTAGTTATTTTGTTATGGTTTGTCCTTTCAGAGGGAAATCTGGATACATTGAAGTCCCTACAGATCATCCAGGGTTCTTTGCATATCCCTCTAATACTTGAGAGATCCCACCACAATTCTTCTCTTTCTTTGCTGTCACACTGCATGTACAACAGTAAGCTACCAAGTCAAGTCTTGGCTGATCCCAGATAGTTTACCAGTGAGCATCTGATTGCCAATATCGATGAGCTCCCTTGTCCATTCACTTTTTTCCCATTGTACAATAATTCCACCACTTCTACCTATGGAGTCCATCCATACCTCTCCAACCCATCTGGTTCCCCAAAGTTGCTGAAAATATTCTTCCACTGTCCCTCCTAATTTAGTTTCTATGAACACAGATGTCTGCTCTCTTGATGAACTAAGGTTTCTATTTGTCTCCTTTTCCTTGATAAGATTTTCATCTTTATGATTGCATTGTGGTTGTGGTCCTCCCCTTGTTTCTTGATTCACTTCTTGAGTCTCCATCTTTATACCTAATTTCACTAATTTGATTCCTGACTTCCTTTGGGATTTGTTGGATGGTGTTGTTTGGCTCAATTGTTAAAGATAGAGTCTTTTCTACTTCCCTTCTTTGGTCTAATTTCGGAAACAGAGCTTCTGCTTCTTTGTGGCAACCATTAAAGAGAACTACAAATTCTTTGCTAAGCTTGATGATGTTGCTTTGTACCCATTCTGTTGATCTGGCCTCAACCTCCCTACTACATTCGCTCGGGTCGAATAGGATTGGAGTGGGTTCGTCACAGTTCAACAATTAAGTGTCCAGTACCGCCCCTTGTCTGTTTTTTGCTGGCTCATAGCTGTCTACATTAACATCATCTTTGTTATACAAGTCTTCGCTTAAAGCTCTTTCTTGTCTTCTTCAATCTAGCGTTCCCTTAGCAATCTTAGTTGAAAGGTTTACTTGAGCTTACAAGATTGTGAAAGAGCGAGTAAATTGTCAAGCGCCACACGAAATTCTTAGTCGAAGTCTAAGTCCGTGACACAAGGCCTAAGTAAGAGCAGTAGGAGGAGACTTGGAGCACTTACTAGTTTTGATGGAGCTGCGCCAATGATCATTTATTTGCCTTGATGATAGATAAATTGACATGAAGAACTCAAAGTGAGGTGTCTAGGTGTATGTTATTTGCAGATGACATAGTGCCAATTGATGAGGTAGAGTTAATGCTAAATCAGAGGTTTGGAGACAAATTCTAAAGTGGTTTGAGTAGGACCAAGGTAGAGTATTTGGAATGCAAGTTTGTGATGTAATGCCTGATGATGGCGTGATTCACAAGTTATCCAAAAGAGAGGAAGCTTCAAGTATCTTGGGTCTCTGATCCAAGCAAATGGGAAAATTGACAATAATGTTGTAGGGTGGATGAAATGGAGGCTCACACTTGGAGTATTGTGTGATAAGAAGGTTCCCACTTAAACTGAAAGACAAATTTTAGGGGCTGGTGGTTAGACCAACTGTATTTTATGGGACAGAGTGTTGGCCAGTCAAGCACTCAAACATTGAGAAGATGAGAGTTGCAAAGATGAGGATGCTGTGGTGGACGTGTGGGCATACTAGGAGTGATGGAATTAGAAATGAAGATATTTGAGACAAGATAGGAGTGGTCTTGTTGGAGGACAAGATGTAGGAAACAAGGTTGAGGTGGTTCGCACATATGAAGAGGAGATATACGGATGTCCAGTGTGGAGGTGTTAGAGGTTGGCTATTGATGATTTCAGGAGGGGTAGAGGTTGGCCAAAGAAGCATTGAAAGAGGTGAGTAGACACGTCCTGACACAATTGCAACTTACCGAGGACATGACCTTAGATAGGAGGTTGTTGAGGACACGAGTTAAGGTAGAAGGTTAGTAGGTAGTAGAGTGTTGTCTTGCTTATTGTTTCTTACTAGTAGTCGTGGTATTTCTCCTGTAGTGTTTGTCCTCTGATTTCTAGTATTGTCTACTATCCTTGTACTTCGATTATGCACTATTTCTTGTAGTTACTGATTTTTTTCCCAGGATGCTTTGTCATTTTTCTTTCTAGCATTAACTCAGATATGCTTCTATTTAAGCCGGGGGTCAATCAGAAACATCTTTTCTACCTTCTAAGGTAGAGATGAGGTCTGTATACACTCTACCCTCCCCATTCCACTCGTAAAATTACATTGCGTATATTGTTGTTGTTGGTCTAATTAGTGGTTCTCTGAGTCTTAAAGCTTTTTCGCTTTTATCAGTTTTCATAGTAGCACATGTATCTGACATCCTTCTGAATTTTTTTAAGGTATTATTATACATTTGGTGCAAATTGTTGTAAGCAAACACATTAACTTTCTTTTTATTTGCGAGATATCATTTTTTTCTTGGCCTTTCTCTTGACATTTATATTAATTTTCCTCCCCTCTGTTGTCCAACGGATCATTTGTATCCTATATTATTCTCAGTCTTGCTCTTATAGATCATGCCATTTGTCTTTTCTCCTTCTAGGAGATTAAGGAACTGAAATCAGTAATATCTGAATGCCAAGATGACAAAGACATGCAGCAGATGGCTTCTGAAGAATTGAGTGAAGCCACAGAAGGAGAGAAGAAATTGCAGATTCTCCTTCTGAAGTCGTTATTACCTAAAGATGATGCTGATGAGAGGGACTGCATTCTCGAAGTGAGGGCAGGTAATGAGCTTCATTGAATTTTGATGTATCCCAACTTCATTTGACCTCTACTTTCATTGGTAGAAAATGTGTACTCTTTTGGTAAGTTCAATATAATGACCAATTTAAAATATTTTCAGGAACTGGAGGGGAAGAGGCTTCTTTATTTGCGATGGACATATTCAAAATGTGGGTCCTAGAACATGAATTGAGTTCCTGGATTTCTCTTTGTTCAACTAATAACTTCTCATTCCTGATGCTGATATTATTTCAACATCAGGTATGAAAAATATTCTGCGAAACAAGGTTGGAAGTATGACGTTCTAGAAATAGCTGAGTCTGATCTTAAAGGATACAAGGTTTGTCTACCATGCTTCATACATCACCTTAAATGTTACCTGAAATATTTTTACAATTGTTGGTTTGAAGTTGTGATTAGCATTGTTGGATCAAAAGGAGCTTGTAAGCTTCAAATAATGGTATAAATGCCTCCTAGTACATGATAGTGTACTATATTTTTGTATTTTGTTGTCCCCATTGCACATTTTTGACTTTGCAAAATTTATTGTCAGGAAGCTATTGCTTCTATCTCTGGAGCTGGTGTGTATGGGAAACTAAAATTTGAGAGTGGAATTCACAGAGTTCAGGTAGTATCACCTTAAGTCCTGTGCTTACTGCAGTTTATGTAGCCAAATAAGAGATTTTCTTCCTTTGCAGCGGGTGCCTGTGACAGAGAAAGCTGGACGTGTTCACACCAGTGCTGTCTCTGTTGCAATTCTTCCGCAGGCAGACCAGGTGAGTGTTGTTAGTACTATGTGTGTAGAAGGTTTATAAGCATAAATTCATTTTTTTTAAAAACTCACCAAGGGAGCAGTGTGCTCAAGGCTCCAAGATATTGCATCTAGGGACTTTAGATGCTTACCTTGCATCAGATAAGGTCTCTTCAGCAGTTTTATCCTTTAAAAGAAATGCTTCTTTTTGATATTATTAAACTCATAGTTCACATAAGCATTGGAAACACTAGGTTGGGATTGGTGGGTTAAAGATCTTAGGAGGATATAGAACATGTCCTCATGAGGTGTAGGATATTCATGCACACGGAGTGTGTGTTTGTTCTATACAATATACACACACGCACAAATATATGAATAGGGTGTGTTCTAGCATGCAATAGATGAATGTCTTGTAACCCTTGGCTAGTGCACTTTCCACAGCTCGAGCCAATAAAAGATGGATACTTTATGCCTCCCATTTAGAAATAAAAAGACATACTTCACGTCCCCTTATAAAAATTAAAAATAAATAAATTTATGCTGGATTATTTAAATTTCATGTGTTATGTGACACACCTTAGAATAAGAAAAGCAAGGAGAGAGGAAAGGGGGTGGAGAACTGGTGCATGCACATTTTCAAGTGTATTTGGATTAGATATATCCACGAGTTCCTTTTTAGTTGATCATTTAAGGTTGACAGTGATATTATATTGACTGCTTAGTTAATCTTTGAATCTTCATCAGCAAGATGTGAAGTTGAGGAATGAAGATTTGAGGATTGACACATATAGATCAGGGGGATCAGGAGGTCAGCATGCAAATACCACAAACAGTGCTGTTAGAATCACTCACATGCCATCAGGGATAACTGTTTCCATACAAGATCAGCGCTCCCAACATATGGTAAAGTGTGCAACTTTTTAGCAGTTTATCTGTTGGCTGCGTGGTTTATTCAAAATCTAAGTATAATTCTGAGCTGCGATCGTTCATGTGCTCTGTGCATTGTTTTGACTAAATCTCATGATAAACTATGGTAAATTATAGAACTTCTAATTTCCTTTCTACTTCTGAATTCATCTCATTTATATGTAATGTGCAAATCACATTAGTACTTTCTTGTACTATGTTCTGTATTACTATTACTTCTTCACTGACTTTTGGAAGCACAGTTGAATAGATGGCTAATTATAAACCTAATTTTGTGTCGCTCATTATCAAACATTCTTAGAGATTGTTTGGTTGCTGGTTAGAATTATGTAGGTATTAGTAATGTAGGGACTTATTAAGCAGGTTTAGTTATTCATGACAGGACAATTGAATGAATGTCGCTGACCATTATGACCAGTCGATTAGTGGCCATGATTAAGACTCACATAAACCGAGCTATTCACAAGGAAAAAAGGTCATAGGGCCATATTGGAATTATGGCCATTAACAAGCACCATGTCTTCCTTATGATAGGAATAATTGAAAGGAAGCTTAGTGAATATTGTTATCTTACTTGATTACGGTGGATAGCTGTTGTATTCACAAGTAGATGGCCCTTGGACGCGCAGAGGGAATGGGTGGTTCATCGAGCTGGAACACTCGTCACTAAGGTGAGACCAACTCCAGCCAGTATCATAGTGGAATGTGGCATATGTTCGTTTCATGGGAACACCTACATCCACAATGGCAAGCCTGTACTCTCTTGCTCCAATGTATGCGACCCAATTCACTGGTATGAGAGGACCAATCCTCTCATTACTAAGGGCGAATTCTCCTTGAAGATGCGGAGTACCAACGGCTAGATGTAAGATCCCGTGCACCTTTACTATATCTTCGCAGTGGAAACCTTAATCGAATGTGTAGGTTAGGTGGGAGGTGATGACACACAACGACCAATCTTGAAAGACCACTCTTTCGTCTAAGGATGCCTAACTCCGCACCGATCCTTCAATGGGAGGCAGGACACTGCGAGGGTGGGTAGTTTATTTGGGGCAGATGCCTCTTAAAGAGTAACGGAGGTCTGCAAAGGGAGACTCAAGCTAAGATTCTGCTTGTTAGCTTAATGGTATAGGCCTACCTGACTGTGAGATCGAGTAGTTGAATAGAGACGACAGTCGGCGATAGTGATCCGGGAGTCCTATGTGGAAAGGCAATTAAGCAGGGATAGAGGCAATTAAGCAGGGATAGAGACACCAATCCATTAGAAAGAGTTGTTCCCAACCTTTCATTGTGTCTCGCCGTATTCATTATGGATTCACTCTCTTAAGAAGAACTTGTAGATCACACCTTTTCCATCAACCAAGCGCAAAGACGCGCAAGTGTAGCCTTCTCTTGATTTGATAGATGCTGCCTTATCCTTTAGTGATCTAAGGTCAATAATCAGTTCTTCATTGTAGCAGCTTCCAAGCAAGGAAAGTGTACCTTATTTCCCGAATGACCTTTTGCACTTGTTCTTCTGCTTTTATCTTTCTTGTCCAAGTGGCTTTTCCTCCATTCCTTCTCATCCTTCGTCTAGCTTTCTGGCCGTAACTCTATCTAATTCACTCTCTTTCTTCTCGTGTGTATCATATACTTTTTTCTTGTTCAGAGTTTAGCTGCACTGGTGAAGTTGAATGCTTCTTTCGGAGATTCGGTTCTTTCACTCCCTTTCAGAGTTTGAAATCATAGAAGGAAGCTTTCCAGTCTTCAAATCCTTTCAATACTTTATTACATTACCAAAATCTCTATCTTTGGTGTGAGAACCCTCTAGATTAGGGAAACAAGAGCTTCTTGTATACGTGTAGGAAAGGACTCCATGCGGTCTGAGAGACTTGACTTCAGAATGGCATCCTTCCTTAGCTTAGCCCTTTATGACCTTTTCCGCCTTTGCACTGCCATTCATCGGATAAGACTATGTCATGGATATGGGGCATGGCCTTGAGCCTATTGGATCAATTCCTAGCAAGTCCTGTCTCTCTCCTTCACTTAAAAACACAACATATGATGATTCTCAATCCCTTTTTTTGAAACTTCAGCAGGCTCTCCCTTCTTTGGCGATATTGCTCACCATTAGATTGACTATGAGGTCAAAGAGTCTTACTGCAGTGGTTACCACTCCTGCAAGACTGATTTGGGTTGCAGAGTTGTTATAAGGGCGGGACAGCGAGAGGAGGAAGCTACTACTACCAGGCAAGATGTTAGTGGAAAAGAAAAGGGGGTTCAGAGGAGAGGTCACAAGCTAAGAGAGGTAGGCTCTCCCACTACTGCTACTTGAAATTGATACTGTTTTATGACTCTCTTTCTCGTTCTCTTTCCACCACTAGTTAGAAATAGACTAGAGCATTCCCTGGAACAGTCCGTAGAGAGGTATTCAACAATAGCCACTCAGCTGCCTAACTGAGCACTCCATAGAACTTCAAGGAAGTAAAGCTACATACTATTGGAAAGAGATGGGCTTTCTCCTTTCTGTTTCTTGCGGTCTATTGATTTCAGGTTGAGACTTTGCTTGCTTACTTTCACGCTTCCTTCGTTGAGCTACTTAATGTTTAAGGTAAGGGACACTCTTAGCATAGATTACCATTCTAACCTGTCTTTGCTGGTAGATAGATGTGCAACATTAGTTACCTGAATTAAAGAGGACTCTTGAATAAGTTGACTTCGCCTGGCGTCATCTTTCCTTTCGTTCACTAGTTGAGTACTTCCTGTCAGATAGAAGCTTTTCAGAAAGAGGAAGG
This sequence comes from Solanum clarkiae, assembly GCA_011800125.2. Taxonomy (NCBI): domain Eukaryota; kingdom Viridiplantae; phylum Streptophyta; class Magnoliopsida; order Solanales; family Solanaceae; genus Solanum; species Solanum clarkiae. The sequence continues at coordinate 15,581,462 of JAABOM020000075.1, forward strand.
GAGACAACTCAAATGCCAGCCCCAGAGATAGAAAGAGTCATGCTTCAAAGTGGAATTCTTCTAAGATCCATTGCTTGATTTTGCTGCATGCTCTGCTCCCAAAATGCAGAGTGACTTGCAAAGGCAGATCCAGTGACGCTTATGAGCATTCTGGTGTCCTCCAAGAGCTTGAGAAGTGCAAACTTGTGAGAACAGTAGAGGTAAGAAAACATTCTAGAAGATGGAGCTTTTGCTTTTAGTTTAGGGATTATGGGTGGGTGCTGATGATCCACCATATCTGTGGGGGAGGCGGTGGAGGAATTAGAGGACTGGTTCTTGAAATCGTAAAAAGCTGGCTGGGGTCTTCCAGTAATTAATTAGTTTTCTCAGGGAGGAGGAAAGGGAATGTATGTATGTAATTGTGATGATGAGAGTGTAGTGTTATATATTTATAGGAGTAGAGTGAGTACTAATCTGATTAAAAAAAAAGGTGGGGGAAGGGGAATGGTTGCATATGGTGACAGATTCGGCAGACCAGAGTGAGTGCCACTGGCTGTTTAATTTGTTTGTATGTATCTGCTCTACCCCCACCGGCTTTCCTCCTTTAATGCGTACGCACTAATATACAGTTGTTAAAGTGTACACCTGTACACCTTCATTATATTTTTACTATTTTATCTTCATTTCATTTCCAGTATCCTTGCATTGCCGGCATACTCAATTATCCATCCTATACACTCTTAAGTAAGTAAACATGTTGCATGTTATCACTAATTAATGATAGCTCATTTTGGAGTGAAACCTGATCTTAAGAACATTATTATACACTTTAAACCTAAAAAAATTATGTTTATCACTGTAGTTAATAATGTTGTTCTGTCCTAGTACTAGATATATTTATCACCTTTCCAGGTTCCCCATCCATGTTAATTAGAAAACAAAAGAAAAGGGGGTATTGACTTTTTCAATATGCGTCTTTGAGTTTTTCTGTTCTAATCGAGATTAGATTAGGGTGGTCAATGTCTTTTTTAGGTCAAGGGACAGTCTTCTTTTTTTCATCTATCTAGCTTCTTAAGAAAGTTCTCTTGATTCCGATTCGGATTCTTTACCTCGTTGACCGACATTAAAATAGGTGTATAGTTCAAGGAGCGACTACTTGGTTTTTACACATTCAATTACTATTGATGGAGAGTTTCTCATTGACAGGCCTTTCTGAGTATTGCGAGATTCCCCTTATCGAATGAAGATGCAAGAGCTAGATTCTAATACTAAAAAGGAGAAAAGCTAGCAAAAAGGATAGATTTATTCCTCGCTTCTGATGAAGCATAGTTTATGAAGTAGAAGTTCGATCTAAAGTTGCCAGCATGCACCTATAAGACATGGGAAGGTATCCGGAAAGCATAGTAAGAGCTATAGCTAGTAAGCTAGTATACATGCATTTGCCCGATCGCTTTAACAAATGCTTTGATCGAGATAGTGCAGAGGGGACAAAGCATGCAGGGCGTATCCTTCAATCTAGTGGTCCCATAAGAAAAAACATTAGAGCTCATGGCCTCAGTTGGCAAAATCAGGGTTGTTGCCCCGTTGCGAAGACAACTGAATGCTATTGTTATTTATTTCACTTGAGATAGGCCTTCTTATCACTGATTCCGCCTATTACTATTCTTTTGTTGTGCTTCCTGGACAAAAGCTGGTTAGACTTTTTTAACTCACAACTCGAGTAATATTAGCTATTTGTGTAAAGCAACAATTTGTCAACCCACTAGCTTCTTTAGTTGCTTATTTATTTCAGTTTGTATATGTCAGTAGGTTGCCTATATGCAAGATCTTCATTCCTTTCACAGGAGGTAGCACTAGTCAAAGAGGGAGTCTCTGTTCAAGCTGTATGGTTCTATTCTTTTGAAAAACTGTAGCTTTTTGCGAATCACTTATACCCGTCCGTCCTGATAGTGAGCTTCTTTCAAAGTTGCAAACACAATCCCTAGCGTAAGTCGCAATCAACTTGATGCACTTTGTCGGACTAATGAGTGTAGGACCTAATTAGTGGTGGTCGACGCTTATATACCACTTTTCAAATGCTCTTTGTTTGATTTCTGAATGATAAGTGGTATTGTACCACTATTCTACCATGGTAACCAATGCTCCCATTCCTTTGGAATATAGCTTGTAAAGCATCCTAGGTAGTTCTCTAAGCACCGATGGACCACCTCCCTCAGTGTTTGCATGAGATTCCGCTTATTCTATGTCATTTTAAGCCTTAGGTAGTTGTCGTCCCACATTTCTTTTCTTGGTCTGATAGTGTTGTTAACGCTTTCTAATCTACTTTCTATCTTGTACAAATCTTCCTTGCCCTATGAACTCCTATTCGGGGGAGTAAGATCTTGGAGTAAGTTCCTTCCCATGGACAATCTACTCGAGAATTTAGGCCTCTAATTCGGTCTATGTCTAGGCTGCTGCCGTACTCAAAGACGAGGGGCTCAAAAAGTGAATGTGATCGGCCTTAGAGGAGAGGGCAGGCAACATGGGATTCTAGGCAAAGTGTTTTTTTTTGTATATAGGCCTTCATATAGGATAGGATTTTCATTCCTCCCGCCAAAGCTAGAAAAGAAAGGAGCTCTCTCTTTTTTCCAGCCTTTTTATTTTAAAGTCATATATTGCGTTCTCGCTTTTAGGAGGAGTTCTTGGAAAAATTTAGTACAAGGAGGAAGTGAAAGGGTAGCTTCTACGTACGAAGAGTATGACTATAATAAATCATAGAGAAGTGGGGAGCCTGCCCATCCCAATAGATATCATTTGAGCTTCCCCTTTTCTAAGATCCTAGACATGGTATTGACGCATGAACTTGGTTACTGTTTTGACCGCTTTGTTGGCAAAAGGAAAGGTCTATTCATTTGTCCAGAGATATGTTTTCGTCCTATTTATTGATTGAACTAGGGGCTAGGCCCTCAAAAGTCATTGTTAGTACATTTAATACAGTTATTACTTTACCTTAGGCCTCAATTAGCAATCATAAGGCTAACATGTCTTCGTCACGAAATAAGTAGATGCAAAATCTCTTTGAAAGGTAACTTGAATTAGCATTCGGGACTGTGAACCATTGTCACTCATTAGACCTCCCAATGCAATGGATTTGAAGGACTGAAAACCACTTGACTCTAAGGAGAGTAGGTGACTTTCAATTATCTATAAGGACCATTGGAGTTACGGTCCTAGTTCTATTAGAGTAAGAGCCCTTGCTGGAACAGACTTGCATTTCTTATCGAACAAATGCAGGAAAAGAATCATATTGAAAATGCTCCTAACGCAACCCCTTCCTTCGTAGACTTGTGTATCATAAGTGATCCGAACCTGCCCAGAGCGAGGTTCCCATAGAGGCAAGTAAAGTTGGTGACTGTATGATGGGAAACTATCACCTGCAGTTTGGAGAGGACTCAACTGTTAGTTAGTACCCCCTTGGTTTCGGGATGGACCTTTACACACTATTTTTTTTATATACGCTCAGCGAGAAGAATGTTTTTGATACACCTAGGACATATATTCTATATGAACCAATGGATCGTGACAAATCGTTACTACTAGCAATGACTTCCTCTTTCATTACTTCATTCTTATTGTTTTGTCTGGCTCAATAATACCGCTTATCCTAGTGAATTTTTCGAGTCCACTGGACTAGAAGCTTCTCAAGCTCAAGCATTTACTTTTCTAGTTATAGACCAAAGCCTTGGGGCTAACGTGGGATCCGCTCAAGGACCTATTGGTTTAGGTAAATATCTAATGCGTTCCCCGGCCGCAAAAGTCATCTTTGGAGGAGAAAGTAGGCGTTTTTGTGATCTGCATGCTTTATGGTTAGAGCCACGTTTGTTTTGATTGTTTCATTAATTATATGGTATGGTATGGTTTAGTTTCATAGTTTGTAACCATGAAAACCCTCACTTTTTGAAACCAACAATTTGGTGGTATCACATGGTTCTCTCTCTCTCTCTCTCTTTTTCAATTATACCTTTACTTAAATTTAAATAATTCTAATTTATTCATTATTCTTTATTAAACTTTACACTAGTATATCTACTATTTTTGTATTACTAATTTTCCTCTGCATCAACTTTTGAAGTTTTTCTTCCGCCTTTTGTCTTTTCTCCCATGTTTTAATTATTTTTTGAGATTCGTTTTTTCAAAAGCTCTTACTTTTTTGTTTTCTTGTATTGTTTATATGGGTTGGAGATATATTAACTTGTTTCCCTACTTGGTTTTATATGTTTATTAAAAAAAGTTTTATTAAAAAATACTGATAAATTTAATATTTATAATAGTTAAAGACATTTTTGTAAATTTATCAGTTACGATACAGTACCATACAGTTAAATCAAACAACAATATTATCATTAAACAGTAGCAACCCATAAACTTATCCAAACATTGAGGTTTCATCCTGTTCATTTTTTATCCTTAGAAATAGTTTTTGATCCCGGTGTACGACCCCATTCTACGACTCGTGGAATGATCTACGGGTCGTAGAACCCTTTCGTAAAACAGTGCCACACTTGAGAAATTTTCCAGACTCAGGACCCCATTTACGAGGCCAATTTACAGATAGTAAATCAAACTACGACCCATCCTGTTTTGTCCGTAGTTCTACTTCAGAAACTCAAATATTCCATCAACCCAAGGCCTCAAACCACGAACCATTTCTCTACGGTTCGTAGTTTCTTTTATGAGCGTAAACTCCCCTCGCACATTGCCCTTACACTTGGTCAAATTTCTATCCTGCCTAGTCCCATCTGCGAGACCTATTCACGATTCGTGGTTTGAACCACGAGCCATAAATAGGGCTCATACTTTGGTCTGCAACATTTCCAGTTCCACTTTTTTTGCACGTTCCAACTTCCTAACTTGCAGGTCCTTATAGATCCCCCATTTTAATCTGAGAAAGAAAAAGAGTCTCCCCTTAAAGCCCTAAAGTCTCATCCCACGAGCATATCTTGACTATGAAAAGCAGAGAGATAGATCATGCCTAAAAGCTGCCTTTTGATGGAATTTAGAAATTTTTAGAAAAAGAAGAAGGTTCAGCAGTAGCCTGTTTTCATGCATCAATAGTCATCCTTACATATAGCTATATAAGCTTTTCAAAAGTAAGTAAAAGGGCCATACCTATCCAACTACTATTGTACTTTCTTACAAAAACATATTCCATAAATGAGGACCACAATTCCTTTCAAACTAAACAAAAATATTCAAAAGAAAGACTATTAAACTAAAGATTTTCTTGGAATAATCTCATTTTCTAACACTTCTCCTTGAGATTGTTCTTGGATACTCCCAGCTTAGCCCTTAGAACTTCAAATTTCCCTTTAGGAAGAGCCTTGATCATGATGTCGCTAATCTGCTAATCTGAGTTGCAATGAACAAGCTTGACTTCGCCATCCTTTTCTGCTAGTCTGATAGCGTGAAACTTCACATTTATATGCTTACTAAGACCATTTTGCACTGGATTTTTGGCCATAGATATCGCTGACTTGCTGTCAACCTTAATGACAGCAGCTTCAATGTCATTTTGCTCCAAATCGCATAGCATCTTTCTTAACCATAGAGCCTGATTAGTTGCACCAGTAGTGGCTATGTATTCTTCTTCTGCAGAAGATTGAGCTACCACCTCTTGCTTCTTTGAATTCCATGAAAACATACCTGAATCAAGTGTTAAAGCATATCCAGAAGTGCTTTTCATGTCATCAACGCTTCCTGCCCAATCACTATCTGAATAATCCATGAGTTTCCCTTGCTCTTCCTTTCTAAACCAAATACCATAATAGCAATTCCCTTGATATATCTCAATGTTCGCTTAGCGACACCAAGATGAACTTGACTTGGAGCATGCATAAACCTCGACAGAAGACTTGCCACGAACATGAGATCAGGTCTTGTTGCTGTCAAGTACAACAAACTACCTATTAGACTTCTATAAATTGCAGGATCAGGCCTATCACCTCCTTCAAACTTCGAAATCTTTTCATTGTGAACTAATAGTGTCGAATACAGGCTTGCACCTCTCCATCTTGAACCTTTTAAGAATATCCCATGCATATTTTCTCTATGAAATAAAGATTCCATCAGTAGCGTGATGAGTCTCCATTCCCAGAAAGTAATTCATTTCACCCAAATTTGACATTTTAAACTTGGTCTGCATTTCTTGCTTAAACTGATTCATCATTGCTTCATTGCTTCCTGTTAACAGAAGATCATCAACAGAGAGTGACACCACAAGCACATCTCCTCCTTTAGCCTTCTTCACATATAAAGTGGCTTCATTTTCACTTCTCTTGAAGCCACAATAAATGAGATGATCATCAATCTTACAGTACCATGCTCGAGGAGCCTGTTTTAACCCATACAACGCCTTGTGAAGTCTGTAGACTTTATCCTCCATTCCTTCAACTTGAAAATCTTCTGGTTGATCGACATAAATCTCATCCTGCAATTGTCCATTTAAGAATGCTGATTTCACATCCAAATGATACAACTTCCAATTTGATTGAGCTGCAAAAGCAAACAGAAGCCTTATTGTATCATGTTGCGCAACTGGGGCAAATGTGTCTCCATAATCCAGACCTGCCACTTGCGCATAACCTTTTACAACAAGCCTTGCCTTGTATTTACAAACTGAGCCATCTGGTTTAAGCTTGGTTCAATAAACCCATTTCACCCCTATTACATTTCTGCCTTCAACCAGCTTCCATGTGTCATTCTTCTCTATCATACCAATCTCCTCCTTCATGGCTTCAATCCATACTTCATGTCTTGATGCTTCTTGATAGCTATTTGGCTCTGAGATTGCAACATTACATCTTCCTTATATCTCAGAAAGAGACCTTGTCTTCAAAATTGAAGAATCAGGTAAGGATTCGCTGTCTGACTCATCAGCTTCTTTCAGATTTTCAATGCCAAATGACTGGTCTTCAGGCATCCAGCGCAAATTCTGAAAACTTGCATTTTCTTTCTCAATTTTCTCTTTAGTCCAGTTTCAGTAAGCATTCTCATCCACTACATCAGCTCTTTTAATGGAGATAGTTTCTGTTTGCAAGTTGAAAACTCTGTAACCTTTGGCTTGTGATGAATAGCCTATAAAGATTCCCAATTCACCGTTTGGTTCAAGTTTGCTTCTTTTGACTGAAGGGACATGAGAATAGCATATTGAACCAAAAACTTTTAGATGCTTGGCAGATGGCTGTATTCCACTCCATACCTCAATAGGAGTCATTTCATCCACAGCTTTAGTTGGTAGCCTATTTAACAAATATACTGAAGTAGAAACAGCTTCAGCCCAAAAGCTTTGTGGTAGTTTCTTTTCAAGCAACAAACATCTAGCCATTTCCACAATTGTCCTGTTCTTCCTCTCCGAGACTCCATTTTGTTCCGCTGAATAGCTTACTGTCAACTTGTGATCAATCCCCATATTTTCACAATACTTATTGAACTCATTTGAAATGTATTCACCATCATTGTCCGACCTTAAGGCCTTTAGCTTACAACCACTCTGCCTTTCCACAAAAGCTTTAAATTTCTTGAAAACTGAAAATACTTGAGACTTGTTCTTCAAAAAATACACCCATGTCATCCTCGTTAGGTCATCAATAAAGTGCACAAAATATTTATTGTCCTAAAGATGATGTCTGCCTAGGTCCACACACATCAATGTGAACTAGCTCAAGTTTTTCGGTTGCCCTCATGGTAGCATTTTTTGGAAATGCTTTCCTGTGTACCTTACCCATCTGACATGATTCACAAACCTCTTTAGATAGTGAAATCTTAGTCAAGCCCTTCTCATACATATACTTTAAGGTAGCAGAGTTAAAATGATCATATCTTTTGTGCCATGACCATGACCCATCCGTACTTGCAAAATTTGCACTATCAAACTTCCCATCTAAAGGAAAAGCTTTATCCACCATTTCTACTTTAACAATCAAGTTATCTTCAGAGTAAAAAACCAGACAATGTTTGCCCTTAAAAAGTAAGGAATATCCTTTAGACATCATTTGAGCCACACTTAACAAGTTACATGCTAAAGAAGGGACATACAATACATCATGTATAAATTTTGTACCTTGTGTAGTTTGAAAGGAAACAGAACCCTTTCCATGTGCGTCTACAGTTTCATCATTTCCCATCCTAACTTTATCTTTGAATGACTTGTCAAGTGTGTGAAACAAGAGCTCATTGTGCGACGTGTGACTCGTACATCCACTATCTATGAACCATGAGGATTTGCTGGTTGTGTTTTCTTCATGAGAAGCCATAAACAAGCTTTTTTCTTCCATTTCCGACTTCTCAACAAAATTTGCCTACTGCACAGGGCACTGTTGTGGCTGATTCTGCTTGACCCTGCAGTTCTTCTCAATATGACCCATCCTTCTACAGAATCTACACTGAATCGATGGCTTTCCTTTGAACCAGCAGTCCTTTTCTTGATGATTGGTTCTTTTACAATGGCTGCAAGGTGGAAACTTCCCTTTCTTTGAAGATTCTTTCCATGTTTTTCTTTTGCTGCTTTATCTCCTTCCATCCCTCTGTTGTCCTTCACAGGCTGCTTGCCTTTATGTTGTGCCTGAAATGCCACTTTAGTTACTTCATCATCTCTTATAGTTGATCGTTGTTCTTGAGCTTGCCACTTGCTGATCAACTCTACTGCAGATAGTCTTCAGATCACAAGATTCCACTATTGCTAAAATCTTGGACTCAAACTTTGCTGGTAGGCTTATCATCATCTTCTCCACCACTTTGAATCTGGAAAGGTTTCGCCAAACTACCTTATTTTGTTCACAATCTCCATAAGTTTGGCAGAATACTCTTTCATAGTGTCTCCGTCTTTCATCCTTAACATATTAAATTCTCTTTTGAGAGTCAAGAGTTTGACGGTCTTCACTCGATCACTTCCATCGAACTCCTCTTTCAGCTTCTCCCATGCTCTCTTTAGGTGTTTCACAAGCCATTATTCTTGTGAAAATCACATCTGAAAATGCTGAATGAAGACATTTGAGGGCCTTTGGTTTTCTTGACTTCGCATCTTCATAAATCTTCATTTGTGCAACCGTTGGATTTGGTCCAAGTGGAAGAGGATCATCTTCACTTTCAATTGTTTCCCAGAAGCTGAGAGCTTTGAGATAAGCCTTTATCTTAATCACCCATATGTGATGATTTTCTCCTGTAAACATAGGAGGGCCTGCACCCAAGAAGCTGTTGGATGCCATGTTACTGCTGCTCAACTCTTAAAAGAAGCAGAGAAAATCTTAACCTTTGCCTTCACAGATCCCTCAAGAAGGACTCTCGATACCACTGATGGAATTTAGAAATTTTTAGAAAAAGAAGAAGGTTCAGCAGTAGCCTGTTTTCATGCATCAAAAGTCATCCTTACATATAGCTATATAAGCTTTTCAAAAGTAAGTAAAAGGGCCATACCTATCCAACTACTATTAAACTTTCTTACAAAAACACATTCCATAAAATAAGGACCACCATTCCTTTCAAACTAAACAAAAATATTCAAAAGAAAGCCTGTTAAACTAAAGATTATGTTAGAAAAATCTCATTTTCTAACACCTTTTTTATTAAATATGATAACATATCCAATTTGATTGAACTCATGGATCCAATTGGCAAGGAAAGGCCTATCTATTGACTAGGGTTAAAAGAATTTACCAGGCATGGGATAGAGGGTCTCCTTTCTATAGATTCGATTGGGATCGATTCTCTAGATGGAGCCTTTATCAGAGGCGTGCCTACCGACACTCGTCAAAGTATTCGGCTTGCATAATGTGTCCTTCCATTTGCTCCAACTATGAAAGAAAAAAATGGGTGCAACACTTTATTCTCTTCTATCGCTCTTTGTTTACTTCTGGCCTTCCCGAACTCCTACACAGGGGGAGTCAAATCTTGGAGTAAGCTCCTTTCATGGGCAATCTACTCAAGAGTTTAGGCCCCTAATTTGGTCTATGTCTGTGCTACTACAGTACTCAAAGGCGAGGGGCTCCAAAAGTGAATGCGATCGGTCTTAGAAGAGAGGGGAGGCAACTTGGGATTCTAGGCAAAGTGCTTCTTTTGTATGTAGGCCTTCATATAGAATAGGATTTTCATTCCTCCAGCCAAAGCTAGAAAAGAAGGATCTCTCTTTTTCATCCTTTTTTTTTTTTTAATTTTAAAGGCATATAGTGAGTTCTCGCTTTCAGGGGGAATTCTTGGAAAAATCTAGTGCAAAGAAGTGAAAGGCTAGCTACCAGGTATGAAACAGAGTATGACTATTATAAATCAATAGAGCAGTGGGGAGCCTGCCCATCCCATTGGATATCATTTTAGCATCCCCTTTCCTAAGATCCTGGACGTGGTATTGACGCATGAACTATAGGACGATCCACTGGTAGACCAAGAATTGAACGGATAGAATCGTACTATCGCTGTCAATGCCGGTGTTGGTTGCCAACGACCCTTCGCTTATTCTCTAGAGTCAGCGATATCGCTTTTCCCGTCACATAAACTACTTCCTGTGCCAGGTCAAGGAGATTCGATTTGCTTGGTTGGGTTCTTTGCTTGGTTGTTCCACTTCTTAATCATCCTTCATTTCACTAATTCGTATGAACATGGACCTAAGATGAATTAGATAGGTTTTACACTTTTCTCAACGTAAGATTTTATGTGAGGGGTTAGAGCTCTTGATCCTTTCAAGAATGTAATTATCCTTAATGTTAAGGAGCCAATTTAGAACCTTTATAGTGGATTAAAGAAAGAACAAGCTCGTATGAAAACTCCCTGGGAAAAATGGTGGTTGTTGAATCAGCTGTGAAATATGCTCTTGCTCACGAATCTGCTGTTTTAGCTCAGACCAGGCTATCTCTGAGAAAATAGGGCCCTGAATGGGAGAAGAATGAGGCAGACTGCCTTTGGTTGGTTTGTAGTTTTTTCTGGGGAATTTGCTTGTCAACTAAATTCCACTTGTAAGTAGATTCACATCATGATCTAAGTTCCATACTTATTTCATCTTCTATTTTGCATTAAATAATACATAGATTCTCTTATAACTTAAATATGTACTGGTTAAGCAAATTCTAAATTGCTAAACCAAACACTGTGTTTGGTGTGTTGAATTTTATAAATAGCAAAAAATGCTATCAAACATGGTACAAGTTATGCAGAATTTAATACTTGAATAATCACCTCCTATCTGGCAACGTCATATGGTTGTTGGTTAGAGTTATGCATGTATTAGTTATGGTATAATCTATATATTAGTTTATGCAGGTATAGTTATTCACGTATTTAGTATGTATGTATTATTTATTCCACCTATCCTGCATTAAATAATAGATAGATTCCTTCATAACTTATACATGTATTAGTTATGCAAGTCTCTAAATTGCAAACCAAACATCATAATTTATATATGAATAACTTGCCTCCTAACCAACTACCAAGCATGGTACTACACAATTATAATGTAGGATTTAATACCTATATAATTCACCTCCATTTCCAGTTGTTGTTTCCCCTCCCAAGGGCAGGATCTTACGCGTTACTCACCCGTCCGGACCAGCTACCAAACAACCCCTTAGTGCTAAAATTATCACACTAACTGCTAACTTTTGTGGAACTTATCTGTCTGGTATGCTTTGTTTGAGAAACTATATTTCTCTTGTTGTTGGTAACTACCCTTGATCTATTAAAACCTGAGCTCTCATGTAGCAGTTTAAGCTGTAACGTTATTCCTCAATTCTCTTGGTCTCCATGAGTAACATATTTAGCAGTTTGAAGGAGCAAACAGATTTTGAGGATGTGTATACCTCTTTTAGTATTCTTATAAGGATCATAGTTTTATTTCATAAGCCTACTGATCATATAATTCATTTAGGTATGCGTGTTCCCTGGTACCGTTGCTGATTTTTCAGTTACAAGCCATTCTGGCATGATAGCTTGTCAGCCTCCACTTGCGTTGGTGTTTTCCTTATGAAATTTTTTTCCCTCACTCATTTGCTTTCTTTTTGTATTTATTCAGAACAAGGCCAAAGCACTAAAAATATTATGTGCGAGACTATATGAAATAGAGCGACTCAGCAATCAATCAAGTAGATCGAAACTTCGATTGGAACAGGTAAAATTTACTTTGCCATGGTCTTTTATTTTTCTTTTTTTTTTTTTTAAATAATATTTCCTCTGTTTCCTTTTTGGAGTATTAATACTATATTATTTATGCATGTTGAGTAGATTGGCAGCGGGGACAGATCAGAGCGGATCCGCACCTATAACTTCCCTCAGGGTCGGATTACTGATCACCGTGTTGGCATCACAACTCATTCCATAGATGATATTCTGCAGGGAGAAGATTTGGGTGCTTTTATTGATGCTCTCCTATTGCAGCAGGAAATGGATGCAATTGCATTGTTCAGCTCCACGTAATGTTAGCTTTCTAAAATCTCACTAGTTAACGCTTATATTTCCTTAAGATGAAAAGGTTTGGTGGAGGGATTGTGCAGTGATAAATAGTTGTTTCCATTGTGCTTCAAGCTGTTGTAAGAGCAGCTGTTTTAACCTTCAAATATTTCTGAATGGAAGGAAGCTAGTACGTTTTAGGTTAGGGAAGCTGGAAATAATATATGACGTGCAAGTCTTATATATCCACGGCAGGTCCTTTTCTTTTGTCCAAACTCGTGGAGACTGGAAAAATCTGAAAATGCAACTACATTCTTAGTGATAACTACTTGTAATTTTTGTGCTTCAGGCTGTTGTAAGAGCAGCAATCATTTTTGTAGTGGCTTTGTTTGGGATAGAATCATTTTTATGGAATGTATTTTCCAATATTTGGTTAGTGAGAAAATATTTTCGTGAAAGACATGCATTGAAGATTAAATACAGGGTAAATCATGTAACTAGGCAATATGTAATATGTATTTACAATATATCACTATAATTTAAAAAATTACAATTTATTACTATAGTTAAGATTTTGTTAGTATTTTCTCTGTCCTCTCTTCGTCTCTTCCTCTCTCCGTCCTCTCTTCTTCTCTTCCTCTCTCTCTCCTCTCTCAGCAAACTCGCTCGCCTCTTTCCTCTCTCCTCTCTCTATTATCTCTTACTCGCTTGTCTCTTCTTCCTGCCTATTCTCTCTCTCTGTCTCTCTCTTAATACACGTACAAATTATAATAATTGATTATACAAATACAAAAGTTAGCAATTGTTTATATAAATACATATAATACATGTTAATTATACAAATTCTCTTTGGTGGTACAAAATGCAAATACATATGTATTTGGATACAAATTGTACTCGTTGATACAAATAGTATTTGGATACAAATTGTATATGGATGCAAATTGTATTTGTTGATTCAATTATACAAATCCTCTTAGCGATACAAAAGTAGGTGGATATAAATTGAGTTCATTGATACAAATTCTACTTTATTCAATTTATTCTTTGATACTATTGTATTTGGATATAAATTGTATTTCTTTGTAAGGACCCGAATTTTTTTGTATAGCTTTAGTGACGCTTGAAATTTGGTTTCGAAAAGTTTTGGGCTAAGGTGACACCTTACGGAACCTCCAAGCTCGATTTGAGTTCACTTTCAAGCCTTCAATTCAAGCTTATTTATGTTGTTTAAGGCTATCATGAGTCTCCTATATCAAGTCAAGTTCAAAGGAATTTCATTGGCTAAGTTTTTCACAAGTACCGATAGAAGGGTCAACTTTAAATGGGCATATTTCTCAGCACAAAATGAATTGGGTGACCCACGACCTATCAAGTTAAAGCTCTTTGAATTAGCTTTCCAACGCACTTGGTTTCACCTTATTTCGAGTTCGGATGAAGAAGTTATGCTCTTTTTCGTAAGACCCTCCTGTGCAGTGTTGCCACATGGGCAGTGAGGCTTCTCACCATCCGTGGGAACAACCGTTATCCTGAAACGGCCATTTTTGGCCTAAGTATTGGGATACGACCAGTGGTACTAGCTGTATGGCCTTCAAGGGTGAGGAAAATCATAACTGTGGTGTAATCTTGGTGTGGAGAAATGATTTTTGTGGCCAAGTGAGACACCATGGCTCACCACACTAGCCGTGGTGAGGGTGACGAGCCGTCTGGGCTAATATGGGGTCTTCAAGGTTGGCGTGGGGAGTTTTTGGCTAAGGTTGGTGCCACACCCAACCCCACGAACCGTGATGAGGCTCATGAGCCATTTATCCAACCATGGGACTCACCTTGGTGTTAAAAAATTTCTAAGTATTGAGCGAAGTTCCAACTTCCAGAATTTTTGCTAAGTGTGGGGTTCACAGGCAAGTTCATGGACCGTGTAATGCCAAACGGCCCGTGAAGTCGTTAGTGAAGTGACTTCGACCAAAATTTCTATCCGATTCATTAATGACATTTTCATAAATTTGATTATTTCTATTGGTCTTTGGGGAATTCCTATGCTATTCTATGGTCATATAAAGACCTAAAACCTGTTTCAAACATTCAAGTTCACTCTTAATATTTTTAAAACCCTCTCAAAAGCTTTCCACAAAAGAACTCTCGGAGATTTCAACATTTGAGCTAGGGAACTCAAGTATTCTTCAAATTCTTTAGGTTTTTTTCATCTTGGTGAAGGTATGTGGGTTGATCCTTGATTTCCTTCAATCAAGGAGACCCGAAATTATTTTCAAGAAATCTACATGAATTTTGCATACTTTAGTTTGGCGTTTTGAATATTATGATTCCTAAAATTCTATTAATGCTCGAGTTATGTTTATCTATTAATTTTAAGATGATTTAAGCTTTGAAATATTGAATTTCATCATTTTTATGAATCTATGATTGTGCGTGGTTCCTTTAAGCCTTTGATCTAAGCATGAGTGATTATATTATGATTTCAAATGTATTTAACTATGTTTTCACTTGAATTTCATATTATTTTAATGATTTTTGATTGCATCTAAATTACCCATATCACTCACATCTCATTCATAGCATATGCATTCCATGAGCATAAATTTATGAAAATTATGAAGTGGGTTAAACCCAATTATGTTAAGTATATGATTTTTTGACAAGATTATGGCTATGACAAGAATGTGATCACATATATGTCTATGATTATGGCTCTTGGAGCATTTTGGGTGCTTGCACCATCTTGTATATGAATGAGCTATTCCTATGTATGAGTAGTATAACTATGAAATTATGGATTTTGGCATTTGAGCCCAAGTATGAATTACGATGAATGATGTTTGGCCTTTAAGCCTAAGAATGCATTGAAAGGAATTGAAAAATGACTATTGCCTCTTTTGAAAGAATATATATATATATATATATATATATATATATATATGTGTGTGTGTGTGTGTGTGTATTCTTGTGAGATGACGACTTAGCACCGATGGATTGGGGGCATTAGAGTTATCCACAAGGGCTCTCTCCCTTTCCTTGAACTATGTGCCAGCATAGGAATGGTAGTCATCACCGAAATGACCGGGTCGTAAGGGATGACTATTCATTTATGATATGATATGATATGTTTTAATATGGAAATCCTTCTGAAATAACCGGGTCATAAGGAAGGTGGCCACCCATATGAAATGACCGGGTTGTAAGGTGTGGTGTAGATTACCTTTGGCAAGTAATCTTCTCTCACCCGATAGGAGTTCAACATCAGAAAATTTCATTTAATAGCTCACATGGGTTTGAGATGTTGGTTATGATCACATACCCACTATATTTATGAGCATCATTTGCATTTCATGCGTCATGGATTTCATAGCATCTTGTTATATTACATTCCTTGCTATAAATCTCCTTCTACATTATGTGCCCTTTCCATCTAACATTATATGCAGGTTCTGGTAAGTTACATGCATTGTACCCCGCATACTTAGTACATTCAAATGTACTAACGCATACTTTGCCTACATGATCTCACCATGTAAGGACCGATGAATTACTTTCATCCATCGTTCGATGGCTAGATCACATTTTGAGACATTGTTTGTGGTTAGTCCTATCTTCCAAGGACTAGCTACCATTCCTCTACCTTAAGTTGTTGTTGTTTATGTTATCTATACTTTGAGGGTGAGTCCTGAACATCTTAACCCCCGTCCTATCTTATGGCTAGAGGCATTGTTGGTCATCTTGTAGACTTTCGTCGGATCTATATGCTATGTGTTGTATTTGAACCTTATGATTATGGTTATCCTTTGGATATGACTATTATTGATTGATTATGGGAATTATGATATATATGTATGTTTGATGTGGAAATGTGGGAGATCCTAAGTCCCCAATTGCCTTTATAGAGTGAGTCATACTTACCCGCCCCTTAGTCATTATGTGCTATATGCTATGTGAATCCATGCTAATCCCTTTCCCTGAGATATCCCCATAATGTGAGTCCTACTTTTTCGTCCCTTAAAACTATGTGTTTAGTTTGAATCCGCTTCTGAACCGATGATGTGAATGTTGGTACTTTGAGGATTGTTTGGGGACTCTCGGGTTTCCATTCGCCGTGTCACTCCTAGACCCTAGGTATGGGTCGCGACAGAGATGGTATCAGAGCACTAGGTTTGTAAATGGTCCTTGGAGTCTAATATGTCGCGTGAAGTAGAGTCTTATTCATGGGTGTGAAGCGAGCCACATTTATGGATAATAGGCTACGAGGCATTTTAGGAAATTTTTCACTTTTTCATGATTCTTATCATGCTATGGAACATGTCTTGAGATTTCCTGTCTCCATCCCTCCCTAGGGAGAGTTACTTTAGGATCGTAATGCCATCCAGGCAAGGAGGATGTTGTAGCTGATCTTATATATGGGGTTAGACGGGAGTTTGTGAAGGGAAGAATGAGTTGGCAAAAGATGTTTACTGTTTGGCTAGATTGGGTGTTAGGTTGGCTCTAATGATGGAGGTATTCATGTTCAGAATGGGGTAGAATCTTTTGTGGTTGTTGATGTTAAGGCTAAGCAAGATTTAGGCCTATCATTGGTTGTCTTGAAAAGGTGGTTTCCGCAAATAAGATAGAGGTTTTCTCCCAAGGGGAGATGGTGTAATTCGGTGCCAAGATCGATTGTATATTTCGTACGTTGATGGTCTTAATGATATGATCATGAGTAAAACCCATAACTCTCATTATTCTATTCACCCGAGATCTACTAAGAGGTACTAAGGCTTGAGAGAGGTGTATTGGTTGCATGGTATGAGGAAGGATGTAGTCAAATTTGTATCCAAACACTTTAATTGTCAACAAATGAAGGTAGAACACCAAAGACCCGATGGTTTGACTCAAGATATTGAAATTTCTACTTGGAAGTGGGAAGAGGGGAACATGAATTTTGTGGTTGGTTTGCCTTGGACCCAAAAGCAATTTGATTCATTTTGAGGTATTGTTGGCCGGAGGACTAAGTCGGCTCATTTCTTATCAGTTGAGACTGCTTTCAATGTTGAGGACAATTCAATCTTTGGAGGACGTGACGAGGTCTTGCATGTTGGAATTCAAAATTAATTGGGGTGATCATCTATCGCTAATTGAGTTTGCTTACAACAATAGTGTTCATGCTAGCATTGGTACGACCATTTTGGGGCTTTGTGGGGTAGAAGGTGTAGGTATTTGGTGGGATGGTTTGGGTTAGATGAGATGACTTCTATAGGTTGGGGTTTAGTGTTGGAGGCTATAGAGAGAATGGGATTAGTTAGGGAAAAGTTGAGGATGGTTTGAAGTTATCCAAGGGGTTTTACTTAGATGTTGGAGAGAGAGATCATGAGTCTTGTATTGGTGATTGGGTGGATGTGAAGGTATCAGTTATTAAGGATGCAATGTGTTTTGGAAAGGAGGGCAAGTTAAGTTTCCCGGTATGTAGGCCCTCATGAGATTGTTGAGTGGTGTGGGAATGTGGCCTATAGATTGGATTTGCCTCCGGGTGTGAGTTTTATTCATTTGGTTTTCTATGTGTCTAAATTGAGGAAGTTGGTTGGTGATACTAGTGCTATTGTTCCTTTGGAAGGAGTTAAGGTTGAGGATAAGTTGTCTTATGAGGAAGTTTCGATTGAGATCGTGGATGGGCAAATAGAGAGGCTTCGCAACGAGGATCAACGTATTGAAAGTGCTACATGGAGAGTGGAATGAAGGAGGATGTGGCCATACCTCTATCCTTTCCAATCTACTCAAGCCTAAGGTATTAGGT